>CM064495.1:48018083-48180466 GCA_032716605.1 Paralithodes platypus
CATGGAATGATAATCGCCAAGCTGTACATAATTATCTTGCAAAATGCAATGGCACTGAAATAATTATTAACAATGGTATAAAGAATTTTGTGGATCGTCTATACCGGGCCTGTGACGTCAAAAGAGTGTAAGTCCACCATTCAGTCCAGGATGAGGATACTGGTGTGACGTCACTATGACGTCACTATGACGTCACAGGCCCGGTATAGACGACCCGCAAAATCCTTTTTATCATTGTTAATAATTATTTCAGTGACATTGCATTTTACAGGATAATTATATGCAGGTTGGCGATTATTTTTCCATGTTTACCTCAACCCATGCGCCCCCACCTTTAAGCTTGAAGGATATCTCGGGACCAAACTAAAAACCTCCCCTTAAACATGCACGAGACGTTCTGGTATACTGTATGTCTATAGATGATGATAAACATACATAGCGTGTGTACTGCTCTACCATGTGTATGTGTGGCGGGTGTGTACGGCTGGTCTTTGCGCCCCCTATAGCAGCTGACACTCCCCTAAGGCCCCCCCCCCGGCCCCCCCCCCCCCCTCATAAAACTGTTCCTATACCCGGCACACACAAAAAAAGTTTTATATACATGACGAACCCCTTTCAATCCCGTGTGTCTCCCCCCTCCCCTGCAACCCCCAGTCCGGCCCCCTCCCTCCCCCCCATTTCATGGTTCACCTTTTCCTGCGCCCCCCCCCCTCTCTCCCCCCCCCTCCCCCTGTCCCCTTACCCTTACCTGTAACATTCTCTCTCTCTCTCGCTCTCTCGCTCTCTCTCTCTCTCTCTCTCTCTCTCTCTCTCTCTCTCTCTCTGGATAACAAGTCATTTTGTTTAGAAACAAATAATGCTTAATGCTCCGGATGAGTTTTTATTAAGATTATGATAATCTATAATGAAATATCAATGACATAGCCAATGAAGAATGAATTTAATGAATGAACGCATAATTGAATAGAATGCAAATATACTCAGTAGAGCACGTATCTCCAACATGAAGGCATATATTGTTGTGTGAGGCAGATTGATTCGCATTAGTTATATTCGTATTTGTTTGTCTGCATTTATGTTGTCTAAATATGTTTTGTCTGCATTTGTTTTGTCTGCATTTGTTTTGTCTGCATATATTTTGTCTGCATCTGTTTTTGTCTGCATTTGTTTTGTCTGCATTTATTTGGTCTGTATTTGTTTTGTCTGTATATGTTTTTGTCTGCATCTGTTTTTGTCTGCATTTATTGTGTCTGCATCTGTTTTTTCTGCATTTGTTTTGTCTGCATTTGGTTTGTCTGCATTTATTTGGTCTGTATTTGTTTTGTCTGCATCTGTTTTTGTCTGCATCTGTTTTTGTCTGCATCTGTTTTTGTCTGCATTTATTTTGTCTGCATCTGTTTTTGTCTGTATTTGTTTTGTCTGCATTTGTTTTGTCTGCATCTGTTTTTGTCTGCATCTGTTTTTGTCTACATTTGTTTTGTCTGCATTTGTTTTGTCTGCATTTGTTTTGTCTGCATTTGTTTTGTCTGCATTTGTTTTGTCTGCATCTATTTTTGTCTGCATCTGTTTTTGTCTGCATCTGTTTTGTCTGCATCTGTTTTGTCTGTATTGGTTTTGTCTGCATTTGTTATTGTTCGCAGCTATTATGATCCGAGGCCGTTCAGGTGCGCGGCCATTTTGGTGTTCAGATTTGTGGCGTGTGAATATTTTGGTCCGATGACATTTTGGTCCGCTACCGTTTCTATCACCTTTAAATGGGTAGACCTCCTGCCTAACCTGGATAAAATTGTCTAATAGTTGCCAAAATATAATGAAAAGGACATCACCGGTACTGAATGGGTTAATAGGTAATTCATGTTTCTATCTATCTATCTATCTATTTGTCTATCTTTATCTATCTACCTGATCTATCTATCCATACATCAGGCTTTCTATATATCCATCAATCTATCTATCTATACATCAGACAAAATAAAGAAAAAACAAATAACGAATAAAGACGAAGTGAGAGAGAGAGAGAGAGAGAGAGAGAGAGAGAGAGAGAGAGAGAGAGAGAGAGAGAGAGAGAGAGAGAGAGAGAGAGAGAAAGCACAGATATAAGAAAATCGGATAATGACTAAAGGCAAAAGGGGGAACTAGTAAAAATAAAAGATTAATTGACAAGGGATAATGGAAGTAGGAAATAATGAGATCACAAGAGAGAGAGAGAGAGAGAGAGAGAGAGAGAGAGAGAGAGAGAGAGAGAGAGAGAGAGAGCCATGTCAACTGTGTGGAAATAAATGAACAGATGAAGCCGTCACACCTTTCCCAGTTACGAAAGCACGGATGAAGTTCGCAGCCCATTTTTACAGACTGGCTGCGAATCCTACTCGCATTATTTTAGCATTATAATTTTGTCAATTTTGGCAGTGTGACATTGCCTTAAGGGAGGTTTTTAGTATGTTTCCTACTCCTCCAGTAATCTTAAAATGTCACCCCCTTGACCCCCTTTCAAGAAAAATGTGTACATTTTTCGATAGAAAAATTTCCCGGCCGAAGGCCGGTTACTCTTAAATTACAGGCTCGCTATTGCTCGCCAGGATAAAATCGACACCTAAATGGCACGAAAGGTTTTAAAATTGACAGAATGGGGCGGACATTCTTAAAATCACCAAACTAATGGGGCAAACGTCTTAAAATCTCAAAAGCAATGGGGCTAGACATGAGGGAGAAAGAGGTCAAGAAAAAAGTCCCTCAAGTGGAAATCTCCCCTTAAGATTGATTTTCTGTGAGTATCGACCACTATTGTTACAGGAAAAATAGTTTGACATTATTTGTCCACGATGATTAAAATTAAAATATTGTCTGATATATTAAGGGGAGATGGCCCGGTTCTCTGGACCACTTTCTCCCTTGTCTTTAGCCCCATTAGTTTTGAAGTTTTAAGACGTTCGGCCCATTAGTTTGACGATTTTTACACCTTTCGCCCCATTTCGTTGTCAATTTTAAAACCTTTCGTGCCATTTAAGTGTCGATTTTTTCCTGGCGAGCGATAGCGAGCCTGTAATATTAAGAGGAACCGGCCTTTGGCCGGGAAAGTTGTCCACCAAAAAATGTACAAATTTATCTTGAAGGGGGGTCTAGGGGTGTTTTTTTTTTAAAGATTGATGTTGGTCTAGGGAGGAAACTAAAAATTACATGAATAACTGAATAAATAGAAGAAAAACCCCAGCACCTATCCCCTTAATATGGAACTTCATATAATCCACACTATAATTTCTGAAGTGACTATGAAATACCTACCCATCCCAACTTCTGAATGCTCTTTACGTCAAAACACCGATAGATAAGGCTTGGATGAAAGGAAAAAAGGCCTCATTATGTATGCAGGGTTTCGTACAGATTAGCATATACATACATGATATAAATATTAAGCGATTTAACCCCTTCTGTACCAGCTAAATAGTTTGTATTCGATTTCAGCTACATTTTGACTATTTTATGAATAGTCTAACCTTTTAACGGATATATATATATATATATATATATATATATATATATATATATATATATATATATATATATATATATATATAATATTTGTTTTATTGTTTTAAATAATTGGAGGATATAAACGGGAATAATGGGAGTATGGCTACTTGATCTAAAGTTGAGCGTTATATGCAGATAGCAAATCACCAAATTCCGTCAAAATTCGTAGCTATCGCTATCGCAAAGAGAAACACACCGAAGATAACGGCATCCCAGGCACAATTCCGGGGGTGAAGATAAATAACTGCCGAGCTATAAACTTATTCGGTCAGCTTGGCCTGTAAAGTCTTATTCTGAGTGTGTGTGTGTGTGTGTGGGTGATTTGACGGTCTGCACAGGTCTCAACGGCCTGTACAAACAGTCAAACTAACCCCCCCCCCCCCACACACACACACGCGCGCGCAAATACGCTTCAAATTGGCCCGTACAATTTTGGTCCTGGCATGTCGAACTGGGGGTGTGTGGCGGCCTTAAGGGGGAGGTAGTTGCTTTTTGTAGACTCCTTTCTCCCTCCTGCTTAGCCCCATTAGTTTTATTGTTTTTGAGACGTTCGCCCCATTAGTTTGTCGATGTTAAGACCTTTTGTCCCATTTCTTTATCAAGATCAAGACCTTTAGTGCCATTTAGGTATCGATTGTTCCTGGTGAGCTATAGCGAGCCTGTCATTCTGTAGGATCCGGCCCTTGGCCGGGATATTTTTCTACCCATAAATGTATAAATGTATCTACTATGGGGGGGGGGGAGGGGGGGGGGGTATTTTCTTACAAGCTTGATGGAGGACTAGGGCGGAAACTGAAATATTAATACTAAAGAACTAAATACATAAATACACAAATATATTACACCTACTGTCCTCCCTTAAAAGCGACACATACGTTTCCAAGACGACAAAGTAGTAAGGACTTTGTAGTTTCAGGCCCCAGACGTGTAAATACAAATATATAATTAACCCCTTCTGTACCGCGACGTCTTTTGTATTTTATTCCAGCTATATTTAGACGATTTTGTGCCGTTTAAGAAGGATCTGTGGTGGTAAAAATGGGTTAAGTGAGATAGTTCGCAGCCTGTTGATTGCTGGAGGCCCTTAGTTAAGAAACGGAATATAATGGTCTAATAGTAGCCAGCATAAAGTTAAAAGGACGTCGCCGGTACTGAAGGAGTTAATCTGCATCTTTATGCTCAACAAGTGCTGTGTGTACTAAGTTGAATTAAGGGGAGGTATTTAGTTTGTTCCCTAGACCTCCAGCAAGTTTAAAATTACACCCCCTTGAGTCCCTTTCAAAATTAATTTGTACATTTTTCGGTAGAAAAATGTCCCGGCCGAAGGCCGTTTCCTCTTAAGTTACAGGCTCGCTATCGCTCGCCAGGATAAAATCGACACCTGAATGGCACGAAAGGTCTTAAAATGGGGTGAAAGTTCTTAAAATCGCTAAACTAACGGGGCAAGCATCTTAAAATCTCAAAAGCAATGGGGCTAGACATGAGAGAGAAAGGGGTCAAGAAAAAAGTCCCTCAAGTGGATATCTCCCCTTAATACAAATTACTGCTGAACTTGCTCAAATATAACGAAACTATTAATTTTGAAATGCATGATTATCATAATTTTACGAAGAACTAAAGAATGATCGGCGTCTGTTGGTATAAGTGAAATCCTAAATATAAAGGCAATAACAATACACAAATTATGATTAGTTTGGCGCCATTGCGAACCATATTAAGGGAGCCCACCTCGCCTTTTTTTCTCTTTCTCTCCCTCTCTGTTTGGCTTGTATCCATTCGGCCCCATTCAGCCTACTGTTTGAAGACGTTTACCCCCATCCAGGAGTCAATAGTTTCCATATTTTTTGTTTCGACAGCAAGTTATATTTGTACATTTTTCGATGGAAAAATGTCTCTGGCGAAGCCGGATTTCTCCATACAATGCTGGCTCGCCATCGCTCGCCAGGAAGAAATCGACATCTAGATGGGCATAAACGTCTTAACACACCTGGCTGAATGGGGCCGAATGGATACAAGCCAGAAAAAGAGAGAAAGAGAAAAAAGCAGGTGACCCCCCCTTAATTAAGATGAGTGATCCGTTTTTGTCTATGTTCTTTGACAACGACGTCTTCACACCTCATATTACTGTAATATAGTATGGCTATATACATTTAGAAAATATATATATACAAAACCATAAATGAAATATATACAATTAATAATAAAAAAAAAATGTAAATATAAAATAATACAATTGAACGGAAAATTGCAACTTATATAGGATAGAACATTCAAAAATAATTATATAGGATACAACATTCAAAAATAATTATATAGGATACAACATTTAAAAATAATTATATAGGATACAACATTCAAAAAATAATTATATAGGATACAACATTCAAAAATAATTATATAGGATACAACATTCAAAAATAATTATATAGGATACAACATTCAAAAATAATTATATAGGATACAACATTCAAAAATAATTATATAGGATACAACATTAAAAAATAATGGACAATAAGATAAAATATAGACAAAAGTAAGCTGTGAACAAAACCATACGAATAAATACTGTAAATATCCAAACCCAAAACATCCATTCTGCAAAGTTAAAAATATATGCAAAATAAAACTCCCAAAAATAGCCAGTTAGAATAGTCCGCATCCACTTAATTAACTAAATGGACTCCTCGGTATACATCCAAGGCAGGGTAATATTGGTCTCCAGCCGCTCACATTATTAAGGGGGTAGTGGCCGGGTTTTGGGGCTATTAATTAATTTAGTCATATATTTTTTAGTTTCCTCCCTAGATCTCCATCAAGCTTAAAAAACACCCCCTAGACCCCCCTTCAAGATAAATTTGTACATTTTTCGATAGAAAAATGTCCCGGCCGAAGGCCGGTTCCTCTAAAAATTACAGGCTCGCTATCGCTCGCCAGGAATCAATCGACACCTAAATGGCACGAAACATCTTGAAATTGACAACGAAATGGGGCAAAAGGTATGGACATCGCCAAACTAATGGAAGTCTTAAAATTTCAAAACTAATATGCTAAACACGAGGGAGAAGGAGGTCCATAAAAAACGAGTAGTACCCCCTTAAACGAGTAGTACCCCCTTAAACGAGTAGTACCCCCTTAAACGAGTAGTACCCCCTTAAACGAGTAGTACCCCCTTAAACGAGTAGTACCCCCTTAAACGAGTAGTACCCCCTTAAACGAGTACAGTTACCGTCAAAAATCGCAGTCCACCTTCACAAATCCAATTATAGATTTCGGTTATGAGATATGGTTGAACAAAACATTAACATAACTTTTATATAGATTTGTGTTTAGTTCATGAGCGTTCCAAACTGTTGTATTCGGCTAGACTATCTATCTATCTATCTATATGCTCAGGCCCAATCCCCACTTTCCTTTTTTTTTTTTTTTTTTTTTTTTTTTTTCTTCTGCCAGACAAATAAGATAAACTATATATTCTAGCAGCAAGGCCACTTCTTATAATGAATTGAGTGTAGTGTTACTAAAGACGGTAATTAAGGAGAGATATCGACTTGAGGGGTTTTTTTCTGGACCCCTTTCTCCCTCATGTTTAGCCCCATTGTTTTTGAGATTTTAAGACAGTCGCCCCATTAGTTTGACGATTTTAAGAACTTTCGCCCCATTTCCGTCAATTTTAAGACCTTTCGTGCAATTTAGGTGTCGATTTTATCCTGGCGAGCGATAGCGAGCCTGTAATTTAAGAGGAACCGGCTTTCAGCCGGGACATTTTCTACCGAAAAATGTACAAATTTATCTTGAAAGGGGCTCAAGGGGGTGTAATCTTAAGCTTGATGGATATCTAGAGACCAAACTAAAAACCTCCCCTTAAAGCGATACTAATGTCTGATATTAGTATAGGAATAAATGTGATGCGAGGTGAATGTTTACGAACTAAGTTAATAACAGTGAAAGTAATCCGAGTTTAAATTATATGTGAAAATAAAGAGTTAAATATCTATTAGGAAAATCACTAAAGGTGAATTGTAAACGAACCATGCTAAGACGAACTAAATAATTCGTACAACAATAATAACTCTGAGACTATAACCCGAATAATACAGAGAACAAAATGTCAAATGCAAATTGGAATATTACTGTATGACAACCAATATGATAAACGAAAATATAAAAAAAAAAAAAAAAATAATAATCAGAGCTAGAATTAAATTTACATGACGTCGCCGGTACAGAGGGGATTAAGGGGGGTGACCTGTTTTTTTTTTATTTCTGTCCTTTTCTCTCTTTCTCTGGCTTGTATCCATTCGGCCCCATTCAGCCAACTATTTTAAGACGTTTATCCCCATCTAGGTGTCGATTTCTTTCTGGCGAGCGATAGGGAGCCAGCATTGTATGGAGAAATCCGGCTTCGCCGGAGACATTTTTCTATCGAAAAATGTACAAATTTAGCCTGCTGTCTAAGAAAACTAAAATATATGCTGGCTCGCTACCGCTCACCAGTAAAAAAATTGACACCTGGATGAGGATAAACGTCTTAAAACAGTAGGCTGAATGGGGCCAAATGGATACAAGCCAAAGAAAGATAGAAAATGACAGAACAAAAACAGGTCACCCCCCTTTAGTGGCACATTTTAGCAACACGGATACAAATTCATCTTATGCCTCGATCTTTAAACGCTATAAGGGATAAGCAAATAAAGTTTACACATTAATTTACGGCAGACACCTGAAAGTCGCAAACGAAATGATCTTCTAATATCAAACAACCATAAAACTATACGAATAAATGAAAGGGAACTACCAAAACGCATGGCAATATTTTTCGGTAAGAATATCATAGCAAAACATTATGATAAAAGATAATTATACGATTAACAAAAACAATAATAATAATAATAATAATAATAATAATACATAAGCTAGGTAATTACAGAAATAAATGCATAGTAACATAATAGCCGAACACATACACTAAATAAACAGAAACAATTCATAATCATTTTTCCAGCACAAACAACACATACCCATAGATATTTAAACAAAATCTATAGGTAAAATCTATAAAATTAAATAAATAAAAAAACAAAAAAATAATGAATAGATTAATAAAAAAAAGTAAAAAACAAATAAAGATAAATACAAAAAATAAAGAACATTTAATACACAAAAATCATAAAAACACAATAAAAAAAAAAAAAATCACATAACACACACTGGTACTCATAAAAATACCAGTAAATAAAACACCAACAAAACGTCAACTTAAAAAAAAATCGAGTTCGAACCAGGGCACCGGTGGCAGCTTGGCCCCAATATCCGTGATAAGAGGATTTATAGAAGGGGGGGGGGGGGTTCATAAGGCCTAGTGGTGCTCTTCCGCGAAAAGGGTTATTAGCGAAAACGGGGTGCGCGATATATACCGTTTGTTCGCTCGCTGTTATATATTCCCTTCGGTACCGGTGACGTCTGTTTTATTTTATTCTAGCTATATTTAGACGATTTTATGTAGTTTAAGAAGGATCTGTGGTAGTAAAAAGGGTTCAGTATGATAGTTCGAAGCTTGTTGATTGCTGGGGGCCCTTCCTAAACTGAATGAAATCATCAACATATAGCTAGAATATAATTTAAAAGACGTCGGCGGTACAGAAGAGGTTAAATTTCACTTTCAGTACCGGTGACGTCCTTGTTTAGTATAGCCTCGACATTATATTCGTGTATTTTATTGGGGTTAGGAAGGACGTCTAAAAAGGTTGCAGACGATCTCAACTAATCCCTCTAACGACCATATGTCTTTCCTAAGCTGTATAAAATCGTCTAAATGTAGTTGAAATCCAATAAAAAAAACATCACCGGTCCAGCAACGAATATACACATATATATATATATATATATATATATATATATATATATATATATATATATATATATACTGTATAATTATACTGTTAAAGGGAGGTATAGGGGTTTTCTGGACCCCTTTCTCCCTCATGTTTAGCACCCATTAGTTTTCAGATTTTATAACGTTCGGCCTATTAGTTTGGCGAATTTACCACCATTCGCTCCATTTCGCTTTCAACTTTAAGACTTTTCGTACACTTTATGTGACGATTTTTTCTGGTGACCGATAGCAAGCCTGTGATTTTAAGAAGAACCGGCCTTCGGCCGGGAAATGTTTCTACCGAAAAATGTACAAATTTATCTGGGAGGGGGATCTAAGGGGTTATTTTAAAGCTTCATGGAGGTCTAGCGAGGAAACTAAAAAATAATATTATTAGTTTCCTTGTTGGACCTCCATGAAGCTTAAAAAATACACCCCCTGTGAATAAATATATGGACCCAAAACTAACCACTACCCCCTTAAAAGAATATATGGACCCAAAACTAACTACTACCCCCTTAAAAGAATATATGGACCCAAAACTAACCACTACCCCCTTAAAAGAATAAATGGACCCAAAACTAACCACTACCCTCTTAAAAGAATATATGGACCCAAAACTAACCACTACCCCCTTAAAAGAATATATGGACCCAAAACTAACTACTACCCCCTTAAAAGAATATATGGACCCAAAACTAACTACTACCCCCTTAAAAGAATATATGGACCCAAAACTAACCACTACCCCCTTAAAAGAATATATGGACCCAAAACTAACTACTACCCCCTTAAAAGAATATATGGACCCAAAACTAACTACTACCCCCTTAAAAGAATATATGGACCCAAAACTAACTACTACCCCCTTAAAAGAATATATGGTCATAGTTGTGACTGGTAAGCCTATCGTCGTCAATTAATCCGATCATCGTCTTTTAATCCGGACCAATCCGATGTAGAGTTTGAGGATTTATTTCAACTAACGCCCGCCAGTGGATGTTAGCGTATTAACCCTCTCCGACATGTGATGACGCGATTTTGAGCCTAATGGGGATACTTTAAAGCCTTGTTACCATCGGGGGTATTTAGAAACCTGTAGTTTAGTTACTTCAACCTCTGCAGTTGTCTTTGAGTTAGCTGTGGGCAGAACACTAATTTTGGAGAGGTAATTACAAGAGTGAGAGAACTCTATTTCTTATTGCTAATCTGCGTCATAATTGCGTGAAAGGGTTAAGGGGACAGTGGCTGTTTGTTTGGTGCATTAATTCATTTATTCATATATATTTTTTTAGTTTCCTCCCTAGACTTCCATCAACCTTAGAAAAACACCCCCTAGACCCCCCCTTCAAGATAAAGTTTTAAATTTTTCGGTAGAAAAATGTACCGGCCAAAGGCCGATTCCTCCTATAATTACAGGCTCACTATCGCTCGCCAGCAAAAAGTCGACACCTAAATGGCACGAAGGGTCCTAATATTGACAAAGAAATGGGGTGAAACGTCATAAAATCCCCAAACTAATGGAACCAACGTCTTAACAACTCAAAACTAGTGGGGCTACACATTAGGGAGAAGGGGGTCCAGAAACACGGTCTGTCTCCCCTTAATTATTGGTCTTTGTGGAGATGTTCGTTAGTTCGCCTAATCCTTTCACATCCGGTGTGGAGATAAACCATGGTATAAATGCTATAGTCTATTCGCTGTAAGTAGGCGAGATATCATGACTCTATCCTCTGTAACTCAATAAAGGGCTGGAGTAAATTGGCTGTACATTTCCACATCTATTCCTTGACTGACTCTTCCCAAATGGTAGAAATATTAGCTCGATTACTCCAGTCGTTTTTTAGTTACAGAGGTTAAAGGTCATGATTTCTTGCCTACTTACAGCGAATAGACTATATCTATAATGTTTATTTTCAACTGAAGGTAAATTGCAAAGTTCCCATCAAGATTTATCTGTTATTTTGAAGACTGTGTATTGCAATATGGTGCTAATTAGATAAACTTGGTCTTATTATGATGCAGAGACATAGTGGTTTCATATTTGTCCATTACATATCCAGAAATTAGCTGCCAAGTGATTCAGTTTTTCGTCAGCTGAAGTGAAACGGAGTATAGTAATAAACGGAGTATAGTAATAAACGGAGTATAGTAATAAACGGAGTATAGTAATAAACGGAGTATAGTAATAAATCGTAATTATACCAGGAGATTAAGGGGGGTGACCTGCTTTTTGTTATTTCTGTCCTTTTCTCTCTTTCTCTAGCTTGTATCCATTCGGCCCCATTCAGCCAACTATTTTAAGACTTTATCCCCATCTAGGTGTCGATTTCTTCCTGGCGAGCGATAGCGAGCCAGCATTATATGAAGAAATCCGGCTTAGCCGGAGAAATTTTTCTATCGAAAAATTTACAAATTTAGCCTGCTGTCAAACAAAAATAAAAAATATGCTGGATCGCTACCGCTCACCAGTAAAAAATTGACACCTGGATGGGGATAAAAGTCTTAAAACAGTAGGCTAAATGGGGCCAAATGGATACAAGCCAGAGAAAGACGGAACAAAAACAGGTCACCCCCCTTAACTCTGTCTCTAACTGTAAGAATTGTGTGACCGTATGTAAGAAAAATGATGCACATTAAATTGTTTCAATCGTGTCTGTAAACGACTTTGAAACTCCAATTACTTGAAGCACTTTGAATGTGTATATATACTTTGAGTTACATTAGCACACCCATTATTAACAGTGTACCGGAAGTCAGTTTATTATAGTCGGTGAAAAGGGGGCTTTCTGAGTTGGGGTTATTATCATCATTATTATTATTATTATTATTATTATTTTATTATTATTAATATACATATATATATATATATATATATATATATATATATATATATATTTATTTATTTTTGTTCCCTAGACCTCTACTAAGTTTGATAAAGCAATCCAATACCCCTTTGATATATGTGAATTTTCGGCCGGGTTCCTCCTAAATTACAGGCTCGCTGTCGCTCGCCAGGAAAAAAATAGACGCCTAAATGGCACGAAAGGTCTTAAAATTGACAACGAAATGGGGCGAAAGGTGTTAAAATCGCCAAACTAATGGGCCGAACGTTTTATAATCTCAAAACAAATGGGGCTTAACACCAGGGAGATAGGGCACTAGAAAAACGACCCATATACCCTTAAGGGGAGGCAGACTGTTTTTCTGGACCCCCTTCCTCCTAATGTTTAGCGCCACTAGTTTTGAGATTATAAGACGTTCGGCCCATTAGTTTGGTGATTTAAAACCTTTCGCCTCATTTCGTTATCAATTTTAAGACCTTTCGTGCCATTTAGGTGTCGATTATTTCCTGGCGAGCGATAGCGAGCCTGCAATTTTAAGAGGAACCTGCCTTCGGCCGGGACATTTTTCTACCGAAAAATGTACAAATTTATCTTGAAGGGGGGTCTAGGGGGGTGTTTTTCTAAGCTTGATGGAGGTCTAGGGAGGAAACTAAAAAAATATATGAATAAACGAAATAATAGACCAAACAAACGGTCTGCCTCCCCTTAAGTGTGTGCTAAAAATCGATGTAAGAGTGACTGAAACAATCGATGCTGCTCGGCCTCCTCTTTCCCAAAATGTTCACTGACGCTCGTGTTTCTAGATCCCCTTCTCCCTCATGTTTAACCCCATTAGTGTTCAGATGGTAAGACGTTCGGCTCATTAGTTTGGCGATTTTAAGACTTTTCACCCCATTTCTTTGTCAATAGTAAGACTTTTCTTGTCATTCAAGTGTCATTTTGTTTCCTGGCAAGCGATAGCGAGCCTGTAATTGTAAGAGGAATCAGCCTTCGGCTGGGACATTTTTCTACCGAAAAATGTACACATTTATATCGAAGGGGGGTCTTGTGGGTGTTTTGTTTTAAAGCTTGATAGAGGTTTAGCAAACAAACTAAACTTCTTCCTTATACCATTGAGCCGAACCAGGAAATTACGCTGCACAATACCGTCTGAGCTCCCTTAAGTTATGTATACACCTAAGTAATGAAATCAATGAAACTAATGAATACATGTGGTGCTCCAAGGATTCGAACCTAGGATACTCACACCCAAATTTCGCGCACTAAACCTTACGCTATCAAGACAGTTAAAGATTTATGCACAAATAGTCGATGGCGGAAATAACGAAATATCCATAATTCTTTCGAAATTCGCTTTCACTGAATGTAATGCAAATATTTCTGATCATCTAAATTTATGCAACGTTATTATATATAATAAACAATGATCTTAACGCGCTGAAAATAAAATATGTTAAGTTGCGAGCCAAAATATATCTGTTATGTACACGCGAAAAATATATATTATATCTTTATACAAACTCTCTAAACATTCTGATAGTGCGTCGAAATATTGTGATAATACAGACACATGTATCACCCGATTTATTCAGTTCACACACATATATATACAGTCACCAGTGTAAAGATTGTCGGGTTTTTTTCCCCGCGAGAGTACAGTCGGTCAAATAAGTTATGTCTCGACATCAAGTATATTTTGATCAATAATTGGTATCAGCAATAATCTAAAACTTGATTTATTCGTTTCGAGTGAGATATACAAACATGTTCCTGCATGTTCCTCCTGTTCCACCTTATACAAAATCTGACGGACATTAATACACCACAGAGCGAGCCAAACGTAGTGACAACTGAAACATGACTTATTTGTCTGTTCAATCTTTGAAATACACCGAGTTAAACGATATCTTGAATACGATTGCAAAACCAAGTATTTACAGTATGTGCTGAGGGTATTACCCCAAGTAATTTATAACGCCCTGACTAAAAAATGGAATAAAATCGTATAATGTTAGCAAAGATAAACAAATAAATAGCGTCATCTTACTGAAAGGGTAACATTTTATAGAAGTCATGATACTGAAACGTTGATATGTAAAGACTCCGAGAATTTATAAGAAAAGGTGGATGGTTGGGGTTTCTGGCCACCCCTTCTCCCTCATGCTTAGCCGCATTAGTTTTCAGATTATTAGACTTTCAGCCTATTCGTTTGGCGATTTGAAAACCTTTCGCCCCATTTATTTGTCAATATTAAAACCTTTCGTGCCATTTAAGTGTCAATTTTCTCCTGGCGAGCGATAACAATCTTGAAATTTAGGAGGAATCGGCCTTAGGTCAGGACATTTCGGTAGAAGTATATCTAGGAGGAGGATCTTGAGGATGCGTTTTTTTAAGTTCGACGGAGGTCTTGGGAGGAAACTAAAACAAATATTAAAATATTATATAAATCGACAAATAAATAAACCCTTTCCGGCCCTTAAACGAGTATTGTACATTCTCCTCCTCAAATGGAAGTGTTTATGTCCTCTCCTTTCCCAACTGTTTGAAGACGTTTACCCCCACCCAAGTGTCAATATTTTCCTGGCGAGCGGTAGCGAGCCAGCACATATATTTTTTGTTTTGACAGCAAGCTAAATTTGTACATTTTTCGATAGAAAAATTTCTCCGGCGAAGCCGGATTTCTCCATACAATGCTGGCTGGCTATCGCTCGCCAGGAAGTAATCGACACCTGGATGGGGATAAACGTCTTAAAACAGTTGGCTAAAGGGGGCCGCATGGAAATAAGCCAGAGAAAAGGAGAGAAAGATAGACAAAAAGCAGGTGACCCCCCTTAATTTAATCCTCTCTGGCAGGTTATTAGGAATGTATCATCTACTATAGTCTAGTCGCTGTAAGTAGGCGAGAAATCATGACCTCTAACCTCTGTAACTAAAACTAAAAAATTACTAGAGTAATCGAGCTAATATTTCTACCATTTGGGAAGAGTCAGTCAAGGAATAGATGTGGAAATTTACAGCCAATTTGCTCTAGCCCTTTTTAAGTTACAGAGGATAGAGGTCATGATTTCTCGCCTACGTACAGCGAATAGACTATAATCACCAAGCGATATTTCACAGCTTTTGGAAGGATCTCCAGCAATGGAAGGGTTTAGTACTACAGAAGCTTAGCGAGGGCCTATAGGAATAGAAGGGTTAATAACTATCTTCGACTTCAAGAACGCCATCCTAAGCTGAATAAAATCGCCTAAGGGTAGTCAAATTGAATATTCATATATCTGAAAAGGTTAGTGCTCGAAAGATCTACGTGCACTCATTAATCCCAGCCTAGGGATTAAAAAAAGAGGCTAAAACAGAATTGCAGAGATTAGTGATTAATAGCTACAAATATACTACTATACAACGAAAACAAAAATTAGCTAAGCTGTGTCAACGCTGAATTATTTAAATATTTTTGCTGATATATATAATTCGGCTATTAGTAATATTGACAAACCACATGCTTCCAATACTATGACATGTTTTAATTCCCGAGTATTAACTGAGCCATGCGATATTTTTTTTTAGCAGTAATTAGGGTGGCATAAAAGCTAGCCAGTGCGAGTCTGTAAGATGACACTTGTCTAATTTTTGCTTCGTGTGCGGGACAGGAATTCTTGTTGAACTTACTTGCAAACCTGGGGTCTGATGTTGACGTGCCGTACCATGATGCCGCGGCGGGGGCGGCGTAGTGGCTGAGGTCGGTGTTGCAGTACTGATAGGTGGAGTGAGTCCCGAACTGCGCCATGTGCGCCATGGGGCTCATGCCGTAAGGGTTCTGCATGGCGGCGGCAAAGTCGTTGACGGAGGCTGACGAAGCAATACCTGAGGGCACCAGGGTCCCGCTACTGGCACTGCTACTACAACTGGAGCCCCTCCCTGCTGCTGCTGCGGCTGCTACGTCCACAGTAGAGGCCAGGGCGTCCAGGGGGCTCAATAGGGAGGTCACGGAAAAGGGCTGGTTCGTCCTGGGGCTCCCACTCATGACCTAAAGCCCCACCATGATCATCGCCGGGTCGCTAGCCTCGGGTCAAGCTCCACCACACCTCTTCCCTCACGCCGGAGGCCTCACCGTACTCCACACAACCACCACCTGTAATCTGTGTTGCCCTTAATTGCCAGCAATGTGGTAAAAAGTGTGAGTGAGGCACTCTTAGTCTTGCTCAAAATGGTGAAGGAGCACCGGAGATGAGGGCCCCTCAGGTGAGTAACAAAAGAAGTGATCTTGACGGAGCCTTAGTATTGTAAAGTCAAGAGTCACCTTAGGTCAATCGATGACGAGACACCTGGAACGCGGGAGCGCCGCACCTCCTCATTGGCGCCAAAGATATGGATCACAGCCTGGATGGCACTCTTGAGTCACCTTCAGGTCAAGAGTTACACTGCCGCCACTACGGATAAAAGTGCGTCCTCACAAGAGCCTGGCACCTGATCACTTGTGTTCTCCTTGCCCGCGGCGACGGCAGCTTGCGGCTGCTGACGTCTTGCAACACGTGGCTCTCACAGTTTTTACTGGAGGGCTCGTTACAGTTAATGCTGTGTGAGAACCAGCAAATGAGCTTAGATCTGGCTTCCAGTAATATGATAGCACTGGCTTGATAGCGAGTGGAGATTGGAGAGCACTCTGAGCCTTCCGACATTTTCCTAACCAACTCAACTTTACATCTTGCCGTCGGGGGGCGGAGCGATTGGACTCGCGAGCCATTGAGCGCGCGTAATTTCCTGTGAGGGAGGAGTTTGGGCTCGATTCAGCCAATGGAAACGCGCTAAGCTCCGTCAAAGTCAAATCCCACCAATCAATAGCTGAGGCGGAAACACTTAATATGATTGGCTGGTCTCAAGTGCCTCCCCACTTGAGATTGGTCCATAGATTTGGAATATTTGTGAACTCACTGCGGGGTGGCTGTGAGAAATAACAATGAGAGGAAAAAGAACGAATACTAAACTGAAAAGAGACTGTTTTACAGACGAAAAGAGCAGAATAGAGAGACGTTGGGCTGTGCATTAATATTACATTACAGACAGTCGACCATGTTGGGGGGCGCCAAATTAACGACCCCTTTGTTCCCCTTAACTTCCCCTCTCTCTCTCTCTCTTCCTCTCCCCATCAACGTAACTCACAGTAACGCACAGTAACTTTCTTCCAGTCCCCTCCTGCACCGTCGTGGCCCCCGGCAGGAGGGTTTTGGGAGGGTAGTGGTACAGACCAGTGCACAAACGCAGAGTCACACAAACGTACTCTTCTCCGGCATTTGTTCTCGGCAACTCTGGTCTGGAGGCTTCTGAATTCAGGCTTTATAAGGTTTCTGCCAACTACAATAATCCATCTAAAGTTTAATGGCCGACAGCAATGCAAAAATAGCCTAGAAACAGACACAATAGACTGAAGATTGCTGTAAATCGAATTTTAGTCTAATATAATGTATACCAATTCAACAAAACCCCAATGATGTTGCAAGAATTATCAAGTTCCGGACCAAAACTTGCCGGAAAAAATATCGCGTGTGCCCCCTCCTAATAACCTTCCCGGGCACTCCTGCCGAAGGCCCAGCAGGGGGAGGGTGTCAACAAAGGGGGCAGCCAGGCGCGAGGGACCCACCGTTAAAATAGGGAAGGATTCACACCACCGTATTTCTCCCCCCGCCATGATATTTTTCCCGGCAACTCTTACATACGGCCATATTCCTCAACCTTACCATCGCGAAACCTTACGCAATCATGAACGAAATGAGTAAAAATTAACTGCAATCTCTATGAAACAATGTAAAATTTCAATATCTCTCGCAAATCAACACTCAATTCCTTAGTCTTTGTTCGGCATCGCATAAACAACGCCTTTCCCACATGCAATAATAGCACCCGATAGTTTAGCTTCCGAAATAATCATGTTAAAATACTGTCAACAAAAATATATTCCACCTTCAATAAAGTCACCGAAAGCAGGGTAGAGGTCTTAAATTATTGCGATGATAAAGTTAACGATCAATAGTTGCCGGAAAAAGTGCCCATGTGAATCTTCTTTTTCCCTCCCCCCACCAACCCCCCTCCCCCTCCCCTTTCCCCAACCCCCCTTTGAGTTTTCCAGCTACAACCACACAAAATGCATCCCCCGGTGATATTTTTTTTTACCTCTGATAGTCGGAGAAAATGCCACCCCAGAGAGCGAGCCTCAGAGGTATCAACCGAAAATGTCTCCTGCGTGGCAAGGCTTTCTAGGTAGCAACGCATATGTTAGCTCCCTGCTGAGCTTTATAAGTGCTAACTGAAAAAGATAAATGACCAGTACATTCAACCAAAATATAACGCAACCCCATTCAAATTTAATATTAGGTTATGTTATATTGGTGCGTATACACAAACTTACTGTTATACATAGCTGAATATATCGTCAAATTAACATTCGTATAATATTATAGCAACTGAGAGATAAAACTTATTGTGAATGTCAAATTTCGCCTTGTTGACTTAAATATAGTCACAAAGAATAGCCACTTACCCTAGCTTTAGACACTGCTTAGGACTGCGAACTCCTAAAAAAGGCCTCGAGAGAGTATTAATTGTTATATAGAAATACTGACACCCAACTCACCCGTCGAGAATTAAAGATATCCTTAATTCGGGTCGCCAACACAATATGGCTGCCCCACCAATCTTTTTCCCTAATAGCCTCGGAAAACGTCGCTTATAAACCTTTCTGTCAGCCCCACAAAATTCCTGCCGGGTAAGATTTTTTGATAACCGCTGAAAAGTGTCCCCCTGATCGACTCTTTTGATGGCCGCAGAAAAACCCTTCCCCGGTGACGATATTTTCTTTCCATTTCTGTGTTTTTTTTTCTTTTTTTTTACAATGATTAAAAGTGGCCACCGTGATCTTTGTCCTACTGTGTCGCCCTACTGTTCCACGCACCGTCGCTCGCTCGCTCTCACTCTCGCTCTCTCTCTCTCTCTGTTATTCTTTGTGTTCACTTTCCAATATTTGGAGTTTGGCTATCCTGACCACCTCACAGGGATCGTAAGTTCAGTATTGACAGTGTATCTATGCAGTTCTCTCTCTCTCTCTCCAACTAGCCGCTCTGTTTCCCCTCCGTCCCATTTTATTACTCGCTCCCCTTACCTCTCTCTCTCTCTCTCTCTGTCTCTCTTCACTCGTACTCTCATTTCCTCCCGTTCGTCATTTTTTTCTTCCGTACATTCTTCGTATTCGATGTCCTATTAATATGCCTATCCAATTAGGTCCATTTCTGTAAAATACCAAATATTCCGAGAAACGTTTGTTTTGATAACCCCATGTCGTAATCACGGTCTATATATTGGCCTTTATAAACGTTCCTTACTAAATTTCTCTTGTTGTTTTCATAAAGATAAACTAGCGAAGAAACTATAGAATTGGTATCGCTTTTTTTTCATATTCTTGTTCTACATTTTCGCCAAAGCCACACCTATACAGTGTAGGCCTATTTCGTACACTCTTCCCTCGAACTGTATTTGAAGTATATTACAAGAATGATTGATCTTTGCATATCACGATTGCATATAGATTTAACAATATTTTCTTAACATTACATGGTTATAAAATCTCAAAATATTTAAATATAATAACACAAATATTTCTTCTACTATTAGTTCTCGACACTGAGCACCACTGTGCTAAAGAACACCCTAGATATTCATAGGGTTAACCTTACGCGTGTGTTAGGGGGATCACCGGTTTGTTTTTTATTTTTCTCTCCTTTTCTCTCTTTCCCTGGCTTGTATCCATTCGGCCCCATTCAGCCAACTGTTTTAAGACTTTTATACCCATCCAGGTGTAGATTTCTTCCTGGCGAGCAATAGCGAGCCAGCATTGTATGGAGAAATCCGGCTTCGCCGGAGAAATTTTTCTATCGAAAAATGTACAAATTTAGCTTGCTGTCAAAGCAAAAATATATATATGCTGGCTCGCTACCACTCGCCAGGAAAATATTGACACCTAGATGGGGGTAAACGTCTTAAAACAGTAGGCTGAATGGGGCCCAATGGATACAAGCTAAAGAGAAAGGGAGAAAAAGAGAAAAAAAGCGAGGTGGGCTCCCTTAGGAATGATTCGAAACATGATATTTTGTTGGATAGAAGCACCATATGGGAAGCAAAACTTTATTGACATTGTAACTTGTAGCTTGAACTGAGCAAAACTTTATCAATAACATAATCTTCCTCACTTGGTGTTTTATCCAAGTGATTAGAAGTATTATCTCATCCAAGGAATACATGCCATTATACCAATAAACAAATGGCGTACAAACAGAAGAAATAATCAGATCAATCAACAAATGCATGGAGAGAAAAATGTAACGAAATTCTTACTTTAGTTTCGGCTTCTGCAGGAGATACTTTGCATTCCTCGCCCCAACCGTGTTTACCTTGGTCCTCCTGCAGGCTCTCCAAGGGGGCGGCGGCTAACAACACGTGTCCCGCCCCTGCAGGTAGTGTATGCGCCTCCTGGGTGGTGGTTCGGCCGCGTCAGGAGAAGAAAACACGGGGGTACACGACTGATAAACACAGACTCCATATACGGGTGATTCGGACTCTCCCGGTGGTTCGGACTCACTCGGAGACGCCTTGGAGTTAGCCACGATCTCCTCCAGGGGTTTGTAGGCGGGTCTAGAAGAAAAATAAAATAAGCGAAAGCAGTCAATAAACTTCACTTTAGAGGCTCGTCCTGGCGAAATATGGTCGGTCTCGCACACCATTATAGATTTTTTTTTTTTTTTTTTTTTTTCCAGATCGCTCGTGGGGCACTGTAGGAGCATGGATAGAACATAGGAAAGAAAGAGGTAGGGAGACACAATGTTTACCTGTAGGATAATTCCATCACTTTAATAAATGTTCTCTTCATTTCCATAATCCTGTGCAGTCTATATTGTGATATCCGTTTTAGTTCAAATGCTACATCAGATACGGTTAATTTCCTTTTAATTTGATTTGTTATTAGCTAACTTTTTGTTTCCGTCTATATTATTTATGTGGTTTACCGTCCACTTTAAAATTACTGGTGATTTATTTGTTGGATCAATTAACCCTCTTCGATGGTGACTTTTTCCTAAATCTCTTATTTCTTAACTATTAACATTTCATTTACAATTTGCAACATTCTTATGCATGTCTATTTAAAGTACTGTAGTTTCCTGCCATCTTTTAACAATAGACGCACCTTTTCGTTCATACTTCAAATATAACAACAAATATTGTTACCCTGTACTCCATACATCCAGAAAGAATAACAAGAACTAGAGGAAGACAAGGACAGACAAAGACCAAGTAGACCGACAGACGAGACTCAAAGAAGGCAATATAACTACACTGCACATCTTAAGACGCCCCCCCCCCCCTGTCCCCACTCCTCTCACACACACACACTCACTCTCTCTCTCGCCATCTATCCATATATCTTATCTCCCGTGTTTAACTATACCCATCGACACTCCTATGACATCAAATCACCCCATTGCTTTGTCAATATTAAGACCTTTCATCCCATTTAGGTGTCGATTTTTTTCCCTGGCGAGCAATAGCGAGCCTGTAATTTAGGAGGAGCAGGCCTTCGGCCTGGAAATTTGTCTACCGAAAAATGTACAAATTTATCTAGAAGGGGGATCTTATGAATATGTTTTAAGCTTTATGGAGGTCTAGGAAGGAAACTAAAATAATAATAAATGAATAAATAAATAAATAGACCAATATATAAACCCTACTCTCCCCCTTCTCTCTCTCACATACACACACACACACACTCACACTTTCTCTCTCTCTCCATCTATCCATACATCTTATCTCCCGTGTTTAATTACCCATCGACACTCCCACGACATCAAATCACGCCGCCCTTGACTCTCCTCCAAGGGGCAATTCTGTGAGGTTCGAGGTGCCCCTACAAGTTGTTGAAACACTTGCCCGCTTCAGGAGAGCCATCGAACGGGGCCAGGAGAGGAGCTTGAGAGACCGAGGAGGAGGAGGAGGAGGAGGTAGTGGGAGGAGAGGGGGGATTGGTGGTGGTGGTGGTGGTGGTGGGAGAGGGAAGGTGGTGGTGGTGGTGGGAAGGAGATGGTGGAGGTGCGAGGGAGGAGGAATGGTGGTTGTGGTGTTGGAGTCGAGGTGGTGGTTGTGGTGTTGGAGTCGAGGTGGTGGTGGTGGTGATGGTGATGAGGAGAGGGAGGAATGGTGGTGGTGGTGGTGAGACAGAGGAGAGGGTGGAATTGTGGTGGTGGTTTTGGTGAGGAAGAGGAGGGAGCGGGGAGAGGGAGGAATGGTAATAGTGGTGGTTAAAAGGAGGAGAGAGAGGAATGCTGGTAGTGTTGGTGGTGGTAAGGAGGAGAGAGGGAGGAATAGTGATGGTGATGAGAAGGAGGAGTGGGAGGAATGGTGGTCGGAGAGTCGAGGTGGTGGTGAGAATGAGAGGGAGGAATGGTGGTGGTGGTGAGAGGAAGGAGGTGGGGTGGAGAGAGGAAGGAGGTGGGGTAGAGATAGGAAGGAGGTGGGGTGGAGAGAGGAAGGAGGGGGGGTGGAGAGAGGAAGGAGGTGGGGTGGAGAGAGGAAGGAGGTGGGGTAGAGAGAGGAAGGAGGTGGGTTGGAGAGAGGAAGGAGGTGGGGTGGAGAGAGGAAGGAGGTGGGGTGGAGAGAGGAAGGAGGTGGGGGTAGAGAGAGGAAGGAGGTGGGGTAGAGAGAGGAAGGAGGGGGGGGGGAGAGAGGAAGGAGGTGGGGTAGAGAGAGGAAGGAGGTGGGGTGGAGAGAGGAAGGAGGTGGGGTGGAGAGAGGAAGGTGGTGGGGTGGACAGAGGAAGGAGGTGGGGTAGAGAGAGGAAGGAGGTGGGGTGGAGAGAGGAAGGAGGTGGGGTAGAGAGAGGAAGGAGGTGGGGTGGAGAGAGGAAGGAGGTGGGGTGGAGAGAGGAAGGAGGTTGGGTGGAGAGAGGAAGGAGGTGGGGTAGAGAGAGGAAGGAGGTGGGGTAGAGAGAGGAAGGAGTTGGGTGGAGAGAGGAAGGGGGTGGGGAAGAGAGAGGAAGGAGTTGGGATAGAGAGAGGAAGGAGGAGGGGTGGAGAGAGGAAGGAGGTGGGGCGGAGAGAGGAAGGAGGTTGGGTGGAGAGAGGAAGGAGGTGGGGTGGAGAGAGGAAGGAGGTGGGGTAGAGAGAGGAAGGAGGTGGGGTGGAGAGAGGAAGGAGGTGGGGTGGAGAGAGGAAGGAGGGGGGGTAGAGAGAAGAAGGAGGTGGGGTGGAGAGAGAGGGAGGGGGTAGTGGTTGTGGTGGTGAGAGGGGAAAGAGGTGGTTGTGGTGAGTTACACAGATACACGAACCACACAAACTCTGTGGTTCCTGCGAAACGGTTCGGACTTAATCATAACATTAGTTGGCACTACTAAGTAGAACATGAGAGGGAGAGTGGGGTTCATGGAATATTTAGTATCTCAAAGACCATATAATCCATACCAGGGAGATTACTCGAAATGCAAAATAGAGAGACTGTACAGTGGAGTACAGTCGCGCTAATAAGTGATGGCTCGGCACCAATGATGTTTTGATCAATAATAATTGGTATCAGCACTATATAAGCTTTATTTCTTCATATCGACTGAAATATACAACCATGTTCCTACACTTACCCACCCTATTCAAAATCTGACAGCCATTAATACAGCACAGAGCAAGCCAAACGTAATGATAGCTGGGACATGACTTATTAGCGCGACTGTACACTCCCTATCTAATGCATAATCGACTTTCTTCTTAAACTACTTACTAAACAACTATTTACCATTCGTGATGGAAAATTGTCCCAGGTAGAATAGAACATGCATGTGGAAATGAATCCACATATGATACGAGCACTGAATCATCATGTATTATCAGGTGAATGTCAGCTCTGGCCTCCAGGCATTGTTGCGAGTTATGTTTGTTGACGTTCTTGTTGTCATTCACATAATCAAAAGCATTAAGGGAGCCCACCTCGCTTTTTTTATCTCTCTCCCTCTCTCTTTGGCTTGTATCCAATCGGCCCCATTCAGCCTACTGTTTTAAGACGTTTACCCCCATCCAGGTGTCAATAATTTCCTGGCGAGCTGTAGCGAGCCAGCATTTATCTATTTTTGTTTCGACAGCAAGCTAAATTTGTAAATTTTTCGATATAAAAGTGTCTCCGGCGAAGCCGAATTTCTCCATACAATGCTGGCTCGCTATCGCTCGTCAGGAAGAAATCGACATCTGGATGGGGATAAACGTCTTAAAACAGTTGGCTGAATGGGCCGAATGGATACAAGCCAGGGAAAGAGAGAAAAGGAGAGAAAGTTTAAAAAAAAAAAAAAAAAAAAAAAAAAACGGTGACCCCCCTTAAGTATAGTGGAGGGGAGACTAAACGCTTATGGTCCGAGCGAGGCAGTCCGAGGTTAAATACTAAAATAAGCTGTCATTACGGAGGAGAAAAGGGAAATAGTAAGTCAGTCTCTCTCTCTCTCTCTCTCTCTCTCTCTCTCTCTCTCTCTCTCTCTCTCTCTCTCTCGAAAGAAAGAGTTGAAAAGCCGATCACCCGCACTTACGGAACTCTTAATTGTTTTGGAGTATAGAATTTAAGGTGATGAAACAGGAAAGTAAAAGTGGAAGAGAAAAGTGTTAGAGAGAGCGAGAGAAACACGTACTACAGTTCCCACCGTAATTTACAGTGGCGCTAATAAGTTATGTCTCAGTTTTCATTACGTTTGGCTCACTCTGTGCAATATTAATGTCTGTCAGGTGTTGAATAGGATGGGTAAGTGTTGGAACATGTTTGTATATCTCACTCCAAATGTATAAATCAACTTTAGATATTGCTGATACCAATTATTGATCAAAATATACTTGGTGCCGAGACATCACTTATTAGGCCGACTGTACAAAGGCCAACTTTAGGTTTGGGTGCTTCATTAGCAACTTATAAGCATCTAATAATTACCGTGTCTTAATTACTTTGGAATATACTGTATGTGTTATTAAAAATGCAATGTCAAATCTAATGTACTGCATGTTCTCTTTCTTTTATTGTAAGCGTAAAAAGCGACTATCATTACCCATTATATCAATATAGCGGATTCCTCCTTTTCTGAGCTTGACAAAGAGAGAGAGAGAGAGAGAACAAAGAACGAAAGAGAACTTGGAGAGAAGAGGGGAGGAATACTAATTAGAGGAGAGAGCGAGGGAGAGAGGAGAAACGAGAGAAAAAGATGAAGCCTGTGATCATGAGAGACGGAAGGTGTAGATGAGAGAGAGAGAGAGAGAGAGAGAGAGAGAGAGAGAGAGAGAGAGAGAGAGAGAGAGAGAGAGAGAGAGAGAGAGAGAGGGCGGGGGGGATTTACGTAAGATAGCCAGAGGGAGGAATTCAACGTCATTACATGACATCTAATGATAATGTCGGATAGATTGGGAGAGAGGTATCATGTCCAGGATTCGAACCCACTCACTCCAGGTATATGTGGGAGAGTTGGGCACCGTAACCACTCGGCCAAGAGCGGTTCATGACCGAATGGTTACGGTGTCCAACTCAAAGAGTGACAGAGAGTCAAATTCAAGGGACGTTGGTGTCAAAATACCTGGCCACACGTAGTTTAATGCAGTCATTGGATGAAGGAGGGAGAGGGTTCCAGAGTCCACTAGTTGAGTTATGAAGGAAAGAAGTATTGCAGCACTACCAAACCTCCCTATGACTTCTTTTTATTCCCTTGGATCTAGGTACCTATCACTTTCTCTTATCGTGCGGCAATAAGGGGCATTGGATAATATACAGGATATCCCGCGAGTTTGGTTAGATGCTTCCAGGAATGTAAGATTGGCAGCGCCGTATGCTTAGACGTGTGGGGTAGGTGTCATCCAGCCCATAATGAACGAAGATATTGGAACCGGTGTTAATTAATGTAAGATACTTTGAAATCTCCTAAAGTTTCAAAGGCTAACAATTGATCTCGTCTAATTTCGTTCATTAAGGAGTAGTGTTTCACGGTGGGAAGGTTTAACAATACGGCTGTTGGTCATTCGGAGTAAAATATATTCTACACGCATAGGCTTTTTCGGAACATTTCTTCTTGTATATACTGTATATATATGTAAATTGGAAGGGAGATGAAGTGGTGGAGCTGGAGGGGTGGAATAATGGAGGTGGAGGGAAAGTGTATTATTAAAGATGTACAGTCGTGGATACAAATATGGATACACCCATTTGAAGTTTTGAACCTTAAACCCAAGTTATGAAGCATCTATTCAACTGCTGAGCTCTGGAACTCTCTCCCAGAATCAGTCTTTCCCTCTTCCTATGACTTAAATTGTTTCAAACTCCATGTGTCCAGGCATTTTAGCTCGAACGTCCCTTGATTTTGGCCCCGTCACTCTTTCAACTCTGGGGGAGGCACACGCTGCAGGCAGTTATGCCTTTTGTCTCCCTCATTCACATAGAAAACAAAAATAAGCTTAGTACTGTGTGGCCTAATTTGGGCTCAATAGCGATTCAAATAATTGCATATGTATTAGTACTAACGACTGTACTCACTACTGCAATTATTAGTACTAACGACTGTACTCACTACTGCAATTATTAGTACTAACGACTGTACTCACTACTGCAATTATAAAGGACAATTCTGACATGTGCAAGTAATAGTTTGAAGATCATGACGCAATTTGACAATAAATTCTGGTTATCATTAGACGATTTTATACAGTGTGTGAAGGATCTGTGTGAGTTATGAGGGTAAATACTATCTCAAATAACCCTCTGACTTCTATATGCCCTTCCTAATCATATAATTCCCACAGGTCCTTCCTAAGCTGTATGAAATCGTCTAATGATAGCCAGGATATACTGTCCAAATGCGTCATAATCTTGAAGGGGTTAAGTATTAACCTGCTACTTGTGCAGCAGATTGTACGGTTGCAGACAATAATAACCATACAATTTTGAGGCTTCGAACTGCATTATGGACAAAGCATCTGAAAGAATTGACCCATGATGGGAGCCTGTAGTCGAGTAGTATAGTGTCACGTCTGGGCTTAAATCAGGGTCATTGATTATATCTACTATATAAATGGCACTTTCTGTGAGTCTGTCGTGACTCTGTCTGTCTGTCTGGCAGTTTGTTCACGAACTACTGCCTCAGTTTTCAAGATGGAGAGCCCATACTTGGCATGCATACTAAGTGGGTAACAGAATAGCCCCCCCCCCCCCCCTCCATCTCCCTCAGTTTTCAAAATGGAGAGCCCATACTTGGCATGCATACTAAAGGGCTGCCAGAATGGAGGGGGGGGGAGCACCCCCTACTCTCTCTGTTTTCAAGATGGAGAGCCCATACTTGGCATGCATACTAAGGGGGTGCCAGAATATGTTTTAAGCGGGGAGATGGGGGGGCGGGGGATAGACAGCTTCGAGTTTCCAACTCCCTCAGTATTCAAGATGGAGAGGTATCTTGACTTACAGTGTGCTGGCTAAATAATCCAGAAGGGTTGATAGTCTCTGAAGTCCTATTTTAAGTAATTAACTAATAATACATTTATTCACGGGCACGGTGAAAAGACTAAATGATAAAGGTTTTCATTGCTTGCAGAGAACAGAGGGAAAAGTCGAAATAACAAAGAGAAACTCGAGGAAATTATATAGACTCGAACATTGAGACAGAAGTATATAAGGAGAGAGAGAGAGAGAGAGAGAGAGAGAGAGAGAGAGAGAGAGAGAGAGAGAGAGAGAGAGAACGATAAGATAGATAGAGAGAGAGAGAGAGAGAGAGAGCCGAGCAGACGGATATAAGGAGAGAGAGGTGGGGGAGGGGGGAGCCTGTGAGACGCTACCCGGCCTCACCTTTAAGCTTGTTACAGAATCTCGCCTGTAATCCACCTTTCTCCACTTCTCTCTCTCTCTCTCTCTCTCTCTCTCTCTCTCTCTCCATGAAACTGAGTGCAGGTTTTTTAGATACTCCTTATTCCTTGTACTGAAATGTTGATCCACTTTGTTTTTTCTACTCTATTTTAGACCTTCTGTTTATATATTTGTATCAATCTATAGTTATATAGTTAGTTTATTGATCAAAACATACAAATTACTATAATACATTAAGATTTTATACATCCTACCCTCTGCATATCCATCAATAGAAATATATAATCCTTCATTCTTCGAAATTTACCTCAGAATAAATAGTTCTAAATTACCATTTCCATTATGCATTGCTATATTAATACACAATATACAGCTCTTCATATTGACGTCTCTCTCTCTCTCTCAGCTGTCTTCCACCTCTCAGCTTCCCTCTCCATCGATTGGTCTAACTCTCGCCGCCTTCTCTTTTTAGATTTACTCCTCTCTTTAATTCTTATCCCCCACCTCTCTCTCTCTCTCTCTCTCTCTCTCTCTCTCTCTCTCTCTCTCTCTCTCTCTCTCTCTCTCTCTCTCTCTCTCTCTCTCTCCTCTCTCTCCTCTCTCTCTCTCTCTCTCTCTCCTCTCTCTCTCTCTCTCTCTCTCTCTCTCTCTCCTCTCTCTCCTCTCTCTCTCCTTCTCCACCTCTCTCTCCTCGTCCTAATCATCTATCTATCCTATCTATCTACTCTAAAAATCGTTTTCCTATCTATCTATCTATCTATCTAAAATCGGTCTCCCTCTCTCGTCTCTCCCTCATCGTTCTCTCTCTCTCTCTCGTTCTCTCTCTCTCTCTCTCTCATTCGTGGTGTGTTTTGTTGCGAGTCAGTATTATCTATAACTAAATAAAACATATATATATATATATATACGCCATCAATCTAGAGCCCAAACTATATACCTGTCTTGATAGTGTAATGCATAGTACGCGGAATTTCGATGTGAGTACCCTGGGTTCGAGTCCTCTGAGTGCCACATGTATTTGTTGATTTAATTAATTAAATTTAGATGTGAAGTTGGTTGGTGTAAAAAAAAAACATAATAATTGACTATGTTGTCCTTTCAATCTGCCCAATACCCAAAGCGCACAAATATTGAAACACATTCACATAGTTAACCCTCTCACATATTTAACCCATTCACATAGTTAACCCATTCACATAGTTAACCCATTCACATAGTTAACCCATTCACATAGTTAACCCATTCACATAGTTAACCCATTCACATAGCTAACCCATTCACATAGTTAACCCATTCACATAGTTAACCCATTCACATAGTTAACCCATTCACATAGTTAACCCATTCAGTACCGGTGACGTCCTTTTCATTATACTGTGGCAACTATTAGACGATTTTATTCAGATTTGGAGGGACCTCTAGCAATAATAAGGCTTCAAACTAACTCAACCAACCCTTTGATACTACCACAGATCCTTCCTAAGCTGCACAATATCGTCTAAGTATAGCTAGGATATAATCTAACACACGTCACTGGTACTCAAAGGGTTAACACAATGTATGCTCTGATAGCCAGTAATATGCTTGGTATAGTCATTTTGCTTATAAATAAATAATACTTGATTGACTCCTTAACCCTATTAGGTGCAAGGCGGGCCAATTTGGAGCCCCCCCAGTTTACTCCAGTAGCTTGGAGATTGTAAGACGTTACATAGCATTAGCTTGGCGATTATATGATGCTTCAACCCAATAATGTGTCGATTTTTCCTGGGAGAGCGATAGCTACCCCGCAATTTGGGAGAAACCAGTCTTTGGCCGGGAAATTTTTCTACCGAAAAATGTACACATTTAGCTTGAAGGGGGTCTGGGGTTTTTTTTTTAGTTTGAAGGGGGTTTGGAGAGGCGTTTTTCCAAGTCTAGCGGGTAAACTAAAAACACATTTTTCGAAAATGGCTAAAACAAATAAAAACCTCGATAATAATTAAACAAAATACCATAATAACACCCAAGACGTTGCACCAAATAGTGTTAATGGCTACGCTAATCTGTGATAGCACTACAATCATCAATAGCGGCTTGCATAATTGACTACTTGCGAGTTTTTGGCTATAAGGAAGTTGGAGCCGTAAACCTCGCTATTAAACAGAAGTTAAATAAAAATGTAGGTTTATGCTGTTTTATTATCAAGTTGCTTGAATTGGGGTTTACGTCTTTATATAAGCACTACAACCGTGTTTCTGTCAGTAATAGTTGATAGTAAAAACACTAAATACACTGTATACATACAGTAAATACCCCCCTCAAAACGTCGAATGATCTACTATTGGGATATTACTATTGTGAAACACAAGATTGTTAGCATTGATTAAGGGGACAGTGGTAATTTTTTGGGGTCTATATATTTATATATTCATATATTTGTAAGTTTCCTCGCTAGACCTCCATCAAGCTTAAATATAAACTCCCTATATCCCTTCAAGATAAATTTGTACATTTTTCGATAGAAAAAGTCCTGGCCACAGCCGTTTTTCTTAAAATTACAGGCTCGCTATTGGTCACCAGGAAAAAATAGACACCTAAATGGCAAGAAAGGTCTTAATATTGATATAGAAATGGGACGAAAGGTTTTTAAAATAGACAAACTAATGGGCTGAACGTCTTTACATTTGAAAACTAATGGGGTTAAACATAAGGAAGAAGGGGGACAAGAACCTAACCAAATTTACCAAATTGTTTACAAATTAGCCAATGTTGCCTTTCCACTAAAATAGCTTACAAAGGGATTATGATTGAAATGAATCGAAGGTTTTAAGGGGGCCCACCTCGGTTTTGTTTTCTCTCTCTCTCCCTCTCTCTTTGGCTTGTATCCATTCGGCCCCATTCAGCCTACTGTTTTAAGACGTTTACCCCCATCCAGGTATCAATATTTTCCTGACGAGCGGTAGCGAGCCAACATATATATATATTTTGTTTTCCAGCAAGCTAAATTTGTACATTTTTCGATAAAAAAATTCTCCGGCGAAGCCGGATTTCTCCATACAATCATGGCTCGCTATCGCTCGCCAGGAAGAAATCGACATCTGGATGGGGATAAAAGTCTTAAAGCAGTTGGCTGAATGGAGCCGAATGGATACACGCCAAAGAAAAAGAGAAAAGGAGAGAAAGATAAAAAAAAACAGGTAACCCCCCATAAATTAATTAGGACATTAATTTGGGGCGACAAGGTTGTTAAAACATTAATTAATTGGTCTTTTATAGCGCATGTATTATGGAACCTCATCAACTAATGGAGATACATGAGCATACATACACAACTTCCCGCACACACGCTCACTCATGTACACGCTCAAACACACGTACACAAACTACCTATTTGGATCCGGGCATAGCTTCCCAATGGTCTGGGTTCGATACCAAGAGAGGTTTGTAGTATAATCTAAATGTGTTGAACATCTATATTGATATATATACAGGTGAATATATATTATAGACACTCTCTCTCTCTCTCTCTCTCTCTCTCTCTCTCTCTCTCTCTCTCTCTCTCCCCCCCCCCCTTTGGTGTCCTATTCTTCTATTATAAACTGTCCCTGTCTAGTAGTATTAAGGCCGGACCACCCTAGTAGGGACCACAAGGTCTGTGTGGTGTGAGTATCTGTGGAACTCTGTGTAACTCTCTCTCTCTCCGCTCCATCTTCCACCCTCCATTTTTCCCTCCCTCCCCACTCCCCCCCCCTCCCCACCATTAATACCAGATGAGGGGCCCGAGGGAGAGCCAATACTAAGAGACCTTAAAAATACAGAGAAGGACGAATTGCAACCTCACTCCATTTTGGGGAGACTCCAGAAAATAGTAGAACAGTTTGTATATATTTGTTTATGTCGATGTGTATGAGGGAGACAAAAGGTAAAGCTGCCCGTAACAAGTGTCTCCCCCAAATGTTGAAAAAGTGACAGATAGAGAGAGAGAGAGGAGAGAAGAGAATAAGTGTGTATGTGTGTGTATATATGTATGTGAGTAGATATATGTGTATGTGTGTGTAGGATGTGTGTGTAGATGTAAGTGTTTGTATGAGTGAGTGACTAGGGGGGGGGGGGGTTGCTATTTAGATCCCCCTGGTGGCCAGTTTGCCCAGGTAGGTGACCTCTGTATTATTCACAGGTAGGGCCTGCCATTCGGGAGTCAATAGGCCCCCCAATCATCAAGGGGGGGTCACCGTTTTTTTTTTTTTTTTTTTTTTTTTTTCTTTCTCTCCTTTTCTCTCTTTCCCTGGCTTGTATCCATTCGGCCCCATTCAGCCAACTGTTTTAAGACGCTTATCCCCATTAGGTGTCGATTTCTTCCTGGCAAGCGATAGCTAGCCAGCATTGTATGGAGAAATCCGGCTTCGCCGGAGAAATTTTTCTATCGAAAAATGTACAAATTTAGCTTGCTGTCAAAACAAAAACATAATAATGCTGGCTCGCTACCGCTCGCCAGGAAAATATTGACACCTGGATGGGGGTAAACGTCTTAAAACAGTAGGCTGAATGGGGCCGAATGGATACAAGCCAAAGAGAGAGAAAGAGAAACAAAGCGAGGTGGGCTCCCTTAAGGCCTTGCCGCAAATTGTTTACTTCTCTTCTCATTTAGACAACTATATCTCTCTCAACGTTTCTTTATTCACCCTTTTTGTACCAGCGACGTCTAAATTATTTGACTTTAGCTACATTTAGACGAATTTAATGAAGCTTAGGAAGGATATATGGCAGGTAAAAGGATTGATTCAGATAGTCTGTAGCTTATTAATGGGCAAACGTCCTTCCTAAGCTGAATAAAATCGTCTAATAGTTGCCAGCATCCGATGACAAGGACGTCACCGGTACTGAAAGGGCTATTCATTCAAATTATCAATTATATTGACATTTTATAAGTCGGCTGATCCATTCATTTGTTCACTCTGTATTGCTACACCTTCACTCCAAGAGTCCATGGTGAGGAAATTAATCAATATAGGATAATAGGCCCATGATCAGATGACACAACAAAATCCTAGTATTAGCACAACAAAATCACACACTTCTGAATAGGCAGATTAAAAGTAAAAATATACATGACAAATATAAAATAATCCCAATTATAATTACCTTAAAACAAAACATTATCTGTGCCCCCTTCATCACATTAAGTGTTTTTTTTTAGTGTGTTTCCTAGACTTCCATCAAGCTTGAAATTACACCCCCTTGACCCCCTTTCAAGATAAATTTGTAAATTTTTCGGTAGAAAAATGTCCCGGCCGAAGGCCGATTCCTCTTAAATTGCAGGCTCGCTATCGCTCGCCAGGAAAAAATCGACACTTAAATGGGACGAAAGGTCTTAAAAGTGCCATAAATTGGGTGAAAGTTCTTAAAATCGCCAAACTAAAGGGGCGAACGTCTTAAAATCTCAAAAGCAATGGGGCTAAACATGAGGGAGAAGGTGGTAAAGAAAAAAATCCCTTAAGTAGAAATCTCCCCTTAACTACACTTGAGGCAAACAAGAAACACACGAGGAAGCAAAATCATATAATAGCTGAGGTGATTGTACCTAACAAGTCGAAACTCTTTGTACGTATCAAGGAGATCAAACTAAAGTCGAGAGGTTTATTTTTCCTGCAATTCTGAGCTTGCAGTTTCCGAAATATATTTGTTATAAGAATCTTGTCACCCACAGTATTCTACCTTCAGTCTAGTCGTCAAAAATCAGTGCAAAATAGCCTCTAAATATTGCTAGAATGTATTTGGGAATTAATATTGACTGGAAAAATGTATCTCCACCTTAACCGAACGCAGAATTTGACAACTTGTTAACTGTAATCCAAATCTGTATGCCCGAATCTAGAAAGGAAAAAAATCATGGTGACCAGAGAGACAACGCCACTCAAAGCTCCACAATACAGACTATGACAACTATACAGTATATAGATTATGACACCTTGCATCACGACATATATTTACCAGAGTGCTGATGTTTAAATGTCTAGCAATGTTACTATATTAATATTTGTTCTGTTATTTTGTTATCTTGCTTGTATCTAAGAACGTATCATATACTTTCAAATAATTAACTTAATAAACTATTAAAGATAAAGACAGCTTATACATTATGAAACTATTTCGCATAAGACCATTTTCTCACATTAGGAAGCAGATCTCACGTTATCCTACCACACCCACACCATCCACCAAAACTCACACGCTCCCTCACTATTCACCCATATCCACGCAATCCATTCACACCACACTTGCATTATCCACACTCACCTTCACCCACACTAAAAACATCCACTCACCAACACATCATCCAGCCACACCTCCAGGGGAGGTGTGGTGGAGTGGTCTTGCCACTGGCCTAGTAATCCAAAGGTCCCGGGTTCAAATCCCGATGTATCAATGGGAAGATATTATTGGGATTGAATTTGTGCCGTACCTAGTATCAGTGCATTACCACAAGCCCACCGAAACGTCAATAAAATACCCTCATTCTTCCCTGATTAAATAGCACTGTATGAATATTCCCATATTCAAAATATGCTATAAGGGTGCAATGCCTGGTGAGTTATCTGCTCAACAGGTGGCGTTATGTGTGTGTAAGTGTGAGAGTCCGAGTGTAGGGGGAGAGACATTGAAGCACGGGAACGAGGTGGCTTCAGAGATGGGGTCGTTTCGGGCCATGAGTGAGCACCGTGCCTCATGTGAAGGCAAGATGGCAGGTGCTCGTTGTACTCTACGTGCTTCACATGTCTCACTCCCTAGACTGGAACAAGACCTCACGGGCTTCACTGTTCATTGTAAAGCGGTGAATGTTAAGGCTCTCAGCCTATGCCCGAGAGGAAGTAAGTTGGAATATAGAAAAAAACAAAAACAAAAAAAAACAAAAAACAAAATCAATAACCTCATCCACAACAGCCCCATACCATCCTCCACACCCGTGTCATCAACACAACCCGCACAAAGGCCACCCCATCACATCTACATGCATTCCACCCTTGCACACTCACAGTCCATATCATCCCGCATATCCACACCATTCCCACATACCCACCCACATCTACACACTTCACAAAAGCCACCTCATTACATCCACACAATCCTTGCACATCCAAAAGCCCACACTCAAACCATCCCACTTACCCTCGCCATCCACACACACCCGCACCATCCAATTATACCTGCATACTCACACAAAAGCCACCCCACCACCCTCACACCTTTGCATATCAACAGCCCACACCCAAACCACATCCACACCATTCACCAACATCAAACCTTCCCACATCATCCACACCATCAACCCACATACAAACCATCCGCCCACACCCATACCATTCACCCACATTACCCCACATTGACATTTATAGTTGCCCACTCCAGTTCATTCCGCCTCCGCTACACTCGTCTCTTGTTGACTTATAATTCCACGGTCAATTAAAAACACTAAATTGATGCGAGCGAGTCAAAACTGCAATGGTGCGACTCACCCCTAATGCTGTGTTGACTTGTGATATTGCAGGGCTGGGGGGTGTGGGGAAACATAAAAGGTGGAGTTAGGAATGTGGGGTGTGGGTGGGGGAAATAGAAAAGGTGGGGTTAGGAGTGTGGGGTGTGGGTGGGGCGAAATAGAAAAGGTGGGGTGGACAGTGTGGGATGTGGGTAGGGGGAAATAGAAAAGGTGGGGTGGGGTGGAGAGTGTGGGGTGTGGGGAAATAGAAAAGGTGGGGTGGAAAGTGTGGGATGCGGGTAGGGGGAAATAGAAAAGGTGGGGTGGGGTGGAGAGTGTGGGGAAATAATTATAGGTGGGGTGGGGAATCTGGAGTGTGGTGTGGGGGTAGGGGAAATATAAATTGTGAGTAGGTTATATGCAGATGGGGAGGAGAGTAATGAGAGAGGAAATGTGGAAGGTGGTGGGGATGGAGTGACGAGAAATGCAGGATGGGAATGAGGAGGAGAGTGGTGGAGACGAGGGAGTGGTGAAGAGGGATTGGGGAGGGAGTGGTGGAAATAAAACAAGAAGGGTAGTGATCAGTATGAGGTATGCAGACATTGTGGGAAAAGAAAAGTAAGGGGAGTGAGAATGTGAAGCGAGAATATTAAGGGGGGTCACCGGCTTTTTTATTTTTATCTTTTTCTCCATTTCTCCCTTTCCCTGGCTTGTATCCATTCGGCCCCATTCAGCCAACTGCTTTAAGACGTTTAACCCCATCCAGGTGTCGATTTCTTCCTGGCGAGCGATAGCGAGCTAGCATTGTATGGAGAAATCCGGCTTCGCCGGAGAAATTTTTCTATCGAAAAATGTACAAATATAGCTAGCTGTCAAAACAAAAATATATATATGCTGGCTCGCTACCACTCGCCAGGAAAATATTGAAACCTGAATGGGGGTAAACGTCTTAAAACAGTAGACTGAATGGGGCCGAATGGATACAAGCCAAAGAGAGAGGGGGAGAAAGAAAAAAAGCGAGGTGGGCTCCCTTAAGAAGAGAGATAGGATGGTGGGCAGGAGAGGGGCTGTGTGTTATGTTGGGGAGGGGTTGGGGCTCTATAGAGGAGTGTTTGGAAATAGGAAAGGGTAGGGTTTGAAGTGATTGAGAGTTGCGTAGGGGGGTGGTTGGGGAAAACTTGGGAGCTGGGTAGAGGAAAGGTTGGGTAGGGGATGGGTTTGGTGTTAGGAAGGAGAGGGGCTGCGAGTTTGAGTAGGTGAGGGATTAGGAGTTAGGAAGATAATGAGGTGGATGGGAGTTGACTAGGAGAGTGGATGGGAATTAGAAAAGAAAGGACTGGTAGTTGGGATGGAAAATAGGTATAGGGATAGGAAGATGGACGGAGGAGGAGGAAATTGTCAGAAGGGGAGTGGTGTGGAGAATAATTGGACAAGAATGAGTTGACGAGGTATGGTGACATGGGTAGATGAAGGATATGTAGAAAATAGGTTAACATTTCGGAAGAGGATGAGTGGGGGTAGGGTAGATGAGGAATAAGAGCTAGGATTGCAAGGGGTGGTGGGAGGGTAGTCGCAGGATGGAGAGGTGAGTAGGTGAGGAATGAGAGCTAGGGTTGAGTAGGAGGGTAGTCAAAGGATGGAGAGGCGAGTATTTGGGTAATGGGAAGGAAGATAGGTGAAGGATGGTGAGAAGGAGAGGCGATGAATCGAGACATGAGACGATAATAGATGGGTAGGCGTTGGATGGCGAAGCGAGGGATGGACAATTTGGCAGGAGAGGTTGGGTGATTGCAAGTATTAGAGATGGGAGAAGGGTATATAGGGAAATGGTAGTAATGAGAAGGTAGAACATTGGTGGGAAGGGTAATGTGTAGGTATGTGAGGGTCAGGAAGAAAAGGGGAAAGCAGTAGGGAAGTAATGCAGGTCAAAGTGCAGGTGATTAGGGGTGCGGGGGGAGGGTAATGGGGGAAGTGAGTTGTGGGGTGGGGTGAGGGGAATAATGGGGAAGTTATGAGAACACAACAAGCACACCTCTTCAGCAACAGCATTCCCAAGAGTGATTGGGTTTGTACTGAAGGGTCAATACGAAATATTGAATAAGAAATTAACATTGATTTCTAAAGAATACTCAAGGGTGCCGTCTGTGCCCATAGCAACTCTTAAACCTACAACCTTCGAAGACAAGAACTCCATGATTTAATTAAAAACAACGAATATTTCTTGGTCTACCCCCAACTTCTCACCTATTTGCTTCCTTTTTCCCTCCTCCTCACTTTTTTTTCTCCTCCTCCTTCTCCACCTACACACCAACACCACCTCCTCCTGCTTCCCCAACAAAACATCACTATCACCTCCTCTTCCTCCTGTCTGCCCTCCACCTACACACCACCACCATCTCTTCCTCGGCCCTCCTGCATAACCACCTACACCCCAACACCACCTCCTACTGCCTCCCCACCCAAACACCACCACTCCTACCTCCTCATCCTCGTGCCTCTCCACTTAAACCCCACCAACCGCACCACCACCACCTATTCATCCCCACCTAAATACCGCCACTACCTTCTGCCTCCCCACCTAAACACCACCACCTCCTCCTGCTTTTCCACCTACACACCACCACCACGTCTTGCCTCCTCTCCTCCTCCTCCTCCTCCACCATCACCATCTCCTACACCTCCTCCTTCTCTTCTTCCACCTTTGTACCTTGACTCCAGCAATCTGCGGATCAATCGTTTACCGAGTTATCCCTCCTACCTGCCAAACGATTCATCACTTCTCTGTCATTCAACCAATCAGTCCCCTTAGGCCCCAATCCAATCCATATTCAGTTCCTTTTTACACCTTGTTTACACTCCTTTCATGTTCACGTCTTATATATTTGTTATTTGCATTTATTTACTTATTTCCTTATTTATTTAATGTATCTATTTTAGTTGTATTTGTTTTGCATTTCCTAGCATTCTTATATTCCTTCCTTTATCTAATCGTATCAATTATAGTATCATTATCAACCAGATACATAATTAATTAACCCCTTTCAAGATACGATGACGCGTTTCTTAAGTTTTCATTTGGTATCATTAGACGATTTTATTCAGATTAGGGAGGGTTAATTGAAACCTTTCCAAAACTGCATAAAATCGCCTATGGATACCCAGAATATAATGTGAAAGTGTCATATATAGCCTACTTAAAGGGTTAACCAAAATAATTATATACATCCTTCAAATCATGCATTCATTTTCACTTATCCTTATTCGTTTGCCACGTCAGAAGAAAGTGTGTATAATAGCTTCATAGAAAATGTACTCTATTTTTGTTTACACTAGTTACAAGAATACAGTATATACTTTTGTCACTCTACAGATATTTATATATAATTCATCTACTTTAACATTCTGAATTTTCTTTTTGTTACCTCTCCTCTCTTGTATTAAGGCGGAGTCACACGAGCCCTTTTTCGGGCAATTTTTACAAGCAATTGTCCTCTGGTAGCTTGATAATATAAATACCAAAATAAATAAACTACGTAACATACTCTACCTTCGATCTAGTTACCGATACCAATGCAAAAAAGCCTCAAAATCGTACGAGAAAAAACTTGCTCATGGAAAATTGACGGAAAAAACGCTCGTGTGAAACTGCCTTTATTCGTATTTCCAACTGTATGTCTACTCTCTCTTATGTATGTAGCAATAGCCATACAACCTAAAATCCCTCCAGCATTCTGAACAGTCGCTCAGAAATGTCGTGTCCCGCCTTCACTCCATCAAATTTATAATGTGAGTATCCTAGGTTCGAGTCCTTGGAGTGCCATATGTATTTGTTGATTTCATTAATTGAGTTTAGAGGTGAAGTTGGTTGGTGGAGAAAAAACGTATTAATAAAACAATAATACGCCATAACGATTCAATCCTTACTTCATTGTATTATTAATTTGTTCAGCAATGTATATTTCGTCTAATGATGGTTAAAGTGCAACCATAGATATATCAATCCCATAACCCTCCAGCAATCTATCCTTTAATCCCATCAACAGTTTATCCTTCAATCCCATTAACAATATATCCTATAATCCCATCAACAATCTATCCTTTAATCCCATCAACCAATCCATTCCTAAACCCTCCAACAATCTATCCTTTAATCCCATCAACAATCTCACATTTAATCCCATCAACAATCTATCCTTTAATGCCATCAACAATCTATCCTGTAATCCCATCAATAATCTATCCTTTAATCCCATCAATAATCTATCCTTTAATCCCATCAACAATATATCCTTTAATCCCACCAATCCATCCTTTAATCCCATCAACAATATATCCTTTAATCCCACCAATCTATCCTTTAATCCCACCAATCTATTCTTTAATCCCATCAACAATCTATCTTGTAATCCCATCAATAATCTATCCTTTAATTCCATCAACAAGCTATCCTTTTAATCCCATCAACAATATATCCTTTAATCCCACCAATCTATCCTTTAATCCCATCAAAAATATATCCTTTAATCCCATCAAAAATATATCCTTTAATCCCACCAATCTATTCTTTAATCCCATCAACAATCTATCTTGTAATCCCATCAATAATCTATCCTTTAATCCCATCAACAATCTATCCTTTTTATCCCATGAACAATCTATCTTGCAATCCCATCAATAATCTATTCTTTAATCCCATCAACAATCAATCCTTTAATTCCATCAACAATCTATCCTTTTAATCCCATCAACAATCAATCCTTTAATTCCATCAACAATCTATCCTTTTAATCCCATCAACAATCAATCCTTTAATTCCATCAACAATCTATCCTTTTAATCCCATCAACAATCTATCATTTTAATCCCATCAGCAATCTATCATTTTAATCCCATCAACAATCTATCCTCTAATACCATCAACATTCTATCCTTTAATCCCACCAATTATCAATCCTGTAATCCCATCAACATTCTATCCTTTAATCCCGTTAACAATCTATCCTTTAATCCCATCAACAATCAATCCTTTAATCCCACCAATCGATCCTTTAATCCCATGAAAAATCTATCCTTTAATCCCATGAAAAATCTATCCTGTAATCCCATCAATAATCTATCCTTTAATCAATCAACAATATATCCTTCAATCCTTCTAAAAATCAATCGGTCAATTCCTCAACTATCTATCCATGAACCCTCCAACAATCTATCCTGTAATCCCACCAACAATCTATCCTTAAATCTCATCAACAATCTATCCTTTAATCACATAAACAATCTAGCCTTTAATCCCATCTAACAATCAATCAGTCAATTCCTCAACGATCTATCCCTCAACCCCCCAACAATCTATCCTTCAATCCCATCAACAATCTATCCTTCAATCCTTCTACCAATCAATCAATCTATTCCTCAACGATCTAGCCCTCATCCCTCCCCGCCCTCTTTACAAGCCATATTTTCCCCTGGTTCCTATGTTGGGCTGATTGAATTCTCCTTTCATCTTGTCTCGCGCTGAATGCCCTGTTCTCTCGTGTTAGGGGGGTAGTACTCGCTTTTTATGGACCCCCTTCTCCCTCATGTTTAGCATATCAGTTTTGAGGTTTTAAGACGTTCGCTTAATTAGTTTGGCAATTTTGAGACCTTTCGCCTCATTATGTTGTCAATATTAAGAGCTTTCGTGCCCTTTAGGTGTAATTTTTGTCCTGGCGAGCGATAGCGAGCCTCTAATTTTAGAAGGTCCCGGCCTTCGGCCAGGACATTTTTCTACCGAAAAATGTACAAATTGATCTTGAAAGGGGGTCTAAGGGGTATTTTCTAAGCTTGATGGAGGTTTAGCAAGGAAACTCAAACATAAATAAATAAATAAATATATAGACAAAAAACAAGCACTACCTCCTTAATTTCAATCTTATTTTAATTTTCAAGTTATGTTGTTATATTTCTTACGGTAAAGGTTGTGGGTGTCTTGTGGTGTCCTTGATGATTCCTTTCGCAGCATTATCTATTTATTTATTTATTTTGTTGTTGTTACTTTTTCAGGGAATATAGTGTTATATTTTGTTTTGATCATGATTTGAGTGGACAGTTTGCATAACCATACCCTAACTTGATCATGATTTGAGTGGACAGTTTGCATAACCATACCCTAACTTACCTAACCTATCGGTCCAAGATATCAGCCTTATTAACTTGATTTAATTGATTTGATTGCTCTAGTTATTAATAATTAAGATAACAAAAAAAAAAAAATCCTAGCTGATAGCATATTGATTGAATATCTAAATTTTGTATCTGGAATATTTACTAAATTATCTATCTATTTATTTGCATATAAATTCGGCTTTGGCTTCAAATTAAGAAAATATTCTAAACGGCCTCCCAACTTCACCTCAAAGTTCAAATTATAATCCTCTTTCCTTTCAAACACATCAGGGTAAACATATAATCACCACCTCCCAGACGTGAATGAAAACCCAATAAGCTTATCCCCTCACGCTTCAGAAGGAATGTCAAAGGTATTTAGCTCTTACAAATTCAAGAAAAAATAAAATGGAATAACGTTTAAAATTTGTACAAAATATATTATTGCCACTTACAGAATATATATATATATATATATATGTGTGTGTGTGTGTGTGTGTGTGTGTGTGTGTGTGTGTGTGTGTGTGTGTGTGTGTGTGTGTATGCGTGTGAAGGAGACAAAGTGCAAAGCGGACTGTATCAAGTGTCCCCCCGAAAGTTGAATATATATATATATATATATATATATATATATATATATATATATATATATATATATATATATATATATATACTGTATACATATATACCTGTATATACAGGAATCAGTGTAGAAACTGTATTACGTAGAAAGTAGCTGGACTGACCTATAAATGGAATTGAAAAATACTCAATGGCCTTACTGACCGTACATGTAGGACTAGATGGAAATATAAACTTTGTTGAGCTTCATTAAAAAACAATTTGAATGAAGTGGATGAAAAAACAATATGAAAACAATAAGTTCTTTAGGAACTGAAGTTCATGATCAAATTACGTACTGTACATGGTCATTATACACTTGTCTATACTCTTAGAACTTAGATGAAATACTCAAGATATTCTGAACTCTTCCCATCACAATTTCAAGGTATTTATAACAAAACCAATAACACCACCATCATCGACACCAAAATAAAACACCATCAATTAAAACACCATCACCATCAACTACACCACCACCAATGACAACAGTATGAATAACATCGATTACCAGCAACACCACCACCAATCACAGCAGTAAATAGAACATGGATTACCACCAACACCACCAGCAATGACAACAGTAAGGAGAACATTAATTACCAACAATACCACCACCTGTGACAACAGTAAAAAGAACATGGATTACCAACAACAACACCTGAAGTGACAACAGTAAAAATAATATCGAATACCAGCAATACCACCACCAATGACAACAGTAAAGAGAATATTAATTACCAACAATACCACCACCAATAACAACAGTAAACAGAATATGGATTGCCACCAATACCACTACCAATGACAACAGTAAAGAGAATATTAATTTCCAACAATACCACCACCAATAACAACAGTAAAAAGAACATGGATTGCCACCAATACCACCACCAATGACAACAGTAAAGAGAATATTAATTACCAACAATACCACCACCAATAACAACAGTAAAAAGAACATGGATTGCCACCAATACCACCACCAATGACAACAGTAAAGAGAATATTAATTACCAACAATACCACCACCAATAACAACAGTAAAAAGAACATGGATTGCCACCAATACCACCACCAATGACAACAGTAAAGAGAATATAATTACCAACAATACCACCACCAATAATAACAGTAAAAAGAACATGGATTGCCACCAATACCACCACCAATGACAACATTAAAAATAACATCGATTACCACCAACACCACCACCAGTGACCACAGTAAAAAATAACACCGACTACCAGCAATGCCACCACCAATGACAACAGTTAAAATACCATCGACAACACCGATTACCAGGAACACCACCAACAAAATCAGCAATTGAAAAAATCTGCAAAAAAATACAAAATCGCTATGTTTTTGTCGATCAGGACTTTTTGCTCTCCGTGAAGTTGTTGTCTCGGTTTCAAGTCATCCCAGCCTCGGCCCGCTCGATACTATTTAAGGGGAGATGGGTCGTTTTTCTGGTCCCCTTTCTTCCTCGTGTTAAGCCTCATTTGTTTTGAGATTTTATGACCTTCGGCCCATTAGTTTGGCGATTTTAACACCTTTCGCCCCATTTCGTTGTCAATTTGAAGACCATTCGTGCCATTTAGGAGTTTATTTTTACCTGGCGAGCGAAAGCGAGCCTGAAATTTTGAGAGGAACCGAGAGCTGGACATTTTTCTACCGAAAAATGTACAAATATATCTTGAAGGGGGGTCTATAGGAGGTGATTTTCTAAGCTTGATGGAGGACTAGCAAGGAAACTAAGAAATAAAGGAATACATTAATTAACAGACCAAAACAACAGTCCCTCTCCCCTTAATAACAAACACCAAAGGCAAACACAATACCTACACCACCACAAACATAAAGAGCAAACACAATAACTACACCACCATAAACAACACCACCACCAACACCACCATATCACTAACACACCTCGGAAAACACCCATAACAAGAACACCAACAACTTCCCTACCAACAACAAACAACAACATAGCACAAATGTTACCAGCAACAAAAACAACAAACCAATTACAACACCAATACTAATAAACCAACTTCAACAAACCAAGTTACAACAACACCCTAACACCAATTCCCACAACACCAATTTACAACAAGCCAATAATCACAACAACAACAAGAAAACCATTTACAACATCACCAATTACCCTAACACCAATACCAACACCATCCCTAACAAACCAACTACAAAATACCAATTACTCCAACAACACCAATTACACCCCAACAAAATAATCTCTCCTCCTCTATTCTTGTCTCTCTCCCTGAAGGTGTATTGTCTCGAGTTCCAGGGGTGTCTCACCCCCCCCCCCCCCCTCCCTCGGCCCGCTCGATACTGATTAATTACTGACACATTTTTGAGGATACGGGAGTCTGGTTCCACTCTCTCTCTCACTCGCTTACTCTCTCTCACTCGCTTACTCTCATTCACTCACTCACTCACTCACTCGCTTTCATTATCTCTCTCTCACTATCCTTTATCTCTCTCTCACTCACTCTCTTGTTCTTGACTCTCCCGATTATCTTTGATTCTCTTGATTTCCATACATTTATGCACAGATACAGAAAAAGACTCAACGGATGATTCAGGAAGTAATGATTAGTATAAATATAAACAAATATAAGAAAAATAATTATATAAGCGACAGAAAATCTTAAATAACTGAGAAGAAATCGAGATAAAAGATAATTATATAGTTATACAAGCGTTATTAACCCTTTCAAGATCCTATTGCGTAATTCTGTTCGGTTTGCTGGCTGTGTTGGTGGTGTAATGGTTTAGGTGCTTATGTTCTGGGTGTGGTGTCCAGAGTTCGAATCCCGGGAGGACCATAATTATGCTTTCATTAGTTTATTCAAGTACATTGGGGTTTGTAATTGATGATTAATGTTAAGAATGGGGTGTTACTTATTATTAGACGATTATATTTAGATTAGGAAGGGTATATGGAAGTCACGAGGGTTATTTTAGATAGCCTTTACCCTTTCCATTCCCACAAATCCTTTCTAAGTTGAATAAAAACGTCTAAAGATAGCCAGAATGAACTGTCAAAATGGGTGGCAGACTCGAGACAGAGCCCGAACAGGGACATCACATCAGAAAATCAAAACAATAGATTACTTACAATGGCTAAACTGCAAATCACGATCCTCAATCTCAAAAAGGACTTGAACGATCGAGCTTTCAATTCTACAATTTGGGAAGAGTCACCAGTAAACAAGTTTCTGAACCCCCTCCTCCCTCATGTTTAGCCACATTAATTTTGAGATTTTAAGGAATTCGTCCCATTAGTCTGGCGATTTTAAGACATTTCACCCCGTTTAGGTAGCGATTATCTTCCTCACGAGGGATAGCGAGCCTACAATATAGGAGGGAACGGACTTCGGCCGGGGCATTTTTTTTTACAGAGAAATGCACACATTTATCTCGAAGGGGATCTTTGGGGGAATTTTTTTAAACTTGATATAAGTTTAAGGAGGAAACTAAAAAAATATATATAAATAAATAGATAAATAAATAAATTATATATATATATATATATATACTGTGTATATATATATATATATATATATATATATATATATATATATATATATATATATATATATCTTTACTAAATGAGGCTTGAAGAGGCAGCAGAGAGTAGGACGTGTAGGCAAGCATCAGAGTAGGGGTAAGGAGAAGTCTGACAAATACACATGTGAATGGAAAAATAACTAGTCATTAAATTAACTCATAAAATGGCCTAATAACGAGGATTACCAAAGCCAGCCATGTGCACAGGTGGATTCAAAAGTCATAAGAGCCAGCAGAAAAAAGTAACAAGAAAAATAAGGAGTCGTACGTGGAACAAGAAGAAACTCATAGAACAAGGGGGAAATAATATAAACGAATGAGAAGCTTTATTTACAGTAAAAACCTAATAAAAAACATAGTGGATTAACCCGTTCAGTACCAGGGACGTCCTTCTAGTCATATTCTGGCAACTATTAGACGATTGTAGTCGGCTTAGGAAGGGCCTCTAAGAACATTAAGGCTTCAAGCTATCTCAACCAACTCTTTTAAACTACCCCAGATCCTTCCGAAGCTGCATATAATATCGTCTAGATATAGCTAGAATAAAATACAACACACGTCGCTGGTACTCAAAGGGTTAATGAGTCACAAGAAGAGGCCGAACAAGAAGTAGCAACAAGAGGACTGAGGAGATGGATGAGGGGGGGGGGGGGGAGAGGAATGAAGAAAAGATAGACGTAGCAACAAATGCGTGATGATAGAAGCGAATTAGACGAATATACACTTGAAACAAAATCAAACGAAGCCTAATAAAGATGATTGAAGAGCCAACAACGAGTGACAAGTGGGCGCAGAAGAAGGAGTAACAAGACTGAGAGGGGAGGAGGAGGAAGAAGAAGAAGAAAGGGAAGAGGAGGAGGAATATCATAAAGCACACTACAAACTAAGACCACAGTTACAAAAGAACCCTAAAAGGAATAATCAAGAGTATTTAACGAGACTAAGGACGAAGAGAAAACATACAAACAAAAGAGAAACGTAGCAACAATTGGAGTAATAATAATAAGCGAAGGAGATAAATTATACATGAGAAACTAAATCAAAATTTACAAACAAATATTAATAGAAGCGAATGTGATTAATATATATTACAAACTAAATCAAAGGTTACAAAAGAACCCCATAGATCATTCAACAGCCACCAGCGAGGAACAAGTGGCTGCGGAAGAAGAAGAAGTAGCAACAAGACTTAACCCCATCTTTACCGCGACGTCTTTCTAATATTATTATAGCTATATTTAGATGAGTTTGTGCAGCTTAAGAAGGATCTGTGGTAGCCAAAAAGGTGAAGTGAGATAGTTCATTGTTCATTGCTGTTCATTGCCTGTTCATTGCTGGAGGCCCTTTTAAAACTAAATAATACCGTCTAATAGTGGCCAGAATAAAGTTAAAATGACGTCACCGGTACAGAAGGGGTTAAGAAGGAGGAGGAGGGGAGAAAACTAAAACAGAGAAACGTAACACCAGTAAGAATAATATGAGTAATGATAGAAGCGAATGAGATAAATATACCCTGGAAACTATATCCAAAGAAGCCTAATAAAGATCATTCAAGAGGCAGCAGCAACGAATAACAAGAGGCTGAAGAAGAAGAAGAAGAAGAAGAAGAAGAAGAAGAAGAAGAAGAAGAATAAATAGCAACAAGACTAAGGAGGAGAATAATAACAAAATACACTAGACACTAAATCAACAGCTACAAAAGAGCCCCCCAAAGATAATTCAAGAGCCAGCAACAACGAGGAAGTAGGAACAAGTGGCTACAGAAGAAGAAGTAGCAACAAGACTTAAGGAGGAGGAGGAGGAGGGGAGAACAAAAACAAAGAGAAAAACGTAATAACAGAGAGCAGAATATGTAGACTTGAAACTATATCCAAAGACGCCTAATAAAGAACATTCAAGAGCCAGCAACGAGTACCAAGTGGCTGAAAAAGAAGAAAAAAAAAGAAAAAAAAAAGAAAAAGAAAAAAAAAGAAAAAGAAGAAGAAGAAGAAGAAGAAAGAAGATGAAGGGGAGAAAAGTAAAAGAAAGAAACGTAATAACAGTAAGAATAATAATGATAGAAGGGAATGAGATAAATATACCCTTGAAACTATATTCAAAGAAGCCTAATAAAGAGCATTCAAGAGCCAGCAACGAGTAACAAGTGGCTGCAGAAGAAGAAGAAGGAGTAGCAACAAGACTAAGGAGGGGCCGGAGTAGGAGGAGGAGGAGGGGCCGGAGTCGTAGGAGTGCCGGGTGCCAATGAAGGTCGAGGGCACTAAGCAGCTGGAGTGCCATTCAGACTCCCGACGGTGCCAGTTAAAAGCCGGCAGCCAGAGGATACGAGAGTTGGGGGCACGGTAGTCAATAGGTAATGGACAACGGGAAACATTGAATATTTTCGTCATCATAGTTTGGTTAAAGTCAGCTCAGGTTAGAATAGGTTAATTTGGGTTAGGTTCGGTAAATAGTGTATAAACAGAAAGTTACAGTAGGTTAGGATAGGTTGAACTATTTGGGCTAGGCTCGGTTAGCTTAAAGTAGTACTATAAAATAGGAGTTGTTCCCTAGGTTGCCTGGCCGAACAGCCCTTAGAGTAAATTAGATTGGATTAGGATAAAATAGGTTAGGTAAGATTAGGATAAATTATGGTAAATTAGGTTGAGCTAGGTTAGGTTAGATCATATTAGATTAAGTCAATTAGCCTATATTCAGTACATTTTAGAGGCCATAATTATTTATATATTACCATAGTGTGGGTAACCTCGGAGATTAATGATGTTGATTCACGTTTTCAGTCAGTCGGTACCCAGCCCTTACTCCCACAAGGGGTAGGGAGGATCAGCAAGAGACACAAGAAAGGAAAAGGAGGTGACAGGAGAAGAACGCATAACAGTTCGCCAACAAAAGCAAGCACACAAGCATTGAGCAGCACCAATCACTCATCAGCCCCTGAAATCAATGGCTTCACCTCACGTTTTAGTTTTCCAATAATGGTACACAATAGTTTATGTTCGGTGTTAGTCTACAGTATGGCGTCCGATCTCTGAAACTAAAAGAGCTTTAATTCAAAGCACTCAAACACGGTACTCGTTAAAGAGGACACCATACTTGTCTGAATCGACTCCATATTGTATACCTAATGCTGCATTGTCGTATTGAAATTATTATAAAGTAGTTGGCACACGCAATATTCAATTAAACAAAATATGTTTATGTTTATTTGATAGCCCATAATTTTGCATAGGCCTAGCCAAATTACACTCTATAATCATTATTATCTCTCAAAATTAACTGATGAACGTTAACGGCATTACATTAACTGATGAACGTTAACGGCATTACATTTCGATGTGCATAGGAAATAATTCACGTATGTTAATAACGTAAATAGATACAAAAGTTAAAAAAACCTTATAGTCTGGAGCCTTATAGTTGTCAAATCCCATGTCTTGATAGCGTAATGCATAAGTGCGCGAAATTTCGGTGTGAGTATCCTAGGTTCTAGTCCTTGGAGTGCCACATGTATTGGTTGATTTCATTAATTGAGTTTAGAAGTGAAGTTGGTTGGTGAAAAAATATAAAACATATAATTATATGACGCACCTGATCTTGCAGCCAACCAACAACCCCACCGATCACCAGTCATAGCTAATTCCTTCAATATACAGTATCATGACGCTAATTATATTGAAGTCCTGCTGCAATTAGACGAATATACTCAACTTGGGAAGGATCTATAAGGATCTATAGGGATCGATCGGGATACAATCTAGATCCATTAACCCTTTGCTCCCAAACATTCTTCCTAAACCCAGTTAGAAACGCGTGATAGTATACTTTATCTACAGTCACTCGTCAGAATTATAGAACCTCTTGGGTTATTCTTCATACAATTACATCCATCAGGAATGATTAATGAATTATACTTACTATATAATGAATATTGTGGGGCATAAATATTCATGTTTATCAAGTTGCATGCATACATCAGTTTCCATAATAAGAGGGCCACGATTTTATGAGACTGACTGTACACTCTAACACAAATGCTGCCCTAATGTTTTCGAACCTATCTCAAGCTGAATTAAATTTACCATTAAAAATATCTACCGACTGTAAGGCTTTGGGGGGCTTCATATAAACACTTCAATGAGACAAGGGGGGCCAGAATGTGTGTCCTAGATTATTCTCGGCTGTTTTCCTCCCTAGGCATTCAACATGGCCTAAACTGTAACACATTTAGTTTCCTCATCATAGAGGAGTGAGGCCAAACACTGCAGGAACATGTTATAGATCGGAGGAAAGTTCTCGAGATTCCTCTTAAGGGACCCAACCCGCATTTTTGTATCTTTCTCTCCCTCTCTCTTTGGCTTGTATCCATTCAGCCCCATTCAACCTACTGCTTTAAGACGTTTACCCCCATCCAGGTGTCAATATTTTCCTGGCGAGCGGTAACGAGCCAGAATATATATATTTTTGTTTTGACAGCAAGCTAAATTTGTACATTTTTCGAGAGAAAAATGTCTCCGGGGAAGCCGGATTTCTCCATACAATGGTGGCTCGCTATCGCTCGCCAGGAAGAAATCGACACCTGGATGGGGATAAACGTCTTAAAACAGTTGGCTGAATGGGGCCGAATGGATACAAGCCAGGGAATGAGAGAAAGATAAACAAAGCCGGCGCCCCCCCCCTTAAGTGCCCTTCTTGTTTCTTGGGAGTGTCTTTTCTGTTGGTCTGTGGTGGGGGTGGGAGTGGAGTGCTTTTACTACTTTGTGGAGTGTTTTTTTCGCTCACTCATTCATTCTGTACTATTTATTTCAGTGTTGCAATATAGTATCTCACTCGCTCTCTCTCTCTCAGTTACGCATATTTACTAATAATAATGTCCGCCAACTGAGAGAAGGAGACGCCTGAATGAAAATTGGAAGTTCCATACAAACACAGTAAAGGCTAAAATCAACGATCTGTTCAAAAACAATTATTTCCGAAGTGTTATGCTGCTATTTTAGGAAGTAACGAAGAAGGTGGGGACAAGGAGTTCAAATAGGTACAATTATATCTTCCCTATTTACTTAAGAGGATGTTTTTAGTTTTGTCCCTAGATATCCGTCAAGCTTAAGATTACACCTCCTTGAGCCCCTTTCAAGATACATTTTTAAATTTTTCGGTAGAAAAATTTCCCGGCTAAAAGCCGGTTCCTCTTAAATTACAGGCTCGCTATCGCTCGCCAGGATAAAATCGACACCTAAATGGCACGAAAGGTCTTAAAATTGACAGGAATGGGTTGAAAGTTCTTAAAATCGTCAAAATAATGGGGCAAACTTCTTAAAATTAGAAAAACAATGAGGCTAAACATGAGGGAGAAAGGAGTCAAGAAAAAATCACTCAAGTGGAAATCTCCCCTTAACTTCTAATACAGTGATGGAGAAACCAAATTTTCCTCCGATCGTGACGTGACTAAGTAAGAAGCAACAATATTATAAACTCTGCACTAATATAAATACCTATTATAATACACATATACTGATGGAAGCATAAGTAGTACCAACGGTCAACAGGGGTGGGACACTACTCTCATTAAGGGGAGGTTTTTAGTGTGTTTCCTAGACTTCCATCAAGCTTGAAATTACACCCCCTTGACCCCCTTTCCAGATAAAGTTGTACATTTTTCGGTAGAAAAATATCCCGGCCGAAGGCCGATTCCTCTTAAATTGCAGGCTCGCTATCGCTCGCCAGGAAATTTTTTTACACCTAAATGGGACGAAAGGTCTTAAAAGTGACAAATTGGGTGAAAGTTCTTAAAATCGCCAAAATAATGGGGCGAACGTCTTAAAATCTCAAAAGCAATGGGGCTAAACATGAGGGAGAAGGGGGTAAAGAAAAAATCCCTTAAGTGGAAATCTCCCCTTAAAGGTATATTGTTTATCGTCTCTCTGGGCGCACTACGTACACGTATGTATACAAATCAACATACACATACACATACACGCATTTACAAATACACACACAGATGAATATGTATATAGATCTCGCTATGTATAAGGATATGTATATAGATCTCGCTATGTATAAGGATATCATTACACCTTTCACCTTGGTAATAACAATAGTTAAGTTTTTAATGGCGGTACCTACGACGAGAGTCTATACTAACAGGTACTGGTTTTCTCTAATTAGATATCCATATGAAGTCACTAGAGCCTTAAGATTACGGTCTATAACTTGTAGACACACTGAGACATAAGGTAGCTCTTCTTTCCAATATATACCACACTCAAACTTTTTATTATACTGTGCATAATAAATGAAATAGGGTAGGCTACTCCGTATACTGCAAACTCAGAACAAGCGAAATAGTATCGGTATGAATTATACAAATATATAAAAATAGGTAAACGGCGGAGTATCCTCGATATATTATAAATATATTAACTATGGATATAGCAAAGCGGGATTATTAACAGGGGTCAAACAAACTCTTATAATTCTGTTACACTAGCAAGGAAGTAGTTACACTAGGACCCTCGGGTTAATTCAAGGCCGGAATATACAACAATAAAAGTTGCATCAATTTTCCACAGAGTTCGGAACTATACAATTACAACGATTAGCTGTACGGAAGCTATACACAATGCTTGCCTCGAGGTATACTACTATCGGTCTTCCTGTACACTTCCTATCCCTACCTCAATAGCCTAGTTTCGTATACACTCTATACGGATAATGATCAACCTAATAATACAATAAACTCGATGTGATGCCGAGAGAATGGTGCAAAAGGGTTGCTGCGTGTACACTCCGTTGATCAGCCCTTAGTATTACCAAACCCTAGAATCACTGCCTGGTTATTAGCAATAAGCAATCGCCAGTTTGGCAAGATATGCAACACAGGGTCTGCATGATCTAGCAGGACATGTGAGGCAGCAAGGGGCTGGGAATTAGTTTATGATTCTGTAAGCTTTCTCCTGGGACAAAGGGGGGACACTCGGGGCTTCAGGTATATCATATGAGGCAACTAAAAGGCAAGGGGGAGCAGTCATCGCTATCGGCCCATGGACAATAAAATTTAGATTCACTTAATATGGTGTGATTACAACTTCAACACAAGAATAAAAAGGGTGACTGGGCAGCTAGTATACGACTAGTGCAGTTTTTTTTTTTTTTTTTTTTTCTATGTGATTGAGGGAGGCAAAAGGCATAACTGCCTATAACGAGTGCCTCCCCCATAGTTGAAAGAGTGACAGGGCCAAAATCAAGGGACGTTCGAGCCAAAATGCCTGGACACACGGAGTTTGAAGCAATTTAAGTCATAGGAAGAGGGAAAGACTGATTCTAGGAGAGAGTTCCAGAGCTCAGATGTTGAGTAGAAGAAAGTTTGAGAGTAACGTTTCACTCTTGGGTTGGAGAGTTGCACAGAGTAGGGGTGGGATTGAGTTGCAAGACGGGTACCACGTGCCCTACGTAAAGGAGGTGGTATGCACTGGGATAGCTCTGAGGAACACTGATTATTATAGTAGCGATAGAATAGCGAGAGAGATGCAACATTGCGGCGGAGAGAGAGAGATTGCAGAGAGTTGGTGAGTGGACGGGAGTTAATAATACGAAAGGCCTTCCTTTCAACTTTATCTAGGAGAGCGGTGTGAGAGGAACCTCCCACACATGTGAACAATACTCAATACAAGGGCGCACTATGCCCCTGTACAGAGCAAGAAGCTGTGTAGGGGAAAAGAACCCCCTAAGGCGGTTGAGCACACCCAGCTTCTGGGAGGCTGCCTTAGCAAGACTGGTAATATGGTCCTTCCAAATGAGAGCAGAAGAAAAAGAGACACCAAGAATATTGAGAGAAGATGAAGGGTTGATTTTTGTATTGTTGAAGAATAAGGGATAGTCCGCTGGGAGATCCTGACGGGTAGATAGATGAGAAATTGGGTTTTGGAAGCATTAAAGTTAACAAGGTTTTCTCTGCCCCAATTGGAAATAGTATTTAGATCAGAATTTAAGAGTTCTATTGCTTCATTACGTTTATCGTTGAGGGATTGCTGGCTGGGGCGTTCTGAAAAACTAATGGAGTAGTGTAAGGTTGAATCGTCTGCGTATGAATGGATGGGAATTAAGGTACAGTTAAGGAGATCATTTATAAAAATTAGAAAGAGAATAGGAGATAGGACAGAGCCCTGAGGAACACCGGAGTTTATAGGGTGAGGAAGTGAACAATGGCCGTCCACAACCGCAGCTATGGAACGGCCGGAAAGGAAATTAGAGACAAAGTCACAGATGGAGGGATAGAAACCGAAGGAGGGTAGTTTAGAAATTAAAGATTTATGCCAGACTCTATCGAAGGCTTTCGATATGTCTAGTGCAATAGAAAAGTCTCACCGAAGTCCCGAAAGGAGGATGACCAAGAGTTAGTAAGATATGAAAGAAGATCACCAGTAGAGCGACCCTTAAGGAAGCCATACTGGCGATCTGAGAGCAGATTATGAGAAGAAATGCTTAAGAAATTTGGAAGCAAGAATAGTTTCAAAAACTTTAGAAAGACAAGAGATAAGAGCAATTGGACGATAGTTGGAGGGTTGAGAGCGGTCACCCTTCTTTGGGACAGGTTGAATGTGAGCAAACTTCCAGCATGAAGGGAAGACGTTAGAGGATAGACAGAGACGAAAGAGTTTGCCTAGGCAGGGAGTCAGCACGGAAGCACAGTTTTTGAGAACAACAGGAGGAACACCGTCCGGACCGTACGCCTTATTAGTGTTAAGCCCAGAGAGGGTAGAGAGTACATCTTTAGAAGAGATTAGGATATTAGGCATAAGTAAGAGAGAGGAGGGCGGAGAGGGAGGAATAGCATCGGAATCATCCAAGGTGGAGTTCCTACGGGGTTACGGATTGGTTAACAAAATTACCAGGGGAGGGCTTCACGATTTGAAATCTGAGACACAATAACAAGGGGGGGGGAGGGGGAAATGTATGAACAGGCTTTAGTACGCACATGTGCTGGGATTTTATGTACGTCTAGTAGATGGCTGCATAATCTTCTCACACGGTCCAGAGTCTCGTTGCTTCTTCCGGACAGTGTCTTGCAGAATTAGCATTGCACACTCGTGGGCCAGCCACACCTTCGGCCAACGTCTGCTTCCCACAGTTGCACATTCTCTTCATTCTCCAGAGGGGACGCCTGCTTGCCTCAGACTGTGCACTTTCATGATGAGGGTTCGACTTGCTCGGGCAGACTTCTGAACCACAGAGCTTCTCCACATCCTACGGGGTACTCTTCTGCCTCAGGCTATATGCCTCATCGTCTTCTCCCCACTCTTTTAATGTTGTAACCAGGTTAGTCTTCCACTCTTCCTCCAGTTGTAGGACGTAAGCAGGTCTTGAACTCCTCATGCATGGGGTCTGGAATTTCCGAAAAGGGACTCCAGTCCTAACGCTATTCTTGACTTGCAGTGTGCTGGCTTAATAATCCAGAAGGGTTGATAGCCTCTTAAGTCCTATTTTAACTAACTAACTAACTGTACTCCTCATAGAGACTATAGGGTCGGCAGCACCAGTAATATTTCATACTGTCCAGAACTCTGCTTGAGGCTCGTGATCAGGGGTCGTGGGCGGTCGCGGTGACCATGGCGGGGAGTAAGGGAGAGAAGGCTGCTTTAGTTGCAGGGGAGGGAGGGAGGGAAAGGATTGTTGGCTTGTAGGGTGCCAAGTGAATACTGAATCTTCCTGTGGGGTTCTGGGCTTCTAGCTTTTGGGTGCTCGGGAGCCAATCCCTTGGGACTTGCTTTGCTGTGTTCATTCTCGGCCAATCACCTCCTGAGTTCTCTTCCTCTGTTCATCCGGGGCTTTCCTTGACTTGTGACGTATGCGGTGGCTAAGCTCTGTGGCAAGTGATTATAGGCTCAGCAGTTAACACGGGGGGCTCTATCTTCAGCGACATCGAGGAGACGGGGCCTGAAGTGGCAGGGATACTTGTCATGGGTACTGGGTATATCACCCATGATGTTGCAATTCAGTTTACTGCATCAGCTGGGGGTGTTGGGGTAGGCGTCAAGATCATTCGTGTGGAGGGCAGCTGGATTGCCCTTACTTCCTGTGTCCCTATAATTGGGAAAGGCTTCGTGGGTGGTGTGGCGATCGCGGCTGCCGAGTGATCGTTCTTGCATTCACTCCAAACACGAAGGAAGTAAAATTATAATACTGTGATGTAGTATATGAAGAAGTTTTTGTTGTCCCTCTTCTTTCTCTTTGCTTTTTTATCGACCCAAAAGGATTCGGCCTGTTGCAGTGTAAGTCAGTATGGTAAACATGAAGAGACGATCACGTTTTTCTTTTACACTTTTTGTGATTAGTGACGTCTCCTTACATTTAATTTTAGCTATCAGTAGAACAAAATTTAAGTTTTAGGAAGAGTAAGTAGTTGCTGAAGGGTTCATTGATATTGTTTGTAGTTTTTTTTATTCCCAGACTTGTTTTGTATTTGTTTTTCATAAGTTGAATAAAATAGCATACTAAAAGCCTGAGTAAAACGAAAGAGATTTCATCCGGACATAAAATGTTAACCCCTTGAGGATCATAACGCATTTTGACAATTTATTCTGACTATCATTAGACGATTTTATACAGCTTAAGAAAGATCTGTGGGAATCATAAGGGTAAAGACAATGACAATTAACCCTCTTACTTCCATATACCCTTCCGAACCTGAATAAGATCGTCTAGTAATAGCTGGAAACATAGAAACAAATTAGTGCGTCTTAAAGAAAGCCTATGTCTGGAGGGAGCATTGACTACAACATAATCAAACTCTCCTTTTTGGCATCTCTGTTTATGTTCGTGTTCGTGTTCGTGTTCGTACTCTCTCTCTCTCTCTCTCTCTCTCTCTCTCTCTCTCTCTCTCTCTCTCTCTCTCTCTCTCTCTCTCTCTCTCTCTCTCTCTCTCTCTCTCTCTCTCTCTCTCTCTCTCTCTCTCTCTCTCTCTCTCTCTCTCTCTCTCTCTCTCTCTCTCTCTCTCTCTCTCTCTCTCTCTCTCTCTCTCTCTCTCCCCCCCTCCCACCCACACCCCTCCTCCTTCTCCACCCTCTCACTCTTTCCCTCCCCACCCACCCCCCCTCCTCCCTCTCGTCTCTATTTAGCCCCACTCTCTCGCCTTCAAGACCCGCCTTTCACGTCAAGTTTAGAGTCGCATTTGGATTTATGACTCGTGTAATGGAGCACTTCATTATGAACCACATACGAGTTGGCAAGGGAGAGAAAAAAATGCTGAATAGTTGCGATTTGGGGGCATAAGATTTTTGACGCGGGGATATCACAATTAAAACGTGATAATTTTGTTGCGAAAATTGTTGCGATGTTGGTTTATATAATATATGATTTGGTAGGTGGGATGTTACAATTAGAAAGTTATAATTTTTGTGATTCTGATAAATATATACGATATTCTGACGCAGGGTATCTCAATTGAAAAATAATAATGAGTGCGAATTTGCCGCGACATTCATATGATATATTTATGCAGTTAAAAAGCTGATTAAAATCATGATAACTTCCGCGACACTTACCTTTACCTTGGTTTGGTATATATTCAGCAATAGTGATAATAATTGCAACATGTAAATCAATTTGGTATGTATAATTAGCCCCATGAAGCATTACTAACCTAAAGGTTAGATCTATAACATGTTATTATATTTCTTACTAATTAATTTATACATTTTGCATCCCTTAATTTTGTACAAGAAAAACTTAATTTTAACTAAGATAATGGTAAATACATTGAAGTTATCCCTGGCATACTTACAGCCAGTGCTACATTTGTGAAATCAAAAAGGTTAATATATAATTATATATTATATACTGTATATATATATATATTTTTTTTTTTTATACCAATTAGGTCAAGTTTGTTACACTGATGAAATTAATAGACTTTGTATTGCAGAACAGACAACTTCCTAAGATAAGGTTGTTGGTGTGGGAATAGACGAATCAGGAAGATATATTGGAGGCATAAGACTGGTTAATCATGATGAAATATGTACTGGTTTATGCTATAAATCTGTGTGCTTTAGTGAGAAAAATTACACACTGCATCGATCGTCTTGGATTGATAGCAAAATGTTGTACATTGCATGCATGCAATTTCCAAATTACATCTCGAAGTGTTGTTCTTTTAGCCTTATATAAATATTGGGGAAGAATGTAGTTACCGGGTGTACCACTACCGACATACAACATAAATCATCTTTAAATACTTATAATAAAATAAATACTTATAAATCTATAATACTAGGTTAGGTTAGGTTAGGTTGTTTGGTTAGGGTAATGTATTTTTGTATCCAAAGGCAGTCAAAATAGACGGAACATGATGGTGAGCGTCCGCGTAGTGTAAACAAGACGGGCGGTACACCCGGTAACTACATTCTTGCTAAATATTGCTTTAATTTTGTATGCACTACTGTATTCATACCTGTATTCAAACGCATTCATACCCAATAGTACTAACATTATAAGGGGATCATGCAATTGATTGTGTTCTAAACAATTGCAGTAGGATCACGATTCTTACCTTTGCATAAATTTTGTCTTGAGCTTGTTCAAGCCGGAATGATTTCAAGGTAGAGTCCGAGATGGGGTTTCAGGTGGAGTCCGAGGTGGAGTATAAAGCATAACCCAAAGTAGAACCCAAGCAGTAAACAGATTTTCTTGCAGCGTCAATTGGTGTGCAATAAGCAGGTCCTTGTAGCAGCGAGAGTCCTCCATGGCTGCAGTGATGACGCTCTGCAACAAGCAACATGCCTTCATAAGCCCAGGGACATACTCGGTAAAGCAAGGACTGCAGGAAATGAGTGTTTACCCATTATTCAATAATCTATAGGCTAAACACGGCTCCCCCCTAGTGGGGAGGGCTATGAAGATCATGGAAATGGAGGGGTGAAAGAGAATAAAAAAGGAAAAATATGCTCTATTTGGCAATAACCGTTTGCCGTGGGATATCATGCCGCCCGAGAGCGGCCCTCTGCGGGTCCCTCAACGTAAACGTAAACGTTCACAATGGACTTCCAGCATCATAGAGAAGTTGAGGGGGGCAAGCCCCCCTGACCACCCCAGGACTTATGGACATTCTCATATATTTTAACACTAGGGGCAAAAACTCCCATATAATACATTTCCGACCGTACAGACATATATACCAATGTATTGTCATATGACAATTCCGTAGGCCACACAAAAATCGATGGGTCTCGCAGCTGTCACACCGTAAAATCTCCCCTAACCCACTAAGTCTAAGGAAATATTTGCAATTTCCGAAGCCATGGACATAATCACAAAGAAGTATGGAGCAAAATTGGATTTCTTTTATTTTAATACCACGAATTTTCAGAGTGTTTTTTTATAAAATAAATTGTTCATTTGCATCAATATATAGCGTTTGTAATTAATTAGAAATCTCGGGAAAACCTATTTTCCCCATTAGGCCTATTGCTCGATGTTGAGACACGCCCCCGATAGTGATTTGAAAAGACATTAGCCTAACCTAACAACCTTACCTAACCTAACCTAGTATTATGGGTGGGGGCTGCTGCCCCCACACCCCCGCTGGTTGAGTACTAATCCCTTAGTAAATAAAAAAAAAAAAAAATTGGCTGTCGATTATACGAAAGTGAAAGAAAAGTTAATGACGTCTACGGTGTTTACTCTGCAATCTTCAGCTTTGATTGTACATTGATAACGGGAAAGTACCGTATTGACAACCTTGTTACGAAAATTGGTGGGTGGTTTGCTTAATATATACCCCCCTATTTTGTGGCTATTCTGTTGGTACTAATGGATTAATATTATTAGTAGTAGACTTAGTAGTTATTGATGCGCGGAAATGTATATATGACTTGTAATAGATACATTGAAGTATTACAAACCTTCGCGAACCCATAAACAGGGAACGTGAGCTGGGTTTAGACCGTCGCGCACCCATACACAGGGAACGTGAGCTGGGTTTAGACCGGGTCCGACAGGTTAGTTATCGGTTAGGTTAGGTTAAGTTAGGTTAGTTAGGGCTAATAAAAATAATAAAATGCGACGGTCCTCGGTATTAAACAACACTGTATATCAAATAAAAAATAAAAAACAACAACAAAGTACTTGAAAAACTCTTATCTGGTTGGTGATCATTTTTTATCAAAATAAGTTTTTTTCCAGTTTCCGCGTCTGCTGAACCATCCAAAAACACGCTAAAAGGCGTGTTTTGAAGGGGGAAGGTGGTGGGGGTAGTGGGGGAGGGGTAGTAGAACTGTAGATTTACCCTATCGATAACTGGAAGTGCCGTATTGAAAACCTTGTTACGAAAAAGACATTTTGTAAACAAAAAAATCTTATGATCTTTAGAGCATATAGATTCAATATGTATCTTCAAATATATCAAAAAAAATCGTGGTATTATTCTATAATTGCACCTATACGAGCTAAACAAATTATTGTTTAGCTCGTATAGGTGCAATTATAGAAATTTACCAAATTCGTGGTATTAAAATAACATTGAACCCAAAATTGTTTACCGTTATTCCTCATCTCCATTATAATGCATAGGCAATGGTAGTGGCTTATACTGTATAGCAATTACGTATTGGGTATGAAATATGTATAGGTCACCAAAATATGGAGGGGTCTCGTGACTGTTACCTCGTCTCCTCTTACCGTGTATCCTGAAAGTTTAGGTTGAATATCGTCAGTAACAACGCACGCCCTGTTAAGGGAGCCCACCTCGCTTTTTTCTTTCTCTCCCTCTCTCTTTGGCTTGTATCCATTCGGCCCCATTCAGCGTACTGTTTTAAGACGTTTACCCCCATCCAGGTGTCAATACTTTCCTGGCGAGCGGTAGCAAGCCAGCATGTATATATTTTTGTTTTACAGCAAGCTAAATTTGTACATTTTTCGATAGAAAAAATTCTCCGGCGAAGCCGGATTTCTCCATACAATGCTGGCTCGCTATCGCTCGCCAGGAAAAAATCGACACCTGAATGGGGATAAACATCTTAAAACAGTTGGCTGAATGGGGCCAAATGGATACAAGCCAGAGAAACAGAGAAAAGGAGAGAAAGATAAAAAATACAGGTGACCCCCCTTAAACACTGGATACTTAGCTGATCTAGGTACAGCCAATTACCTACTAATATGCCTATATAATATATACTTACCGATCCAGTAGCTACGTAAATCGACATGGTAATTAACAGGTTCAGGAATTTGATGATGCTGATGAATAATCCCACGTAGTAATCCTGCATCGTAATCCCGGAGAATAAATGGTCACACTCACAGGCAAGATACACTTCCACCGCGCAGAATAACAACCACACTAACGCTAAGGATATAATGTAGGCTGTACCTCCCCCTATAAGCCCCCTTTAACCTCTCCACCCCCACCACCAACCCCTGGCAACCAACAGTTATTGTCGTTATCGAGTACTTGGAACCCCACCACTTTTTGACGGATAGCAACAACAGATGGCGTTAGCGTCTAGTTGGCCTTAGGGCAAGCTCTAGGGCATTTACACTATAGAGTCTGGTTCCTGACCACTTATTGTCTCCTGGTACACGAAATACACACTTGCATTTTCGGTCCTTTGCAGGCAAGGACAATCGGGTTTGCCATTGTTATAATTGACTTTCTATTGCAAAATAATGTATATTGAGGTTGGAGTAGATATAAGGTTTATGTATTCAATGGTATACAATTATTATGTGGTATTTATTATGAGATAGTTGCTAATTTTACCCGAATGCCTGAATATGTTAAAAGCCGAACTAGTGATCAGCTTGCAAAACAACACGAAACAGCTACTGGATTTGTGAAAGACAAATCAGTGTTTTTGTTGTGTTCTAAATCAATCAGTAATCTTTCATTCTTCTACTGGCATGGTCTGAAAGCATTGTTGATGTGAGATATGCAATATTGATTGATAATTTCAAGTAAATCAGCTGGTAAATAGTCTATTTTCACTGACTCCGGACACAAATCAACTCGTTCCCTAGTCGTTTCGGTATAATAACACGATTTATTCTTTAAATAACTTTAACAAGCAAGCCATAACCAACCATATCATAGCCAACGCTATTTTATATTGGGATAGGCCTATGCTTATCCTTTTATTCCGACAGTAATAGTAGGAAATCATGAAAGAAAGGTACGGTGATGTCATTTCCCTGAATACCGATTTTCGTTTATATTCCGCAGGGAAATTGAAGAACCTAATCAATCTAGTTTGAGGTAAGGTAGGATAGCTGTCCACTCTGATGATGAATGGATAAATTTTATTTGTAGTCGTTGCCTTCGTCCAGTGGAAGAATTAAATATATATTAATCGAAAAACAGGACGAAATAAAGTATATTGAGTATGTTGTTTTTATTTGTCCTTGATATGTAGGCTATATACAGCTAAGGCCATATGGTGAGCGTGCATTATTGCATGGAATAATTATTTTAGTTGGTGACGTGAGCTCAAACAATGGTTTTAATCATATAATATGTTCTTTTACAGTATAATAAATATATATATATATAGTTCGTTCATGTCAGAGAACATTACTTATGTAGCCTACATATAGATGTTGTAACAGGATAAATTAGAGGTTACATAAGGTAGGTCTTGCCATTACGTCAAATTTGTGATTACTATACAGTACATACAGTACTGTGGAGTGCACTAATGAAAGAAGTGCGATCCCGTAGAGTTTTTTTACTATTAGTTGTGGATAGCAACAACAGATGGCGTTATTTTGTGGTGGCATCTGGCAACCTTTAGGAGTACGATTTTATTAGTACATTAAATAGCAGGTTTCCCATATCCTAGTATATAATCTCTGCCCACCACCCACCCCCACCCCCTTGCAGGTTGGCTCTTTCTGTCTCGAGCGAAATGAAACTCGGATCTCAGTAGTATTTTAAACTCTGGAATTGTTTATTTACATTAATTGTGTCAATATTCTACGGTAATCACTAATATTATTGATGTTAGCTTGATATAATTACTAATATTCCTGATATACCAACCATCACATTATGGGTAGTTTAATGAACACTTATCGAATTGCTTTGATTCGATACTCTGAACTTTCGCCACATGCTAACTTGCTTCTCTCCAACTCTCTCTCGTTTGCATCCCGCGCGTTGCATAAGTTTTAAATATACATGTCACTTAGTCAGTGTCCTTACAGTCTTTCAATGTTATGATTTTAACGATTTATAACTTACCTCACCTCATAAATTTGAATCAAAAGCGTGAACGAACCACCATTGATAGCCTACATTTAATTGTTTTGCGATCTTACTCCATTATTTTCTTCACCACACTATAGTATATTCGCTGTAAGTAGGCGAGAAATCATGACTTCTATCCTCTGCAACCCAAAAAGGGCTAGAATAAATGGGCTGTAAATTTCCACATCTATTCCTTGGGTGACTCTTTCTAAATGGTCCAAATATTAGCTTGATTACTCTAGTCGTGTTTGAGTTACAGAGGTTAAAGGTCGTGATTTTTAGTCTACTTAGAGCGAATAGACTATTGTAAATATTGTGAGTGCTCCATGTGTTTATCAGTGTTTCTTCGTAATTGCTTCCTATGCTTACACCATGTATATGTTTTTTGTTTTTGTTCTCACTCCAGTAATCCGTGTCACTCTTTGTGTCACCATATATAATTTCTAATAACCTTCAACTTTACAGGAAGGGACTGGAGTTCTCGAAAAGGGGGCTCCGGTCCTGACGCGATTCTTGACTTGCAGTGTGCTGGCTTAATAATCTAGAAGGGTTGATAGCCTCTGAAGCCCTATTCTATCTATATTTTAACTAACTGTACAGTATACTGGAGTTTGTTACAGATTCATCTATTAGAGTTCTATGTGTGCGCCTTATATTCCCCCACCCCGTCTTTCTCTCTCTCTCTCTCTCTCTCTCTCTCTCTCTACCAGCGGCTGAGTGTCTCCCCGAACTCCTCCAGGAAGGAAGAGTGTAGTGGCAGAGTGGCTAAGTCTGGGACCCTACCTGTGTGTGTTTGTGTGTGTGTGAGAGAGAGAGAGAGAGAGAGAGAGAGAGAGAGACCCTAGACCTCTATTAAGCTTTAATAAACACCCTCAAGAACCCCTTTCGATATAAATTTGTAATTTTTTCGGTAGAAAAGTATTCCGGCCGAAGGCCGATTCCTCCTAAATCACAGGAAACAATCGACACCTATAGTACACGAAAGGTCTTAATATTTACAAAAAAATGAGACGAAGCATCTTATAATCTCTAAAATAATTGGGCTAACGTCTTAAAATCTCATATGTAATGGGGCTAAACGTAAGGGAACGGGACCCCTTAAGTTTATGGTGAACAGGAAAGCGTAGAAAAGGATACCTTTTAAGATCAATAGGCTAGAAGTGGCCCATAAGGACCATCAATCTTGTTTATAATCCTCACTTATTCAACCTGGTGATGTTGGATGGCCTCGTTGAGCACATATAGGGATTTGGGTGAGCTTGATAATCACTTGTGCCTCATGTAGAACCATTTATCACGTGACTGGAATACACTGACCGCATGTGACCACACCTATTGCTTACCATTATATTACTTCTCTGCCTGCCATGAAACGTGTTTTTCTTCACCATCTGGAGTACGAGATATTTTTCTTAACACTTATATTATGCCATGACGTATTTCTTAATTTAATCTGTAATTAGACGATTTTAATAAGTTTAGAAGGGACCTGCGGTAGTCAAAGATATAAAGGAGATCGGTGTGTCCCTTTGAATGCTAGATATCCTTCCTAAGGTGTGTGAAATCATATAATGTTAGCGAGAATAACATATAAAACATATAAATGAGAAGATGAGTTGCCAACAAAGCTGCTGGAAAAATAAAAACACTCGTAGTAATCAACCTGTATATAATTTATATTATTTTCCCCTCATTTAATTCCTTTCATACCCCCACCCTCCCCCTCCTCCTTCCCGGGTTGTAGTGAGGGACTTGTGGTGTACTCATCACAACTCAAGACTGTCCTTAAAGTAGAGGCTTCCTGATTCACTGGCAGTTGGTTGGTTGGTTGGTGGTAAGAGAGATGTCTAGTGTGTGTGTCTCTTGTTCTCCTTGGCACACACACACAATGGAACACACACACACACATATATATATATATATATATATATATATATATATATATATATATATATACTGAGTACATATAGACACAGATATACACAATTTCTCCCTCTCCTTCTATTACCTCTATGACTACCTCGCTGTCTGTCTGTTTATCTCTATCAGGACACACAAAAATACACACATGATTTATCTCTGTATTAAATTACAGTACACAAGCGCCGACTCTCTCTCTCTCTCTCCTCCTCCACCCAATTTTTTTTTCTCTCTCCCCCCCCCCCCCCTTCCTCCCTCCCTTCAACAAGTTCGCCACACTATCAAACTCGCAGGAGTGTACTTGGGACATTCTATAAGCTCGGTCTTTTGATTGTTGTGTGTTACGAGAGAGAGAGAGAGATCCCCTTCTCCCTCATGTTTAGCATATTAGTTTTGAGATTTTAAGACGTTCGTTCCGTTAGTTTGGCGATTTTGAGACCTTTCAACCCATTTCTTTGCCAATACCAGGCAGGGAGGTAAACTAATGGTAAGCAATAGGTGTGGTCACAGATGCGGTCAGTGTATTCCAGTCACGTGATAAAGGGATCGACATGAGGCACAAGGGCTTATCAAGTTCACCCAAACCCTTAGATTTTAATATCTTCGTCCCATTAGTTTGGAGATTATTAGATGATTCGCCCCATTTATTTGTCAATATTAAAACCTTTCGTGTACTATAGGTGTCGATTGTTTCCTGCAATTTAGGAGGAATCGGCCTTCGGCCGGAATCCTTTTCGACCAAAAATATTTTACGATTATATCTCGAAGGGGGGAGGGGGGAGGGAGGTCATGGGAGTGTTTTTTTAAGCTTGATAGAAGTCTAGGGAGCAAACTATTAAAACAAACTGATAATAATAATAATACTACTACTACTACTAATAATAATAATAATAATAATAATAATAATGATAATGATAATCCAGCCGTCTGTTTGTATCCCTTATTATATTCTTTTACCTAGAGTCTGTGCTATATATTGTTATTTTTGCCTATTTTCCTATCTTCTTCGTTTGTTTTTATGTCTATTTTGGCTTTGTACTGTATCCTTCTTTTCCTTCTTTTATACTCCTTTAGTTAAACAATTTAGCTCCCCATCTCTCTTTTTCACTCTCCCCCTCCATCCCTCTCTCTCTCTCATAGCTCAGTGGTACCCTCCCTGCCTGCAACCCTGCAGACCGGGGTTCAAATCTCGCTAAGGTTGATAAAGGTTTCTGAGACATAGCCGGCGGTTACCATCTCCATTGAGCAAGGAGATGGGTAATTGCCGTTGATGATCATGTCTAGGAAGCGGGACAATACGAGCCAAAACCTTAATTTTTGTCAAACTACAAATATGAATACAGGTAGGTTCCCAGACTTAGCCAACTAGCCACTACACTCTTCCACCCACACACACACACACACAGACCCACACACACACAGGTAGGGTCCCAGACTTAACCACTCTGCCACTACACTCTTCCCTACACACACCACACATCACTCGCATACACACACATACTCACAACACACACACAGGTAGGGTCCCAGACTTAGCCACTCTGTCACCACACACACACAGGTAGGGTCCCAGTCTTAGCCACTCTGCCACTACACACACACACACACACACAGGTAGGGTCCCAGACTTAGCCACTCTGCCACTACACACACACACACACAGGTAGGGTCCCAGACTTAGCCACTCTGCCACTACACACACACACACAGACTCACACAGACACAGGTAGGGTCCCAGACTTAGCCACACATACACACACACACACTCACACAGACACAGGTAGGGTCCCAGACTTAGCCACTCTGCCACTACACTCTTCCTTCCTGGAGGAGTTCGGGGAGACACTCAGCCGCCGGGATAGAGAGAGAGAGAGAGAGAGAGAGAGAGAGAGAGAGATAAGGCGCACACAAAGAACTGTAATAGATGAATGGGTAACAAACTACAGTATGCTGAAGGATATTATGAATCAACATACGGTGATAAAAAGAATGATACGGAATACTGGAGTGAAAAAATAGACGTGGTGTAAACCTAGGCAACAATTATGAATAAGCACTAATAGAGAAATAGAGCACTCACAATATTAATTAGCACGCCCGAAAGCTATCTAATCAATCTAAATTTTGGAATTTTATTATTCATGTACTTTTTGTTGATTAGCGAGTTCATTTTTCCTCGCAATTTCACGGTTTTAACCCTTTGAGTACCAGCGACGTGTGTTATATTATACTCTAGCTACATTGTGTCGATATTATGCAGCTTAGGAAGGATCTGTGGTAGTTAAAAGGGTTAGTTGACGTAGTATGAAGCCTTCTTATTGCTAGAGGTCCTTCCTAAGCTGAATAAAACGGTCTACTAGTTTCCAGAATAGGATGAAAAGGACGTCCCTGGTACAGAAGGGGTTAATTCAGTTTTACGAGGTGAGGCGAGTTATAAATAAACAAATATTGTTGAAAGACTGCAAGGACCCGGAAACTAAGGGGCATGCATATTAAACCCCTTCCGTACCGACGACGTATTTTGTCCTATAGTCTTGCTATATTTAGATGATTTTGTGCAGTTTGACAAGGATCTGTGGTAAAACAAAATTGTTAAGTGAGATAGTTCGAGCCTGTTAGTTGCTGGAGGACCTTTTAAAACTGAATAAAATCGTCTAATAATAGCCAGAATAAAGTTAAATGGACGGCACCGGTACTGAAGGGGTTAAGACTTATGAAATGTGTGGAATGCAAACGACAGAGAGAGAGAGAGAGAGAAGCAAGTGAACGTGTGGCGAAAGTTCGAAGTATCGAATCAAAGCAATTTGATAAGCTTTCATTAATCTACCCATAATATTATGCTTGGTATATCAGGAATATTACTAATTAAATCAAACATCAATAATATATAAGATTACCGTAGAATATTACCAAAATAATGTGAATAAAACAAGCTAAAGTCTAACAATTCAAGAGTATAAAACACTGCTCGAGATACGGGGTTCATTTAGCTCGAGACAGAAAGATCCAAGCTGCAGGGGGGGAGGGGGGGGAGGGGTGGGGGGAGGAGCGAAAGGTAAGGTGGTGGAGGACGGGAGTTAGAAGTGGAGGAAATGGGGGGGGGGGAAAGGGTAGGGGGGTTGGGAGTATGGGGGGGATGAGCACGGAAATAGTGGGATGGTGCGGTGGAGGGGGGGGGGCGGAATAAATAAAGGAATAAAGAGGGCTTACACACTGCAACACGCCTATTGGTCCTTACGGGGCAGTTTGCAGAAGAACGTAGAGGAGTTGTGGTTAGGGAGTAATGGAGGGGTTGGGGAGGGGGCGAAGGGAGGGGTGGGGGAGAGGGATGGAGGGGTGGGGGAGAGGAGATTGAGGGGTGGGGGAGGGAGACGGAGGGGTGGGGTTGGGGTAATGACGGATAGGGGGAGGAAGCATATAGGGAAGGGGGTTGGGGGGGGGCAAGAGACTGAGGAGGAGGGGTGGCCAGATTTCCTTAGCGTTAGTGTGGTTGTTATACCTGCGGGGTGGATGTGTATCTTGTCTGTGAGTGTGACCATTAATTCTCCGGGATTACGATGCAGGATTACTACGTGGGAATATTTATCAGCATCATCAAATCCCTGAACCTGTTACCATGTCGAAGTATGTAGCCACTGGGTCGGTAAGTAAATATGGGCATAATAGTAGCGAAGTATTCAGGGGGGTCATTTTCTAAGATTTTCTCGGCGCTTTTACTAGCCATATTTTACCCAAACTTACAGGATACACGGTAAGAGGAGACGAGGTGACAGTCGCGAGACCCTTCCATTGTTTTGGTTCCTTTACATATTTCCGTACTTGTCTAGAACTGTTGGTGTGGATTTCGTACTAGTCTAGAACTGTTAATGTGGATTTATCACCTCCATATTTTCGCCGTGAACCCAATTTCCGGTACTGCTACCCGTGAAGCACAACGTACAGTGAGAGACAATAGTCGTGACGTGAAATTTGATGAAAACTTAAGTCGACAGGCTAAACATCTGGCATATTCCACACTATCAAACGGACGGTTGGTAGCACTGACTTGAGTTGCCATCTGGTCCATATATGTGTTAATTTCGTAGAGAAGACTAATCCATTAACACTTTTGGACAACCACGTTTAGGCTAGTATTATGATATGCTTTACCATCACTTTTCCTCATCTTACTTGTGGAAGAATAATTATTTACTCTGTAGCAGTGAATTATTTGAAATGGTAAATAATCATACGGTAACAGGTATCACAGATCTGTGTAAATCGTGATTATTTAACATGAAATGCTATGGTAGAACCATCCCTACCTTATGTCCGAATCATCCCTCTTAGTCAGGATGGTTCGGACTTGCTGTGGAGGGCGTTTCGTAATTTAGCTATTAAATAACTAACCAAGAGGAATTAAGCTTCAAGTGTAACACACATAAGAGCCAAGGTTTGAGACTTCACTACGAGGTCTATGAATGAATACTTCCAATATTCATTCTTCTACGAATATATTTATAAAAAGTGGCTGAACCATCACCACTCTCCCTTATTATTTACATACTCCCAATAGTAGCCTATTCTCCATTACGTGCGTTGTGTATTCAAGTATGCATTTCATTGTAGTGATCCCTTAGACTATTATGTTTATTACTATTATCGGTAAGATTTTACGGTTTGACAGTTACAAGCCCCATCGATGTTTGTGTAGCCTATAGGTATGTTATATAATAGTCTTCAGTCTTATATATGTCCTTCCCGTCGCAAATGTATTATAAGGGAGATATAGGGTAAAACACAGAGTCTTGTCTGCATAATGACAAGTCCTGTTTTACGGGATTTCTGCTTTATATATATTTTTTTCCCTCCTACCTTACTCGTGGGACCTTACAGTTGCGCGATCCAGTGCTGCTTTGGTAATTGCGTACATTTTAGGTTAGTTTCTATCCGCGTATTACTTTTAGGTTAGGTTAGGTTTGGTTTCTTAGTTAGGTAAAACAACACTGTATATCAAAGAAAAAATGCAAAAAAAAAAAAAAAACACATTCTAAAACTCGTGACTGTCACACCGTATCAATTTACCCTATTATCATATTATTATTATCATATTATTATTTTATTATTATTATGGTAAATTTCTATTATTATTATTATTTACGAACTTCAGCACAGAACAAGTCATTCTACCAGCGTAACATAAACGTAAATGGGATAAAAAATGAAACATGTAATAAGATATTCCGTTACTATGGCTTAAAATATAACGACCACCACACTTAATAGACTACGACAATTACTGACTACCACATCTATTGACGACCACACTTACTGACTGCTACACAAAACACATGACATTCACCACGACAACATAATTATGTTATTCGCTTCGGCCTTATTAATATGATTCATATCCACGAACCAACAAAACTCCGGGATTCATATGAACCCTTATCAGAGCAGCAGTAAACAAAGCTTAAGGGATCCAGGCCTGCCAACCATGAGGCTATAACTATGGCAGAGCTTTCATAATGATTCACGAGTTTAATGTATTCTTCGGTCACAACCGCGACACGACTAAATTGTCTCTCACTGTACATCCTTGGCACTAGACCATCACCTACCAATATGTGCACAATGCTTCGTGTTAGAGGCGCCTCAAAAATGTTATTTTAATACCACGAATTTTCCGAGTGTTTTTAATAAACAAAAATGTTCATTTGCATCAATATATATAGAGTTTGTAATTAATTAGAAATCTCGGGAAAACCTATTTTCCCCATAAGGCCTATCGATCGATGTTGTTCCCCGATAGTGATTTGAAAAGACATTAGCCTAACCTAACAACCTTACCTAACCTAACCTAGTATTATGGGTGGGGGCTGCCGCCCCCACACCCCCGCTGGTTGACTACTAATCCCTTAGTAAATAAAAAAAAAAAAAAACATTGGCTGTCGATTATACAAAGGTGAAATAAAAGTCGATGAAGTCTACGGTGTTTACTCTGCAATGTTCAGCTTTGATTGTACATTGATAACGGGAAAGTACCGTATTGACAACCTTGTTACGAAAATTAAATTTTAGTAGCATACTTTTATATTAGGTTTTCCGAGGGTTTAACACATTTTCATATGATCTTTTAGAGCTGTCGATAACTGGAAGTACCGTATTGACAACCTTGTTACGAAAAATAAATGTTAGTACCATACTTTTTTATTAGGTTTTGCCGAGGGTTAAAACAAATTTTCTTATGATCTTTAGAGCATATAGATTCAATATTTATCTTCAAATATATCAATAAAATTCGTGGTATTAAAATAACATTGAACCGAGGCGCCTGTATGAGTAATTTCCGTGATAAAACCGCAACACAGTTTGGTAGAATTCAAGACAGCTAGAGCCGCCTTATTTACCAAGTTTTCTGTATATTTTTTTCAAGGAATATAGTGTTAAATTGTTGGTTTTCATGGTTTGAGTGGAGGATTTGCATTAACTTACCCATTATTGATTAATCTGAAGATACGGCGTCAAATGGCGCCATTTATTGGATGAATCGCGCTTTTACAGTAGGTAAGGGAAATTGTGGGGTAAATTGAATACACGATGGGTTGAGGGGGGGGGGGGCGTTGCCCCCCTCACCCACCTTGATTTATTGTCATCCTCATATATGTAGATCTGTAAGGGGGGAAAAACAGGTTGCCGGTATTTTGTTTTTGCGAGTAACGCTATCGCCATTTATTGGGTGAATCGCACCCACCGCATCGTTCAAAACAAGAAGAAAAATGAGGCCAAGTCAAAGGATTCATTGGACGCAATGTTTTGTTTACGGTCGGGAATTATTATTTTGGTGTTATTTTTCGGTATAATCGGGTTTTTTCAAGTGTCGATAACGAAATTCCTCCATGCGGTCTATAATGAAAACAATATGGAGAGTCTATAGGTCCCTATTCTCCCTAATAAACTGTTTCTAATAGTGCGGTGAAAGACGTCTTTAATGATATCCACAGGTTTCGTCTCCCAGGTTTGTTGTCTACCGATGGTCTGGCCGATCCGTTTATAGTATAACCTGCGCGCGGGATGTATACTTGTTTATCTTTCTCGTTCTTGGTAATGCCCCTTACTGACAGCATAGATGATGAATACAATAATGTCCTGGGAGGGTGAGGCCCTCAACCAATCTTGTATCCATCCGGATCCGGGTAAATTGATACGGTGTGACAGTCACGAGTTTTAGCATGTGTGTTTGTTTGTTTTTTTGCATTTTTTCTTTGATATACAGTGTTGTTTTACCTAACTAAGAAACCTAACCTAACCTAACCTAACCTAAAAGTAATACGTGGATAGAAACTAACCTAAAATGTACGAAATTACCAAAGCAGCACTGGATTGCGCAACTGTAAGGTCCCCCGAGTAAGGTAGGAGGGAAAAAAAAAATCTATAAAGCAGAAATCCCGTAAAACAGGACTTGTCATTATGCAGACAAGACTGTGTTTTACCCTATATCTCCCTTATAATACATTTGCAACGGGAAGGACATATATAGGACTGAAGACTATTATATAACATACCTATAGGCTACACAAACATCGATGGGGCTTGTAACTGTCAAACCGTAAAATCTTACCCGGATCCGTAATCAGGCTCCCTTGAAACCCACGAAAACCCGAGCCAAATTTTGCCTCGATATCGTGTGTTTTTTACATACTTTTGAGTCTAACTGGTCGATCAATTGGCCTACGTTATGTTTGGGTAGTTTTGGGTATATCTAGCGGTCTGTCTGCGGTCGTGTGTTTACACTGAGGAACAGGTGACGCTCGTGGCCTTATCGACCCGCATTTATCGTATTTTATATATTTATTACACCTCGTAAGTACTGTACAAAACTTGGCTCGAGTTTCCATATTTATGTACTAGTAAAGGTTTGGACCATGTTTTTTTTTTTTTTTTTTACCCATATTCACTCGTCTAACGTCTCAACCCACCATTTTCCCTGAGCTTCAGAGCCCTCCCCACTTGTGTGTTTTTTGTTTTTATTTTTGTTATATATATATATACCGGTATATATATAATAATATATATGTATGTTAATATTATCTGGGTAACGGGGCCATATATTACTGTTTTATTGGGTTTTACCATAATAATCTTCAAGAAAATACAGAAACACCAATATTTAGGTAAAATACAAAATAAAAATAAATAACACTTCTAAACCTGGCTAAAGTAGCCTAGATTTTTACCCATATATCATACCCGATACTTTAATGCTCGTCAGTGTGACTTTTCTGCTCCACAGCAATGTTAGCATGTTTTGTTCTTTCTCTTTTTGTTTATACTCTCTATCCTCATTATGTCACAACCTCGTTCTATTAATTAAGTTATTGATTCCTTCGTATATCATGTGATCCTCTCTCTCTCTCTCTCTCTCTCTCTCTCTCTCTCTCTCTCTCTCTCTCTCTCTCTCTCTTACACAGACAACAATCAAAAGACCAAGCTTATAGAATGACCCAAGTACACTCCTGCGAGTTTGATAGTGTGGCGAACTTGTTGAAGGGAGGGAGGAATGGGTGGAGGGAGGGGGGGGGGGGGGGGAGGAGAGAAAAATTGGGTGGAGGAGGTAGTGAGAGAGGGAGGGGGGGGGGGGGGAATGTGTGTGTGTGTGTATGTGTCGGCAGCTGTGTAATTGAACGAGATAATTAAATTGTGGTGATTTACGTACGGTATATTATATATATAATATTATATATATATATATATATATATATATATATATATATATATATATATATATATATATATATATATATACCTTGATAGCGTAATGCATAAGTGCGCGGAATTACGGTGTGAGTATCCTAGGTTCGAGGCCTTGGAGTGCCACATGTATTTGTTGATTTCAGTAATTGAGTTTAAAAGTGAAGTCGGTTGGTGGACAAAATATTGTATATATATATATATATATATATATATATATATATATGCTTCAGTGTGTGTGCAACGTCAGGGAGTGTGTGTGTGATTGAATTAATGTGTCGTGAGGCTGTGGTGTTTGTGTGTTTGTGACTGTGTTGGTGTGTGTGTGTGTGTGTGTCAAAGAGAACAAGAGCCACACACACTAGACATCTCTCTTACCACCAACTAACCAACTGGCAGTGAATCAGGAAGCCTCTACTTAAGGACAGTCTTGAGTTGGGATGAGTACACCACAAGTCCCTCACCACAACCAGGGAAGGCGAGGGGGGGGGGTTAGTGGTGGTGGGGGTATGAAAGGAATGTAATGAGGGGAAAATAATATATAAAATGTACAGACATATTTATACGAGTGTTTTGTGTTTTTGTTTTCCAGCAGCTTTGTTGGTAACTCGTCTTCTAAGTTAAGGTTTTGTATCAACTAGTATGATATATTTTAGTACCCCTCTGGTGTGTGACTTTGGCGTTTTTCAGTTTTCATTTATAACTATTGTCACTATATCAGTCACCATTACCAAAACTAGCATAACCTCGAGTTCCCAGATAGCCCCACATTACTATCGAGAACCATGAACGGTAGTGCTTCAGAGAAAACAGTCCCTCTTTTGTTCCCCGAAATGTTGCCAAATAACTAAAATATACAGTAGACCTTATGTAAAACTGTGGTGTGCATCAATTATTTGCTGCCATCAAACACGTAATAAGAAAAACAACAAAGGTCTCGAAGCTTCATTCAATAATCTCGGGACCTTGCATGAGCTACAGGCTACCTGCTGCAAGCCTTGTCCCGAGGTTTATACATGCACTGTAACATTTGTGTGTGCAATCTAGAGCACATAGGCTGTAACAAACCCGACACGTAAAATAAGTGTGTAATAATCTATTTTACTTACCAATTCCACTACTTGTTGCGGGATTCTTAACACATATATCATTATGGTTTTAAGTGCAATCCTAAGCAGCCAAAAATAGATAGGCTATGCTTGATTATATGCAGAATATGAGAAACATATTAGTAACTGACATGAATAGCCTAGCCAACTAAGCACATCCAGTGAATGGTTGTATGTCATATTCTTGGTGTGATATACTTTTATTATTCTTTTCCTACCACCTGCAACACTTATCATATTTTAGATAGAATTGGAAATATAAAAACATTCACTAGGTTCGATGAAACTCCACTGGGCAAGATGATATATTGTTTTACTAATAATTGTCACACGGTCAAGAATCTCAGTATCAGTTACCAATATCCTCAAATGTCTTAGGGGATGGCACCCACGTTGTTGAGAAGTTTGTAGTCCTTGAAGGGCATAGATGGCATGGACCTGGAGATCGACGCGCTCCCCAGCGTTAGTGGTAGTGTGAGGAAATGCTCTGGGCTGCCCAAAATTGAAGATTTCTTTGAGTTGCTTGAATTTGAAGAGTCTGATAGGGTACTAATTGCAAAAGTTATTTCCAGATCGTCTGTTGTAAATTAGGCAAGAAGGGTGTCTGTCGTAAGAGGGGCAGTGCTAGTTGTAAGCATAATGGGTGTACCACTTGTATGAGTGACCAACTGATCTCTAGTTGTAAATATAATGAGAAGTGTATTAGTTGTAAGCGTGACAGTGCATGTTATAAGTGTGAAAGTGTATGTTGTAAATGTGGCGGTGCAGATTGTAAACGTAGCTTCTAGGGGCCTTAGTTTCCGGGTGTTGGTGTCATGGTCAGGTAAGGCACCGTTAGGGCTATTGATGAATTAGTACTCCTTGGCCTGGGTTGTACCAACTATTTGGATGGAATTCTTGGGTAGTGAGTTAAGGGCGAGAAGGGCACCTGCACACAGGGATAGAGGCAGGCTAGTAGGCCGTTGTAGTACACAGGTGCGCACAGGATCCCTGTGGTACTTTGGTCGCTTCCCATCCTCTCCGCTTTCTATGGTCAAGTCGGCGATAGTAAGGGCAGAGTTGTCTTTATATTCTGACTTATCAAGATAAATCATCGTAAAGATTATCTGCATAAAAGTAATACATTATGCAGCCTCTTTCATAAAAGTAATACATTATGCAGCCTCTTTCATAAAAGTAATACATTATGCAGCCTCTTTCATAAAAGTAATACATTATGCAGCCTCTTTCAAAAAAGTAATACATTATGCAGCCTCTTTTATTTTCATATATATAGCTTTCTAATTATACAGATAAGAGAGAGAGAGAGAGAGAGAGAACCGATGACAGAGGATCTATCAAGCGTGGGTGATTAATTAGGATGAAAATAACAAGCACCGCTGACGACTCTCCACAAACCCTGAGCACCATCTTCACCAGGAGGAGAGGGGGAGGAGGAGAGGAGGAGATGGAGGAGAAGAAGGAGAAGAAGGAGAGGGAGAGGAGGAGGAATAGGAGAGGTAGAAGAGGAGTTGGAAGAGGAGAAAAGGGAGAGGGAGAGGAGGGGTAGAAGGATAGGAGGAGGAGGAGGAAGAGATGATATGAGAAGAAGAAGGGGGGAGAATAGAAGAGAGAGGAGGAGATGAGCAGGATGAATAGACGGAGAGGACAAAAGGAGGAAAAAAGAAGAGAGAAGGACAGGATAGATGAAAACAAGAGCACGGAGGAGGAAGAGGAGATCATGAGGGAGGAAAGAAGGAAGATTGGTACGAAGAGAGGAAGAGTAAATAGGGGATAGAGTAAGATCCCCCTTTGAGATAAATGTGTAAATTTGTTGGTAGAAAACTCCCAAATGACAGGCTCGCTGTCGCAAAGCCAAGAACAAATCGATACCTAAATGGCACGAAAGGTTTTAATGTTGACAAAGATATGGGACGAAAGGTCTTAAAATCGCCAAATTAATGGGGCGAGCGTCTTAAAATCTCAAACCTAATGGGGCTAATCATGAGGGAGAAGGGGGGTGCAGAACAGCCCTATACCTTCCCCATAATCTATTGGGTGAACACGATAAGGACATTCCCAGGCCGGTGACCCAGGGTGAGGCAATCGTGTGGAATGGTCCGGTATGAGGGGAGGACGGACTGAGATAAATAGATGGATATATAGAGATATGTAGATAGATAGATGGGTAGATAGTTAGATTGATAGATAGATAGATATATAGGTGGATAGATAGTTAGTTAGATAGATATATAGGTTGGTTGATAGTTAGATGGATAGATAGATATATAGACAGACAGACATAGATGGATAGATAGAGATAGATATATAGGTGGGTAAATATATGAATAGGTGGATAGATAGATGGATAGACAGACAGACAGATAGACAGACAGACATAGATGGATAGATAGAGATATATATATATAGGTGGATAGTATATGAATAGGTGGGTAGATAGATGGATAGACAGATGATAGACAGACAAATAGAAGGGGCATATGAATATGACGGTGATACAAGGGAGGCAATCATGTGGAATGGACCGATAATATGAGGGGATGGCGGATGAGATAGATAAGTAGATAGATTGATGGATATACAGATAGATAGGTGAGTGGATAGATAGTTAGATGGGTAGATAGATAGATATATATTGATAAATAGATAGAAAAATAGATAGATAATTATATAGATAAATTGATGAGTAGATAGTTCGATAGATAGACTGATAGACAGACAAATGGATGGACAGATGAGAGGACTGTCACCCAGGGGAGGCAATCACGTGCAGTGTACCGATACGAGATGATGTCAGAGGGAGATAGATAGGTGGGTAGATAGTTAGATGGATATACAGATGGACAGAACGAATAATAGATAGACAAATAGACAGATAAATACAGCTAGATGGATAGATAGATAGATAGATTGATAGATAGACAGAAAAATAGATACATAAACAGGTGGGTAGATAGATGGATAGACATAAAATAGATGGATAGAAGAATAGGATAATGGCTCGGGTAAAGTAATCCCTTGGAATGTAAGGCGGGATATGTTGGGCATACAGGCAGGCAGACATACCCATAATAAATTACTAGATGGATAGACACACAGATAGTGGATAGATAGGTAAATATATACTTGAGCACGCGGACTGAGGGATGGATGAACGAACACTGAGATGGATAGAAAGATATGGAAAGGGTTGGCTAAGAAAGGGACAGCAGAGAGAGAGTGTGTGTGTGTTTGTGCGTATGTGTGTGTAAGTGTGCATGTGGTAAATATACGTTTATTTCCACCCAAAATAGTTATTTTTCCTACATATTACTTACATTTTAACATTAAATCATAGTAAGAGAAGATTTATCACATAGGACTTGGAGAGAGAGAGAGAGAGACGAAAATATATAAAGATACACCAAGAGATAAGGAGAAACAAAAAGAAGTAGAAAAAGAAAAACAGACACCTAGAGAACGCCCCCCGTAATATAGATACCTGTCGGGAGCTTAATTACACTACCCCCACAGGTGAAGGGGTAATAATAATCTGCGGTGTCCAAGACCGAAGTATCAGACCGTGAATCATACACTCTTTAATAAGGGGAGGCGTGGGGGTTTTCTGGACTACCTTATCCTATTGCTTAGCCTCATTAGTTTTGAGATTTTAAGGAGTTCGCTCCATTAGTTTGACGATTTCAAGACCTGTTTTGTCATTTAGCTGTCGATTTTATCCTGGCGAGCGATAGTAAGCCTGTAATTTAGAAGGAACCAGCCCTCGGCCAGGAAATTTTTCTACCGAAGAACGTAAAAAATTATCTAAATGGTGGGCCTTGGGGGATTTTTTTAAGGTTGATCAAGGTTTTCCGAGGTAACTAAGGATTGTAATATATATATATATATATACTGTACATATACAGTATATACTATACATATACTGTATTATATACAGTATATATACAGTATATATATGTATATATTTATGTGCTTACCTATGTGAGTGAGGGAGACAAAAGGCAGAACTGCCTGTAACGAGTGCCTCCCCCAGAGTTGAAAGAGTGACAGGGCCAAAATCAGTGAATGTTCGAGACAAAATGTTTAGACACACAGAGTTTGAAGTAATTTAAGTCATAGGATGAGGGAAAGATGGATTCAGGGAGAGCGTTCCAGAGCTCAGCTGTTGAATAGAAGAAAGATTGGGAGTATCGTTTTACTCTTGGGTTGGAGAGTTGCAAAGAGTAGGGGTGGGATTGTGTTGCAAGATGGGTACTACGTACCCTACGTAGAGGAGGTGGTATACACTGAGAGAGCTCGGATGAACACTGATTATTATAATAGCGATAGAATAGTGAGAGAGGTGCAACATTGTGGCGAAGAGAAGGAGATTGCAGAGAATTGGTGAGTGGACGGGAGTTAATGAGACTAAAGGCTTTCTTTTCTACTTTGTCTAGAAGTGCTGTGTGAGAGGATCTTCCCCACACATGCGAACAATACTCAATACAAGGACGACCTGTGCCCCTGTACGGAGCAAGAAGCTGTGCAGGGGTAAAGAACCCCTTGAGGCGGTTGTGCACACCTAGCTTCTGGAAAGCCGTTTTAGCAAGAGTGGTAGTAGGGTCTTTCCAAGAGAGATCAGAAGAAAAAGAGACACCAAGAATACTGAGAGAAGATGAAGAGTTGATTTTTGTATTGTTGAATTATAAGGGATAGTCCTCTGGGAGTTCTTGACGGGTAGATAAATAGAGCAATTGGGTTTTGGAAGCATTGAAAGCAACAAGGTTTTCTCTGTCCCAATTGGAAATGATAGTTAGATCAGAAGATAAGTGTTCTATGGCTTCATCAGGTTTGTTGTTGAGGGATTGCTTGCTGGGGCGTTCTGGAAAACTAGTTGAATAGTGTAAGGTAGAGTCATCAGCATATGAGTGGATAGGACTGGTGTTAAAGTTGTGAAGATAATTTATAAATACAGTATTAGAAAGAGAATTTGAGATAGGACAGAACCCTGAGGAACACCGGAGTTGAAAGGATGAGGAAGTGAATGATGGCCGTCCACAACCGCAGCTATGGAACGGCAGGAAAGGAAATTAGAGATAAAGGCAGAGATGGAGGGATAGCAACCGAAGGAGGGTAGTTTATAAATTAGAGATTTGTGGTAGACTCTATCGTAGGCCTTTTATATGTCTAGTGCAATAGAGAAGGTCTCACCGAAATCCCGAAAGGAGGATGACCAAGAGTTAGTAAGATATGAAAGAAGATCACCAGTAGAGCGACCCCTAAGGAAGCCATACTGGCGATCTGAGAGTAAATTATGAGAAGAGAAATGCTTAAGAAATTTTGAAGTAAGAATAGTTTCAAAATCTTTAGAGATGCAAGAAATGAGAGCAATTGGACGATAGTTGGAGGGTTGAGAGCGGTCACTCTTCTTTGGGACAGGTTGAATGAGAGCAAACTTCCAGCAAGAAGGGAAGATGTTAGAGGAGAGACAGAAACTGAAGAGCTTGCCTAGGCAGGGGGTCAGCACGGAAACACAGTTTTTTAATACAACAGAAGGAACACCATCCGGACCGTATGCCTTCTTAGTATTAAGCCCAGAGAGGGTAGAAAGTACATCTACATTTAGAAGAGATTAGGATATTAGTCATAAGTATGAGAGAGGGGTTGGAGAAGGAAGAATAGCACCGAAATCATCCAAGGTGGAGTTTCTAGCGAAAGTTTGAGCCTCTGATGCACTGTTTTCGTTGGCTAAGCTAGAAATGGAATATTATAGGTGTGCACAGTCCAGAAAATGCTGATTACAGGAGCTACCCGTACAATGCTGTTAAAACAAAAATAGATAGCCGTTCTCTCTCACTAAGGAACCTCTAACCTCTCCGACTCTTATTTTCATGCTCCATCGCCCCACTCTCCCCACTTCCTTCTCACCTCCGCCACTCCTTTCATCTCAACCACTCTCCTTTCTCCTCTCTAGTGGCAACATTTTTATAGTAGGCTTTCCCTCTTCTGCACCATCGCTTGCACCTCCTTTTGATACATCCTCTTTACGCCTATAATAATAACAATAATACTGATAATATTGATAATAATGATAATACAAATAATACTAATACTAATACTAATACTAATTCTAATACTAATGATCTCATAATCATTCATTATAACACGTCTAGAAATTGTGACTTCTATCCTCTTGTAACTCAGGGAAGTCTGCAGCAAATGGTCTATAAATGTCTACACCTCTTTACAGTTTGACTCTTCCCAAATAGTATTTTAATTATCAGCTCAATTATTCAAGCATATTTTTTTGTTAATGTCTACACCTATATACTGTTTGACTTTTCCCAAATAGTAGATGTATCAGCTCAATTATTTAAGCATATGTTTAGTTAATGTCTACACCTATTTACTGTTTGACTCTTCTCAAGCAGTAAATACATCAGATAGATTATTCAAGCATATTTATAGTTATGAGATGTGCGTGTGCGCGCGTGTGTGTAGGGGGAGAGAAAGAGGGGGGGGGGGCGAGATATGTATACACGTCATAATGAATAGATGAATAAGACCACTCTCTATCTCTTCCTAGACTAACTTCTATCCCTGTCCCACTCCCTAAAAGCCTATACCACATACTAACTTCTTTACCTCTTTCACATACTCACTCTTCCATACTCATCATCCCCTTCCTCAAATCTATCCACACCACTACTCCTCTACATCTGCGCTCTAAAAGCTAATATCACATACCTACTTCTTTATCTCTTCCACATACTCACTCCATCAACCAAAACTTTCCAACCTCAACTTTCTCCATACAATCATTTGCTTGCATCTCCCACACAGCATCCCTACCCAAGTATTCCCTCCATTAACCTGTTCAGTGCCGGTGCCGTCCTTTGAGCTTTATTCTGGCTACTATTACACGATTTTATTCATTTAAAAAAGGGCCTCCAGCAGTTAACAGGCTTAAAACTATCTCATTTAACCCTTTTTACTACCACACATCCTTCTTAAAATGCCCAAATAGTCGAAATATAGCTAGAGTAAAATAAAAAAAGACGTCGCCGGTACAGATGGGGTTAACATACAATAATTCCCTAACAAATAATCTAACAATTCCCACCATCTACATTCTTAGACATCAAGATCTTCCTACAAGTCTACCCCCCCCCCCCCCTCCCTTATTCCACCCACAAATCTGTACCTCCTTTCTACAATAGATCTTAAGGGGGGTCACCTGCTATTTTTCTCTAATTTTCTCTCTTTTTCTGGCTTGTATCCAGTCGTCCCCATTCAGCCTACTGTTTTAAGACGTTTATCCCCATGCAGGTGTCTTCCTGGCGAGAGATAGCGAGGCAGCATTGTATGGAGAAATCCGGAATCATTTTTCTATCGAAAAATTTACAAATTTAGCCTGCTGTCAAAAACGTTTTATAAAATATGCTGGGTCGCTACCGCTCGCCAGGAAAATATCGGCATCTGGATGGGGATAAACGTCTTAAAACAGTAGGCTGAACGGGGCCGAATGGATACAACCCAGAGAGAGGGAGAAAGAGAGAGAGAACGAGGTGGGCCCCCTTAAGGGGAGGTTTTTAGTTTGGTTCCTAGACCTCCATCAAGCTTAAAATAACACCCCTTTTTAAGATACATTTGTACTTTTGTACATTCGTACATTCCTCTTAAATTACAAGCTCACTATTACTCGCCAGGAAAAAATCGACACCTAAATGGCACGAAAGGTAATATAATCAAGTGGAAATCTCCGCTCACTCTACTCTAAATATATCCCTATACCTCATATCGCTTGTCATAAATCTACTTGCTGCGTCAGCATATACTTACCAGGAGTACCTAGAACACTACACTTACCCAACTTGAGAGAGAGAGAGAGAGAGAGAGAGAGAGAGAGAGAGAGAGAGAGAGAGAGATAACCTTTAGAAGATACAAATTTTGTTGGAAGTAGGAACCACATTTGCAACTTGAACTGCATTTTTTTCAGCACAGGAAAAAAATAATGATACTTGTTACCTGTTCTAGTGACCCTTCCTATCTTCTATCCACTGTTCCACTCCTTCCACACACCCACCACCAACCTCCCACACTCCCTTACTCCTCTCCCAATCCCTATGAACCAAATACCGTAATCCACTCCCCACTGCATTCCTCTCATCACCCCCTACACTTCCCCACCACCTCCCACACCTTAATACCCCATTCAGGTCTTGATAGCGTAATGCATAAGTGCGCGGAATTTCGATGTGAGTATCGTAGGTTCGAGTCCTCGGAGTGCCACATGTATTTGTTGATTTAATTAATTGAGTTTAGAGGTGAAGTTGGTTGGTGGAAAAAACATAATAATTCCCTCTCTCTTGTCTACCTCTTCTGCAGCTACCCCCACTCTTCCACATTTACTTCCTTCTCCCCACAGATTTCTCACCCACTCCTTATTTTCTTTGTATTCCTCCATAAAATATTACCTCACACCTATTCCACTCCTCCTCCTCCTCCACAACTATTATCTCACACCTCTCTTCCACTCTTCTTCTACCTCCTCCTCCTCCTCCTCTCACCGTTAGCCCCACAACCTATTACCTCACTCCTCCTCTTCTTCCTCCTCCTTCAGCAGAGAGGTTCTTCAGCAGCCCTTCATTCTCTTGTGCGCCTCCTCCCCCGCCTCCTCAGTCTTTAAGGGGGAGGTAGTTGCTTTTTCTCCCTCAGGTTTCGTCCCATTAGCTTCGAGATTTGTAGACGTTCGTTCCGTTAGTTTAGCCATTTTAATACCTTTTCACCATTTCTTTGTCAATATAAAGGCTTTTCGTGCCATTTAGGTGTCGATTCTTTCTTGGCGAGCGATAGCGAGCCTGTAATTGTAGTAGGAACCGGCATTCGGCCGGGACATTTTTCTACCGAAAAATGTACAAATTTATCTTGAAGGGGGATCTAGTGGGTGTTTTTTAAAGCTTGATGTAGGTCTAGCGAGGAAACTATATAATAAGTAAATATATTAATAAATAGACCCAACACTTGCCACTACCCCCTTAAGCCCGTGACTCTAGAGGTCTCGAGGCCGGGGGTAAGACTCGCTGCCGCCACTTGGATTTATTATTGAGCACCCGCTGGTCAACTAGCCTCCTAATAGTTCTCGAGAGGGTTGGTGGGTGGGGTGGTGGCGGTGGTGGAAGTGAGAGAGGGAATGGGGGGTGGGGCGCTGGTGGGCTGGTGGGGAGGGAAGGGAAGGTGGGGGGGGGGGGGCCTGTGTGAAATTGGGGTTCTTTCTGTGTGGGGGGGGGGGGGGGCCGCTGGTGTCACTGTTGGGATTGGGGTTCTTTCTGTGGGTGGGGGGCTGGGGTCACTGTTGGTATTGGGGTTCTTTCTGTGGGTGAGGGGCTGGGGTCACTGTTGGTATTGGGGTTCTTTCTGTAGGGGGGGGGGGGGCTGGTGTCACTGTTGGTATTGGGGTTCTTTCTGTGGGTGAGGGGCTGGGGTCACTGTTGGTATTGGAGTTCTTTCTGTGGGGGGGAGGGGGCTGGTGTCACTGTTGGTATTGGGGTTCTTTCTGTGGGTGTACAAAGGAGTAGAAAGACCTTTCGTGGGGGGGGGGGCTAGTGTGGTATTGGTGTTCTTTCTGTGGGTGGTGGAAGGGAGGGGGGTTGGGCTAGTGTGGTATTGGGGGTGGGGGAAGTGGGGGAAGGCTGGTGTCACTGTTGGAATTGGGGTTCTTTCTTATGTGGTGGAAGGGAGGGTGGTGACTGGTGTCACTGTTGGTATCGGGGTTCTTTCTGTGGGAGGGGGGGGGGGTCACTGTTGGTATTGGGGTTCTTTATTTGTGTGGGGGGGGCTGGTGTCACTGTTGGTATTGGGGTTCTTTCTGTGGGAGGGGGGGGGTCACTGTTGGTATTGGGGTTCTTTGTGTGGGGGGGGAGGGGGGTCACTGTTGGTATTGGGGTTCTTTTTTTGTGTGGGGGGCTGGGGTCACTGTTAGTATTGGGGTTCTTTCTGTGGGAGGGGGGGGTCACTGTTGGTATTGGGGTTCTTTCTTTGTGTGTGGGGGGGGGGGGGAGGGCTGGGGGTCACTGTTGGTATTGGGGTTCTTTCTGTGGGAGGGGGGGGGGGCACTGTTGGTATTGGGGCTCTTTCTGGGGGAGGGGGGGGGGGCACTGTTGGTATTGGGGTTCTTTCTGTGGGAGGGGGGGGGGTCCCCTTGTTGGTATTGGGGTTCTTTGGGGGGGGGGGGGGGGGTCACTGTTGGTATTGAGGTTCTTTCTGTGGGAGGGGGGTGGGGTCACTGTTGGTATTGGGGTTCTTTTTTTGTGTGGGGGGCTGGGGTCACTGTTAGTATTGGGGTTCTTTCTGTGGGAGGGGGGGTCACTGTTGGTATTGGGGTCTTTCTTTGTGTGTGGGGGGGGGGGAAGGGCTGGGGTCACTGTTGGTATTGGGGTTCTTTCTGTGGGACGGGGGTGGGTGGCTGGTGTCACCTTTTGGTATTGGGGTTCTTCTGTGGGTGCTGGAAGGGGGGGTGGGGGGCTGGTGTCACTTGGTATTGGGGTTCTTCTGTGGGTGCTGGATGGGAGGGGGGGGTGAGTGCTGGTGACACTGTTGGTATTGAGGTTCTTTCTGTGGGTGGTGGAAGGGCGGGTTGGGATGGGGGGGGGGGGCTAGTGTGGTATTGTGGTTCCTTCTGGTGGTGGTGGTGGAAGGGAAGGGGTGTCACTGTTGGGATCGGGGTTCTTCCTGAACCTCTTCAAGATGATGGCGGTATATTTACTTTGTTGGTGCTACTGCCAGAGTATCTTATTCAGCTTAAACTAGTACGTCTGATAATCGAAAACCTTTATAGACTTATCTAAATTAACCCCTTCAGCACGAGTATGCCTTTCTACCTGATATTCTAGCTAGAAGTAGACGATTTTATGTAGCTTAACAACGACCTATGTTATTCAGAGGGTTTATTACTGAGATCATATTAACCCCTTGAAATAATCCTATAGGTAGATCATAAGCTAAGGAAAATCGTTTAATGGTAACCAGAATATTATATAAATTATATGATCGTGCTGAAGGGGTTAATCTTGCAACGTCGACCGAACCATTAATAAAGTCGTATTTAACTAGAATGCAACAGCTATTGGTGTCGTCTGATTGAAAGGCTTAAGGGGGGTGACCTGTTTTTGTTCTGTCCTTTTCTCTTTTTCTCTGGCTTGTATCCATTTGGCCCCATTCACCCTACTGTTTTAAGACGTTTATCCCCATCCAGGTGTCAATTTTTTACAGGTGAGCGGTAGCGAGCCAGCATATTTTTTATTTTTGTTTGACAGCAAGCTAAATTTGTACATTTTTCGATAGAAAAATTTCTCCGGCTAAGCCGGATTTCTTCATATAATGCTGGCTCGCTATCGCTCGCTAGGAATAAATCGACACCTAGATGGGGATAAACGTCTTAAAATAATTGGCTGAATGGGGCCGAATGGATACAAGCCAGAGAAAGAGAGAAAAGAACAGAAATAACAAAAAGCAGGTCACCCCCCTTAACTTTTACGGACTGTCAGCTCGTAACATAGTGATATATGTTTGCTTTCTTCAGCAGGTAGATGAATAGATTTGCCATTAGGTAGGCAAGATATTAATCAGTGGCAGTTCATCCTTACTACATTGTTACCTTAAAACAAACGGCTGATCAGTAAGTATGCTGTTGCTTGTTTGTGTATATTGTTTGTCTATTCCTTTGTATTCATGCTTGAATATTATCATTATCGCTTTATATACTTATATTTTGTAGTCTTTTACTGAATTCAAAATTACTGAAGTAAATGTTTATCTCTTATTTTACAGATGACATTTAAGCAGTCATATAATTATTATTTACATTACTTGATATCCACGGCTACCTCAGGTTAAAATACTCAATGAAAAGACTAACTTATCCAAACACAAACGTTAAACATGAACCAACAACATAAAAGCAGCAACCTCCTCCTCAAGACACTATCGAAACTCAGGCATCCTCTCCCGAAGCCTTGTTATGAGGTGGAGAATCCTTAAGTTAACGCCAGACGATCCTCCTTGTAGGATCAAGAGCCTTCACCCTCCACTAGGCCCAGTTAGCTTGCTGAGAGCGCCACCAGAGGGCCGGATGAAGGGGGCTTGGGGGAGGGGAAAAGGGGCAATCAGATACCCCTTTCAGATGCCGAGGCTTTGAGAAACGATTTAGGAGGGAGGGTCTGTCTTCTTCTTTTAATATTTGTCGGCGGGTTTGTTTCGTCTATGATTTTCGGTCGTTTTTAAGATTTTTGACTACAGCGTATTATTTGTATTATTATTATGATTATTATGATTATTATTTATTATTAGTATTATTATTATTATTATTATTATTAGTAGTAGTAGTAGTAGTATAGTTTATTGAGGACTAAGCTCTGGACTTTGTAAAACTTTGGAAACGATTTATGAGTGGGGGCCGATTTTCCTATGGACTATCTTCTTGTGTCATCTATGATTTCCGGTAATATATTCGATTTTGGGACTGTATATTTTAATTAACGCACTTAAACCAACTAGATGGTGGACTAAAGGAGGTTTGAGGAAATGATTTAAGAACGAGGGTATAATTGTTATAGTGTTGTTTGCATATTCGTTTCGTTTTTTGCTTGGTCGTTAATAAATGCTTACTTATGCACATGAGATTTTGAAACTGTATATTATTATTGCAATTTATTAAGGAAGAGCTACTGAATTTTAAGGAAAGGACTTAGGAGCGAAGGCTTATCTTTTTAACGGGCTAGTGGCTGTTTTTTGGTCTATTAATTCATTTATTTTTTAGTTTCCTCGCTAGACCTCCCTCAAACTTAGAAAAACACCCCCTAAAAGGTCGGTTCCTCTTATAACTACAGGCTCGCTATATCGCTCACCAGGAAAAAATAGACACCTAAATGGCACGATTGGTCTTAATATTGACAACGAAATTAAGCTAAAGGTGTTAAAAATCGCCAAACTAATGGGCCGAACGTCTTAAAATGTCAACACTAATGGGGCTAAACACTAGCTAGAAAGGGGGACCAGAAAATCGGCCTATCTCCCCTTATGGCTATGGTGGAGTCGGAATCATCTATAATTTCCGGTTATCTTATGCGAATCAGGGACAATAATCTCCTGGAAGCACTTAATCGGGGACAATAATCTCCTGGAAGCACTTAATCAGGGACAATAATCTCCTGGAAGCACCTAATCAGGGACAATAATCTCCTGGAAGCACTTAATCGGGGACAATAATCTCCTGGAAGCACTTAATCAGGGACAATAATCTCCTGAAAGCACTTAATCAGGGACAATAATCTCCTGGAAGCACTTAATCAGGGACAATAATCTCCTGGAAGCACTTAATCGGGGACAATAATCTCCTGGAAGCACTTAATCGGGGACAATAATCTCCTGGAAGCACTTAATCGGGGACAATAATCTCCTGGAAGCACTTAATCGGGGACAATAATCTCCTGGAAGCACTTAATCGGGGACAATAATCTCCTGGAAGCACTTAATCGGGGACAATAATCTCCTGGAAGCACTTAATCGGGGACAATAATCTCCTGGAAGCACTTAGCCCTTCGACGATTATGCTGCATGTTGACAGTTTATTCTGGCTATGTTAAGCGGGGTGACCTGCTTTTTGTTATTTCTGTCCTTTTCTCTCTTTTTCTGGCTTGTATCCATTTGGCCCCATTCAGCAAACTATTTTAAGACGTTTATCCCCATCTAGGTGTCGATTTCTTCCTGGCGAGCGATAGCGAGCCAGCATTATATGAAGAAATCCGGCTTCGCCGGAGACATTTTTCTATCGAAAAATGTACAAATTTAGCCTGCTGTCTAACAAAAATTAAAAATATGCTGGCTCGCTACCGCTCACCAGCAAGAAATTGACACCTGGATGGGGATAAACGTCTTAAAACAGTAGGCTGAATGGGGCCAAATGGATACAAGCCAGAGAAAGATAGAAAAGGACAGAACAAAAACAGGTCACCCCCCTTAAGCAGTACCGTACTTGAAGAGTAGACAGAATGGATAAACAAACACCATCTAAGGAAGAGTACGTTATTGACAACGTTTCGCAGATTATTAATGACCTGATGAAGCTATCTGCGAAACGTTGTCAATAAAGTGTTCTTTCTCAGATGGTGTTTTTATCTATTCTGGCTATCATTAGACGATTGTATACAGTTTAGGAAGGATCTGCGGGAAACATAAGGCTAACGACTATCTCAGTTAACCCTCTGACTTTCATATACCCTTCCTTATCTGAATAAAATCGCCTAATAATAGCCAAAAATCGTAAACGAAATGCGTAATTGGATCTTGAAACGGTTAACAACTAAATGGTGGATTTGAGGAGACTTTGGCGAACGATTTTGGAGCGAAGTTATAATTATCTTCATATGTTTTGTTTATATGTATTTATTTATTATTATTATTTATTTATTTAATTTTTGTTTTGTGACTTTATTCGACTTTTTGTTCTTCTTTTGTTTCGGTCATGTATGGGTTTGTTTACATGCACCTCCAGATTTATTGTAAACTGTATGGTTAATTAGTATATACATGAAATATAAATAAATAAATAAATATATATATATATATATATATGTATATATATATTCAACAATTAAAAGACAAATCATGCATCAGTGCTATATTGCCATTCCTTTCATATTTGTTTAAGTACGTATCAGCTTTAAAATGCAACTCAAACATAATCAGGACTGTCCAAATAGTTGTTAGCAATATCAATTTGTTTTATATCCTCCCCCTCCACTCACTCACTCACTCTCTCTATCTATCTATCTATCTCTCTCTCTCTATCTATCTATCTCTCTGTCTCTCTCTGTCTATCTCTCTCTCTCTCTATTTATCTATCTCTATCTCTCTCTTTCTCTCTCTTTCTCTCTCTATCTCTCTCTTTCTCTCTCTCTCTCTCTCGTTCTTTAGAAACTTAAATACTCCTCTTCGAACCTTTACACGTATATCCTCATTAGTATAAATTAATGTCTTCACTTCTCTTAAAAATGCCCATATTGTCATCACCTCTCTATTCTCCTATAATATTGTCATCACCTCTCTATTCTCCTATATAGTATTTCCAGTAACTGTATTAACCCTTTCAACTATCGGTAGCACATTTCACTACATCTATTAATCTCCATATCTCTTCATGGTTCTCCATATAAATATTTTCGACATATTCATTTGTTTTTAATTACTTGATCATATAGACCTTTCACAATTCCTTGTTTTCTTTATGTATTGTATATGTAATTTATCTAGGTGGCTTATTTATGCTGCCCCACCCTATATAAATATTGTTTATTTAAGGGGAGATTTCCACCTGGAGGATTTTTTTTTTCTGGACCCTTTTCTCCCTCATGTTTAGCCTCATTGCTTTTGAGATTTTAAGACGTTCGCCCCAATAGTTTGGAGATTTTAAGAACTCTCGCCCCATTTCTGTCAATTTTAAGACCTTTCGTGCCATTTAGGTGTCGATTTTTTCCTGGCGAGCGATAGCGAGCCTGTAATTTAAGAGGAACCGGCCTTTGGCCGGGACATTTTTCTACCGAAAAATTTACAAATTTATCTTCAAAGGGAGTCTAGGGGGAATAATTTTAAGCTTGATGGAAGTCTAGGGAACCAACTAAAAACCTCCCCTTAATACATAATACATAACAAAAATATTAACATTTTCTATTGGTCACGTTAAGTAAATTAAATTTCTTTTGTCTGTTTGTTCAATAAATTTAGCAAACATTCATACAGAGATACTGCATTCTCACGATGATCGTAGTAACTTAAATCACATCCATACAGGAATAAAATAAATATCACATCTTTTACTTAAGCAGTTGTTTTTATTCGAACATTCAAACAAATATTGTAAACAGTATTGTCAAGAGTATTGTGTAATTATTTGTACTGCATATGAAGACTATATACGCTAGGATCCTTGAATAATTATGAAATGTGACGCTATTGAATCAAGTGGTGTGGAAAATAGGCGTTCGTGACAATAGGACAATTGAATAGGCTAGTTTTTGTTATTATTATAATGTATATAATCCTCTCTCCCCTCTTCAACTTCCAATCAGCTGTTCTCTCCAGTATTTTAATTTCATCATTAACATTCGAAAGGCTATTTCATCCTCCATTTTATCGATCGTACGTTTTCTTCTACATAAATATACTGCACATCAATTACTGTAAGGTAGTAAACTTCTCTCTCTCTCTCTCTCTCTCTCTCTCTCTCTCTCTCTCTCTCTCTCTCCCCCAATCATGCACTTATCTCTTCCCAAACTGTTTCCTCTTTCCAAATTACTCACATTATTTACATTCCAATAATGACTTCCCCTTCTTTCTCCTCTCCCTTCTACTTCTAACCTCCCTCACACAAATTCCTCCATTCCATACCACACCATTCTAGTAATCTTTCTACACTACCGGCTCGGTAGTGTAGTGGAGAACGTTTCGGTCTCCCACCCCGGGTGACCCGAGTTCAATCCCATGCTCAGGCATGAAGGTTTTTCGCATACACTGGTAGCCGGTACCAGGTCCTTGAGCAAGGAAATGGGTAATAGTGTCTGGCAATAAACTTTGGTCGAGCACTATTGATTCTCGGAGTGAGGGCTTGAGATTAATGGCGCTATATAAGTAACCTGAACATTATTATTATTAGTATTACATTCCTCCTATAAATGACTCTCCCTCCTTCTTTCATCTTCGCCTTCCCTCATTTCCTCTCTCTCCTCCTCCCTATCTTAATCTACTACATTTCCCTCTCTCTCCTTCTACTTTCGATCTCACTCATTTCCCCAACCCCTCCTTTTCTCTCCCTCTTTCTCTCCTATTAATTTCCTCTTTCCTCTATCATATTTAACTTCCTTCTCTCTTCCTGCTTCTTCCCTCCCTTATTTCCCCAGCCCTCCCTTCCACCTCTCCCCCCCCCTTCTCTCTCTCTCTCTCTCTCTCTCTCTCTCTCTCTCTCTCTCTCTCTCTCTCTCTCTCATCCTCCTCCTCCTCCTCCTCATCCCTCCACCTCGAGTTCAATTGGTGTCGTTATCCCGGGGTCCTTGTGTTCTTCAAAAAGTTCTCTCCATCGCACCTGAAGACCGTGTAGGGCTCTCGCGGTGATTAATACCTGTTGGATGGTCTTCAGACTCCTTCGGCCCTCCTTCATGAGAGAGAGAGGGAGGGAGGGAGGGAGAGAGAGGGAGGGAGAGGGAGAGGGAGGGAGAGAGAGAGAGGAGGAGAGGGAGGGAGAGAGAGAGAGAGATGCAGGGGTTGGGAGATAGTATGAGGAGAGATTAGGAGAGTTACTGGAGAGACTAGGAGATCTGGAGAGAGAGAGAGAGAGAGAGAGAGAGAGAGAGAGAGAGAGAGAGAGGGGGGGGGGGGGCGAGAGAGAGCGGCAGGGGTTAGGAGATAGTAAGATGAAAGATTAAGAGAGGGACTGGAGAGACTAGGAGATCCTTTGAGATAATAATATATACTTTGAGAAAGAGACAAAAAGGGAAACGCATTGGGGATAACATTTATATACTGTATGCTCTCCATGTTTAGTCCCAGGTATAAGAATGTGAGTATCCTGGGTTCGAGTCCTCGGGGTGCCACATGTATTTGTTGATTTCATTAATTGAGCTTGGATGTGAAGTTGGTTGGTGTAAAAAACATAATGAACCAGTAGGAGAGGAGTTGTAGAGACTATTGGAGAGGGTTTGGAGAGGTGCAGAAACATAATGAACCAGTAGGAGAGGAGTTGTAGAGACTATTGGAGAGGGTTTGGAGAGGTACAGAAACATAATGAACCAGTAGGAGAGGAGTTGTAGAGACTATTGGAGAGGGTTTGGAGAGGTGCAGAAACATAATGAACCAGTAGGAGAGGAGTTGTAGAGACTATTGGAGAGGGTTTGGAGAGGTGCAGAAACATAATGAACCAGTAGGAGAGGAGTTGTAGAGACTATTGGAGAGGGTTTGGAGAGGTGCAGAAACAATGAACCAGTAGGAGAGGAGTTGTAGAGACTATTGGAGAGGGTTTGGAGAGGTACAGAAACATAATGAACCAGTAGGAGAGGAGTTGTAGAGACTATTGGAGAGGGTTTGGAGAGGTGCAGAAACATAATGAACCAGTAGGAGAGGAGTTGTAGAGACTATTGGAGAGGGTTTGGAGAGGTACAGAAACATAATGAACCAGTAGGAGAGGAGTTGTAGAGACTATTGGAGAGGGTTTGGAGAGGTGCAGAAACATAATGAACCAGTAGGAGAGGAGTTGTAGAGACTATTGGAGAGGGTTTGGAGAGGTGCAGAAACATAATGAACCAGTAGGAGAGGAGTTGTAGAGACTATTGGAGAGGGTTTGGAGAGGTACAGAAACATAATGAACCAGTAGGAGAGGAGTTGTAGAGACTATTGGAGAGGGTTTGGAGAGGTGCAGAAACATAATGAACCAGTAGGAGAGGAGTTGTAGAGACTATTGGAGAGGGTTTGGAGAGGTGCAGAAACATAATGAACCAGTAGGAGAGGAGTTGTAGAGACTATTGGAGAGGGTTTGGAGAGGTGCAGAAACATAATGAACCAGTAGGAGAGGAGTTGTAGAGACTATTGGAGAGGGTTTGGAGAGGTGCAGAAACCTAATGAACCAGTAGGAGAGGAGTTGTAGAGACTATTGGAGAGGGTTTGGAGAGGTGCAGAAACATAATGAACCAGTAGGAGAGGAGTTGTAGAGACTATTGGAGAGGGTTTGGAGAGGTGCAGAAACATAATGAACCAGTAGGAGAGGAGTTGTAGAGACTATTGGAGAGGGTTTGGAGAGGTTCAGAAACATAATGAACCAGTAGGAGAGGAGTTGTAGAGACTATTGGAGAGGGTTTGGAGAGGTGCAGAAAAGAGATAGAATTATGAAGACAGAATAAAGAAAAGAAAAAATAGATTATAGTAAAGGTGAAAATAGATTATAGTAAAGGGGAAAATAGATTATAGTAAAGGAGAAAATAGATTATAGTAAAGGAGAAAATAGATTATAGTAAAGGAGAAACTAGATTATAGTAAAGGAAAATAGATTATAGTAAAGGGGAAAATAGATTATAGTAAAGGAGAAAATAGATTATAGTAAAGGGGAAAATAGATTATAGTAAAGGGGAAAATAGATTATAGTAAAGGGGAAAATAGATTATAGTAAAGGGGAAAATAGATTATAGTAAAGGGGAAAATAGATTATAGTAAAGGGGAAAATAGATTATAGTAAAGGAGAAAATAGATTATAGTAAAGGGGAAAATAGATTATAGTAAAGGAGGAAATAGATTATAGTAAAGGAGAAAATAGATTATAGTAAAGGAGAAAATAGAATATAGTAAAGGGAAAACTAGATTATAGTAAAGGGGAAATAGACTATAGTAAAGGGGAAAATAGACTATAGAAAAGGGGAAAATAGATTATAGTAAAGTAGGAAATAGTATATAGCGGATAAATTAAGTGATCTCCATGACACCTGAAGGCTCTGTAGGGCTCTCGCGGTGATTAAGGGGGCCCACCTCGCTTTTTTCTCTTTTTCTCCCTCTCCATTCTCCATTCTGCCTCATTCAGCCTACTGTTTTAAGACGTTTACCCCCATCCAGGTGTCAATATTTTCCTGGCGAGCGATAGCAAGCCAGCATATATTTTGTTTTTGTTTTACAGCAAGCTAAATTTGTACATTTTTCGATAGAAAAATTTCTCCGGCGAAGCCGGATTTCTCCATACAATGCTGGCTCGCTATCGCTCGCCAGGAAGAAATCGACACCTGGATGGGGATAAACGTCTTAAAACAGTTGGCTGAATGGGGCCGAATGGATACAAGCCAGGGAAAGAGAGGAAAGGAGAGAAAGATAAACAAAAAAGCCGGTGACCCCCCTTAATACCTGTTGGATGGTCTTCAGACTCCTTCGGCCCTCCTCCATGAGCTCCAACTAGTGAGGAGGGGGGGGGGGGAGGAAGAGAGGCTAGGAGAGGGTTAGAAGAGACATAAGAGAGGGCCCAGAGAGATTAGGAGTTTGATGAGATGATAGTAGGAGGAAGGAAAATGGTAGTGGCTGGCAAGGTAAAAGAGATGCTGATTATCGTTGTTTAACTTGGAAAAGTTGGCAGAATGAATATGGTGTTTATATTTATCGTTGTTTAGAGATATCCTCCTCCTATTCAGTTCACTACACTTAACAAGCACACCACGCGTCTTTCCAACACACCTAAATTACCTCTAATATACCTTGATGTTGGCACTCTATCAATCTTTACAACCTGGGGGGACACTGGTTACAGGCAGTTTTGTCTTTTGTCTCCTTCATGCACATAGAAAATAATGAAGATTTTTCAGAAAAGCTGGAGAGGCTAGAAAATGGCTAAACGATACAGAAAAGCTGCTGGATAGACTTGGAGAGGGATAAAGCCGCTGTCACACGAGCGCCTTTTGCGTCAATTTTAAATGAGCAAGATTTTTATCGTATTATTTCGGGACCTTTTCTCACTGGTATCGGTAACTAAACTGAAGATAGATTATGTTAGGCGGCTGAATTTTGATAAAGTGGTATTTTTTAAGCTTTCTGACCACAATTGCCCGTAAAAATTGCTCGAAAACGGCTCGTGTGACTCCAGCTTAAGGAGAGACTTTGAAGAACTGATAGTAGGATCAAAAGGGCAAAGAGAAAATAGGAGAGGTTAGGAAGATAAAGAGAAGCTGATTATCCTTGTTATGGTGGTATTTCATTTTGAGCTTTAGGTATGGCGAAGGATCAAGAAGAAGGAAGAGAAGAGATAGAGAGAGAAAGAAAGAGAGAGAGTGAGAGAGAGAGAGAGAGGGGGTGGGGGGTAGTGAGAGAGTGACGGTGGATAATTATTGAGGATCATTCATGGGCTATAAGTTTTGAAGGGGGAAGCAGAGGAGTAGGGAATGTATTGGAGAAGGAAAAGAGGGAGTGGGACAGGTAGTAGTGACATTTTTTACTCTTGTTTTTAAGTGATTTGTGTTAATGACTTGCGGTTTTGTGTTTGTTTCAGTATTATGGTATGTGTATATTATGTTGTTATCTGTGTGTGTGTGTTTACGTGTGTGTGTATGTGCGTGTGAGTTTATGTGTTTGTGTATGTGTTTACGTGTGCGTGTGAGTTATGTATGAGTGTGTGTGTGTGTAAGAACGATATTGGAAAGGGTTATCGGGTTAATGATTGTATGTGTGTGAGTGTAATGTGTGTGTGTGTATGTACGTAAGGACGATATTGGCAAGGGTTAACGGGTTAATGACTGCTATGTGATCTTCAACCTCCTCCAGCCCTCCTCACGATCCTCAGATATACAAGAGAGAGAGATGGAAAGAGATACAAGGAATAGTTTGTATCTCAAAGACCTTGCCGTCCATTTCGGGGAGATACTCGAAGTGGAAAGAGAGATATATTGTAGTGCATTACACTCATTGCAGAGTGTGTAAAATACTATCTACTCTCTTCTTGAACTGCTCTACTGAAGAACTGGTTACAACTTTTGAGGGAAGTCTCCACAAAATAATTGTGCTGAAACTTTTCAATTCTAGCTGCCAGCCATGGTTGTGTGTTGTATTCATATTGAGACTAAACATTTTGCTATAATCCACATTGCCAAAAATATTTTAAAACTTCAATGAGCTGAACTCATAGTCTGCGTGTTTTTAACGAAAAGAGATCAAGATCAAAATAAAACTAAAGACAGATCAATATTAAACATATAAGCTAATTAATTAATTTCACTCCCAACACCAATTATTATGTTCCTTCCAACAACCAACTATACTCCTAAAATCGATTAATGAAATTTACAAACACATGTGGCAGTCCGTGGATTCGAATCCAGGATGCTCACACCGAAAATCAACACCTTATGCATCGCACCACGAAGACAGTTAAAAGAATGGTGGACACTGCCTACGATTTATTATGCAACTTCGAATCCTGCATATCAATCTAAGCATGTACACACATCCCAACTGCAACTCACGTAGGCTATGCATATGTGAATGGAAAGAGCAATTAATGGGGCCTTAACCACTAGGGAAGTCCTCTCGATAAATTACCCCTGAACCAATATCAATTATTATGTTCCTTCCAACAACCAACTATACTCCTAAAATCGATTAATGAAATTTACAAACACATGTGGCAGTCCGTGGATTCGAATCCAGGATGCTCACACCGAAAATCAACACCTTATGCATCGCACCACGAAGACAGTTAAAAGAATGGTGGACACTGCCTACGATTTATTATGCAACTTCGAATCCTGCATATCAATCTAAGCATGTACACACATCCCAACTGCAACTCACGTAGGCTATGCATATGTGAATGGAAAGAGCAATTAATGGGGCCTTAACCACTAGGGAAGTCCTCTCGATAAATTACCCCTGAACCAATATCAATTATTATGTTCCTTCCAATAACAGAATACATGCAATGTTTATTAGATATAATACCAAATATAAAGAGAGCTACCGATATACCATAAGAGATGGACAAAATTAGAGCAAGACACGATGAAAATACTGGAATTGGAGATCTATTAGTATGAAGGAAATATAAATTCCACGAGATTGGGTGGACTAGAACGAGAGGAACGTGGTATTTACAACGTGGGATGTCACATCAAATATTATACTAACATAATATTTTATATGTAATAAGATCTGATAACATTTGTTGATGTCTTCGCTAGTTAATTGTTTGTTCTTTGTAAATATGTAATCTAATAAACTAATGTCGACAAATTATTAACAACAAATTATAAATGGAGAGAGAGAGAGAGAGAGAGAGTCGGAGAGAGAGAGACTATAAAAAGGCGCCTATTTAAGCCCAAATGAGGACTACAGATGAAAGATGATTGGAAAGTGGTTGTAAGAGGAGAGGACGAGAGGGAGGGAGGAGAGGAAACAGGAAGAGGAGGAGGAGAGGACATGAGGAGAGCTAAGGAGGAGAGAGAGAGGGATGAGGAGAGGCTTAGTGAGCAGGAGAGGAGAGGGGGGGTGGAGGGACAAGTGAGGGAGGGGGAAGAGGAGGAGGAACAGGGGGGGTAGGGGGAGGAGGAGGAGGGACAGGTGGGAGTGGAGAAGGGAGGGGAGAGGGGGGTAGGGTAGGAAGAAATGAGGGAGGGGGGGCAGGTTGCAGGGAATAAGGAACAAAGGGCGGAGACAAATTGCAAAGGAAAGCAAGCAACAACATACCGTATATGTTGATCTAATCACTAGGCTGTTAGTCTTGGAATTGAAATGCACTGCCACAGACTAGAAATGGAGGAGTAGTGATTGCAAAGTGACAACATGATCGCCATACTCAAAAGTAGTGTCTACTATTGGGGCCATACCAAGTCGCGCCTACAAACCAAAAACAATGGGGAATTTTCTAACCTAAAACCGCCAGCCGTCATCGGATAGACATACAAGAGAATAGAGACAAAGCTTTCCCTGGGACGCAACCAAGCCATATAGTTGATTTTTTAAATATAGGCACCTACATGGGTGCAACAAGGTGGACACAAGAGAAAGACTGTCCAGAGGTTAGTGAGCAATCCCAGTGGCTAACCAGGTTCTCACTTATCGGGGTTTGTTGGCAAACCTACAACCATAAGGGGAGCTGAAGTCCGACACACACGGTCACCCGTTCGAATTACGACCCTAAAGGTTATGCCAAAGTTTTCTTGGAATACACTGAGCTACAATAATTTTATATCAATTTTGTAATGCGGGCCTATGCCGGGACCTTGCGTAGCTGCAATCACCCTCTGACTCCACTCCTTGAAGTATCTAAGTACGAGGTCCCTAGTCGCGATTCAGCCTGTCCCAATGAGTTCTTGACATCAATGCATGACTCTCCTTAGCCATGAATCACATGGTCATCTCCAAGATCTCCTCCACTCAGGGTTGTCACCCTCTAAAACCACAACATGAGCAGGATCAACTTCAGAGATATGCACCTAATATGTTTTGAACTGTTTTGATATGAGGTCATACCAACGGTACCTCATATTCCTGCAATCCTGATTTAATACCACTGATCCTCATTTATGTCCGAGTGATATGAAACGTACTAGGAAAGGAGCTGGCTCTGTACACTCCGTGGTCTCTAGTCTGTGAGGCTAGCCAGGCGATTTTCTACCACCCTTATGTATTCTTAAGAACATCTCGGATTCTAAAGGTGGGAAGAAACTCATCCAACTACTGCCCAAGCTCATAGTTGCTGCGTTACAGATAGAAACCAGTGTTGCAAACGACCTAAACAAGGTTGCTAATCACCGGATGTCGCCCGCATGATTTATTTAGTGTGGAAATTAGTCCACAACTCCATTGCAATATATTTATAATGAGGTAGACTGTAGGATGCATATAGTCACCCCTCAATTTCGTGAGGGGTTATTTCAATAGATAACCAATCATTTGTCACTCATTTTTTCCATGTGTCAAATTACTTTGGAATCCCCTCTTATGTTTTCTTTTCAGGAACTCTTTTTGTTCCCACATCTCTCTTTTTCGCTCTCTCGTACTTCAGGAAGTAACCATCATTTCCTACTCTACATATAATTATATCTCCGGTTCCTGGGATCATTCAACTGCGACTTACACTCTTAGGTGCCTGAAGTTACACACCTCTTTCAGTACTCGCTCATATTGTTATTCCAAAATAATTCTTTAACTCCTTTTTATTACACCTCAATGTCGCGCATTTCTGTACTATAATTATTTAGTGTACCTAGCTGAAATGGGTTGAATGATTTTATTTTTGAAATTATAACCATTCTTTAAATCTCTCTCTCTCTCTCTCTCTCTCTCTCTCTCTCTCTCTCTCTCTCTCTCTCTCTCTCTCTCTCTCTCTCTCTCTCTCTCTCTCTCTCTCTCTCTCTCTCTCTCTCTCTCTCTCTCTCTCTCTCTCTCTCCCCCCAGCAACTTAAATACTCCTCTTCATATCTTTACATTTACCCTAATCAGTCTCCGCTCTTCTTAACCCTTTTTTGTACCAGCCACGTTTGTTATATTTTATTCTAGCTATATTAAGACGATTTTATGCAGCTTTGAAAAGATCTGTGGTACTTGAAAGAGTTGATTGAGATACTTCGAAGCTATATAATTGCTAGATATCCTTCCTGAACTGAATAAAATCGAGTTGTAGTAGCCAGAATTAAATAAGTAGGATTTCGACGGTACAGGAAGGGTTAAGATAGCGTATTCCCATCACTTCTCTGCTTCAGCATTACAGTTACGTCAAGCCATTCACTCTCAGGATTCTCCACACTCACTCATACCAAAGCAAGAACGGGAAAGGTTTATCTAAAAGCTCAAAATTCACGATAGTGTAGATAACATTCTTAATCCATAAACTGAGTTAGATTGATAACGGGGGAGAAACATTGATAGGACTGGTGATTGTATTTATAGTAGTTTAGAAGAATTATATGGTTCATCATGAGTGAAAGATTAGATGGTGATGGATTAAAATTATATGATTATAAGATTAAATGGTGATGGATTAAAATTATATGATTATAATGATGATATTTAGGACAATGATTGGAAAACAATATATGTTGAGTGTAGTAGCATATAAACGTGTGAGGGGTGAGAAACATTTACACAATTATCGGCATAGGAAACGTTTAGATTTTAGATGATATGGAATAATCTTATTTTATTAACTCCACTCCAAACACCTCCCAATGAAATAAATAAAAGCATGTGATCATCCCGGGATTCGAACCTGGGTTGCCACATACAGATCTTGAACACTAATCATTACACCATCAAGACAGTTATGAGTACAGTACAGTCGCGCTAATAAGTCACGTTTGGCTTGCCCTGTGCTGTATTAATGTCTGCCAGATGTTGAATAGAGTGGGTAAGTGTAGGAACATGTTTGTATATTTCACTCGATATGAAGTAATGGAGCTTAGATATTGCTGATACCAATTATTGATCCAAACATACTTGGTGCCGAGACATCACTTATTAGCGCGACTGTACAACACATGCTATGGTGTTGTATCATTCTAGGGGGGAGTTACCAATTAAATTACTAATTATAATTATTGATAATTATAGGGATCTTAATCGTCATTACAGGGTTGGATATTCCACTTATTTTCACAAAAGAATAATATCTCCATTTACCCATGATCCCTTCTCTCTCCATGTCTTAACAGCTACCATCCACCCCCACGTGTCTCTCTCTCTCTCTCTCTCTCTCTCTCTCTCTCTCTCTCTCTCTCTCTCTCTCTCTCTCTCTCTCTCTCTCTCTCTCTCTCTCTCTCTCTCTCTCTCTCTCTCTCTCTCTCTCTCTCTCTCGTTCTCTCTCGTTCTCTCTCGTTCTCTCTCTCTCTCTCGTTCTCTCTCCCTGGCAGCAGCGTTCGCCCTGGCCGTCAATTATTCAGGGAGGCAAACAGAGGTGGCGCTACACCGTGTGGGGCCGGGATTGTGTGTGTGTGTGTGTGTGTGGAGAGAGAGTGTGTGTGTGTGTGTGTGTGTGTGTGTGTGTGTGTGTGAAAGTGAGAGAGAGTGTGTGTGTGAGTGAAAGAGAGAGAGAGAAAGCAGGAGAGTGTGTGTGTGTGAGAGAGAGAGAGAGAGAGAACAAAAAAAGCAGGAGAGAGTGTGTGTGTGTGAGAGAGAGAGAGAGAGAGGGTGTGAGACAGATAGAGAGTGAAAGAGAGAGAGAGGGTGTGAGAGAGAGTGTGTGTGTGTGAGAGTGAATTTCTATAGTGCTGTAGCCTACACTTATTGCAAATGTTGCTAGCTACTGTCAGTTTTGTCTAACATGTTGTCTTACAGCAAAAATGGTTTAAGTAGAGTAATCTATTTTTATTAATTTCACTCCAACACCAAACACCACCCAATGACAAACCAGATTAGAATGAGAAAGCACGCCATTGTAATTGAAAAAACATATTAGAATGAGAAAGCGCGCCATTGTAATTGAAAAACCAGATTAGAATGAGAAAGCGCGCCATTGTAATTGAAAAACCAGATTAGAATGAGAAACCAGATTAGAATGAAAAAACAGATTAGAATGAGAAAGCGCGCCATTGTAATTGAAAAGGTTAACTCTATGGTCACTTGTCACTGCTAAAGCCGGTATCACACGAGTGCTTTTTCACTCAACATTTATACTTAACACTGGTCTGGCAGCTTAGGAGGTCAATATATATAATTTTTTATGATGCCTAATTTCATCTACCGTCAGTCTAGCTTCCGATACCAGTGCAAAATATTCCATAAATGTTGATAATCGAATGTTGACTATAAAAGCTCTCGTGTGATACCGGCTTAACAAGTACGGTACAGTCAATTCCTTCTCTAAGTAAGTCATTATTTTCTAGTGTAGAATCTTCCCCATATTGAATCATTTGATTTGGAGTTTGTTAAGGGGAGATTTTCGTTTAAGAGTTTTTTTTCTGGATCCCCTTCTCCCTCATCTTTAGCCTCATTAGTTTTGACATTTTAAGACGTTCACTTATATCTCGAAAGGGGATCTTTGGGTTATTTTTGTTTAAGTTTGATGGAGGTCTAGGGAGCAAATTAAAAACTCACCTTAAGGTCCAATGTGAATTATCTAGCACTTAAAACTCAGAGACATTTGGAATGACTCCAACCATTTAGTTTGTACATATGAAAACCTGAGTTGTTCAAGAATTTTAGGATAGTTTACATTCACTCCAAGTTTCATACAATTTGTAAAATGGCAGATTACATTGAACAGATCAACATTGTGTGTCAGCGTTATATGGAATCAGTTATCTACATATTTATGCCCAGTTAGTAAAGTCACTTTATACATCGGACTAAAATGAGGCAATTATTCAAAAGCTCTTTGGAAAATTAAATAAAATATATTGACGGTTTTACTTTTGTCCTAATCTGCATCTAACAAAAATAATAAACTGGTAAATCTTGCTCGGCATCGCCATCATTAACTTGTCGATGTACAGGAACCGGTTGTCAACAATCTAATTTACCAATATTCATTGAATTGTTTTTCTATGACAGATATCTAGCTAATTGTTCAATAATTGACTGTGTGTGTGTGACATAATTACAAAACATTTCTACCGAAAAATTTACACATTTATCTTGAAGGAGGCTCTATAGGGGGTGTTTTTTAAAGCTTGATGGAGTTCTAGCGAGGAAACTATATATACAGTATATAATTATATATATATATGTATACTGTATATATATAAATAGATCAACAAATAATCACTAGCCCTTAAACCAGAGGAGAGGAGAAATCTAAATAATGAAAGGCATACATGAAGGTCAAAAATGGTAAACGGAAAGAATGATAGAATACACGGTGAATGAAGGAATAAAAGTGTGTGAGAGAGAGAGAGAGAGAGAGAGAGAGAGAGAGAGAGAGAGAGAGAGAGAGACAGACAGAGAGACAGAGACAGAGACAGAGAGAGGGGGGGGGGGAGAGAAACGAGAAACTGTGTGGGTGGGCGGGGAGGGGAGGCTGGAGCAGTGAATGGAAGGGGAAATTGAGAGAGAGAGAGAGAGAGAGAGAGAGAGAGAGAGAGAGAGAGAGAGAGGAAACACTGACGAACTGGAAGCCTACCCTTTTTCTTGCAGTGTTTCCCTCCCCTCTTCTCTTTGCTTTCTCTCTCTCTCTCTCTCTCTCTCTCTCTCTCTCTCTCTCTCTCTCTCTGTCTGTCTCTCTTTCTCTCTCTCGTAAGTCAGACTATGCATTATTAGGGGGGGGGGGGGGCAGTAGCTTACTCCCTAGACCTCTATCATGGCTTTCAAATCAACCCCAAGACCCCCGTTCGAGGAAAAAAATTATATATTCTGGTAGAATTATGGTCCGACCGAAGGCCGGATCATCCTAAACTATAGGCTTACTATCTTTCACCAGGAGAACATCGACACCTAAGTGGCATGAAAGGTCTTAATATTGACAATTGAATGGGGCGAAAAATCTGAAAATCGACAAACTAATGGGACGAACGTTTTATAATCTCAAAACTAATTGGGATATAGATGAGGGAGAAGGGGGTTCAGAAACCTCTCCCCTCCGTATGTAGTTTACAAATATATTAGTATATTGCACTGTTTGCAATGCGTGCATAGCATTATTCTGTATCATCATTATACACATCTCAGCAATAGTATTTTCCCAGTGTAGATCTTTCACAAACTAAGATTTTTATTTAACTCCTTAATGATTATTATCTATCCCTTTCCTCAATTACTTCTCATCCTTGCTACTTATTTTCCTCTCTCTCTCTCTCTCTCTCTCTCTCTCTCTCTCTCTCTCTCTCTCTCTCTCTCTCTCTCTCTCTCTCTCTCCACTCACCCCCCCTTCCCTTTGGTTTGCTGTGTACTTTTCTGGTGTTATATATTTGCTGAATCTAGCGGCAGTGATCCATAGTTGAAGTGATGACGATTTTATTGATTGGGGAAGTGAGAGAGAGAGAGAGAGAGTGTGTGTGTGAGAGTGTGAGAGATTTAGTTAGTTAGTGCGTTAGTGTAAGTGAGAGTATGAGTGAGTTTGTGGTGGTAGTGTTTATATGTGTTTGTGTGTGTTTTTAAAGAGAGAGAGAGAGAGAGCGCGAGAGAGAGATTGAGTGAGTTAGTGCGTTAGTGTAAGTGAGAATATGAGTGAGTTTGTGTGTGCTCTAGTATTGTTTATATGCGAGAGAGAGAGAGAGAGAGAGAGAATTGTTGGTGTTGAATATGAGTAAGTTTGTGTGTGGTAGTGTATACAGGTATATATGCGTTTGTGCGTACTTGTGTGTTTTTGCTTGTGTGCTGATGTATGTAAAAGGGAGAAACAATATAGTACGTGATTGCATTTTCTGTATGTGAAGGCAAAACTACAAACATTCATCTATCAATCGCCCAATTCACGCCATATTCTCACTGGCCGGCCTATAACCTATTCCAAGTAGACCAAAAACTCTTGACCATTAACCTCTATAACTCGCAAACGACTGTAGTAAGCGAACTAATATTTCTACCATTTGGGAAGGGTCAACCAGGGAATACGTCTGGACATTTACAGTCCATTTCTTCTAGCCCTTTTGATCTACATAGGTCACGATACCTGGCCTACCTATTTTACGTCCCTCCTTAGCTGAATAAAATCGTCTCATAAGTGGCAGCCTATAATGAAAAGGACGTCATCGATATTGTAGGGGTTAAGGGGGAAGGGTATATTGTTTGGTTGATTTTTTCATATATTTAGTTTTTTTTTTTAGTTTCCTTCCTAGACCTCCATCAAACTGAAAAACACATCCAGTAGATCCCCCTTTTAGATTAATGTGTACATTTTTCGGTAGAAAAAGTTTCCGGCCGAAGGCCGGTTCTTCCAAAATTATAGGCTCACTATCATTCGCCAGGAAAAATAATAGACACCTAAATAGCATGAAAGGTCTTAATATTGACAAAGAAATTGTGCAAAAGCTCTTAAAATCAACAAACTAAAGGGGCAAAGTCATACAATCTAAACAAACAATGAGCTAAACACGAGGGAGAAGGGGGGCTAGAAAAATCGCCCCATTTCCCCTTAACCCTGTTAATAGTGGTGGTTGAATGGCTATGGGCCTGGTCATATCCTGTTGTATAGCTAAAGAATGGAGTCGAGAATCCAGAATAAGAGACTAGTATGATCGGGGGTATTAAGTGTTGTCATAGATTCCAGTGGTTTTCGCTCAACAAGTGTTATTGGTATCTTTATAGTTATTGGGAAAAGTGCTTATCCCTCAGAGTATTAGTCAGTGTCCGAAACTTTGTGAAATATCTGACAACACTTACTAACCTCGACTGTACAAAATAAATGTTTCTTATAAGCAGTATGAGGGCTGGTCCTGTCCAGAGTGAGGTTTGGCATCCTCTACCCAACCCTAGCCGTTTCTGTTTTGTCTCTTTCCCTGTACTACTTTTCCTACTTGGGGACCTGGAGGCTAGGAATCCTCCTCCTTATGTAAAAGTCACCTACTGGACAAGAGAAGGAGGGAACGCGAAAACGGGCCTAGACCCTAAGAATTGAAACTTTAAATGTTGTTTCAGTTCGGGCTCTGCCTCGAGTCGGCCACCCCCAGCTACAGGGTATTATGCCTGAGTATATAAGCCTACATATATACAATACACAGTACATTGGTAACAAGAGTGAAGAGATATATAGAGTGTGTGAGAGTGCCCTAGAGACCCGTGAGACGCCCCTCCCACCACCACTCTACCACTGATGGAGAGGCCACACCCCCCTCCCCCTCCACCACCACCATCACCATCATGTGAGGGCTATAGTGGGCCATATGTACCAATACTCTAAACCTTAAGGGAAGGTTTTTAGTTTGTTTCCTAGACCTCCATCAAGCTGAATATTACACTCCCTAGACCCCCTTTCAAGATAAATTTGTAAATTTTCCGGCAGAAAAAATTCCCGGCCAAAGGCCGGTTTCTTCTAAATTACAGGTTCGCTATTGCTCGCCAGGAAAAAATCGACACCAAATTGCCACGAAAGGTCTTCAAGTTGACAACAATTGGGCGAAAGTTCTTAAAATCGCCAAACTAATGGGACGATCTTCTTAGAATCTCAAAATCAATAGGGCTAAACATGATGAAGTAAGGGACCCAGAAAACAAATCCTCGAATGTAAATCTCCCCTTAATTCTATTAAACTCACCACCAGAACTGTCAGTGTCAAATGTACCCCAAGAAACATCACTATCACTCAAGTTCACTACCATAGTCGTCAATGTCACCCGAAATAATACTTTATTATCACTTTTAACTCACCTAAGCTTACCACCACGTGACTAGCAAAACCACCTAAATTGCCACTAGAAACATCGCTATCATCTTGTGCTAAACTCACTATCACAACTATGCAATGCCAAATTAACCCTTTAACACGCGTATAAACACTACCACACTCAAACTCACACCAACGCACACTCTCTCTCTCTCTCTCTCTCTCTCTCTCTCTCTCTCTCTCTCTCTCTCTCTCTCTCTCTCTCTCTCTCTCTCTCTCTCTTCATGATGTGTTTTGACAGATAATAATAATTAAACAAATAAATACATACATTAAAAACAATAACATGAAATCAAATAAACGTCAATAGTTTGCCAGACTGATTAATTATGGCTGATCACAATGTTCGGATTACATTTTTAATTGTTTTTATTTAGTCTCCAAAATTAGTTAAGATCAGTCGTAAGGTGCTCAAAACTGAACTACTTTCAATATCTCGAACTTCTAAATAGGTCAAAATGGACACTGTAGTAGACTAACTTTGAGTTTTAGTTGGAGTAATTATTATATCCTGTGTTCAGTTGGGGACTGGTATATAACATACTGTGAAGTGGCTTCTGAGATTTAATGTTTTAATAAATGTTTTTATTTTGTTCTATAATAATGTTTTTGAAAGCGTGTAAGACCATTAATTGAAAGCATCGCTGTATTAACGGTTAAGGGGGAAGGGTTTAGTTTTTGGTAGATTATTTCATATATTTATTATTTTGTTTTAGTTTCCTCCCTAGACCTCCATCAAACTTTTAAAAACATCCATTAGATCCCTCTTCTAGATTAATTTGTACATTTTTCGTTAGAAATATTTACCGGCCGAACGACAGTTCTTCCAAAATTACAGGTTCATTGTCGTTTGCCAGGAAAAAATTCGACACCTAAATAGCACGAAAGGTCTTTATGGACAAAGAAATGGGGCAAAGGGTCTTAAAATCGACAAACTAATGGGGCAAACATCATATAATCTCAAAACTAATGGGGCTAAACATGATGGAGAAAGGGATCTAGAAAAACGACCCATTTTCCCTTAAAGGATAACTGCCCCATGGACAGCTACCTTTCGGCATAATACATAAAAAACAAGCAAGCTAAACTTAGACAGGAAGATATGCAACCATGTCCCTACACTTACCCACCCTATTCAACACCTAACAGACATTAATACAACAAAGGCCGAGCCAAACTTAATGACAGCTGATACATCACTTATTTGACCGACTGTACATCTCCTTATAAAGACATGAGCCCCGCCGTACTCGGCCGTACCCCCTTGTAGCCCACTCTGCCCCTCATGGCACCGACCTGTCATCAAGTTCATGAATTGCCCTCTTCCTGTGCCCTCGAGCCCCTCACCCGGCCCTCTCACCAGCCCTCTCACCAGCCCTCACCGCCCTCTCACCACCACCTCACCAACTGACAAATGGTCCAGCTATAGGCGGAGGAGTTACTCTACCTGTTTTATCTCAGGTAATTTTACATGGCAGGTGTAGAATTGAAGCTTAGGAAGGACGTCTACCAAATGAAAAGGATACAGTTACTCTCTCTCTGTGTCTCGGTCTCTCTCTCTCTCTGTTTCTACTCAGGTACTACCAATGAAAGGGCTACAGACTAGCTTATCTCAATTAATACTTTTGGCTACCACCTATCCTTCCCAAGCTTCATAAAATCGTCTAAATGTAGTTGAAATATTAATAACATTCGTCACTTGCCCCCTATAATTATCTATAGGTTCACTATGTATAATGCCCCAGGGTTTCTAACCACTCGGCCACACCTCATCAACTAACATAGGGTTGAGGAAAAGGCGAGGGAGTAACACCAGCACCGTTTCCTCGACAATTTTGGAAAGGAAAAAAGAAAAAAAAAACAAAAAAAACACACACACACACACACAAACATGCTGAACTTAACCTATTCAATACCGATGGCATCCTATTTATCCTATTCTGCCAATGATTAGACGATTTTACTCAGCTTAGTAATGACGTCTACCCATTTAAGAGGCTACAGACTATCTCAATGAATCCTTTTAGCTACCATATATCTCTCCTAAGCCTCATAAAATCGTCTAAATATAGCTAGAATAATATTAAAAAGAAGTCGGCGGTACAGTAGGGGCAAATTATTATAGAAGCTCAGCAACCTATAATAATTTATGTTGATATTTATTCCCTATACAAAGTACCTTAATATCTTCCAAATTCTCACCATCGTGTTACCAACTGAAAAGTGATCCAACTTTTGCCAGAGGAGTACCTTTAGCTATCTTTATTCTGGCAATTATTATTAGGGGTTCGACCCCTACGGGGAACCCCTATTGTAATCATTAAACCAGGTTATTCGTCCAAATTATCTTTACTCGCCGGTTTTGACGCAATAACTCCAGAACCGCTTTTTGGATCGGGATCAAACTTTCACAAGAGGTGCGTTTTTGTATGGGGCAACTTTTTATTTGCCAAACATCCGGCATGGCGGCCAAACAGGTCCGTGGCAGCCGATTTCCCGAAAAATTTGATGCCTAAATACCGTCTCTCCCACTCATAGGAAACGATTGGGCTTTGGCATAATTATGGACTCCACTACTAATGCTCCGCAAATGTTATAGAGAAGGTTTTGCTTTTACACGTGGGGTTTTTTCCGGCAATCTTGAAAAAACCTCTAATTCCACTTAAAATTCCACATCTTGAAAACTACGCCGATGATCAAAGCCATGTTTGCGTAGTTGGGTGAGGCTCGCGATTCCGAACGTTTTGATACCAAAAGAATATAAATGGGTGGAATAGTTTGGCCGCATTGAAAACTGTCTATTCTTAAATGACTTTAAAACCGTATTCGCTACCCACACAAAGTTTACCGTCTACAGTCTATAGGCTTCCCCGCATCCCCCAGTTGTGCTTAATAACATAGTCGATTTATTATTCAGATCTATTATTTTGTTTTATGTAACTCTCTCAAAACAGTTCGAGTCCCTACAAATTCCACCAATTATTTAGCCAACCTACCTATACATACCTACCCTACCAAATAATAATGATAATTCAAATTTATTTTTGGTGAATAACAGAGTATTGGCTAAGGTTTTCAACAATTCCTCCCTTTGCTAAATGCTTTGGTTAATAACAATGATATGGACCTTCAGAGTTTGACAATTGCCCGTGTGACAGCCTTCACCAAGGTAAGAGGAGAGCCTACTCAGTGTAATAAATCTGTTATACAACGACGGTGGCGCCTCTAGAGGCCAATAGGTGATAATATGTTGATCAAGCCATTTGTTTCCCCCTTGATATTGTTTATACAAACTATGATACTCTGCTGAAGACCACTTGCATGTATACAGTGTGAATGTACGAACAATAAGGAATTCTGAAGATTAAAACGCCTCCTCCCAATTCAGTTAATGCCTGGCAGGTTTTGTTTATACCTATGAGCCGCTTGGCGGCGCTGGGTGTCGGGGAAATACACGTAAGCCTATTGAAGAGGACAGTCCTTTCTTAATACTCCTTTCCTTGCCTTGACCCTGCTATTACGAACTTTATGCTGACATAAACCTTATCTGCCCATAATAATTATGATTTAGGCTTTCAATCCTACTCCATCCTACACATAACTCACTGCCATAACTTAATATAACTAGTTTGGACAAGTGTAGCTCAAATATAGACTATATAACAAGTCTGGGTTGGAGTCCCTATGCTTGTGTAGTTAGCGAGAGAGGGAGTGACTGTATCGCTAGATTCCTTTCTCAAAAGCCTCTAGAATATCCTCTCGAAATTGAATAAATGCAAACCATCTCTAGAATGATGCCACAACTCTGGAATGTTTGTTGTTGTTTTGCATGTTTTACAATGTATAATGGTTCTAGATATTTATAGAGTAGGCTATCTCTGGGAGTTATGGGAAAATGGTAGCTAAATTGAAGTATGTAGCGTTAAAGTAGATCTATTGGCAACACTGACTAATATATTTATCGCTTTCGTCTCTTTGAACATTTTGTATATACTTCACTATTGGATGTAATCATACACATAAAGCTTATCTTATTAAACTCAAGAGATTCCTCATTCGAAGTATATCCAAATATGATGTATGTACTGTATTTGAGTTTTGTGATACAAACCTATATATATTTTATGAAAATACGTAATTGAAATTGTGCCGAGTTTGTGTTTTTGTTTGTTTACCAGCTCAGGGCCGGATACTCAAAGCCTTGCCTTAGTTCCAGCCGATCGTCTATAATTTATAGAAAATAAGGACCCCAGTAAGAAGATGAAGAAATAATACATCTACAGTGAAGAAAGACAACTGGGGAAGGTGTAAGAAGACCAACGAGGGGCCGATACTTAAGGCTATCCCTCAACATCATCATCATCATCATCGCCGGATACTCAAAGCCTTGCCTTAGTTCCAGGCGGTCGTCTCCGCCGCCTGTGATTGCGTACCTGGTATGGTCTCCGGCAGGGTTAATTGGGCCTGCCCACACAGCTCTATAATCAACAAACAAGAACAAGAACAAGTTCCAGGCCTTATATTACTACCCTCTGTTCTGCTTCAGGGAAGGAGGAGGAGAAGTGGATAGAAAAAAATCAAGAAAGTACTTTGCTGACCAGAGCTCGAACAAATACTCTGCAACTCAAATGGAGAAATCAATTTCTAGGGGAAGATGTGACCTGCCCAGACTGTGAGGAGCAGTGAGAGAGTTTGGAGCACTTCGTCCTACATTGCAAAGCATACAGCAACATCAGAAGACTTTATCAAGGCCTGCAGCAACCCTACCAAGAAGACACCGGAGCCCTACTTGGAAGAATTCTATTCTTCGAGAAAAATCAAAATACCAACGTTGAAGAAGCCAAAACCTACATAAAGTTAATATGGAATAAACGGAACAAAATAATATATTCAAAGCTGACTTTGTGAATATATAGTGAAGAAAATACAGCGGGAGTCGATATAAAGATATATCCCACAACTACTACTGGACTGAGGGAAGCACTTACACTAACTCTAATGTATTTTTGGTAAACCTGACTTTTTGGACCGACAGCGATTTCAGTAAGTTTTATTTTATTTTATTTTTCCTTAGTGTTGTTTTATACTGAAGAGGAGCTGAAATGAGTATTTACCCATTATCCTATCCAACAATCTAAAAACACGCCCCCCAGTAGGGCTATGAAGTTCAGGGAAAATGAGGGGTTAAAAGCGTAAAAATACAATAGGCCTATTATAGCGTTTTGTATCAAAACTTGGTTCGGGTTTTCCCAAATTGCAAACCTATAAACCCCAATTTTGTGAATAGCCTACCCGAGCCAACTTTTGACGAAAGCTGGTTCCAAAACAGAAAATATCCAGTTCTGGATCATTTTTCTAAGCTTACAAGGATCAACTTTGCGGGGGGTACGGGGGGCACAGCCCCCCGCTACATAACAGGGGGTCCGGGGGGTGTAGCCCCCCGGCCGCCGGAGAAATTTTGAGATGTGAAGGTAAATATACGCACAATACATGCTCAAAATTTATTAAAAGGAATGAATAATATTGTAAGTAAAAGGGATGTTATGTATGTTTACTGGTGTTTAATCAGGATACTAGGGGAGCTGGCTGCCTGTACTTCAGTCTCAAAGGGATTCACTTCAGGTCCACTAATATAGGCATTGAAAACAGGTTTTTAAATTATTCTTAGCAGTCTCTGTTTTAGTTTTGTAACTTTTGTCCAATAAAGATTTCATGTATATTTGTTGTTGCATTCCAAGAACTATTACATACTTAATTTATATCCTTTCATATGATACATGAGTTACTATAGAGTACTGGTTAAAATACATACCGGTACCAAGTTTCAAGAATAAACTTTGATTAGAACATTTGTTTGTCTATTATTTTCCCTGGGCCGAGTAAAAAATACCTGGGTAGGCTATTCCCATCTCGGGTTAAGTACAATCAGTAGGAACGTAGAAACTTACTTTAATTTTCACAACTTTAAAAGACTCAAGATTCTGCTAGGCTAATTCCGAAAATATTCAATCAAGTCTCCGTTACCCCCATGAAGTCAGGTTATAGTAATGACAAGACATACCAATTATATATGTTAGTTAGCGGGTGTGTGGACTGTGGGGATAGTGGCAGCCCCCACTTTGGACACTAAGACTAAGTAAAGTTAGGTTAGGGTAAGGTAATGCAAATTATCTAGTCATAACATGATAAACAATTGAACAAACTACCGTACTATATTCCTTGAAGAAATAAAAACAAACAATTGTACATAAGGCTGCGGAAAAATTCTTTAGTGATACCCAAGTCATGGCCGGGATTCCGGGAAATCTATAAATGCACTGTAGGCGGTAGGCCTAGCTGCTGGCTGTACACTTATTAAATTGTACCAGTAATCTGGCTAAAAAGTTACCGGTATACAAAATGAGAACATAGAGGCAGGGTGCAGATCCCACTTTGGACACTAAGTTTGGACTTTGGTTAGGATAAGTTATTGCAAATCTTCCACTCATAATATAAACTACAATAAAATAAGATACCAGTAATACCTACTGTAGCCTATTCTGCCTATAGCCTATACCTTGAAAACAAAAACAAACGGTAAGACTGCGAAAGTATTCTTCAGTGACAGGTCTACCCAAATCATGGCCGAAAACTCTATAAATGCACTGTAGGGTGGCAGGCTTAACCTAGGCTAGGCCTATACAGTACAGTACTGTACTGGTACAGTGTACACTCTTTATTAAATTGTGCCGGTACTTTGGCAGAAAATGTTATAAGAACATAGGCTAGCAGCAGACGGTGCAGACCTCACTTTGGACACTAAGTTAGGTTAGGTTAGGACTGTCTGTTACATACCATTCATAAGATCCTGTGTAGCGGCCCGCGAGAACTGTTTTTCAGATGTCTATTTACTAAGAAACATTGAACAATATCTTTAACCTAGCCTATCGTAACCAAAACCTAACCTAACCTTAAATAACTAGTATAGCCTATTAGTGGAATATTTATGAATGTAGGCTAAAATGTAATTTTTTTTTTAACATTACCAAATTATTGAGATATAGGCTAGCCTATGTACAGGTTCACCCCCTACACAGGATTATATCCGTACCGTTTCATAGGCTTCAGCTTATATACCGGTACCGTACCTAAAAAATAATGGTAAGGATGTAGTATTCGGGCGTAGGCTACCGCCTGCCAGGCCGCCTTGTCTACACTACTTGCATGTTCGCATCTATTTTGACTGTCGTGGGATACAATAATAGGTTGACCGTTGAGGAACTAGGCAGTAGGCTAGATGAGAATTTCAACAAGCCCTGGGGAGGGGCAAGGCGGTGGTGAGGGCTCCTCAATAAATCCTATAGGCGGCCCATATTATTCCTTATAATCCCACGGCATGACGGAAAACTGTTATTGTCATAGGCTAGGCCTAGGCTATAGGCTATAGCCTAGCCAGGGTGTCAAACGACGCTATTTTTTTGAGTGATAACACAAATGAACTTTCTGTATAATGATAACAAAATTTTAATCATAGCCTACATATTTTTATATTATTATTTTAAAAGTTAGACATCTAAAATAGGCCTAGGCCTAGGCCTAGGCCTACTGTGTTCCAAAACTCAAGAGTAGCCTAGGCTAGGTTAGCCTAGCTGCCTACCCTAGCCTTACAAAACAAAATAAAAAATACAGGAATGTTGGTCTAGGCTAAGTTTAATATACACTTCCCAGGTCATTTTAACAGTTCTATTGCTTCTATATATCATATAATACACCATAGAGTAAGTTTTTAATAACTAGAAAAAAGGTCATCTTATAAATAATTACCTTAATTGACGACCTTTGCCTTCCCGGGTTAAGAGGTGGGGGCTCTGCGTCTTAGCCTACCAGAACCAGATTCCCAGCTGCCTAGCTAACCTTATTGTTTACTGTCTTTAACCTCAAATCTTCCTTGATCTTCATTAGCCTATCAATACATTATACAGTACATAGCCCCACTAGACTGTGGGGGCAGTCCTAAGATTGTTGGATAATGGGTTATCCTAAGCCTAATACGCCTAGCCTCAGCCTAGGCTACTCATTTCTGCTTCAAATCATCATTATCATCATAGGCCTAGGCTAATACAAGTAGGCCTAGGCCTATACAACACTAGGCCTAGGCTTATCTGAAAAAATAATATGCTTGGCTACTTACAAAATCGCTGTTTGGTGCTTGCTAGAAGTCAGGTTTATCCAAAGTATCACCTTGAACTTATACCTTATATATAATGAGTTCCCCAAGATTAATATGCACAATTTTAGAATGTGTAGGGCACTCGCAATTCACATGAAGTCAATGTTATATTCCAGCCCCTTAATTCACTCTATTTTCCACAAATATATCGGTAAATAACAGTTAAACACATTTCCAAGTGTTCCACAGTTGATTGGCGGCAAGCTAATTTGACGTCATCATTGGATTATTCTCGGAAACACCACAACGGAGAACATAGCTAATATTGGTTCGTTGTTTTCCATTAATCCAACCACATATATACCCCTGAAAAACCAATAATTCATCATAAAATCGTACTAATTTATAGCTAACCTTATGCCTCAAGGTCTTGCGCTCTTTGTCAAACACATAAAATTGATATTCATTCACTATTTTTGAGAAATTAGAGACCCCTTAAAATTAATACATACGAAAAAATATCGTGTATTTTGGCGGGGGGTTAACTAACTTAACTGGGATCATTTTTCGTCAGCAAACTAATATTCAAACTTAAATTAATATTTTACATTATTCATTTCAGTGAAATTCAGTCAATATATTAAACACATGGAGTAGTTTAGTTAATATATACATAGTTTTAGATAAATACCTATTATTATCCTTTATTCTACATATTATTGAGCATTCGAGTGCCAATAAAATTACGGTAGTTGTGTTCGTCTTGACTCAGCCTTCGGCGCAATATAACATCTGAGTGTAGGGTACATTGGTTGTTTGTTAGTTTGTTTGTTTTACGGACTCTCCCATCCAGGAGTTCGTTCTATGAACGATGGCTGTTTCCTTATTGTAATTTATATTTGTTATATTGGTGCTAAAGTCAGTCACCTCATCCGAACCGAACAAGTTGTGTTTTCACGGTGTAAACAAATAGCTCACATGACTCGAGCTCTGGATTTATCCGTTTATATTTACATTAGTAGCTGCATTTGGACTTCAATACAGGTGATATATAATAGTTCTAAGATCATAGACAATGTAGAGTACAGTGTAGAGCAAAGCAACTATCGTTTGATGAGTTTAATGTAGAAATAGAATGGCAGGTTTAGCGGGGCTCCCGGCCGCCCCGGGACAGTCACAGGCTCACAGGCGTCACAGCCAATTTCAGTATCAATATTTTGTCAGATGTTAGGTTCGGGATCACGAAGAAAATGGGCGAATTTTGGCACACTGTCGGATTTCACGGGGTGGAGTGGATAGCCGCCTAGTCAACTTTGGGAAGACATTAGCCTAACCCAACAACCTTACCTAACCTATCCTAGTATTATGGGTGGGGGCTGCCGCCCCCACACCCCCGCTGGTTGGGTTAGGCTATTTTTTTTTTTTTTTTTTTTTTAATGTGCTAGCCTAGGCTATTAGCCTAACCTAACAACCTTACCTAACCTAACCTAGTATATGGGTGGGGGCTGCCGCCTCCACACGGTGCACACCCCCGCTGGTTGGGTTAGGTTTTTTTTGTTTGTGCTAGGCCTAGGCCCTATTAGCCTAACTTAACAACCTAACCTAACCTAACCTAGTATATGGGTGTGGGCTGCCGCCCCCACACCCCCGCTGGTTGTGTACTGGCTGAAAAACTTGTTTTACAGTATACGGTACAGTATAGCCTAGGCTAGGCTAGGCCTATGTATTTTTTTTGTTCTCCCTTAAAATACATTTCAGCTCTTAATGACATATATAGCAATAATGTATATGCTCTACCGGACCTATTAGGCCTAAAAAGATCGATGGGCTAACTGTCGGTCCAAAACATCAGTAGGCCTATAGCCTAGCCTAACCGTATTTGTTTAGCAATTTCGGCATTGCATTTTTGCTTGAGTAACATGGTTATCCCATAGTTTTACTTAAATTTCGTAGTAGGCCTAGCCTACGTGTGATGCCAATTAGCCTCTGCCAGATCCAAGTCTTTAGACATTGGCTAGTTTATACAGGTCTTTCATTACTGCAGTTAAGCACAAACTTATTTAACAATGGAAAATAATGTATGAGGAGGGCTGGGTATCAGTATTTTGTGAAATAACTTAAATTAGGTTAGGCTATAGCCTATTAAACTTCATTAGGTTATTAGGCCTATGAGAAAACAGGCCTAGATCTAGCCTAATTTTATTTCACTGCTCAACATATTTTTTGGGATGGATGTAGCCTAGTTACCGGGTGTAGCCTACCACTACCGACATACAACATAAATAATCTATAAATACTTATAATAAAATAAATACTTATAAATATATAATACTAGGTTAGGTTAGGTTAGGTTGTTTGGGTAGGGTAATGTATTTTTGTATCCAAAGGCAGTCAAAATAGACGGGAACATGATGGTGAGCGTCCGCGTAGTGTAAACAAGACGGGCGGTATCCTGCACCCGGTAACTACATTCTTGCCTTTTGTTTGTTTTTGCTGTTGAGCTCTGCATATATTCAGGTAGGCTTGGGTTTTAGTAAAATTGCATTAGGCTAGGATACATATTTTTACTTCTATTGGAAAGCACAGGCCTACACATGCTAAAGAATTTAGCCTAGCCTACCACAATTTAGCCTAGACTGAAAAAAAAAAATAGGCTAATTGCAGCTAAAGAATTTAGCCTAGCCTATCACAATTTAGCCTAGACTGAAAAAACAAACAAAAATAGGCTAATTGCAGTTTTGGTAAGAGTTGTAGTTGTGGGCATACCAAAAGATTTGTATACAGTATATAGCCTAGTCGCACGCTCGCAGTTAGGCCTACATTCGCGTCTAATTTAACTGCTGGGGATGGGGAGAGCTAAGTGGAAGGTTTATGGCGTGTGTGTAATTTGGTCGAAATGTTCGTTTATTGTATAATAAAAAAATAAAAAAAAATTATGTCATAGGCTAGTTCTCTCGATTCATAATGTGTAGGTTAGGTTAATTACGAGTTGTCTCGAACTTAACACGAGGACGAGCTGTCTCGTTTTTACTGGGCCGAGCTGTCTCGCCGTGGGCCGAGCTGTCCCGTGGGCCAAGTAGTCTAGCATTCTTCGTGAGCAAACGAAGGGGACATCTAATAATAGACGGGAACATGATTGCAAAGGTCCGACGCCTCCCCCACCGCCGTCTTGTTTATATTTGTCGATCGCCGTGGTTAAGTTCGCGTCTATTTTGACGCCAGTTTTTTCGGTAATTTGCCCCCTGCTGGCAATATATATGATGATGACAATATGCCATGGTGGGGTGAGGGGGGAAAATCCCCCCCTCAACATATTATTGTATACAAAGGCAGTCAAAATAGACGGGAACATGATGGCAAAGGTCCGACGCCACTACATGTAGTGTAAACAAGGCTGGCGGTACGCCCGCACTTAACATTCTTGCCGGCTACCATAGTGCAGTGGGAATATGAACATGATTAGATTAATATCCAGTATTCGAGAATGGATAATAAGTCGTAGGCGTGTGCATAAACCTTAACCGTCTTGGTGGTGTAATGGTTAAGGTGTCTAAAAATCTGTGTGTGATAACCCAGGTTTGAATCCTGGTGGATCGGTAGGCTTGGGTTTTAGTAAAATTGCATTAGGCTAGGCTACATATTTTTACTTCTATTGGAAAGCACAGGCCTACACATGCTAAAGAATTTAGCCTAGCCTACCACAATTTAGCTAGGCTAATTGCAGCTAAAGAATTTAGCCTAGCCTACCACAATTTAGCCTAGACTGAAAAAACAAACAAAAATAGGCTAATTGCAGTTTTGGTAAGAGTTGTAGTTGTGGGCATACCAAAAGCTTTGTATATATAGCCTAGTCGCACGCTCGCTGTTAGGCCTACATTCGCGTCTAATTTAACTGCTGGGGATGGGGAGAGCTAAGTGGAAGGTTTATGGCGTGTGTGTAATGTGGTCGAAATGATCGTTTATTGTATAATTATGTCATAGGCTAGTTCTCTCGATTCATAATGTGTAGGTTAGGTTAATTACAAGTTGTCTCGTACTTAACACGGGGCCGAGCTGTCTCATTTTTACTGGGCCGAGCTGTCTCGCCGTGGGCCGAGCTGTCCCGTGGGCCGGGTAGTCTAGCATTCTTCGTGAGCAAACGAAGGGGACATCTAATAATAGACGGGAGCATGATTGCAAAGGTCCGACGCCTCCCCCACCGCCGTCATGTTTACATTTGTCGATCGCCGTGGTTAAGTTCGCGTCTATTTTGACGCCATTTTTTTCGGTTATTTGCCCCCTGCTGGCAATATATATGAGTACAAAGGAGTACAAAGGAAATCAAGCAACAACATATCTAGTGACCCTTCTAGGTTGCTTGTCCTCCAAAACACTGAGGATCAAGTGTCCAAACAGTGGTTTAGAGTGGGTAAGGGAACATTGGAAAGGGAATTACTGCCCTGGAACTAATGTCCGTGGCAGGATTAGGAAGTTAGTAGAGGACAGATGGGTTAGTAACTGAGAGGGGGATAAAATAAAGTTATTCATTTACAAACGCAGTCAATCGCGGGTTTGATGCAAGATATTTGTCTAGGCGGAGTTTAAATGAATCAACGGTGATGTAGTCTATAACGTTTCGGGGAAGCCCATTCCACAAGTTGACAACTCGATTGAAGAAGAAATTCTTAGATTCGTGCGAGTTAAAAGATTTCCCAATAATTTTGCAACCGTTTCCCCGTGTGTAATTAGATTGGTCGATAGTGAAGTACTTACTACAGTTCATATTGTCGATGCCTTTGATGATTTTGAACACTTGAATTAAGTCACCTCTTAATCTGCGCTGGGTTAAAGGAAATAGATTTAATTCTCTAAGACGCTCTTCGTATGGTTTGTTCTTTAGGCTAGGTATCATTTTGGTAACTCTACGTTGAACTCGTTCTAGCTTGTTTATATCTTATTGGTAATAAGGGCACCAGGATTGAACGCAGTATTCCAGAAGAGGGCGGACTAAGGAATTGTAAAGGGTTAGGATAACTTCTTTGGATTTGTGCTCAAATGACCTGCCTATAAAGCCAATTATTTTGTTTGCCTTCTTAACAACTTCTGAACATTGTTGACTCGGTTTTAGGTTACTCGATATTGTTACTCCCAGATCGGTTTCTCTGTTTACATTCTTAAGCTGAGTACCATTCATCGAATAGTTTGCTTTCTCATTTAGGTATCCGATATGTAGTACTTTACATTTATCCGCATTGAAATTCATTTGCCAAATTTGGGCCCAACATGACAATTTATCTAGATTGTGTTGCATATCGTCAATTTGTTCTTTTGAGAGTACGCTATTTGCAATTTTTGTATCGTCAGCAAATTTTGAGATTGTACAGGTGAGACCCTCATCTATGTCGTTGATGTAAATTAGAAAGAGAATTGGTCCTAGTACCAATCCCTGGGGTACCCCGCTACTTACATTGGTCCATTTAGATGCCTTACCGTTTATGACTACTCTTTGCTTTCTGTTGCTGAGCCAATTTTCTATCCATTTCAACACACCGTCTGTCCGTCTTGTATTCCATGCGCTTTTAGTTTTAGCAGTAAACGTTTGTGGGGAACTTTGTCAAAGGCCTTTTGAAAATCAAGGTATATAATATCTACAGCTTTACTCTCATCGTAGAGTTTGAGGATATCGTGGAAGAAGTCTTAAGAGGTTTGTTAAACAGGAACGTTTTTTACAAAAGCCGTGTTGAGTATCTTTAAGTATGTTATTTTCCTCTAAGTGATTTACGAGTCTGTCTCGTATGACCGTTTCTAGCATTTTACATACAACTGAGGTTAAGCTAATTGGACGATAGTTACTGGGTAGGGATTTGCTGCCTTTTTTTAATATCGGTGTTACGTTGGCTAGCTTCCACTGATCAGGCATAGTTCCAGACTGCAAGGATTTATTGAATAGTAATGTCAGTGGTTTGGAGAGCTCATCCTTAGCTTCCTTTAGAACTCTAGGCGAGATTGTATCAGGTCCAGGCGTTTTATTTACCTTGAGTTTCTCTAAACAATTCAATACTTCTCTCTCTGTAACGGTGATATTGCTTAGAACCTCTGAATTATCAATCTGAATCGGCGATGGTGTAGGGATATCACTGAGGTCTTCTGTTGTAAAAACTGATGCAAAGAAGGTATTGAGGGCATTACTCATTTGTACTTCGTCTTTGGTGTATTCTCCATTTTCATCGACTAACGGTCCAACAGTTGAAGTAACTACTTTTTTCTTTCTGATATAACTATAGAATTCTTTCGGGTTTGTTTTACTTTGATTCGCAATATGTAACTCTAAGGTCTTTTTACTTTGCTTAATTAACTTTTTGGCTTTGCGCGTAGCTCTACAAATTTCACCCGTTCTTCGTCATTTTGTGAGGATTTTAATCTATCATTAGCAAATTTTTTAGCAAGCAGGCAGTTTGAAATATCTTTATTGCACCATTTGGGCTTATTATTATGGCCTGGACGCCGTATTTTCGATGGTATGCAGTCTTGCACTGCTTTTAGGTAAGTGGTTTCGAATAACTTCCAAGATGTATTTATGTCGTTATTGTTAATTAAAAAGCTCCAGTCAGTTTCTTTAAACATAGCTCTAAGTTTATGGAAGTTTGCTTTCTTGAAATTAGGGACTTTTTCGATGCTACTATTTGGTTCGTTACTAGTAAACTTTAAAGTGAAAGTTATCGTACGATGGTCGCTGTTACTGAATTCATCACCAACATTCAAATTCTCTATCAATTTTTCTTTTGTTGCAAGTACAATGTCAAGAACGTTATTACCACGGGTCGGCGTTCGAACAAATTGATAAAGCGAACTCTCTTGCAAGTTCGTATACAAGTCATGTCCGGAGTGTGAAGTAAGAGTATCGCCCCACTTGGTCACAGGTAAATTAAAGTTGCCAAAAATAACGGTATCTTGTGAGTTACTTACATCTGCAATTTGTTCGTAAATTTCTCGGTCAGTTTGCACTGATTGAGCTGGAGGTCTGTATATTAACGCAAGTATTGTTTTTGTACCTTTATTATTCTTTATTAGCACAAAAGATGTGTCGACGTTCACAATTTGAGGTTTTGACAAGAGGGTAGGGTTAAGACTTTCTTTGATATAAAGTAAAACGCCACCTCCATTTCGATTTATTCAGCTTTTCTCAAACATTACATAACCGGGAAGTGAATACTCTGCTAAAAAGTCTATCTTCTGTATTGAGCCAAGATTCTGTTATGCCAATCACATCATAATTTTCTGTAAACACTAGCTCCTCTAAATCTGAAAATGTATTGCATATGCTACGAGCGTTTGCATAGAAAACCTTTAAATTTGTTATTTTAGAACTCACGGAACGCTCCTTAATAATATTTTTGGTTCTTGTCGGATCTACATTTATGTTCATGGCTGTCCTCGGTCCTTGCTGTCTTCGGTCCTTATCGCTGGTGGTCCTCGGTTGCCTCTGTTTTTTGCTTGGCGTTGGATGATTTATGTTACTACTGCTTCTTCTCGGATGGCGTTTTTTGATCCATGGCTGCGGACTGCTTCGTGTAGGAGACGACCCATGCATGCTGAACCCACAGGGTTTAGATGAGTGCCATCCTTGCGGAACAGAGTAGGCTGGTTGTAGAAGTTGTCCCAGAGGTTGATGAATTCAACTTCTTCCCTCAGACACAAATATTTTAGTCGGCTATTTGTGCTGAAGGCCTTGTCGTAGAATTTGTCAGGTGCCTCGATCTTGGGGAGAATGCCTGAGATGATGATATTCCTTGACTTGTTTTTGTAGTGCTGGATCATCTTGCGATATTTCTCCATCAACTTTTCGGATCTGGTGCGCATGACGTCATTTGAACCAGCATGGATGACAAAAAGGGTATTTTCATTTGCATCCTTTGTGGTATCGTCGAAGGCTTCCACAATGTCGTCCAGTCCAGCTCCTGGGATGCAAAATCTTTTTCGTCGATTTGGGACTCTGTCGCAGAACTCTTCGACCTGTCCTCGTAGGATGGAATCCCCAACGAGCCTGGTCTCTTCTGGTTCGTCTTCCATCTCTACCAATATCTCAAATCTGTTTGACATTGTGACTGGTAGATGAGACCTTTTCTGCGTTGGCCGTGCACCGTTCCTCACTGGTGTAAATCCGGAAACCTGTGGTGGCGGGACTCTGCGTACAGGTCCGGGAGAGGAGTGGTTAGAACGGGGGCGAGGGGTTGGTACTGTTCGTGCTAGCATGCTTCTTGCACGAGGAGTTGGGGAGAGACTAAGGTGAACAGGGCGGCTGTCCTGGTTTGATGTCGGCTCAGGTTCGTCAGAAGATGCTGCAGTGGCTACTGCAGGAGTTGGATTGTTGGCAGATGACGTTGGGGCGGTGGTGGATGTTGGAGTTGAAACAATTGGAGTTAGTGATACTCCAACGTTGAGTGTTACAAACTCTTGGAGTGATTCCAGCTTCCTGGTGAGGGTGTTGATCTTGTTGTGGGCTTCATCCAATTTTGCTGTCAAATCCTCTCATTGCTGGCAGAGTCGGTAGACTTGTGGATCGGCAGGAGCAAACATGGAAGCACCAAACCTACCGGCGCAGTTCGTACAGGCACGAGGCATGGTGACGATCACTTTCTTCAGATCACTTCACTCACTTAAAAACACTCTTTAAAAACAATAAACTCACTTTAAAAAACACTGATCTCACTTTAAAAACACTTCACTCCCTTCAGGTCGCTTCACTTACTTAAATAGGCCTAACCGAAAAAAAAATGTTGAAATACGCACAAATAGGTTATCTGCGGTGATAGCCTAACCGAAAATTAAAACAAAACAAAATTGAATTTGAATACGCAGTGATAGCCGAACCGAAAACAATTTTATTTTTATTTAAACAGAAATAGGCCACTAGGGGTTATAGCCTATCCTAACCGAAAATAAAAATTATGAAATACCGGTACGCAGAAATAGGCCACCAGCGGTGATAGCCTAACTGAAAATTTACAAATTGAAGTACGCAGAAATAGGCCACCAGGGATGATAGCCTAGACTAACCGAAAACAAAAATAACCAAAAACAAAAAGTATGAAATATGCAGAAGTAGGCTACCAGGGGTGATAACCTACCTAAAAAAGCAAAACAAATATATATATATATATATATATATATATATATATATAATAGAATATGTAACTAAATATACAATTCACCAAATAGAGATTATATAAGAATAAAGTGTAACTGCACACAAGGGGTTAATATACTGTATCAACAGATGGCGCTGGTGTCACTGTAGGCTAGTCAAGCAGGATTATATTTAGATAAACAAAGTTATCAGTCAAAGGTTACTACAAAATCATGCAAGCAACAACTAAAATTACAGATATATATAGCTACAGTAGGATACTGAATACGATAACTACTAGAGTTAATAAGAAAATACAAAGCTAGATCGATTAGAGGTGCGCGTGCGTCGTCTACTACAAGCTAGGATAACAAATGTAAACAACAATGTTTATCAGTCAGAAAAGCAATAAAATAACATGCATGGCAACTACAGAACTATGTGGAGGTTAAACAAGCACTTAACTACTGTTCATGCAATGAATAAAGGGAATAGGGATATGAAATACTCAAATTAGGATAGAGTTTTCTCAGTGGCGATGCGGAGCTGTTGGCGGAGCTGTGGCGTGAGTGAGAGGGGATGATGATGACAATGATGTCAATGATGATGATGACAATATGCCATGGTGGGGTGAGGGGGGGAAAAGCCCCCCCTCAACATATTATTGTATACAAAGGCAGTCAAAATAGACGGGAACATGATGGCAAAGGTCCGACGCCACTACGCGTAGTGTAAACAAGGCTGGCGGTACGCCCGCACTTAACATTCTTGCCGACTACTATAGTGCAGTGGGAATATGAACATGATTAGATTAATATCCAGTATTCGAGAATGGATAATAAGTCGTAGGCGTGTGCATAAACCTTTAACCGTCTTGGTGGTGTAATGGTTAAGGTGTCTAAAAATCTGTGTGTGATAACCCAGGTTCGAATCCTGGTGGATCACATACTGTATATGCTTTCATAAATTTCATTGGAGGTGTTTGGTGTTGTGGTGAAATTAATAAAAAAATAGATTCATGCATAAAACTTATTTTCCGGAAATTAAAACCTTTATGAATAGGTTAGCCTTTAGGCTAGGCCTATCGGCAAGAGTTGCGTTATCGGGCGTATCACCTGGCCGGGTATAGGCTATCCTAGTGTTTACTAATTTATAGGCTACCCCTTTGAAAGGACATTAGCCGGGTAGGATGTAGTTACCGGGTGTATCGCCAGCCTTGTTTACACTACGCGTACGCGTACTGGCGTCGGACGCTTGCCATCCTTTCCCTGTCTATTTAGACTGCCTTTGGATACAATAATATGTTGAGGTTGGACTTTGCCCCCCCTCATCCCCCCCATGACATATTGTCATCATCATATATATTTCCAGCAGGGGGCAAATAACCAAAATAAATCGCTGCCAAAATAGACACAAACTTAACAACGGCGATCGACAAATGTAAACATAACGGAGGCGGCGGACGTTTGCAATCATGTACCCGTCTATTTTGAATGCCAATGGATACAATAATATGTTGAGGTTCATGTTGTCATCGACATATTGCCAGCAGGGTGCAAATAACCGAAAAAATCACTGTCAAAATAGACACGAAGTTAACCGCGGCGATCGCCCTATGTAAACATGACGAACGTACACCCGGAAACTACATCCATCCCCATTAGCCTTACCTAACAATTTTACCTAACCTATCCTAGTATTATGGGTAGGGGCTGCCGCCCCCACACCCCCGCTATTTGACATTAACTCACATGTTTACAAGACGTACGCCCGGTAACACAACTCATTCCGGTCTATCTCACAATTTTTTTGCTTGGCTTAAATTTGCTGGACAATATGATTGTATAATAGGCCTAATATGTACAAATCGCACCACAGGCTTTGTGTTTTGTATTATTTTGTTTTTCTTTGTTTTCTATTAGCCTAGTGATTTAGGCCTAGGCCTATGTCTTAAATCAATACAATATTTTACCATTAGGCTCGCTTTGTCAAGCCTACCGACGCTGTCAGACAAAAGCGGTTAAATTATGGCGATGAGTAGGCTAGGCTATAATGTCTGATTTCAAATATAATTTGTGTGGTTAATAATCTCCTCATAACATGTATTTACAGTAGGCTATAAGTATTCTCCTCAAATAATATGTATTAATTGCATATATTTAGGGGGAAATGGGTACTTTATGGGTGACTGGTCGAATGTGGAACAAAGTGTGGTACCGTCACTGACGGTACCACACTTTGTTCCACATTCATTCAGGTCCGTCACCGTATCTGTTTAATCATTTGGTCCATATTAATGTCATAAATTAGGTCAAAATAATGGTTTGAGGGTCCAAGATATCGAGTCTGGTACGACCTCGGCCTATTTCCCATTGAAACCTATGTTAAACACTGCCTACGTATCCGCGAAGCCACGTATACGCGGAAGGGGGCTGGTACGACCTAGGCGCGAATACCGGGAGTGCACTGTACCAGACTTAACTTTTCAAAATACGGGCGTGTTCAAGAGCGAGATTTAGAACGCTACAGTAATTAAAACCTATATGAATAGGTTAGCCTTTAGGCTAAGCCTATCGGTAAAAGTTGTGTTATCGGGCATATCACTTGACCGGGTATATCCTAGTGTTTTCTAATTTATACCCATTTGAAAGGACGGGATGGATGTAGATTCCGGGCGTACGGTCGTCATTGTTTACATAGGGCGATCGCCGCAGTTAACTTCGTCTATTTTGAAGTCGATTTTTTTCGGTTATTTGCCCCCTGCTGGCAATATGTATGATGATAACAATATGTCATGGGGGGGGGGGCAAGGCTCCCCCCTCAACATATTGTATCCAATGGCATTCAAAATAGACGGGAACATGATTGCAAACGTCCGACACCCCCCCGCCGCCGTTATGTTTACATTTGTCGATCGCCATGGTTAAGTTCGCGGCGATTTTTTTGGTTATTGCCCCCTGCTGGCAATATATATGATGATGACAATATGTCATGGGGGGGTGAGGGGGGCAAAGCCGCCCCTCAACATATTATTGTATCCAAAGGCAGTCAAAACAGACGGGAACACGATGGCAAGCATCCACTACCGCTCCGCATAGTGTAAACAAGGGTGGCGGTACGCCCGCACTTAACATTCTTGCCAAAAGGACATTAGCCTAACCTAACAACCTTACCTAACCTATCCTAGTATTATGGGTGGGGCTGCCGACCCCACACCCCCGCTGTTTGACATCAACTCGCGTGTTTACAAGACGTACGCCCGGTAATACAACTCATTCCGGCCTATCTCACAATTTCTTTGCTTGGCCTAAATTTGCTGGACAATATGATTGTATAATAGGCCTAATATACAAATCGCACCACAGGTTTTGTGTTTTGTATTTTGTTTTTCTTTGTTTTCTATTAGCCTAGTGATGTAGGCCTAGGCCTATGCCTTAAATCACTATTTTACCATTAGGCTCGCTTTGTCAAGCCTACTGACTCTGTCGGACGAAAACCGTTAAATTACAGCTCGGTTCCATATAAAGCGAGTTCAAACAATTGCGAATTTTGATTAGTGCGAGCAATGAAAATATTAAACACAAAATTATCAACCAATTCGAATGCGATCTTTTATTGCGAGTCGGGTGGCAATATTGGTTAAATCCGGGGAGATTTCTATTAGTGCGGCCAAAATTTGTACAGTGCGATAAATTTCCTGCCTGACTCGTGGCATCACTGGTGTTTGAGCAGCTTGGGCATGGAGGGAGGCTGGTCAGTCAGACATATTTTTACCCCATACTGTGTGACGCTATCTCGCATTCTCGGGATTTTAATCATATCAAGTGTACAATTTAAGGCAAGGAAAGGTCTAATTTACCATTAATATACTATATTTATCATTAACATTTGTTCTTGGTATGTTTGTATCGGTATAAATAACGATATAAGGAAAGATATGTGTGCTATATGGAGGACCGATCGACCAATTAAGTGTTTCCCCATAGGATACGTTGTTCACATAGTGCGAATTCACATAGTGCAACGCACTGTATCGACCAATTTCTTGCACTATGCGGGACCGCGCTGTATGCCGATGAGTAGGCTAGGCTATAATGACTGATTTCAAATAAAGTTTGTGTGGTAAGCAATCTCATAACATGTATTTATAAGTATTCTCCTCAAATAATATGTATTTATTGGATATATTTGGGTGGAAATGGGTACTTTATGGGTGACTGGACGAATGTGGAACAAAGGGTGGTACCGTCACTGACGGTACCACACTACTTACTATACACCCCTATTATCATATACCTACAACCAAAACACATTTGTAAGAAATAGGAACATAAGAGAATGGGAGTCTGTAGAGGACCAATTGGCCCACACAGATAGATCCTTTTCACACCCAACCCATCTCATAGAAACTCTCTCCCGTTTATCTCTGTCTTCCTTACATTTGTGACATCCTAGTCTCTCTCTCTCTCTCACACAAATGAGAACATAAGAAAACCGGAGTCTGCAGAGAGCCGATTGGCCCACACATGTCAGATCCCTTTCACACCCAATCCATCCCGCGCTCTCTCTCTCTCTTTCTCTCATATTTATCGCTATCTTCCTTACGTTTACGACATAAGGTAAATGGTGTTATATTTGTTGTTTTATTTGATATTTCTAATGTAAAGTGTATCTTTCTTTCAGAAATGGTTATTGGGTGGGTTATCGGGTGTATGATAAGCTAAAACGGGGTTAGTTCGGAGGAGCTGTCTGACCATAAGCATTTATTCCCATTGATTATTAACTCCACAATATGCGGATTCCGTAAATGCGGTGCATTTTGCAGCCCATATAGGCGCATTTACTGGGGGTGCACTGTAATCAAAACATCCACACTTCTTAACCCAATTCCCTCGGGGCCCCTCATATGACGGACACGATTTACCGGCTATTTTGTAGCCTGTGAGCCAGGCCAGCTTTTGCAAGCAGCACGGATGGACGTCAACCGGAGCCTACAGGCCCCGCCACGACACTGAGGTTTGTGTGAGAGAGAGCTCACTTATGTGCAGCATCACACATAGCGAAAACAGAAAATAATTGGTAATTTTTAGCAATTTCACCTATCGGATTTGATAATTTTTAGCAATTTTGCCCTTCGTTTGCAAGATCGTTACAAGAAAACCAGACGTCGTACAGGGATGATTCAGGAGTAATTTGAAAGCTATTACCGTACTTTCACGAATACATAATTGTATTACGCTCTGGCTTTTGCTTATGCATGAAAATGAGCAGGGAATTAAGGTAATTTCGGGCAATTATGCCTACTCGTACAGGATTAATAGCTTTAACCAAAATGGTCACACTCCTTAATGGTCTAAGTGGCCATAACCAAAATGGCTACACTATATTCCTTCTGTACTTTCTCCATGCCCGATAAGATACATGATATTTTGATATATGTGACACAGCCCTTGTATCCAACACAATACCCTGTGTGCAACCCCACTCGAACCCCGCACAACATTGCTTGCAACTTTAATTATTATTATTTTTTGTTTTGTACTGTCTAGTTTTGTAAGAGCCCATTCATCTATAATGATCTAAGTATTGGTTAACCCCTTCACCACCATTTCGTAATTTTCCATCATATTCTGATTACCATTAGACGATTTTCTTTAGTATATTTTCTACATCTACGACTCAAATGGGTACATGCGATCTCAATAAACCCTCTTATGATAACATGGGTCCTTCTTAAACTGCATAAAATCGTCTAACTTTAGCCAGAATCAAAGGTAAAAAGGCGTCATGGGGCTGAAGGGGTTAATTCACTATACACAATTCCAAAAAGAAAAAATCATAATTGATTCTACCACCTCTCCAAATCTAACATATAGGAGGCGGAATTAGCATCTTTCCCCCTGTAATTTTTTTGTTTTATAGTTTCCTCCCTACACCTCCATCAAGCTTAAAAATAACACCCGTCCAAGACCCTCCTTCAAGATAAATTTGTAAAAAAAAATCGATAGATAGCGTAGTGCATAAGTGCGCGGAATTTCGATGTGAGTAAGCTAGGTTCGAGTCCTTGGAGTGCCACATGTATTTGATGATTTCATTAATTGAGTTTAGAGGTGAAGTTGATTGGTGAAAACAACATAATAAATAATATTCTAATTACACCTAACTCCATATGGATCCTGTGGAGGTACTAAATAGAAAGATACAAACAAAGACATTTTGGAGATTATAGTCTCGAGACAATTTTGTTACTGCTTTTCTTGTAATTCATGTTGCCGGCAAATACAATTGGGAATGAGAAATTTCATTATCTTTAGTAACTCATTCTATGACAATTCTCACACTCAATATATGATAAAAAAAAAATATATAATTTATAGAGTCAGCCACCCCCAGCTATGGAGTATGTGCCTGAGTGTATACATACATACATATATACATACATACATACATACATACATACGTACTGTACATACATACATACATACATACATATATTTATACAGGGGTACGAAACCTCTATATGTTGTTTTCATACGAATGCAGCAATTGCCAACAAGACTTATGAACTGCAAACTTTTGTTATGTTTTAACAGAACAACGACGTCTAAAATGTGTCGGTGTTATTGTGGTCGTGCAGCGATCTATTTATATTGTTGTACTTCTGCATATACATTTTTAGCATAGTAAATCCACAATTACATAAAAAAATAGTTTGTTGGGTGCTCTGTATCGACGAACTTGAACACAATTTCGGTTCATTTTATCTTTCATTTATGAACATTCTTAACAAATCTGTATTAACTGCAATATCAAGTTTTGCACTATATCATGTAATAATTATTGAAAATGTACAGGTTTATGGAGTTTTCAATCCAAAGTGTTAAAACTGCCGAAATCAGCCTGATTGTCCGATCTGGTTAAGGGTGAATTAAAGTTTTCTAAGAGCTAAATAACCTCAACTAATCTGGGCATGGTAAGAGTTAATCGACCGTTTTCTCCCGGCAATTTTCGACGCCAATTATGGGCTGACAGCTGTTAAAGTTGTATTGTAATATTCACTGCATGTGAACTTTATAAACCCCATTATTAACCCGTACAGTACCAGGGACGTCCTTCTTATCATATACTGGCAACTATTAGACGATATTATTCAGCTTAGGAAGGACCTCTAGCTATATTTAGGCTTCGAACTATCTCAAGCAACCCTTTTAACTACCACAGATCCTTCCTAAGCTCCATAATATCGTCAAAATATAGCTAGAATAAATTATAACACACGTCGCTGGTATTCAAAGGGTTAATTACCTACTGTTTATCTTTTCACAACAGGTTGAGCCCAATGACCGCACCAACTTGATCAAGCTGATTGAGACCATCAAGACCAACTACAATGACCGGTACGATGAGATTCGCAAGAACTGTGGCGGTGGCATCCTGGGAACCAAGTCTGCCTCTTGTATTGTCAAACTGGAGAGACAAATGGTGAGTTTTTCAATTATTGTTTAATTGACCACTTACGAGTTTCAGGCTATAAGGAAGTTGGAGTTTTTCACATAGATATTTAGCAGAATTACCAGCTAAAATGTGGTTATATTACATATACAGTATAAATACATACAACTAAATGTGGTTATATTACATATACAGTATAAATACATACAACTAAATGTGGTTATATTACATATACAGTATAAATACATACAACTAAATTCAACATACGTTTTATCCATTAGACATCTACTTTATTATTGTATTTTTCTTTAACATCGATGTTTACGACACCAACTTCCTTATAGCCTGAAACTCGCAAGTGGTCAATTGGTATAGTTTTGTATTACAGTACTTCCATTCTCCCAAGACTTATACAAGTTTTATCACAATTACTGGACCTGCGGTAATATAAGTCGATCTTGGTTCCCTTGCAAACTGCTAAAAACAGACTCCTCAAGCAATCTATACTGTAGTTAGTTCAGATAATAATCTAAATGGATGCCAAAATGTAGTTTTCTATTGCAAATTGTTGGAATCCTGAGTGGTCTTGTGAATCAATCGTGTGTGTGTGTGTGTGTGTGTGTGTGTGTGTGTGTGTACTTACTCTAGTTGTACTTACTCTAGTTGTATTGCGGGAGTGAGCATGCTGGTTATTTCCCGCCTCCTATATGTGTAGGTGTTATATGTATCGTTGGAATGGCTGTGGATGTGTGTGTAGTCTGTATTTTTAGCCAATTGGCGACATCGGAAACGAAGGCTTAGGGTGGATCTGTATGGTACCATTCTCACTATAGACGGTACCGTCTCGCCCGAAGGCTTAGGTAGCCATCAGCTTAGGTGAACCATATGATACCCATCTCGCCTTGTACCATTTTTGCCAACCCCAGATGGGACGTCACAACGTCGTCCACTTATTCCAGGTACCTATTTACAGCTAGGTGAACTGAGGCTAACACATGAAAGGAGACAAGCCCAATTTGTCTCCGCCCGGCCGGGGATTGAACCCCCGACCCCTCGTGTGTGAGACGAGAGCTCTACCTACTAGGCTACGGGCTGTGTGTGTGTGTGTGTGTGTGTGTGGAAGAGTGTAGTGGCGGGTTGGCTAAGTCTGGGACCCTACCTGTGTGTGTGTGTGTGTGTGGGTGTGAGTGTGTGTGTGTTTGTGTTTGTGTTTGTGTTTGTGTGAGTGTGTATTGTGAATCCACCTTATCTTCCTCCCCTCCACCCTGACAAAAGTATATATCACTGCACATTTCTGAAGCCTCCCTCCCTGTCATGCCCAATACGTTGTTAGGATACTTTGCTGGGGCGTGTGAGTGGCAGTTTCCATATTGATATTTTCTCACTTTATCTGGCTAAACTTTCAGCCCCCTTTCCTTTGCATTTCGTTTCGTTTTGGTTTAATTCAGCACAGTCTAATAGAGTAGATAGTTTGTATATCTAGAAATTAGAATACAGGTACCAAATTGAAACTGTGAATTCGTATAAGGGTTGTGGATAGTTTATTAAATATAATTATAAGCCTGCGTGCTGCTATTTTGTCTTATCTCCTATTCCTTTATCACGCTGTAGTAGAGTGGGAGAAAACATGGACCCTCATCCTGACTGTCCGTGGTATTAATCTCAGTTAAGGTAATAACATGCTCTCATGAAACTCACGTGTATTGGCGAGTTATACTTTAGATTAATGTAACCTTCGTGCTTGCCTGGAAGAGAAAAACATTACATCAATTTCAGTTCTGTGGGAATAATTGTAGTAATCCTGTGTAAGGTACTTACTCTGGAATATGGGTCCTATAACTTGGAATGGAAGGAAATAGTTCCTTCAAGTAGGATTTATGTATCTCCTTAATACACTGACTTATAATCGCTGAATTGGTGTCCTTTTTGTTCTTTCCGCTTGATATCATGTATGCTTTCTTTTGATGCATTGATTTATTTTTATTTTTTTGGTATATATACTGTAAATAGGAAATGGTTTACTATTTGTTATCACGCCGTGGGAGAGTGGGTTAAAACATTAAGTCTCGTCTAGACTGTCCTTGGTTCGAATCTCGGTGAAGGTAAAAACATTTATTCGTGAAACTCATGTAGTTGTGATATACAGTATATTTAATTATATATATATATATATATATATATATATATATATATATATATATATGCACTTGAACAGAGAGTGAACAATTTTATTTCAGATAAGGTATATATTTACCTATTTTTTATTTACCCGTGACAAGTTAAACGCTCTAATGACCTGTGCCATTTATAGCATCAAGGGCCGGCCTGTACTTAGCATCCAGCATCCACCCTGACTTAGTCATAATTGAGTGTCTAATTCCACTTCACTGTATAGGCATGGTTGTTTGTTGGAAGCATACACCGAGTTCTTTTTACAGTAGTAGCTATGTAATTTATTTGGCGATGCATCCAGTCGTGTTGGAATGTTACACCGAATATATATATATATATATTTTTTTTTTTAACAAAATATACCACCAGAGACTAGGAAAATCGCTACATATTTTTTGTTTGTAATAATCTTCTCTTTTATTTATCCGTTCTGTACCAGCGACGTCCTTTTAATTATATTATGTCATCTATTTTATTCAGGTTTGGAAGGATATTTAACCATTAAAATGTTTGTGGAGCTTAAGAAGGACCTGTGATATTCAGAGGGTTTATTGAGATTGTATTTACCCCTTTGAGTAAAAAAGGTAGATTATAAGCTAAAGAAAATCGTGTTCGGTAGCCAGAATATGATGAAAAGTACATCATCGTGCTGAAGGGGGTAACCTATTATAACCTAAACTATCCTGACTAACCTAACCGAATCTCACATAGCTTAACTTGACATACCTAACTTAACCTATAGCCTGTTCCTTTTCAACTGACGGTAAATTGCAAAGTTCCCATCAAGATTTATCGGTTATTTTGATGATTTTGTAGTGAAATATCGTGCAAATTATATAGACTTGGTCATTATAGGGTGCAGAAACATGGTAGTTTCACATGTTTTAATTCAGTAACGAGGAATTAGCTGCTAAAGCAAGTGTCACACTAAGCCGAATTAAGTGCCGACGCTTCACGACTTAAGGAGTGGCGATAGAAGGGGGAGACTGCTGGCGAGTGACGTGGGTGATCGCGGGACGGGATGCCCACGGCGGGCAGTATGAATGGGCACGCCGCCTGACGGGGTTGAGCGGCGACCATGCAAGACCTAAGGGAGAAAAATGTCGCAGCCGGGGCGGCGACATGCGCCGTAGCGCGCAAACTGGTCGGCGACAATGCTCCCGACGAGCGGCGTCTATAGGAGGTAGGGCTACGCCTATAGGTACTACTGCGTCGATGGACGGCCACCCTATCACACTGGACGCCTACTCCATCACACTTGACCCCGACCGACGCAAACCGGTCCGTCGGGAAGGGACGTCACACGAGTGGCGACTTTACCACGTGCGACGTTGCCAGGTCGCGGACCTACGCCGCCGCCTGGGCGGTGACTCAAAAAAAGTGTCGAAATTCGTCTTTGCCAGGTCGCGGACTCACGTGAGGCCCTCCTCCTACGACGACGCCTGGGCGGTGACTCAAGAAAGTGTTGAAATTCGTCTTTGCTCATGGACGCCGCCTCTCGGCGTCCCACTCCAGTTGGGTTGCCTCTAAAAATATTCTCGAGCCCTTGGGACGGCGTAGGCTCGCCGCAGGTCGCCGCAGGTCGTTACCGGGTCGCCGCCTGACGGCGACCTACCTTATAGCGGCGTCTGACACAGACAGGTCAGCGCCCTTGTATCGTCTGATGCCGACTGGACGCCGCCCACCTACCGTCCCCATCCCGTCCATGTCCTTGACCTCAGCTACTGCCGACTCAGCTTATGAGAGTTGTGCGTGTTGAACTTATCCTGAGGCCCCTGACGACCTCTCCCGACTTCTCACTTGAGTTGGCACCCACCGACGTTGGGCGTCGATATAGGCAAAGACCTCGTTACGACCCTTAAGTCTTGGAGCGTCGGCACTTAATTCGGCATAGTGTGACACCTGCTTAAGGGATTTAATTTATCGCCAGCTGAAAAGAAACAGAGTATAGTTCACCTAAATTAATAATACTGCGAATACTTGACAGGGGAACATCATACACGTAATGTGCATATTTTTCGTCATGCTATATTTATTTTATGTATACGAGCTAGTATCCCTATAGAAGGTGATCACTCTAGTTCCCCCTCCTCCTCCCCCCTCCCTCCCCCTATCGGCGACTGAGGACCGAAGCCTCTTTCTACAAGCGCCGGTATATTTAGCTCGACTAATGAACCCCGGCTTAGACCCGAGCGACCAGGTAAATAATGTTCAATTAAGACCCCCGGCCGGTAATCCCAAAGGCATATTGACCATTTAGAGCGCTAATGGCCGCGGATTGCCTCACCGCTAAGTAAACGGGACTATAGATGTGGGTCACTCGTTGTATGGACGAGAGCAAGCCGGAAGCACGGGAACGGTTAACCCCTTCTGTACCGCCGACATATCTTTTTAGTTTATTTTGGCTACTATTAGACGATTTTATTCAGTTTAAAGAGGGCCTCTAATCATTAACAGGCTTCGAACTCTATTATTAACCACAGATCCTTTTTAAACTGCACAAAATCGTCTATATATAGCTAGAACGAAATTGAAAAAAACTCTTTGGTACAGAAGGGGTTAAAAGTCACGTTCTACTTCCACAATTTCAACTATATTTTCTCTCCTGATAAAAGAAAAAAACAAAATCTCAAGTCTTTTCAAAATTTGGAGGGGGGCGCTTGTTACATGCAGCTTTGCCTTTTGTCTCCTTCATGTACATAGGAACAAAGAAGTAACGTGAAGAAAGCTTTACTATGAAGATATTGTGTAGGTGTGTTAAGGACGTGTTATGTTATTCCCTTATACGAGTGATAGCCATGGTTTGAAGTATGGAAATAGGATGTAAATTTTGATGGTGACTATACGTTGCTATGAGACTTTAGACTGATTAATGATAGATTATGCTAATGAGCGATGGGCCCTTTCAGACGGGGGGCGACATACTCTTTATCCCCTTTAAGCAGCTAATATACATTATCACGTTTAGACAGATGGCGATATATTAACTTTTCCTTTCAGACAGTTAGTATTCATTGCTCCATTCAGACAGTGGAGAAATATTAGCTTATCCTTTTAGACAGATGGCGACATATTAGATTATCCCTTCAGACAGTTGGCGACACATTAATTTATTCTTTCAGACAATTGGCGACATACAGTTTAAGTTTATCGTTTCAGACAGTTGGCGACACATTAATTTATCCTTTCAGACAATTGGCGACATACAGTATAAGTTTATCGTTTCAGACAGTTGGCGACATATTAGTTTACCCTTTTAGACAGTTGGCGACATAATAGTGTATCTTTTCAGACAGGTAGCGACATATTCATCTTCTTGTTTCATTCAGATTGGTAACGACATCATTATTGGCCCTTTCATACAGGTGTCAACATATCCATCTACTTTCATACAGGTGTCAACATATGCATCTACTTTCATACAGGTGTCAACATATCCATCTACTTTCATACAGGTGTCAACATATCCATCTACTTTCATACAGGTGTCAACATATCCATCTACTTTCATACAGGTGTCAACATATGCATCTACTTTCATACAGGTGTCAACATATCCATCTACTTTCATACAGGTGTCAACATATCCATCTACTTTCATACAGGTGTCAACATATCCATCTACTTTCATACAGGTGTCAACATATCCATCTACTTTCATACAGGTGTCAACATATCCATCTACTTTCATACAGGTGTCAGCATATCCATCTACTTTCATACAGGTGTCAACATATCCATCTACTTTCATACAGGTGTCAACATATCCATCTACTTTCATACAGGTGTCAACATATGCATCTACTTTCATACAGGTGTCAACATATCCATCTACTTTCATACAGGTGTCAACATATCCATCTACTTTCATACAGGTGTCAACATATCCATCTACTTTCATACAGGTGTCAATATATGCATCTACTTTCATACAGGTGTCAACATATCCATCTACTTTCATACAGGTGTCAACATATCCATCTACTTTCATACAGGTGTCAACATATGCATCTACTTTCATACAGGTGTCAACATATCCATCTACTTTCATACAGGTGTCAACATATCCATCTACTTTCATACAGGTGTCAACATATCCATCTACTTTCATACAGGTGTCAACATATCCATCTACTTTCATACAGGTGTCAACATATCCATCTACTTTCATACAGGTGTCAACATATCCATCTACTTTCATACAGGTGTCAGCATATGCATCTACTTTCATACAGGTGTCAACATATCCATCTACTTTCATACAGGTGTCAACATATCCATCTACTTTCATACAGGTGTCAACATATGCATCTACTTTCATACAGGTGTCAACATATCCATCTACTTTCATACAGGTGTCAACATATCCATCTACTTTCATACAGGTGTCAACATATCCATCTACTTTCATACAGGTGTCAATATATGCATCTACTTTCATACAGGTGTCAACATATCCATCTACTTTCATACAGGTGTCAACATATCCATCTACTTTCATACAGGTATCAACATATGCATCTACTTTCATACAGGTGTCAACATATCCATCTACTTTCATACAGGTGTCAACATATCCATCTACTTTCATACAGGTGTCAACATATCCATCTACTTTCATACAGGTGTCAACATATCCATCTACTTTCATACAGGTGTCAACATATCCATCTACTTTCATACAGGTGTCAACATATCCATCTACTTTCATACAGGTGTCAACATATCCATCTACTTTCATACAGGTGTCAACATATCCATCTACTTTCATACAGGTGTCAACATATCCATCTACTTTCATACAGGTGTCAACATATCCATCTACTTTCATACAGGTGTCAACATATCCATCTACTTTCATACAGGTGTCAACATATCCATCTACTTTCATACAGGTGTCAACATATCCATCTACTTCCATACAGGTGTCAACATATCCATCTACTTTCATACAGGTGTCAACATATCCATCTACTTTCATACAGGTGTCAACATATCCATCTACTTTCATACAGGTGTCAACTTATGCATCTACTTTCATACAGGTGTCAACATATCCATCTACTTTCATACAGGTGTCAACATATCCATCTACTTTCATACAGGTGTCAACATATCCATTTACTTTCATACAGGTGTCAACATATCCATCTACTTTCATACAGGTGTCAACATATCCATTTACTTTCATACAGGTGTCAACATATCCATCTACTTTCATACAGGTGTCAACATATCCATCTACTTTCATACAGGTGTCAACATATGCATCTACTTTCATACAGGTGTCAACATATCCATCTACTTTCATACAGGTGTCAACATATCCATCTACTTTCATACAGGTGTCAACATATCCATCTACTTTCATACAAGTGTCAACATATCCTTCTACTTTCATACAGGTGTCAACATATCCATCTACTTTCATACAGGTGTCAACATATGTATCTACTTTCATACAGGTGTCAACTTATGCATCTACTTTCATACAGGTGTCAACATATCCATCTACTTTCATACAGGTGTCAACATATGCATCTACTTTCATACAGGTGTCAACATATCCATTTACTTTCATACAGGTGTCAACATATGCATCTACTTTCATACAAATATTAATATATGCATTTACTTTCATACAGGTGTCAACATATCCATCTACTTTCATACAGGTGTCAACATATCCATCTACTTTCATACAGGTGTCAACATATCCATTTACTTTCATACAGGTGTCAACATATGCATCTACTTTCATACAGGTGTCAACATATCCATCTACTGTCATACAGGTGTCAACATATCCATCTACTTTCATACAGGTGTCAACATATCCATCTACTTTCATACAGGTGTCAACATATCCATCTACTTTCATACAGGTGTCAACATATGCATCTACTTTCATACAGGTGTCAACATATCCATCTACTTTCATACAGGTGTCAACATATCCATTTACTTTCATACAGGTGTCAACATATGCATCTACTTTCATACAAATATTAATATATGCATTTACTTTCATACAGATGTCGACATATTTATTTACTTGCATACAGACGTCAATATATACATATACTTTCATACAAGTTTCAACATATTATTTTTTGTATTTTTTGTTCTATGTGGATGAGGGAGACAAAAGGCAGAACTGCCTATGGCGAGTGCTTCCCCCAGTATTTTTACCCCTGTTTCATGGACAAGACCATAGGGGTCACTTCTGCCCCCCCCCCCCCATCTTCTTTCCTACAGGTGTCGACATATTCATCTATTTTCATACATGTGTTAGTATATGCATCTACTTTCATACAGGAGTTGACATATTCATCTACTTTCATACAGGTGTCGACTTATTCATCTACTTTCATACAGGTGTCGACTTATTCATCTACTTTCATACAGGTGTAAATATATGCATCTACTTTCATGAGATTTACCAAAGCCTGTTAATCTACTAAATTTTGCATTGTTGGTGATATCAATTTTAGGAGAATGTATTGAGGAAATTACACTGGGGACTTGGAACCAAAAGAATTTCTAGAATTCGTACAGGACTGTTTCTTGACTCAACATAGCCAACTAGAGAGAACAATATATTCGATTTAGTGTTCAGTATTAAACAAAATCTAATTACTGATGTAGTTATCGGAGGAAGCCTAGGACATAGTGACCATGGTGAAATCTGAGTCAATCTACAATGGAAAAATGCATTAATAATAAATTGGGCCTTAGTTCCTAGTTTTAAACAAGCAAATTTCCACAGGTTATGGGAACACCTGGCAAGTGTGTTTGGAGCGTAGAATCCCTGTTTGTACAATGAAAGGCCAAATGGCGAGTTAAGGACATCAGGTAGTCAAATTTATGACTAAGACACAAATGAAGCAGCCCAGAATATTTATTTTTGTTCAGGTAAATTTAATAAGATCATTAGTGATTCCTAAGGTGAGTATTACCCTATAAAGCACTTCAGATCCAATAATAGCGACCCTAGATGGATGAATGATAGCATCGAATATACGCTAGGTTTAAAGGAACGAGTATAAAAGAAAATGTAGAGAGGTGAAGACCATTTAAGAAATTATTACGCAAATCTTAGTAGAACAGTTAAAGCTGGTATTAGGAAAACCAAGTGTAATTACGAGATCAATGTAGCTAGGGAATCGAAAATATACCCAATGGGGTATAGGCCCTCCTAAAACGGAGATGGCAATTGTAGTCTGACAGCTTCAAAATACCAGTTCTATAAGAATTAAACTACCTATCATAATCTACCTTAAATTTAGTTCCGATTACAGTGCAAAAGAGCCTAATAAAAGCATCAGTCTTCAACATAAGGTAAACAGAGTTCTTGGATATATATCTAGAAACGTAAGTACCAGAATAGCAGACATAATACTCTTCAATTTTTATTTCTTTATTACAGAATGGACATATACTGTAGATTTCTTGGAGGCAGTAAAACGAATAATTGCAAATATGGTGCATAATATTTGAAAAATTTCATATGCAGAAAGGTTGAAGAAATTAAGCTTGCATGCGTTAGAGAGACATAGAATTTAGAGCGGATATGATAGAGGTATTCAAACGGGTAAGTGGGATAAATAAGGGAGACATGAAAGATGTACTAAAACTCAGTGACATTTTTTTCAAACTGGATAAATTTAGTTTCAGAAAATATATAGGTAAATACAGATTTGACAACAGAGTTGTAGATTTGTAGAATAGGCTACCAAGTGCTATAGTATGCGATCAAGAATGATAGAGAGCTTTAAGATAAAATAATATAGGCAAATGGACGGGATGGGTTGGGTGTGAAAGGTATCTGCCTTGCATGGGCCAAACGGTCTCTTGCAGGCTCCAGTTTTTGTATGTGTTTGATATATTAAGTTACATCTCCGCAGAGTTATTATTGACAGTAACTAAATTATTGGTAACCTCCCTCCCCCCCCCCCCCTCTCTCTCTCTCTCTCTCTCTCTCTCTCTCTCTCTCTCTCTCTCTCTCTCTCTCTCTCTCTCTCTCTCTCTCTCTCTCTCTCTCTCTCTTCTTTCTCTCTTCTTCTCTCTCTCTCTTTTCTCTCTCTCTCTCTCTCTCTCTCTCTCTCTCTCTCTCTCTCTCTCTCTCAGTAATCTTGTCACTATCCCTCATCACTCTCATCTTGTTTACACTTCTCAAAATGATTGGTAACCTCTCTCTCTCTCTCTCTCTCTCTCTCTCTCTCTCTCTCTCTCTCTCAGTAATGTTGTCACTATCCCTCATCACTCTCATCTTGTTTACACTTCTCATTTTTCCCAGCCCCCCCAAGTATCGGCATGTGTGTGTGTGTGTGTGTGTGTGTGAGTATGTGTGGGTGGTTGTGAGAGAAAATGTGAGTGAGTATGTGTGTGTTTTATATATATATATATATATTTTTTTTTTTTTTTTTTTTTTTTTTTAATACAGCTACTCCCTCCCAGGCATAGGCTGAGAACCTGTACATTCAACCGTACATTGAACGGCAAAGCCCGTGAGGTTTCGTTCCAGTCTAGGGAGTGAGACATGTGAAGCACTTTGGGATACAACCAGCCCCCGATATTTTGCCTTCGCAAGATGCAGGGTTGTCCACCCACGGTTCGAAGCAGCCACATCTCTGAAGCTGCTTTGCTTCACTGTCTCACCACCTATACTCGGACCCTCACTCTCAGAACGCCAGCTATTGAACAATGAACTCACTAGGCATTGACCCCCTGTAGCATATTTTGAATATGGGAATATTCATACAATACTATTTAATCAGGGAACAATGAGGGTATTTTTGTTGGCGTTTCGGTGTGCTGTGGTAATGCACTGATACTAAGTACAGCACAAATTCCATCCCAATAATATCTTCCCATTGATACATCGGGATTCGAACCCGGGACCATTGGATTACCAGTCCAGTGGCATGACCACTCCACCATACTTGTGTATATATGTGAGTGAGTGTGTGTGTATGTGTGTCTGTCTGTGTTTGTGTGTGTGAGTATCTTTGTGCGTGTGTGTATGCATGTATGTGTGTGTGTGTGTGTGTGTGTGTGTGTGTGTGTGTGTGTGAATGAGTGTGTATCTGTGTGTGTGTATAACTCCGGAACCCTCAAGTCCTACTCCAGCCAAGCCCTCTCGGTGAGGACTAGTTGCTCCTTTAGTGTGTGTCAGTGTGTTTATGTTTGTGTATGAGTGTGTGTTTGTGTGTATCTGAGCGTGTGTGTGTGTTTGTGTGTATCTGAGCGTTTGTGTGTATCTGAGCGTGTGTGTGTGCGTTGGTGAGTGAGTGTGTGTGTGTGTGTGTGTGTGTGTGACGCGTCCTGGTTTGTATGCGTGTGTTTGTGAGTGTGTAAAGGGGGTTGGTGTAGGCTATGCTTGTGTGTTTATGTAAAAATGTGTGTATGAGTGTGTGCTTATATCTATCTATCTGTAATATGCGCGTGTGTTTGTGTATGTGTGGGTGTGGTTGTCAAAATGGCTCTCCAAATCTCTCACAAACACAGGGGTACAGACTTACTATACCCTATTCCAAGTAAGCAGGCCAAAAAATCTTGAACATTAACCGCTATAACTCACTAACGACTAGAGCAATCGAGCTAATATGTCTACCATTTGGGAAGGGTCAGCCAGGGAATAGGTGTGGAAATGTATAGCCCATTTGCTCAAGCCCTTTTTGAGTTACAGAGGTTAGGGTTTACGATATCTGGCCTAACTATTTGGAACGGAGTATAGCCGTTGCTGACTCGTATCTGTGTGTTTGTGTGTGGGGGGTTTTCTGGCTATATGTTAAGGGGTGTGACCTGTTTTTTTTATTATTTCTCTCCTTTTCTCTCTTTCTCTGGCTTGTATCCATTCGGCCCCATTCAGCCAACTATTTTAAAAAGTTTATCCCCATCCAGGTGTCGATTTCTTCCTGGACGAGCGATAGCGAGCCAGCATTATATGAAAAGATCCAGCTTCGCCGGAGACATTTTTCTATCGAAAAAATTAAAAATTTAGCCTGCTGTCAAACACGTTTTAAAAATATGCCGGCTCGCTACCGCTCACCAGTAAACAATTGACACCTGGATGGGGATAAACATCTTAAAACAGTAGGCTGAATGGGGCCAAATGGATACAAGCCAGAGAAAGAGAGAAAAGGGGAGAACAAAAGCAGGTCACCCCCCTTAATGAATGTGAGTATTTTATTATCTCTGCCAAACGGAGCATGCGGAGATTATGTGTCCATCATGTTGTGTGAGTTGAGCTCTTTGTTTCTCTGTATGTTCCTTTGTCTGTTTGTCAGCATGATTAATCAATAAGTAATGGAAGGATTTAGACGTAACTTTATCAGTACCTTCATCTGGTACACAAATTGAAACGATTATTTATTTATATGTTTATATATATATATTAATTATCTATTTGTATTTATTTTGTATTTATTTTTTGGCAAACATATGAGGACCCCACCACCCTGCCGTACGTAACCACCTAAATAACTCTCCCCGCCTCCCAAACATCTGAGGACCCCACCACCCTGCCATACGTAACCACCTAAATAACTCTCCCCGCCTCCCAAACATCTGAGGACCCCACCACCCTGCCGTACGTAACCACCTAAATAACTCTCCCCGCCTCCCAAACATCTGAGGACCCCACCACCCTGCCATACGTAACCATCTAAATAACTCTCCCCGCCTCCCAAACATCTGAGGACCTCACCACCCTGCCATACGTAACCACCTAAATAACTCTCCCCGCCTCCCAAACATCTGAGGACCCCACCACCCTGCCATACGTAACCACCTAAATAACTCTCCCCACCTCCCAAACATCTGAGGACCCCACCACCCTGCCATACGTAACCACCTAAATAACTCTCCCCGCCTCCCAAACATCTGAGGACCCCACCACCCTGCCGTACGTAACCACCTAAATAACTCTCCCCGCCTCCCAAACATCTGAGGACCCCACCACCCTGCCATACGTAACCACCTAAATAACTCGCCCCGCCTCCAAAATCGCCATGCAAATATTGTTTTAACCCTTTGAGTACCAGCGACGTTTGTTATATTTTATTCTAGCTATATTTAGACAATATCATGCAGTTTAGGAAGGATCTGTGGTAGCTAAAAGTGTTGATTGAGAGAGTTTGAAGCCTTATTATTGCTATAGGTCCTTCCTAAGCTGAATATAATCATCTAATAGTTGCCAGAATATGATGAAAAGGACGTCCCTGGTACTCAATGGGTTAATTTTCACGATACTCCCTGTGTTACATAATGGTTACGTAAAGTATTCATACAAAATATTGGTGAAGATCAGATGACTGGAAGTGGGTGCTAAAGGCCTCCCCCAAATATATCTTAAGCCGGTATCACACGAGCGCATTTTCACTCAACATTCATCCTCAACACTGATCTGGCAGCTTATGAGATCAACATTTATCATATTTCGGTCACCTAAATTCATCTACCATTAGTCTAGTTTCCGATACCAGTGCAAAATATTCCAGAAATGTTGCCAGAAAAATGTTGATCATCGAATGTTGACTAAAAAGGCTCTCGTGTGATACCGGCTTTACTGGTATCTCTAAAATGTATGCACGGGAGTAACCCCTTCTGTACCGGCGACGTCTTTTTCATTTTAGTTTAGCTATACATAGACGATTTTGTGCAGTTTCAGAAGGATCTGTGGTAGTAAAAAGGTTAAGTAAGATAGTTCGAAGCCTGTTAATTGCTGGAGGCCTTTTTTAAACTGAATACAATTGTCTAATAGTAGCCAGAATAAAGAATAAAAGACGTCGCCGGTACAGAAGGGGTTAACCTTTTAAAATACCAGTGATGTCTAATTTATTTTATGTGTATGCGCATAATGTGTGTACATACATTTAGTGTGTATGTTTATCTGTCTATCTATCCGTATGTGTGTTTTTCTATGTGTGTCTTTAGAAGGCCTTCCACATTACTCGGCCACACAAAGCTTTAATTACAATCCCCCGCAACTGTTCCTATGACTTATTCAGTATTTATGTATGTTTTCATCTGCCTCTTTATCTATCAATCCGTGTCTGCCTATCTATCTGTCTGTCTGTCTGTTTTTTCTAAGTGTGTGTGCTCTAAATTTTCTCTTGGCAACACAGAGCTTTTCAAACTCCAGAAACCCTTCCTTTGATTCATATTTCTGTATGTGTGTTAGTATTTGCCTCTTTATCTATCTATCTATCTATATGTGTGTGTCTATCTATCTAGCTATCCGTGTCTATCTATCTATATGTGTGTCTATCTATCTATCTATCCATCTATCTGTGTGTTTTTCTAAGTGAAGTGTATGTTAAGAAGGCCCTCCAAATTCTCTCTCTCCCGGCCACACACACACAAAATGTATATACAACCAACCCCTCCACCAGCGTATATGACTCTTATCTGATGCCTCAATGGACTCTCACCACCTCTCACACTTGTTGACACACACCACTGTTCACGCTACACTCACGCTCACCCGCCACATCTCAGGATACACACTTAGTTTTCATATCATACATAGGCGAGTTGGTGGCGTTGGTGGGTTTCATTGGCAGGTCTTTTGTTTTCTATCTGCTGGTGCGCGTGTCTGTCTGTCTTTCTAGGTGTGTGTGTGTGTGTGTGTGTTTTTTTTTTTTTTTTTTTTTTTTTTGTGTTTGTATGTGTGTGTGTGTGACAGAGTTTGTGTTCATGTATTCATTATGTATGAGGCCGTCCATTTCAATTATATTAAATTAAATTCAATACAATTCAAGTCAATCATTTTCTTGTCATGAACGTACAATATGTATACATAAAATATTACAATTGTTTTTATATACATCATGACAAAGAGGACTTGATACCAGCTGCTATATGTGTCTTCAATTTATTTATTTATTTACATTAAGTTATGAAAAGGCAATGAGAAACTTTGTTGCCAAAAACTAATAAGGTTACTGCAATACCCTGTACCTGCAAAAATCCCGCAACCACAAAACTACCCAAATTGACGTCTGGGATAGCGTAAAATAGCCTTTGGTGGCGAAGTCTAAGAAACCCACCACCTGAATCACCACGAGACTATCACCTGGTTCTTTCAAGGAGAACTAAGGTTGCTATCCTATTGTACATCCGTGGTATTACAGTGGGTTAGCGCGCGAGTCTGGTAAATCCTACTGAGGTCCCTAACCAGAGTCCGAAACCGCGCCAGTCTGGTAAAACCTACTGAGGTCCCTAACCAGGGTTCGAACCCGCGCCAGGCCACTGGGCAGGCCTGGGGATTTTCGGGAGGGTTAAATTTCCTTCTCACCCAGCATTTCAGTTACATTATAATTATACATACGTATATGTAATCTAGTCATAGAATATGTTAAGACATTTATAGGTAAATAGTGAACACTGGTTTTCCACTTTTGTTGAAATATGCCATAAATGAATACTTCTAAATGTAAATGTTTTATGAGCCAAAGATTTTCTGCCTAATGGGATACGAAGATTACTTCTCTGTCTAGTAGAATAGGGGTGTACTTGTTCGTTTGTATTAAACACGTCATTCAAAGCTCTATGTACCACATTTTTTCATGAATTTGAACATTAGTTTTCCTATCAAATATTGATACACTTTTGACAATAGCAAGAGTTTAACCCCTTCACCACCATTACGTAATTTTCATCATTTTCTGGTTACCATTGGACGATTTTCTTTTGTTTATAATCTACCTCTACGAATCAAATGGGAACATACGATCTCAATAAATCCTCTTGATAACTTACGTCCTTCTTAAACTGCATAAAGCCATCTAATTTTAGCCAAAGTCAAAAGGTATAAAGGTATTGTGGTTCTGAAAGGGTTAAGGGACTTAAATAATGGGTCTGTATGGTCTTTTTGTTTGGATGATGTAATTTTCCTGACGGTTCTCTTTTCTAGCGGGGTTAGGATATGTAAATTATTTCATATATTTATGCATTTATTATTGTTATAGTTTCCTCCCTAAACCTCCATCCAGCTTATTCAATTATCTTTAAGATCCCCCTTCAAGATAGATTTGTAAAATGTTCGTGGGGAGATTGTAGGCACCAATCGAGCAGGGGAGACCACACAGGCATATGATATGGAGTTGCTGGAACTCCTGCTTCATTTGCCTGGCTTCCCCCACTGTTTCTATTTGTGCCTCACCTACACAGCGAGTAATCCAGCTAACTCTCACAAACACCTCCTCTTCCGATTCCTTTCACTACACTTACCAAGCACACCACCTTTCTTTCCAGCAATCCTAAACTACCTCTAATGAGCCCTGATTTTGTCTCTGTCGCTCTTTCACCCTTGGGGGTAAGGGGTTAGGGGGGGGGGGGTATTTGTTGCAGGCAGCTTTTGTTTTTGTCTTCTCCATACACATAAGAAAACACAAATGTCCCGGCCAAATGCCGGTTCCTCCAAAATTACAAGCTTGGTATCCCTTGCCAGGAAAGAAATCGACATCTAAATGGCACGAAAGGTCTTAAAATCTATAAACAAGTGTGGCAAAAAACTTAAATCTGAAAAGTAATGGGGTTAAATATGAGGAAGAAGGTGTCAAGAAAAATAACTACCTTCCCCTTAAGCACAAACTGAAAAGGATATTATTGGCAGAACCCCTGGTAACGTTATTCTCAATCTTTCTTCTATTCAACAGCTCAGCTCTGGAACTCTCTCCCAGAATCAGTTTTTCCTCTTCCTATTACTTAAATTGTTTCAAACTCCGTGTGTCCAGGCATTTTGGCTCGAACGTCCCTTGATTTTGGCCCTGTCACTCTTTCAACTCGGGGGGGAGGCACTCGGCACAGGCAGTTCTGCCTTTTGTCTCCCTCACTCACATACAAAAAAAGGAAGAAGAAGAAGGAAGTAGTGTGTGAGTAAAGGTAAGAAGGAAGAAAAATGAGTGAGGGAGTAAAGGAAGGAAGCGAGTGGATACAAGTAATGAAGAAGAAGAAGGAAGTAGTGAGAGAGTAAAGGAAGGAATAATACGGAAGATGTGAGTAAGATAGTACATTAGGAAGGAAGGAAGGAGTGAAGACAAAGGAAGGAGGGAGTGAGTGAGTACAGGAGTAAGGAGAAGAGACAGGAAAGGAAGAAGGTGTGAGAGAGTAAAGGAAGGAAGGAAGGAGCTGATACAAAAGGAAGAAAGAGTATGAAAATAGGAAGGAAGAAGAAGGAAGGAGTGGACACAAAGCAGGAAGTAGTAGTGAGAGAGTAAAGGAAGCAAGAAGAAGGAAGGCATGGACACAAAGAAGGAAGTAGTGAAAGCGTAAAGGAAGGAAGGATCATATCGAGTCGACAAAAAGGAGGAAGTAGTGAGGGAGTAAAGGAATGAAGGAGTGAGACAGTAAAGAAAGGAAGGAGTGGACACAAAGGAAGAAGAAGGAGGAAAGAGTATGTAAGTAAAGGAAGAAGGAAGGAGTGAGAGAGTAAAGAAAGGAATGGACACAAAGAATGAAGTAGTGAGAGAGTAAAGGAAGGAAGTAGTGGAGTCAAGTAAGATGAAGGGAGGAGAGAGTGAGTGAGTGAGTGAGTGAAGGAAGGAAGTAGTGAGTGAGTAAAGGAAGGAAGGAAGAAAGTAAAGAAAGAAGAAGGAAGAAGGAAAGAAGTAGTAAGAGAGTAAATAAGGAAGAAGGACGGAAGTAGTAAGAGAGTAAAGGAAGGAAGGAAGAAAGTAAAGAAAGAAGAAGGAAGAAGGAAGGAAGTAGTAAGAGAGTAAAGAAGTAAGAAGGAAGAAGGACGGAAGTAGTAAGAGAGTAAAGGAAGGAAGGAGTGGCTGCCACACCGCCGTATTGATCTCCCAAGTCATTCTTTGCCCAGTCCTCCTCCAGGGGCACTGCTACTCTTCTGGTTGTTGTTGTTGTTATTATTGTTGTTAGTGTTGTTATTATTGTTCCTCCTTCCTCCTCCAGGGGCACTGCTACTCTCGCTGTTGTTGTTGTTGTTAGTGTTGAGGTTATTTGTGTTGTTGTTGCTGTTATTGTTATTGTTCCTCTTTCCTCCTCCAGGGGAACTGCTATTCATTTTGTTGTTGTTGTTAGTGTTGAGGTTATTGTTGTTGTTGCTATTGTTCATCCATCCTCCTCCAGGGGCACTGCTACTCTTGTTGTTGTTGGTGGTGGTGGTGTTATTGGTGGTGGTGTTATTTTTGTTGTTATTATTGTTAATTATTTGCCCGGGCACTGCTAATGTTGTTGTTGCTTGGGTTCTTGTTACTTTTTTTGTTTATTGTTATTCATTTTTTGTCCAGTTATTATCCTCCTTCCTCCTCCCCAGACACTGATACTGCTGTTTTTGTTATTGGTGGTGGTGTTATTTGTATTGTTGTTGTTGTTGTTGTTGTTGTTGCTGTTATTGTTATTGTTCATGCTTTGCCCAGGCCTCCTTCCTCTTCCAGGGACACTGCTATTCTTTTGTTGTTAGTGATAGAGTCATTTGTGTTGCTATTGTTCATTATTTGTCCAGTCCTCCCTCCTCCTCCTCCCCAGGCACCAGCTGCTATTGTTGTTGTTGGTGTTTTTGTGTTGTGTTTTGTTGTTCATTCTTTGTCCAGTTATCCTCCTCCTTCTTTCTACTTCCTCCTCCACCTCAGGCACTGCTCCTGGGTTGTTGTGCATGTTGTTTTTTGTTGTTCATGTTGTTGTTGTTGTGTGTGCATTGCCTAGTCCTCCTTCCGTGAAACTCCTGCTGTTGTTATGGTATTTTTTGTTTGCTCAATAATTCTACTGTAGATCACTACTGCAAACACACACCTAATGTAGATCACTACTGCAAACACACACCTAATGTAGATCACTACTGCAAACACACACCTAATGTAGATCACTACTGCAAACACACACCTAATGTAGATCACTACTGCAAACACACACCTAATGTAGATCACTACTGCAAACACACACCTAATGTAGATCATTACTGCAAACACACACCTAATGTACATCACTACTGCAAACACACACCTAATGTAGATCACTACTGCAAACACACACCTAATGTAGATCACTACTGCAAACACACACCTACTGTAGATCACAACTGCAAACACACACCTCATACCTAGATCACTACTACAAACACACACCTCACACCTAGATCACAACTGCAAACACACACCTCACTCCTAGATCACAACTGCAAACACACACCTCACACCTAGATCACAACTGCAAACACACACCTCACTCCTAGATCACAACTGCAAACACACACCTCACACCTAGATCACAACTGCAAAGACACACCTTACACTTAGTTCACGTTTACAAACACACACCTCATACATAGATCACAAGTCAAGAAGGTATTGTCATGGAGGTATTAAGACCCGTGATTCTCCATGGGTATTGGGACATTTTTCTACCCCCCCCCCCCTCCTCACTTCTTAATATGTGACATAATATTGAACTCATTATCATCATTTTATACAAGGTTAATCTTCTCATCCTCCTGCTTCTTCTTCCCACTCCTACACTATCTCCTTCCCTCAGCCCTTCCCTCTCATCTCCCCTCTGTCTTTCCCTCATCCTTAGGGCCAGGTCTCATCGTCTAATAACCTCCAAGTCCTTCCCTCACTCTTCCCCTCTCTCTTTCCTTCTCTCGCCTTTCTCTTCCCTTCCTCTCTCCCTCCCTTTCCGTCTCTCTCTCCCTTTCCTTCTCTCTCTCCCTTTCCTTCTCTCTCTCTCTCTCTCTCTCTCTCTCTCTCTCTCTCTCTCTCTCTCTCTCTCTCTCTCTCTCTCTCTCTCTCTCTCTCTCTTCCACCGAACTATGCTTATATCTGGAAATCTTATCTCAAGAAACTGCAATGTCTGTACTAATGTTATGTTTATCAAAATAGACCCATATTGTACATGGCTAAGATATAATTATATATTATGTGCCCAATTGTAACTGTAATAGGATAAGGATTGAGAGAGATAAGGGAGTAGGGTATATTTTTTTAGTTTCTTCTATAGACCTCCCTCAAGCTTAAACAAAAAATACTCTCTAGAACCCCGGGCCCTTCGAGATCAATTTGTAAATTTTTCGGTATAAAAATGCGTGTTTACCACAAACAATGAGTGTATCGTGATGTATAATAGTCTGCTTACAGTAAATAATGGTTATTGAGTCAAGCCAAGTCTCTCTTCCCCCTCCCCGCCCCGTCTCTTGCGTCTAATAACCTTCACCTCCTCAGTAGCCCACGAGCAGGTTCTCTCTGGTGGTTGTGGCCCCTCTTCTCCCTCATGTTTAGCCCAATTAGTTGTGAGATTGTAAGACATTCGTTCCATTACTTTGGTGATTTTAAGACCTTTAGCCACATTTCTTAGTCAATATTAGGACCTTTTGTTCCATGTAGGTGTCGATTTTTTCCTGGCGAGCGACAGCGAGTCTGCAATTTAAGAGAAATCGGCCTTCGGCCGAAACCATTTTTCTACCGAAAAATGTACAAATGGATCTCGATGGGGGTTCTAGGGGTATTTTTCTGAAGCTTAAGGGAGGGCAATGTGGGAAACTAAAAATATATGGATAAATAAACAAATAGACCAAAGAAACATACCCTATCCCCTTAACTCTCTCCTTCCTTCTCCTTCTCTTTCTCTTTCTGTTCTACCTTACCTCTGTCCCCGCCTACTTTCCTTAATTCTTCCTTCTCTTCTCTACTTCCTCGTTGCTATCCCTACAGCTCTTTGTGTCTCTCCTTCCCTCGGTTATTTTGTCAGTTTCAATATCTTCTCTTCCTCCTTCTCCTCCTATTCGTTTTCTTTCTTCTTCCCTCCATTATTTTCTCCTATTCCCTCTCTCCCCGTCGTTTAACCCTTTCTGTACCGGATACGTCTTTTTAATTTTATTCTAGCTATAATATGTAGACGATTTTGTGCAGTTTAAGAAGGATATGGGGTAGTAAAAAGGGTTAGGCTAAGTGAGATAGTTCGAAGCCTATTGATTGCTGGAGCCTCTTAATAAAGTGAATAAAAACATCTAATAGTAGCCAGAATAAAGTTACAAAGACGTTGCCGGTACAGAAGGGGTTAACCCATTCAGTACCAGTGACGTAATTTTCATTATATTCTGGCAAATAGTAGACGATTGTATCCAGTTTAAAAAGGGCCTCCAGCAACTAACAGGCTTCGAACTATGTTGTTGTTGTTGTTGAAGGGGCATTTATTATATACTAGCCCACTGTGCCTAGGGCCTTACAAGGCTAGTGTTTGAACTATGTCAATTAACCATTTTTACTATCACAGATCCTTCTTAAACTGCACATAATTGTCTAAATATAGCTAGAATCAAATTTAAAAGACGTCGTCGGTACAAGAAAGAGTTGATAATCTTCATCTCCTCAGTAACCCACCCACCCACCAGACACAGGGTAGTCTTATTTAATTAATAGGGGAACACTTCAAACAATAGCAAGGAGGATAGCCCTCCACCTTTTACTCTTCTACTTTGCTCTTTCTTTCCTCCTTTCCTTCTCTCTAATTCTTAAGGGACCTCTCACCTCCTCAACCTGTCTATCCACCTCAACTTTAACTATTTGCAGACCATAAGAGATTTAACGAATTTAGATTACCATGTCCCTTTTATTATCTTTTTGTTTTCTCATCCTTTTCCTTTCTTATTCAGTAAAATAGAGTTTCACAGGTTCATAGCCCCATGTTCTTCCCTCACTTAAGGTGTAGATAATATATACCTTGATTTTCAAAGTTCCACACAAACGTTTATTGATAAAATTAAAATGCATGGAATACAAGACGGTGTGTTGAAATTGATAGAACATTTTCTCAGTGACAAAAAGCAAAGTTATAACCGGTGAAGCATCCAAATGGATCAATGTGAGTAACTGTCTAACCCAGGGATCGGTACTGGGGCCAGTTCTCTTCCTAGTTTACATTAACGACGTAGATGATGGTCTCACCTATACAATCTCAAAGTTTGCTGAAGATACACAAATTGTAAATAGCGTACTCTCCAATGAACATGTTGAAAATATGCAACAAAATTAGATAAGTTGTCATGCTGGGCTCAAATTTGACAAATGTGTTTCAATGTGGATAAATGTAAAGTACTCCATATTGGAAATGTATGTGAGATAGCAAACTATTCAATGATTGTCACTTAGCAAAAGAGTGTAAACAGAGAAACTGATTTGAGAGTAACAATATCGAGTAACCTAAAACCCAGTCAACAATGTACAAAGTTGTTGTTCCCTAAGCTGCCTGGCCGAACAGCCCCGAGTCCCTGAGGAAGGCCATGGCCACGATCGGGCTTTCCCACAGAGCTCTCATTGAGTGTAGGTTGTGTTGTTGGCGTAAGTGGTTGTGTGAAATGCAGTCTTCTATGATGTGTTTATGGGGTGCTGTGTTACATCCCGGGCAGGCGTCGACAACAGGTCATCCAGTCTCTTCTGATAGCTCAGAGAGCTGGATGGTGTCCTGCATCTCAGCCTGCCAGTGGACTCTGTCCTCGCGAGGGAGGGAGGATTCGGAAGGATGGATTTCGGGAGGTCCGTGCATGCACTGCGTGTTGTCTGTGAGTGAGTGGATGATTGGCGAGAGATTGAGTATGGATGTGCTTCTGGAAGTTGGTTCGGGGTGGGCAGGAGAGGACAATAATTGTGTGTGATACCGTGTGCTGGGTGTTGTTTTGATATTTCTTGGTGTCTGTGGGTGTGTTGCCATGTAGTTTAGTGGGTGGTCTTGGTTCGTGGAGGCTGCTGCCAGGAATTGAGTGCCTCTCATGTCCAGATGGTCTTTGACTTTGAGGATTTTGGTTTCTTGATGTAGATGATCTGTGGGTGCAGTGCAATGTACAAAGTTGTTAAGAAGACAAACAAATTAATTGGCTTGATAGGCAGGTCATTTGAGCATAAATCCAAAGATGTAATCCTAATTCTTTACTATTTCTTAGTCCGCCCTCTTCTGGAATATTGAATTCAATCCTGCTGCTCTTACTACCAAAAAGATATAGGCAAGCTAGAAGGAGTTCAACGTAGAATTACCAAAACGATACCTAGAAAAAGAACAAACCATACGAGGAGCATTTTAATTTATTTCCTTTAACCCAGCGCAGCTTAAGAGGCGACTTAATTAAAGTATTCAAAATCATCAAAGGCGTCGACAATATGAACTGTAATAAATACTTCACTATCAACCCATCACATTACTTATGGGGAAACGGTTGCAAAATATTTGGTAAACCTTTTAACTCACATGAGTCTAAGAATTTATTCTTCAATCGAGTTGTCAACTTGTAAAATGGACTTTCCCGAGATGTTATAGACTGCAGCACTGTTGATGCTTTTAAACTTCGCCTTGCCTTAAATCCGTGACTGACTGCATTTGTAAATTGATAATTTATATATTTCCCCTCAGATTCATCAAGGATTATATTGCATTTATATATAACTAAGATGTTAATCTTTTTTTCCCCCCAGATAAACTTTCTTATAACTGTGCAATAGCTGCGGTTGTGGATGGCCATCGGTCACTTCCTCATCCTATCAACTCCGGTGTTCCTCAGGGCTCTGTCCTATCTCCCATTCTCTTTCGAATTTTCATAAATAATCTTCTCAACTGTACCTCCAGTCCCATCCATTCATACGCAGACGACTCTACCTTACACTACTCAATTAGTTTTCCTGAACGCCCCAGCCAGCAATCCCTCAAAAACATAGGTAATGAAGCCATGCAACACTTATCTTCTGATCTAACTACTATTTCCAATTGGGGCAGAGGAAACCTTGTTGTCTGTAATGCTTCCAAAACCCAATTTCTTCATCTTACTACCCGTTCGGAACTCCCAGAGGACTATCCCTTACACTTCAACAATACAACAATCAATCCTTCATCTTCTCTCAATATTCTCAGTGTCATTTTTTCTTCTGCTCTCACTTGGAAGGACCATATTACCAGTCTTGCTAAGGCAGCCTCCCAAAAGCTGGGTGTGCTTAGCCGCCTCAAGGGGTTCTTTAACCCTGCATAGCTTCTTGTTCTGTACAGGGGCACAGTGCGTCCTTGTATTGAGTATTGTTCACCTGTGTAGGTAGGATCCTCTCACACCGCACTCCTAGACAAAGTAGACAGGAAAGCCTTTCGTATCATTAACTCCCGCCCACTCACCAACTCTCTGCAATCTCTCTCTCTTCGCCGCAATATTGCATCTCTCGCTATTCTATCGCTACTATAATAATCAGTGTTCCTCAGAGCTCTCCCAGTTTTTACCACCTCCTCTACATAGGGTACGGTAGTACCCGTCTTGCAACACAATCCCACCCCTACTCTGTGCAACTCTCCAACCCATGAGTGAAACATTATTCTCAGACTTTCTTCCCTTCAACTGCTGAGCTCTGGAACTCTCTCCCAGAATCAGTCTTTCCCTCTTCCTATGACTTAAATTACTTCAAACTCTGTGTGTCTAGGCATTTTGGCTTGAACGTCCCTTGATTTTGGCCCTGCCACTCTTTCAATTCTGGGGGAGGCATTCGATACAGGCAGTTCTGCCTTTTGTCTCCCTCACTCACATAGATTATTTTTTTTTTTACTAACCCAACTGTTCCCCACTAACATCTAATCCTGCCACGGACATTAGTCCCAGGGCAGTACTTTCCTTTCCAATTTTCCCTTACCCACTCTAAGCCACTGTTTGGACACTTAAGCATCAGTGTTGTATACGGCAAGCAGCCTTGAGGGGTAGCTATATCTGTTGTTGCTTGATTTTCTTTCTATTCCCATGTACTTCTCTCAACAATTATACCACTAACTTCTCGTTATTCTTCCCTTTATGCCTCCCATCTTCCCACTTCTTCTCTGCCTTTCTCCCTACCATTCCCTCTTATTCCCTCTTCACATCTTCTAATACTCTTCTTTATTCTTCCCTTTATCCCTCCCATCTTCCCACTTCTTCTCTACCATTCCCTGTTATTCCCTCTCCCATCTTCTAATACTCTTCTTTATTCTTCCCTTTATCCCTCCCATTTTCCCACTTCTTCTCTACCATTCTCTCTTATTCCCTCCTCCCATCTTCTAATAACCTCCAGTTCCTCCCGCCAAACCCCGAAAAGTCTTATTTGCCGACCCCCGAGAGTCTTAAGGGGGGTCACCTGCTTCTTTTCTCTTTCTCTCCTTTTCTCTCTTTCTCTGGCTTGTATCCATTTGACCCCATTCTGCCAACTTTTTTAGGACGTTTATCCCCATCTAAGTGTCGATTTCTTCCTTGCGAGCGATAGCTAGTCAGCATTGTATGAAGAAATCCGGTTTCGCCGGAGACATTTTTCTATCGAAAAATGTACAAATTTAGCTTGCTGTCAAAACAAAAATATATGTATGCTGGCTCGCTCCCGCTCGCCAGGAAAATATTGACACCTGGATGGGGGCAAACATCGTAATACAGTAGGCTGAATGGGGCCGAATGGGTACAAACCAAAGAGAGAGGCAGAGAAAGATAAAAACAAAAAGCGAAGTGGGCTCCCTTAAGGAATCCCCAAATAAGACAGAGGGATTGGACGCCTGTGATGATGGAGGGCCGGCAAGGGGTGGGGGGGTGGGGGGGGGGGGGCAGAAGGACCGGTGGAGATTAAAATGTGAATAGAGAAATTACTGACAAATGTATTCTAACGGGTGAGTTAAGGGGAGATTTTTTTGTTTGCTCCCCGAAAGGTCTTAAAATCACCAAACTAATGGGGTTAAACATCTTCAAATCTCAAAACAAAAGGGGATAAATATGAGGTAGAAGGCGGTGTCTCAGAAAACATACCCTTAAGTGCAAATGTCCCCTTAATTACAGTATATTATATATGTTCCAACTCTCCCAAACACAATGAAGTCTGGAGAGTTTTATTATGAAGGGGGGTCACCGTTTTTTTGTTCTCTCATTTTTTTCTCTTTCCCTGGCTTGTATCCAATCGCCCCATTCAGACAACTGTTTTAAGACGTTTATCCCCATCCAGGTGTCGATTTATTTGGAGATATCCGGCTTCGCCGGAGAAATTTTTCTATCGAAAAATGTAAAAATTTAGCTTGCTCACAAAACAAAGATATATAGTTATATGCTGGCTCGCTACCGCTCGCCAGAAAAATATTGACACCTGGATCGGGGTAACCGTCTTAAAACAGTAGGTTGAATGGGGCCGAATAGATAAAAGTCAGAGAGAGGGAAAGAAAGAGAAAAAAAGCGAGGTGGGCTCCCTTAAAGGTGATGAACTAACTCACTCTTTCAACTTTGGGGGAGACACTTGTTACGGCCAGCTTTGCCTTTTCTCTCCTTTATACACATAAACAAAATATAATGCCAAATCAGACTAGTTTTTGCAACCACATCGACTTAGTCTTGGTTACCCAGAATAATGCGCCATGTCTGTCTCCTCCTGCATGGCTCGACTCGGTTAGGCTATTCAACGATGCGTATTTCAATTTAAAACAAAAAAAAACTTTTGGTTAGGCTATCGCCCCTGGAAGCCTAATTCTGCGTATCTCAATATTTTTGTTTTCGGTTAGGCTATCACCCCTGATAACCTATTTCTGCGTATTTCAGCATATTTGTTTTCGGTTGAAGTGATTGAAGTGTTTTTAAAGTGAGTGAAGTGTTGTAAAGTGAGTGAATTGTTTTTTAAGTGAGTGAAGTGATCTGAAGAAAGTGACTGTCACCATGCCTCGCGCTTGTGCGAACTGCGCCGGTAGGTTCGGTGAGTCCATGTTTGCTACTATCGATCTTCAAGTCTGCCGGCTCTGCCAGCAACGAGAGAATTTCACAGTGAAATTAGAAGAAGTCTACAACAAGATCAAGGTCCTCAGCATGAAGCTGGAATCACTCCACGAGTTTGTAACACTCAACGTTGGAGTGCCACAAACTTCAATTGTCACACTCCAGCAGCCACCAACGCCCCAACGTCAACTGCCAACAATTCAACGCCTACAGTAGCCATTTCAGCTGATGTTTCCGATACTCAAGATACAAATATCGACTCTCTTTCCCCCTCAAGACAACTTCCGTGTCGTGAGGAACAACGTTTGCCCCAAGACCAGGAAACACATACCGATTACCGAGTGTCAAAACCGTTTCCAGATACTCGCAGACTCAGATGACGAAGAGGAAATAGAAGAAGTCCGGCTCGTGGGAGACTCGATGATACTCAGCTCACAGAGTTTTGCGCCAGGGCACCTAAGACCAGGAAGCGTTTTTGTATCCCTGGTGGTGGTGTGGATGACTTAGTTGCAGCAGTTGACGAAGTATCAAAGCTGGCCCCTGCTAATACAATTTACGTCATCCACGTTGGATCCAACGATGTACAGCGAACCCGGTCGGAAGATTTGCTTTTAAAGTACCAGCAGCTGATCAAGTCGTTTAAGGAGAAGTCATCAAGGATCATCGTCTCAGGAATCGTCCCCCGGCTCGGTGTAGAGAGCCGATTTTACAACATAGCCACCAGCACAAATCGTTGTCTAGAAAACCTCTTCAGGAAGGAGAACGTGTGGATTCGTCGACACCTGGGACAATTTTCTACTACGATGACTATTTGTTTTCGGACGATGGAGTTCAATCTGAAGCCATGTGGGAGCAGCGCGTTTTTGGGCGTCTTCTCAACGATGCGGTGAACGGATTTTCGGAGAAAGAAATCCGGACTCATGCACAGGACAACCAGGAAGGATGACCGAAGACAGCGAGGACGGCAATCTAAACAAAGGAATTAAATACTAATCCGTCAAGAACCGCGAATTTGGATAAAGCTCCATCCACACACGACCCCAAATTCAAAACCGTCAGGGGATAACGACCGAGTACCCAGGACAGCCATGACTGTAAATGTAGAATCCGAACCCAGAAACCAAAAATTCGATGAAAGAACGATCTGCTAGTTCTAAAACCGACCGCAACTTTAAAGTTTTTCTATGCAAACGCTCGGTAGCATACGCAATAAAGTTTTCAGATTTAGAGGAACTAGTGTTTACAGAAAATTATGATGTGATTGGGGGAGAGGGCATAACAGCAATCTTGGCTCAATACACAAGATAGAGACGTTTTTTAGCAGAGTATTCACTTCCCGGCTTATGTAAAAAAAATGTTTGAGAACAGCCGAATAAATAAAAATGGAGGTGGCGTTTTACTTTATATCAAAGAAAGTCGTAACCGCGACCCTCGTGTCAAAACCTCAAATTGTGAACGTCGACACCATCTTTTGTGCTCCACAGAAATAAAATAAAAAAAAAAAAAAATAATAAAGGTACAAAAATAATACTTGCGTTAATATACAGACCTCCAGCTCAATCAGTGCAAACTGACCGAAGAAAATTTACGAACAAATTGCAGATGTAAGTAACTCACAAGATACCCGTATTTTTTTTGGCGACTTTAATTTAACCTCGTGACCAAGTGGGGCGATACCTCTTACGTCTTCACCCGTCCGGACATGACTATGTATACGAACTTGCAAGAGAGTTCGCTTTTAAATCAATTTGTTCGTAATGCCGACCCCGTTGGTACTAACGTTCGTTGACATTGTATACTTGCAATCAAAAGAAGAATGTGATAGAGAAAATTTTGAATGTTGGTGGTAAAAAAAAAAATTTTTTGAATTCCAGTAACAGCTGACCATGCGTAGCTATACCTTTCACTTTAAAGGTTTACTAGTAACGAACCAAATAGTACATCCGAAAAGTCCCTAATTTCAAGAAAAAGCAAACTTCCATAAACTTTGGTTAGAGCTATGTTTTTAAAGAAACTTGACTGGAGCTGTGTTTAAATTAACAATACGCGTAACATAAAATACATCTTTGAAGTTATTCGCAACCACTTACCTAAAAGCATTGCAAGCTTGCATACCATCGAAATACTGGGGCGTACCCGGCCATAATAAGAAGCCCAAATGGGTGGAATAAAGATATTTCCCCCCCCCCAAACTGGCCTGCTTGCTAAAAAATGGCTAATTGATATATTAAAATCCTCACAAAATGACGAAACACGGGTGAAATTTGTAGAGCTACTGGACGCAAAGCCAAAAATTAATTAAGCAAAGTAAAAAGACCTAAGAGATACATATTGCGAATCAAAGTAAGAACAAACCCGAAGAATTCTATAGTTATAATCAGAAAGAACAAAGTAGTTACTTCAACTGTTGGAACCGTTAGTCGATGAAAAAGGATAATACCCAAGAGGCGAAGTACAAATGAGTAATGCCCTCAATACCGTTCTTTGCATCAGTTTTTACAACAGAAGACCTTCAGTGATATCCCTAACACCATCGCCGATTCAGATTGATACTGTCAGATGTTCTAAGCACTATCACCGTTACCCGAGAGCGAGAAGTATTGAATTTGTTTAGATAAACTCACGATAAATAAAACGCCAGGACCTGATACAATCTCGCCTAGAGTTCTAAAGGAAGCTAAGCATGATGCTTCATCCAAACCACTGACATTACGATTCAATAAATCCTTGCAGTCTGGAACATGCCTGATCAGTGGAAGCTAGCCAACGTAACACCGATTATTCAAAAAAGGCAGCAATCGCCTACGCAGTAACTATCGTCCAATTAGCTTAACCCTCTCAGTTGGTATGTACAAGATGCTAGAAACGGTCATACGAGACAGACTCGTAAATCACTTAGAGGAAAATAACATACTTAAAGATACTCAACACTGGCTTTCGTAAAAACGTTCCTGTTGATTAAACAACACTCTTAGACTCTCTTCCACGATATCCTCAACCTACTATGATGAGAGTAAAGCTGTAGATATTATATACCTTGATTTTCAAAATGCCTTTGTGACAAAAGTTCCCCACAAACGTTTACTGCTAAAAAACTAAAAAGAGCGCATGGAATCCAAGACGGTGTGATTTGAAATGGATAGACACATTGGCTCAGCACCACAGAAAGCAAAGGGTAGTCATAAACGGTAAGGCATCTAAATGGACCAATGTAAGTAGCGGGGTACCCCAGGGATCGGTCAACAAACTAGGACCAATTCTCTTTCTAATTTACATCAACGACATAGATGAGGGTCTCACCCGCACAATGCTCAAAATTTTGCTAGACGATACAAACAATAAATTGGGGCAAATAGCGTACTCTCAAAGAACAAGTTGACGATATGCAACACAATCTAGATAAATTGTCATGTTGGGCCCAAATTTGGCAAATGAGTTTTCATGCGGATAAATGAAAGTACTACATGGTTTTCGGATACCTAATTGAGAAAGCAAACTATTCGATGAAATGGCAATCAAGCTGTAAGAATGTAAAACAGAGAAACCTGATCTGGGAGTAACATATCGAGGTAACCTAAAACCGAGTCAACAATTTTCCAGAAAGTTGTTTAAGAAGGCAAACACAATAATTGGCTTTTATAGGCATGTCATTTGAGCATAAATCCAAAGAAGTTTATCCTATCCTAACCCCTTTTACAATTCCTTAGTCCGCCCTCTTCTGGATACTGCGTTCAATCCTGGTGCCCTTATTGAACTCAAAAAGACTATAACCAAGAGCTATAACGAGTTCAACGTAGAGTTTACCAAATTGATACCTAGCCTAAAGAACAAACCAAAAACGAAAGTAAGGCGTCTTAAGAGAATTAACTCTATTTCCTTAACCCAGCGCAAGATTAAGAGGCGACTTAAATGTCAAGTGTTTCAAAATCATCAAAGGCCATCCGACAATATGAACTGTAGTAAGTACTGTCCACTATCGACCAATCTAATTACACGCGGGGAAACGGTTGCAAAATTATTGGTAAATCTTTTAACTCGTCACGGAATCTAAAATTTCTTCTTCATCGA
>CM064495.1:48180566-48491219 GCA_032716605.1 Paralithodes platypus
TCAACCCCAACTGCGCACTGTTTAGCCTTAATGTTTTAAGCGAAAGGAAGGCACCGAACATGACAACAACATATACGCATTTGGATGCAAATAACAATCAAGGAATACAAGGTTTTCCAATGATTATGGAATCTAGAGTTGAAGTAGATACTAAATAGGAATAATAATAAATTGCCCCACAATTAGTGGACAGGTTTGTACAATAGGTGATAGGTATTTCAACAGGGAAACTATTGCTCCACAACAATACACAGTTCAAGGTTTATTACCATAAGATAATACACTAAGTAAGGCAAGACTCGGAAAGATCAATAATAAATTTGAGTTGTAATATAAGAGTTATATATCAATGTAGTAGCACAATTACACAGTGGATGTTGAAGACTATACGTATAAACTGCTGAAGGCTGAACAATATATGATATAAAATAGTTGTATGTAGATTAAGTAATACAATAAGAGTTGATGTGAAAGCTGACTATTAGACTTAGTTAAAGTCAAGGGAAAGAGACGCTGAGGGCTGAGCGATCATATAAATATAAAATATATGAATCACAAACAATGATATAAGATAGTGAAGTTATTTATATAAGTGAGCAAGATATCTCTGAGGTGTGGTCAATACAAATTATCAATAATTGACGAGACTTGTATAGAGACGAATGATAAATAAATTAAGAGCCTTGGTACAATCAAAACAAACGGGAAATATACATGAACACTCTAAATAACATTATACATAAATTAAGCAAGTTAGTGTTATGCTTCCTTGTTTTTTGTTTTGCTTTGTATTGTTTTGTTTTGTTTTGATTTAGACTAACGGAAGCAAAACTGAAAACCCCGTCACAAACTCAACCAGCATTCATCAGGATTCGAACCCATGTCCTATTATCGGTCAGACCATCGAAGGTAGGGCAGAATCTGGCGGCCTCGTATCCCCTCCCAGCCTGTCGTTATACCCTGTCGTATTTTATCAGTTACTGCACCGCCAGACATACTCCAAAAGTCGGGGTGGAAAGTCTAGGGGCCTATCTCTCCTTCCTTTGTTGTTATTATTTTGTATTTGTTTAATCCTATTTTACGCTCGTTCTAAGTTTCCGATTCTCTCTCTCTCTCTCTCTCTCTCTCTCTCTCTCTCTCTCTCTCTCTCTCTCTCTCTCTCTCTCTCTCTCTCTCTCTCTCTCTCTCTCTCTCTCTCTCTCTCTCTCTCTCTCTCTCTCTCTCTCTCTCTCTCTCTCTCTCTCTCTCTCTCTCTCTCTCTCTCTCCTCTCTCTCTCTCTCTCTCTCTCTCTCTCTCTCTCTCTCTCTCTCTCTCTCTCTCTCTGCGTTTGGTTAAATCGTGTACAAGTCTGTGACGTGTTTACTGTGTAATTAAGAGTTCCAAATGATAAGAACTTATCAACAATGTCTACAAACCCTCAAGCACATTCTCGAATCCAAAATCGACCGATCGTTTTCTAAGAAACAAAAAACCAAAAAACAATCAATAGAGCGCCCAGAAGAACAAAGAAGCAGGAAGTAAGAGGTAAAAGGGTACTAAGAAAATAATGTAAACTAATAGGCTCGACCGACAGATTTTAATATACAGAAAATTAACCTCCGCATTCTTCCATTTCTTCCCGTCTCCCCCTGGCAACCAGGTTTGTTCCGGAATAATTTTTAACAAATCCTTCTAAAACCAAAAATATCCAATCATGTCCCAAAACTCGGTAAAATAATAACACACTAGATGAATTGGACTTCGAAGCAGAGAGTAAAATCCTGAACATATCACTCGGCATTAAGGGAGCCCACCTCGCTTTTTTGTTTCCTTTTCTCTCCCTCTCTCTTTGGCTTGTATCCATTCGGCCCCATTCAGCCTACTGTTTAAAGACGTTTACCCCCATCCAGGTGTCCATATTTTCCTGGCGAGCGGTAGCGAGCCAGCATATATATATTTTTGTTTTGACAGCAAGCTAAATTTGTAAATTTTTCGATAGAAAATTTCTCCGGCGAAGCCGGATTTCTCCATACAACGCTGGCTCACTATCGCTCGCCAGGAAGATATCGACACCTGGATGGGGATAAACGTCTTAAAACAGTCGGCTGAATGGGGCCGAATGGATACAAGCCAGGGAAAGTGAGAAAAGGAGAGAAAGAAAAAAAAAAACGGTGATCCCCCTTAAAGACACACATTATGAAAGAATCACTCAAGCAAGCGATCGGATCCCAAAAACTCTGTAAAGTATTAGGTTTGCCCAAAATTAAGAATGAGAAAACACGGAGATAATACTAAAAGGAAGTTAATGAAGTCACAATTCCTCTACAATTCCCATAACACCCAAATATATCCCAAGAGAGACTATGATCAGAAGAAAAACACCATGCCGAGATATTATATATAAACTCGAATATGACACAAAGACACACATATAAAATAGTAATACCGAAAACATCAGCTTAAATCTCAAACACAACTAATAATAAGTACCAGAAACAGGAGAGTGACGAGGAGAGAATGTAAAAGCCGGTCTATATATCCCGAGATAATATATAAATACTTTAATATGGCACAAACACACACACACACATAAAATAGTAATACCAAAACACCAGCTTAAATCCCAAACACAACTAATATAAAGTACCAGAAACAGAAGACTAGCAAAGAATATAATAGTCCTACCATATATCCCCATTCATATAATAGCCCCTACCATATATCCCCATTCATATAATAGCCCTACCATATCCCCATAATAATAGCCTACCATATATCCCATTCATATAATAGCATACCATATAGCCAATCATATAATAGCCTCTACATATATCCCATTCATATAATAGCCCATATATCCCATTATATAATAGCCCTACCATATATCCCCTTCATTAGCCCTACCATATCCCCATTCATATAATAGCCTACCATATAACATATAATATATCCCCATTCATATAATAGCCTCTACCATATATCCCCATTCATATAATAGCCCCTACCATATATCCCCATTCATATAATAGCCCTACCATATATCCCCATTCATATAATAGCCCCTACCATATATCCCCATTCATATAATAGCCATACCTATCCCCATTCATATAATAGCCCTACCATATATCCCCATTCATATAATAGCCCTACCATAATCCCATTCATATAATAGCCCCTACCATATATCCCCATTCATATAATAGCCCTACTATATATCCCCATTCATATAATAGCCCCTACCATATATCCCCATTCATATAATAGCCCTACCATATATCCCCATTCATATAATAGCCCTACCATATATCCCCATTCATATAATAGCCCTACCATATATCCCCATTCATATAATAGCCCTACCATATATCCCCATTCATATAATAGCCCTACCATATATCCCCATTCATATAATAGCCCTACCATATATCACCATTCATATAATAGCCCTACCATATATCCCCATTCATATAATAGCCCCTATATATCCCAATTCATATAATAGCCCTACCATATATCCCATTCATATAATAGCCCTACCATATATCTCCATGCATATATAGCCCCTACCATATATCCCCATTCATATAATAGCCCTACCATATATCCCCATTCATATAATAGCCCCTACCATATATCCCCATTCATATAATAGCCCCTACCATATATCCCCATTCATATAATAGCCCCTACCATATATCCCCATTCATATAATAGCCCTACCATATATCCCCATTCATATAATAGCCCCTACCATATATCCCCATTCATATAATAGGCGCTGCCATATATCCCCATTCATATAATAGCCCTACCATATATCCCCATTCATATAATAGCCCTACCATATATCCCCATTCATATAATAGCCCTACCATATATCCCCATTCATATAATAGCCCTACTATATATCCCCATTCATATAATAGCCCTACCATATATCCCCATTCATATAATAGCCTCTACCATATATCCCCATTCATATAATAGCCCCTACCATATATCCCCATTTATATAATAGCCCTACATATATCCCCATTCATATAATAGCCCTACCATATATCCCCATTCATATAATAGCCCTACCATATATCCCCATTCATATAATAGCCCCTACCATATATCCCCATTCATATAATAGCCCTACCATATATCCCCATTCATATAATAGCCCTACCATATATCCCCATTCATATAATAGCCCCTACCATATATCACCATTCATATAATAGCCCTACCATATATCCCCATTCATATAATAGCCCCTACCATATATCCCCATTCATATAATAGCCCCTACCATATATCCCCATTCATATAATAGCCCCTACCATATATCCCCATTCATATAATAGCCTCTACCATATATCCCCATTCATATAATAGCCCTACCATATTACCCCATTCATATAATAGCCTCTACCATATATCCCCATTCATATAATAGCCTCTACCATATATCCCCATTCATATAGTAGCATCTACCATATATCCCCATTCATCCTTTTTATGTTTTTATTTTGTTATTTATTTATTTTTGTTTCCCTTCCCCTGGCGGCCGAGTATGCGACTAAGAGTTACAGTCGTCATGGAACTAACAATACATGTCCACATACTCTAAAGTGACTGTTCGAATCCCAAGACAAAAGTAAACGTAATTGGGAACTAGAGGACTAGAGCAACGAGGAAGAATATAGATGCACAAATCATAACTGGAAACAAAAAATACAAAACAGAAGCTTAGGGGACACTGACTGTTTGTTTGCCCTATAAATTCACTCATTCATAAATTCTTAGTTTCCCCGCTAAACAAACCTCAAACTTAGAAAAACATCCCCTAGAGCCCCCCCTCAAGATAAATTGGTACATTTTTTCAGTAGAAACTGTCCCGGCCGAAGGCTGGTTCCTCTTACAATTACAGGCTCGCTATCGCTCGCCAGGAAAAAATCGACACCTAAATGGCTGATAGGTCTTAAAATGTATAACAAAATGGGACGAAAGGTCTTATAATCGCCAAATAAATGGGCCGACCGTATTAAAATCTAAAAAATTATGGGACTAAACACGAGGGAGAAGGGGGTCCAGAAAAACAGTCTGCCTCCCCTTAAATCCCAAATACGTAAACAATAACACGAAGAAACAAATGAAGACAGCGACAGGGACAGAATATAAAAGCCCGAAATGTTGTCACCTTTCTTACTTTCTCTCCCTTCTCCACTCTGGCCGTGACTAAGGGAAACTAACAAGTTTATTCCACAAACACTAAATTACCTGATCGAATTCCCAGGATATACGTACAATTTATAGGAAACCAAAAATAATTTATAACAAGAGAGAAGGGTAAAAACGCAAAAATCTTAACCAAAACACAAGCCTACAACCAAAATAGGAAGACCAATAAGACACCAGGCGAAGAATATCATAGGAAACTAGAAAAATACCAAAATAGGAAAACATTAAGAAACCAAGCGGGAAGGATATAAATGCACAAATCCTAACCCAAACACAAGCCTAAATAAAGAATAAGACAAACAAAAAGACACCACACGAAGAATACGACGAAGAGAGAATATAAATGCACAAATCCTACCCAAAAGACAAGCCTAAATCCAAGAAATAGGAAACACAATGAGACACCAAGCGAAGAATAAGACGACAAGGCGAGAATTATAAAAGCCCCGAAAATGTGTCTCCATTCTTCCCTTCCCTCCCGTGCTCCCCCCTGGCGGCCGGGTATGTGACTAAGTGCAGGGAAAGTAGTTTTGGCCCGGGGTTGAAGGGCCCTCGGTAGCGGTGGAGAGCGGGTCATTAGAACAGGTCGGAGGGAGAGAGAGAGAGAGAGCTAGGGGTGGAAGGAGGGAGGGGATGTATAATCGTGGTGTAAGAAATTTGGTTGTGTCCTCCATTATTATATTTTTGTTCTAGTCGTAGAGAGAAATGGAAGGAAGGTGAGAAGGAGAAGAGCATAAATGGAAGAACTAAGGTGATGTACAAGGTGGAAGCGGATAGAGAAAGTCATTAGAACATGTCGGAGGGAGAGAGAGAGCTAGGGGTGGGAGGAGGGAGGGGATGTATAATCGTGGTGTAAGAAATTTGGTTGTGTCCGTTATTTTATTTTTCCCTGGTCGTAGAGAGAAATGGAAGGAAGGGCGAAGAAGATGAGCATGGATGGAAGAAATAAGAGTGATATTAGAACGGGTCGGAGGGTGGCTGGGAGAGGAAAGAGGATGTATGATCGTGGTGTAAGAAATTTGGTTGTGTCCTCCATTATATTATTTGTTTCTGGTCGTAGAGAGAAATGGAAGTAAGGGCGAAGAAGAAGAAGAGCAACGGATGGAAGAAATAAAATGTAGAAGGTAGAATCAGAAAGAGCGGGTTATTAAAATGGGTCTGAGGGTGGTTGGGAGAGAGAGGGGGTGTATGATCGTGGTGTAAGAAATTTGGTTGTGTGTTTCATCATTCTTATTTTGTTCTGGTCGTAGAGAGAAATGGAAAGAAGGGTGAAGAAGATGAGCATGGGTGGAAGAAATAAGATGATGTACAAGATGGAAATGGATAGAGAGGGTCATTAGAGAGCTATAGGAGTGGGAGGCTGGGTCGAGGGAGAAGAGAGGAAGGGGATATGATCGTGGTGTAAGAAATTTGGTTGTGTTCCACCATTATTTTTGTCTGTGTTGGTGGTATAATGGTTTAGATGCTTATGTTCTGGGTGTGGTGTCCCGAGTTCGAATCCCGGGAGGACCATATGCTTTCATTAGTTTATTCAAGTGCATTGGGATTTGTAATTGATGGTTAATGTTAAGAACGGGGTGTTACTTAATTAGATAAAATAGGGAAGAATGGGGAAGAAGAAGAGAGTGGATGGAATAAATGGAAAAATTTACAAGTTGAAAGTTGAGAGGTCATTAGAAGAGATCGGAGAGAGTATAAAGGAAACTAAGCAACAAAATATCTGCTGATCCTTACGAGGCTGTGGTGTAAGAAGATTGTACCATTTATGTTGTTAAATATGAAAACTTGGTATTTATATGATGCACAGACACAGTAGTTCCATATAGTTTTCCATTAAGGGGGGTCACCGGCTTTTTTATCTTTCTCTCCTTTCTCTCCTTTTCTCTCTTTCCCTGGCTTGTATCCATTCGGCCCCATTCAGCCAACTGTTTTAAGACGTTTATCCCCATTCAGGTGTCGATTTCTTCCTGGCGAGCGATAGCAAGCCAGAATTGTATGGAGAAATCCGGCTTCGCCGGAGACACTTTTCTATCGAAAAATGTACAAATTTAGCTTGCTGTCAACACAAAAATATATATATACTGGCTCGCTACCGCTCGCCAGGAAAATATGGACAGCTGGATGGGGATAAACGTTTTAAAACAGTAGGCTGAATGGGGCCAAATGGATACAAGCCAAAGAGAGAGGGAGAGAAAGAGAAAAACAAGCGAGGTGGGGTCCCTTAAGCATCGATAAATCATTTGCCAAGGGATTCAATTTACCATCAGCTGGGAAAAAACTAGACTATAATAGCAATGGGTAAGAATGGAAAGGAACGGAGAAGGGAAGGAGTATTAAGAGGGACAAATGGATGGAAGGAAAGGGGGAACTAAAAGGAAGATAATAAGGAAAAGGTAGAACAGAAGGATGGAAAGTGCGAGGGGAGAATTAGGGTATCATCATGGTATGGGAGAGTGTTTGTGTTCCCTAATATTCTGGGTGTTGGTGTCCCGAGTTCGAATCCCGGGAGGACCATATGCTTTCATTAGTTTATTCAAGTACATTGTGGTTTGTAATTGATGATTAATGTTAAGGGAGCCCACCTCGCTTTTTTTCTATCTCTCCCTCTCTCTTTGGCTTGCCCTATTCAGCCTACTATGTAAGACGTTTACCCCCATCCAGGTGTCAATATTTTCCTGGCGAGCGGTAGCGAGCCAGCATATAAAGTATATATTTTTGTTTTGTCAGCAAGCTAAATTTGTATATTTTTCGATAGAAAAATTTCGGATTTTCCATACACTGCTGGCTTGCTATCGCTCGCCAGGAAGAAATCGACACTTGGATGGGAATAAAAGTCTTAAAACAGTTGGCTGAATGGGTCCGAATGGATACATGCCAGGGAAAGAGAGAAAAGGAGAGAAAGCTAAAAAAAAAAAAAAAACGGTAAACCCTCTTAAGAACGGGGTGTTACTTATCATCGGTCATTGCTTCATCTTTTCTGTTCATCCTTACAGAATATTGCCCTTCTTTCCCCTCTCCCCCCCCCCCCCCTTTCAACTCAATAACAACAACAACAACAGTCGAATCCTATGCCCTTAGACTTAGAGAAGTCATTATTGAGCTATGTCGTCTATCATTTCCATATATTTCTCTGTTATCTCGTATGTCTAAGCCAAGCCATTTATGCGTCTCCCCTCTCCTTTAACTTGGCTCTTTTTCACTCTTGGAGTTTTTCATGTCTCTTAGCTGTTTGTGTCTAGCTTTCCACAACGAGCCCTTTTATCCCGTTTCTTCACTTTAACTCTTTATAATTACTCTCTCTTTTCACTGACTTTCTTTCTTCACGCGATATTTCTAAAGGACTTTTCTCTTTATATGCTACTAATCTCTCTCTCTCTCTCTCTCTCTCTCTCTCTCTCTCTCTCTCTCTCTCTCTCTCTCTCTCTCTCTCTCTCTCTCTCTCTCTCTCTCTCTCTCTCTCTCTCTCCACCCCCACCTCCTCCACCATTTTATATTTTCCTAAGACGCGATCGAAAAAGATAAAACAAACAAAAAAAGAAACGAGCGAACCACTGTGAAAATTGAAGGGGCGGGCGATTCTGGCAACGTGTGCAAGATAGGGGGGGGAGGGGGGAGCAGAATGGGGGGCCTTTGGGGGGGGGCGTCTAGCTCTAATGATCTTCCACCTCTAATTGCAAGTGAATTCATAAAGGGGTAAAAGTTATCCCTTAAATCCAGAAAGCTACTACTTCAAGTGGTGGCCGAGAGAGGTTGATGAATATGAGAGAGAGAGAGAGAGAGAGAGAGAGAGAGAGAGAGATAGATAGAGAGAGAGCTGCAAGAAAGTAATGTCTTGTGAGATATTGAAATTACAAACATTCTTTTAAATTGACGAACATATTTTTTTTTTTTATGTTCTTATGTTCATATAAATAAGTATGATAGAGGTGGAAAGAGACATTCTGAAATGGATAAAATCGAAATGGAAATTATTTTATGCAATCAACTAAATTAACTTGCTGATTAGGTACATAATGTTTTGTTTGTGATACTGTGTTTATAAGAAATGTAGCAGACTGAATAAAAACTTAAGGGGGGTCACCGGCTTTTTTTATCTTTTTATCATGTTCTCTCTTTCCCTGGCTTGTATCCATTCGGCCCCATTCAGCCAACTGTTTTAAGACGTTTATCCCCATCCAGGTGTCGATATCTTCCTGGCGAGCGATAGCGAGCCAGCATTGTATGGAGAAATCCGGCTTCGCTGGAGACATTTTCTATCGAAAAATTTACAAATTTAGCTTGCTGTCAAAACAAAAATATATATATGCTGGCTCGCTACCGCTCGCCAGGAAAATATTAACACCTAGATGGGGGTAAGCGTCTTAAAACAGTAGTCTGAGTGGATACAAGCCAAAGAGAGAGGGAGAGAAAGAGAACAAAAAAGCGAGGTGGGCTTCCTTAATTCTCAAGAGTCTATCCCTTACTCTTCAGTAATATACAAGTTAACCTTTCATCTTCCCTCAATATTCTTGGTGTGTCTTTTTCTTCTGGCGTTTCTTGTAAAGATCATATTATCACTTGTTAAAACAGCTTCCCAGAACTAATGTGCTTAACCGCCTCCGTGGATTCTTCTCTCACGCTCAGCTTCTTGCTATGTACAGGGACACTGTGCGCCCATGTATCGAGTATTGTTCGCATGTGTGGGGAAGTTCAACCAATAAGGCATATCTTGAAAAGGTAGAATTAATTCACCTCATCTTACTAATTCCTACAATCTCTCTCTACACACCACAATGTTGCGTCTCTCTCACTCTTCTACCGCTATTACAATAATCAATGTTCTTCAGAGCTTTCATAGTTTATACCTCCTCTCTTACGGAATGTGGGAGCCAACCGCCTTTCAACACATTCCCACCCCTGTTCAGTCCAACTCTCTAACCAAAGAGTGAACCGATTTTCCCAGTCTTTCTTTTACTGAACAAGTAAGCACTGGAATCACATCTCCCCCAATCTGTCTTTCTCTCATCTTATGACTTAAACTGCTTCAAACTCCGTGTGTCCAGACACAACGTCCTTTGAATTTGGATCTCTACCACTCTTTCAACTTTGGGGGGCACACTTGTTACAGGCAGCTTTGCCTTTTTTCTCCTTCATACACATAGGAAAAAAAACATACAACCAATGTAAATCCGTACAGTAAAACCAAACTGTAGGATTACATATTAAGGATAGGCTAGAGAAGATCATACGAGATATATATATATATATATATATATATATATATATATATATATATATATATATATATTGTGTAAATATTATATACTTATAATAAATTATATAATCATCTCTCTCTCTCTCTCGCTCTCTCATTCTCTCTCTCTCTCTCTCTCTCTCTCTCTCTCTCTCTCTCTCTCTCTCTCTCTCTCTCTCTCTCTCTCTCTCTTCCCCCCCCCCCCAACTCCGGCGGTCTGAAGTGGAGAGGCGGATTGAACTCTCCTCTTTAGCCAAGGTATTGTATCGAATCCTCCTCAGAGCCCCACATTTTCTTCTTTTGTTCTTTCAGTCGATCGGATCAATTGAGAGGCTGTGGTGGCGGCGGTGGAGGGGGGTGGGGGGGGGGCTGACAGAAGAGGAGTAGGGGAGGTTGCAAAAGAAGAGAGAGAGGGAGAGTAAGAGTAAGTGAGAGAGTGTGTGTGTGTGTGTGTGTGTGTGTGTGTGTGTGTGTGTGTGTAGGTGTATGAGAGAGAGAAAGGGAACAGAACAGATGGCTGGAGTAAAATAGGAAAGAAGAGTAATTGGACATAGTAAGAACAAGCTGAGAAGTGAGAAGTACAGTAGAAGACTGAAAGTATTCGGAGGATTACATGCAGTATATTTACATATTTATACTGACCACACAGACCTTACGAGGCAAGCGAGGTAATCAGGACCCCAAATAAAGGAAATAGAGAATATCAGAGAGAGAGAGAGAGAGAGAGAGAGAGGAGAGTCCAGCCAACGTTCAATAAATCCACTCAAGCGGTGTTATTCATATTTTCCAGGAGATATTTTGAAGTATATTTAATATCAGTCCATAAATATATTCTTTTATAGCTTCAATGGCCAAAGTTTAGTAGCCATATTTCTTTATTTTATTGGGTTATGTCTGTCGTAAGGAATATAGTTATTTTGATTATCTATACTGCATTTTGAGAAGATAGACAACTTATCTTTTTATATCGTAGTGTTTGTGTGTGTGTGTGTTTTGTCTTGTTGTTGTCTTTTGTACATGTAAGGTACGGGCAAAAACAATAATTCGACGAAAACTTTGATTAATAGTTGTGTGTACTCTACAAAAAAGAGATATTAACTCTACATGTCTACTACGTGAAGAAATTTTGAAAACACTTACTGGTTGTCAGGGAAAAGGGATAGGAACTTGGAATTACACAGTTTATTATGAAGCTTATCTGCGAACTATCGAATTTAACTGCGTGCTCCCACAATTAATATCAGAGAAAACAAGAACAAAAACCAACCATTTGATGATCCGACTGAAAACTAATCGAGCCTCTTTTTACCAAGTTCCAATAAGAGCCGCGAGCCACAAGAATGGTGGTAATGAGAACACGGGGGAGCCACGGAAAATGGTACTAACGAGTTTATTGGAGTGACTCGGTGGAGGGGGGGGGGGGGGTGAGGTTGATACTCGCGGTACTTTTCACGGTCTGGACGAAAAGGTTGGAGTGTTGCACCATCTGGGCCGGATGTTGCTGGAAGTTTTTAAAGGATGTATCGAGACTTGAGGATATTGTAGGGATTCATTGTGATGCTTCTTTGTTTTTTGTTAAGACTGTACTTTGTTTTCTTTTCGTTTTTTTTTTTTTTCTATTACTGAGAGACGTATGTGTGCATTATTGCATGGTTATGTTAACTTTTTGTGAGAATAAATCTTAAGGAGGAGGCTGTAGGCACCAGCCGAACAGGGCGGTACTCTCGGGGAATGCTAGGTGGCTGCTAAGAACATCTAGACTTGTTTCACCACATGGCCTGCCATCTGATCCTTTCTGTGCCTCATCCATATTGAGGGCAACCTCAGTCTGTCCTCCAAAATACCTTCTCTTCTTATCAATACATTATACTATACAAACATTACAACACTACCTTGCAAAATTACCCTATAATTATGATGACGAAAATATGCCCAACCTTGGAGTCCCCAGGGGGGAGACCAAAAATGCCCCCATCAGACTGACCTCTGGTATGGACTCTTCTAAGTGTCTTGGATCTCTTCCTGCTACTCTATATCGATGTTTGTAACATTCGCGGCCTTTCCTCTAACTTCCTCTCTGTAGAACACCATCTCTCTTCTACCAAATCTGACATACTTTTCCTCACCGAAACCCAGTTGCCTAAGGCAACAGACACCTATTATCTCTATCCTCAATTCAAAGCCAAAGGTGGATGTTGTGTTTACATACGCGACAATCTTACTTGCTCTCGTGTTCCCAACTTTGACTCTTCTTAATTCTCAACTCTCTGGCTTAAGCTATCTTGTCACTCTCTCACTAAATATATCTGTGCTCTTTATCTCTCCCCTAATTCTACTGACAATCCAAAAACTCTTCGACTATCTTACTTCTAAAGTGGAACACATTCTATCCATCTCTCCCTTCTCTGAAATCTCCATCTTAGGAGATTCAATGTTCACCACCGCCAATGGCTCTCCTCTCATTTCACTGACCAATATGGTGAACAAGCCTACATCTTTTCTATCCTAAATGACCTAGAGCAGTTAGTTCAGCACCCCACCCATATCCCGGACGCCCTGGAGATTGACCCAACATTCTTGACTTATTTCTAAGCTCTAATTCTTCTGCTTATACTGTAAATCTTCTCCCTCTGTTGGGCTCCTTCGATTATAACCTTATCTCCGTCACCTGTCCTGTCTCTCCAGTGTGGCCTTCTGACTCCCCCAGCCGGCGGCACGTTTGGCATTTTGCCGCTGCCGACTGGGAGGCTCTTCGGCAGTACTTCTTTGATTTCCCATGGAATGACTTTTTCTTTCTTGGCCGGGGATCCTCAGAGAGTGCTAAGAGCATTACCGAGGTAATCCTCTTTGGTATGGAGGCATACATCCCATTTTCTTTCTCTCAAACTAACTCACAAATATCTTGGATTGCTCACGCTTGTTCTACTGGTGTCCGCAATAAGGAGGAAGCATTCAAACGGTACCATCGCCTTCAAACTCAAGAATCTCATACTGTATTATGTTTCTGCCCGGAATCAAGCCAAATCTGTTCTTCAACTGGCCAAAAACTCTTTCATTAATAACCAATCTTCTGAACTTTCCAAGTCAAGCTCTTCCCAAGCATTTGGGCATCTAGCTAAAAACCTCTCCAACAAATTCACTTCCTCGTCTTTCCCTCTTCTTTTCCACTCTTATGGTACCACCATCATCTCTTCCTCTGACAAAGCTGAACTCTTCGCTCAAACTTTCGCTAAAAACTCCAACTTGGATGATTCCGACGATACTCCTCCCTCTCCACCTCCCTCTCACTTACAAGTGCCCAATATCATAATTTCTCTAAAGATGTAGCCTACTTTCTTCCCTCTCTGGGCTTAATACTATAAAGGCATACAGACCGGATGGTGTTCCTCCTGTTTTATTCAAAAACTGTTCTTCCATGCTGACTCCCTGCCTAAGCAAACTCTTTTGTCTCTGTCTTTCCTCCAGTATATTTCCTTCTTAGTGTAAGTTTGCTATTCAACCTGTCCCAGAGAAGGGTGACCGCTCTCAACCCTCCAACTAGCGTTCAATTGCTCTCATTTCTTACATATCTAAAGTTTTTGAAACTATTTTTAATTCAAAATTTCTTAAGCATTTATCTTCCTATAATCTATTTTCAGATCACCAGTATGGATTCCTTAAGAGTCGCTCTACTGGTGATCTTGATTATCTTACTAATTATTGGTCATCCTCCTTTAGGGACTTCGGTAAGACTTTTTCCATGGAGCTAGACATATTGAAAGCCTTCGATAGAGTCTGGCACAAATCTCTAATTTCCTAACTACCCTCCTTTGGTTTCTATCCCTCTATCTATGCCTTTGTCTCCTATTTCCTTGCTGACCGTTCCAAAGCTGCAGTTGTGGACGGCCATCGCTCACTTCTTCAACCTATCAACTCCGGTGTTCCTCAGGGTTCTGTCATGTTTCCAGTTTTCTTTCTAATATTCATTAATTATCTTCTCAACTGTACTTCTAGTCCTATCATATGCTGATGACTCTACCTTACACTATTCAACTAGTTTTTCCCAACAACTCAAAGGTAATTTATGCATGTGTGTGTGTGTGGGGGGGGGGGGGAGGGGGGGGGGGTCTACGTGCTTACCTGGTTGTCCTTACCTGAAGATAATTTTCCATGAAAGGAGTAGTAATCGATGACACTCTTGTGGCTCTGTAGACTTAAATCAATGTGTCAAGCATCGGTATTGAAACTGGAAATGTTTTTGGGCCCTCATGCTGTAGCTTTTTCTGATGGCGTTTGTGGTTACTTGATGCTTCTATGATTTTTTTTTTTTTCCTCTCTCTCTCTCTCTCTCTCTCTCTCTCTCTCTCTCTCTCTCTCTCTCTCTCTCTCTCTCTCTCTCTCTCTCTCTCTCTCTCTCTCTCTCTCTCTCTCTCTCTCTCTCTCTCTCTCTCTCTCTCTCTCTCTCTCTCTCTCTCTCTCTCTTTTATGTGATTTTTTTCCACATACTGTAGTTTTTTTCTGATGGCGTTTGTGGTTACTTGATGCACTTATGATCTTTTGTCCCTCTCTCTTTTTTATATAAGTGATTTTTTGTTTACGTCCTTTTAACATTATTCTGGCTATTAGACGATTTTATCAAGTTTAAAATCGCCCTCCATTAATTAAGAGGCTTCAAACTATCTCATTTAACCCGTTTTACGACCACAGATCCTACTTAAACTGCACATGATCGTCTAAATATAGCTAGAATAAAATTAGAAAGACGTCGCCGGTACAGAATGGGTCAAGACACTATATCGGAAAAGTCATATGCTTTTCTTACCCTCTCCTACTATTCCAAAGTCGTTAGTATTTGTCATGGCCATTTCTACACACCATATCGTCAATGAGGGTAGCTGTGGTGGTGGAATGGTCTTACAGCTGGACGGGCAGTATTTGTCATGGCCATTTCTACACACCATATCGTCAATGAGGGTAGCTGTGGTGGTGGAATGGTCTTACAGCTGGACGGGCAGTCTTAGAGTCTCGAGTTCAAATCCCGTTGTGTGTAACCCTTACAGTACTTTCTTTGTATTTGATTTCAGTACAGTTAGACGATTGTATGAAGCTTAGGAGAAATATAGGGTACCTAAATGGATTAATTGAGATTCATTAAGTCTGTAATCTTTTAATGGGTAGACGTCCTTCATAAGCTGAATAAAATCGTCTAATAGTTTCCAGAATATACCCGGTAATATAAAGTTTCAGTACATTACCACAAAGACCACCGACTCGCTATAAGAAAAAAGAGGTTTGCTGTTTCCATTACATTAGTATTGTATAAACATTTCTATGGTTCTATCGAAAATATTTACAAAGTTTATCTTTAAAATGGGTCTTGGGCGGGTTTTTTTTAAGCTTGATGGAGGTCTAGGCAGGAAAGTAATAACATACTAAGAAGATACGTAAATGAACCAAAAAAAATACGCTCATCCTCCCTTAAAACAGGACTACGAACAATTTTGTCTCACACGCCATCTGGAATAAGACCTGACTTCATCGTGTTGAACGATCAAATCTACAATTATGAGCTTACGTGCAGAGGTAAAGCTGGAACATACAAACATAATTATCATTATTAGTCACTGGTTATCAGAATTATATTTTTCTTTTGAAAGCTAGACGAAATTTGATATATCTCTCATTCAATATAATTCACCGGAATCATTCATCACTCTTGACTAATTTGAGGCTACATATATTGGGAATATATTCTGGGAATCTTAAATTATAGTTATAAAGGACAATCAAGAAAGTTCGAATTACTCAAATTTATAAATAATACATAACTACACAATGACGTCAAAAATATAACTTCAAACAATCGTAACTCAATGAAAACTACAAATATATACAAATTAATACAAAGGAAGATAAGCAACAACAGACCTAGGCTGCTTGTAAAGAAAATGCATATATATAAATAAACGACAGATAAGGAAGGAATATTAAGAAGAAAATAACCTCTTTCAAATCTACGAGCAAATATAGAAATAAACTATAAAGAAAAGGAAGAAAATACCGAGGAAAAATGACTCCAATCGATTTTCCTTTGAAGAGTTTGTCAGATCCTCTTATAAATGGGTCACAAGCACGTCTTTCTCTTTGGTCACGCAGGCAAGCACTATAGTCTGTTTGTTTTATGCTTGATGGAGGTCTAGCGAGGAAACTAAAAAACATGTAAATAAATACATAAATAAATATATCAGACAATGAACCCTACCCCCTTAACCCACAGCCTTGGTACCGGTAAAGCTGTTCAACTCAATAATGATAAGAAGGCGGGGGTGGCGGAGGGTACGGAGAGAATCAATGAGAGGGTTACAGAAAAGAGAGAGAAAGGCTGGGAAAGTGACTGTGTGTGTGAGAGAGAGAGAGAGAAAGAATGTGTGGGTGTGATTGTGTGTGTATATGAGAGAGAGAGAGAGAGAGAGGGGGGGGGGGGAATCGTTACAGGGAAGATTTAGTTTCTCAAAGAAAGACACATGTTGTAAAGTTTACAAAATACTATCTACCCTTTTAGAATAGAGAATATATATAGAGAGAGAGCGTGTGTGTGTGTGTGTGTGAGAGAGAAAGAAAGAGAGAGAGAGAGAGAGGGGGGGAATAGTTATATGGAAGACTTAGTTCCTCAAAGACACATGCGGTAAAGTTTACACAATGCTATCTACCCTTTAGGTGAAAATACAAAAATAATAGAAAACATATGAAAATAAATATATAAAATCAAACTTTAAACAATAAAGTCGTGGTTTCTTGCCTTATTCGTGTTATAAAAGTTAAACATCCTGTTATAATCCACATTGTCGAGCTTTTTTTTTTTTTTTCCTTTTTTAAAGAGAAGAGGGTTATGATTGAAGTAGAGGGGATGGGAGAGTGTGGATAGGGGGGAGGGAGTATAAGGGTATTAAGGGTACGAGTAGAGGGTATAGGAGGGGAAGGGGGCATTTACTGTGGGTGTGTTTGTTGCTGTGTGTGGGGGAGGAGGGTATGTGGGGGTGTAGGTATGATAGAGAGGTATGTGTTAGAGTTGATGTGGAAGGAATGAGAGGGTGTGGAGGGGGTGTATAGAAGGGGTATTGAGGGTAGGAGTGGAGGCGGTGGAGGGAGGGCATGTGTGGTGGGTGTGTTTGTTACTGTGTGTGGGTGGGGGTATGTGGGGTGTAGGCATGATAGAGAGAGAGGGGGTGAGAGTTGAAGTAGAGGGTGTGGAGGGGGTGTATAGAAGTGGCATAGAGGGGACGAGTGAAGGGTACGAGTAGATGAGGAGGAGGGGGGAGGGTGCGGGAGGAGGGGGGACATGTATGGTGGGTCTATTTGTTTGTTGCTCTGTATGTGTGTGTGTGAGATGGGGGAGGCTAGTGTATGTGCGTGGGTGTACAAAGGAGTAAAAAGGAAAACAAGCAACAACAGTCCTTGCGACCCCTCAAGGTTACTTGCCCTCCAGTATTTTAGGGAGATAAAGATGTGACAAGGAAATACCTCCCTGGAGATTAACATGGCAGGGAGTCATGTTAATGAAATAGCACAATTAACGAAATAATACTATTAATTTACAAATGCAGTCAACCTTGAATTCAGATCAAGGTGCTTTGCAAGGCGAACAGTGTTGCAGTCTATAACATCTCGGGGGAAGTCCATTCCCCCGAGATGTTCACAAGTTGTCGACTCGATTGAAGAAGAAATTCTTGGATTCGTGCGAGTTGAATGATAGTTATGATAGAAAGAGAGGGGGTTCGGATTGAAGAGGAGGGGGGTAAGAGGTTGAAGGGGGGTTTATAAGGGGTATAGAGGGGACGAGTGGATCAGAAGGGGGAGGGGAGGAGTATGGGGAGAGAGGGGTATATAATTGTACAAAGGAGTACAAAGGAAATCAAGCAACAACAGGTCCGGCGACCCTTCTAGGCTGCTTGTCCTCCAAAACACGGAGGATCAATTGTCCAAACAGTGGTTTCGAGTGGGTAAGGGAACATTGGAAAGGGAACTACTGCCCTGGAACTAATGTCCGTGGCAGGATTAGGAAGTTAGTAGGGGACAGATGGGTTTGTAACTGAGGGGGGGGGGATAAAATAAAGTTATTCATTTACAAACGCAGTCAGTCGCGGGTTTGATGCAAGATATTTGTCTAGGCGAAATTTAAATGAATCAATGGTGCTGCAGTCTATAACATCTCGGGGAAGCCCATTCCATAAGTTGACAACTCGATTGAAGAAGAAATTCTTAGATTCGTGCGAGTTAAAAGATTTACCGATAATTTTGCAACCGTTTCCCTGCGTGTAATTAGATTGGTCGATAGTGAAGTACTTACTACAGTTCATATTGTCGATGCCTTTGATGATTTTGAATACTTGAATTAAGTCGCCTCTTAATCTGCGCTGGGTTAATGGAAATAGATTTAATTCTGTAAGACGCTCCTCGTATGGTTTGTTCTTTAGGCTAGGTATCATTTTGGTAACTCTACGTTGAACTCTTTCTAGCTTGTCTATACCTTTTTGGTAATAAGGGCACCAGGATTGAACGCAGTATTCCAGAAGAGGGCGGACTAAGGTATTGTAAAGGGTTAGGATAACTTCTTTGGATTTATGCTCAAATGACCTGCCTATAGAGCCAATTATTTTGTTTGCTTTCTTAACAACTTCTGAACATTGTTGACTCGGTTTTAGGTTACTCGATATTGTTACCCCCAGATCGGTTTCTCTGTTTACATTCTTAAGCTGAGTGCTATTCATCGAATAGTTTGCTTTCTCATTTTGGTATCCGATATATAGTACTTTAAATTTATCCGCATTGAAACTCATTTGCCAAATTTGGGCCCAATGTGACAACTTGTCTAGATTGTGTTGCATTGTGTGTGTATGTGTGTGATTGTTTTTTGTTGAGTGTGTGTGTGTGAGTGTGTGCATGTTTAATAGAGAGTAGGGTAAAGATGAAAGGGAAGAGATTAGATGTTATGGGGTATAGAGAAGAGGAGTAGAGAGGGGCGTGTATAGTATGTGTAGGTGTATGAGTTTGTCTGTTTGTTGTGTGTGGGTGGGTGGGTGTGTGCGTGGGTGGGTTTGGATGTAGGTATGAACGAGAGAAAGGGGTGGGGGGGGGGTAGGATAATAAGGAGAAAAAGGAGGTTATGCGACTGTTTGGGGGTGTATCTAAGAGTATAAAGGGGACGATTGGATGAGGAATATGGGTAGAGGAGAACATGTGGTGTGTGTGTGTGTGTGTGTTTGTTGTTGTTGTTTGGTGTAGGTTATGTTTGCTTCGGTATTTGTGGGAGGGAGTATATGGGGGGGGGGGGGGGGGTGGATATAAGTATGATGGAGAAAAAAAAGTGGTGTTTAAGATTGAAGATGGAGTGATGAGATGGTGTGAGTGTGAGGGGAGGGGGATAATGTAAAGGGGGCGAACAGAAGAGGAGAGTAAGGGGAAGAGTGTGTATGTGTGTGGGGCGGGGGGAAGTAAGCATATATGGTGTACGTTTATGTGTGTGTTTTTTTGGTGTATGTGTAGGGGGAACGTATGGATGTGTGAGTGGGTGTAGATATGTAGTGTAGAGGAGGGCATGAGAGGGTGAGGATGGTGTTTATAAGGGGTGTACAGGGTATGAGTGGAGGGTGAAGGGGAGGAATGGGGTGGAGAGGGGGCATATTTAGTGTGTGTGTGTGTAAGAGAGAGAGAGGGGGGTGGAGGGGGTTTATATGAGGTACAGAGGGGACGAGTGGAGGAGGGTTGGAGTGAGGGGGAGGGGTCATGTATGGTATGAGTGGATGAGTGGGTTTGTTTGTTGCTATGTAGGGGGGGGGGATAGTTATGTGCGATAGTGTGGGTGTGTAGGTGTATGCTTCTGTGAATTAATGGGTATGTGGGAAACAGAGCGAGATGGGAAGTCAAATAAATAGAAGTAATGTTCCTGAATGGAGGATAATAAATGGATGAGAATATTATAAATTGTACGAACGTGGATGAAACGTGGGGTGGGGTCTTTAAGGGGGAGTGATAGATAGATAGATAGATAGATAGATAGATAGAGAGAGAGAGAGAGAACAGTCGTAAGTAGCAGGACAGTAGAGAGAGAGAGATTCTGACGCTCGCCTTCAAAGATTCACCCCAAAACTACTTCTCTGGGTGGTGTCGTAAAAGGAGAGTGAGAGATAGATATATATATATATATATATATATAGAGAGAGAGAGAGTAGGGGGGATTAAAGTGAGTATAAGTGAAAAATGAGTGTGAGCAAGGAAATAAGCGTGATTTCAGTAAGCATGAGAATAAGGGGGATGAAAGTGATTGTGAGTAATTACTTCAAAACGACTAGAATAATTGAGCTAGTGTTGTTTACCATTTGGGAAGAGTCAGCCAGGAAGTAGGTGTGGACATTTACAGCCCATTTGCTCTTGCCCCTTTTGAGTTACAGTGGTTAGGGGGTTACGATTTCTGGGCTACGCTTATATTGAATGGATTATTTACCCTGTTCCAAATAGGTTGGCCAGAAATCGACCCCCCCCCCCCTTAATCGTTGTAACTCAAAATGGGCGGGAGCATATGGGCTGTAAATTTCAAAACTTATTTCTTGGCTGACTCTTCACAAATGGTAGAAATATTAACTCAATTACTCTAGTCGTCTGTGAGTTATAGAGGTTAATGTTCAGGAGTGTTGGCCTACTTCCTTGGAACAGGGCATAGGAAGTGCGGGAAGAAGAGTACCCGGTAATCATAATGTGAGTGTGCTTATAAGTGATGGTGTTAAAGGGAGGTATTTGGTTTTTCTGGACCCCCTTCTCCATTACGTTTAGCCTGGTTAGTTCTGGAATTGTAAGACGTTCGCCCCATTAGTTTGGCGATTTCATGACCTTACTCGCCATTTTATTGTCAATAGAAAGACCTTTCGTGCCACTTATAGTGTCAATTTTTCCTGGTGAACGATAGCGAGGCTGTAATTTGGGAGGAACTGTCCTTCGGCCAGGATAATTTTTTCTACTGAAAAATGTAAAAAACAAAATATATATATATATGCTTTACATTATTTACCTGTTTACATTTTGTTAAAGCTTGATAGAGGTCTAGGGAGCCAACTAACCCCTCCCCCCCCCCCCATTATTGTTAAAGAGTATTAGTGAAAATTGCGTAAATAATTAAGGTAAAAGTTATATTAAGGGTGAAAGTGAGAAAAAGAGTGACCAGGTATTACGCCTCTTCAGTGAAGTGATAAGAGTGCCAGTTAGTAGGAGTGAGAGTAAAGATGATAGAGTGTGAGAATAAGAGTGATTATATGAATGTGTACAAGAGTAGTACCATGATTGAATATGAGTGAGAATGATATGATTGCCAGTAAGAGTGATATTAAAAAGCATAAGATAAATAGTAATAGTATGAGTGAAAGTAAGAGTGAACTTGAGAATGAGAGAGATAAAAGAGCTCCCGACGTTCACCCTCAAAGAACTACCCAAAAGTTAAGCCTGAGTCAAGTCTTAAGAGTGAAAGTGAGTGAGAGTGGAGAGTGGAGAAAGAGTGATCATAATTATTCCATGAAGCATGAGTGCAAGAGTAATAGAGTGAGAGCCTGAGTGGAAAGAAGAATGATAGTGAGAGTATGAGTGAGATTAAGAAGCTTAAGAATATAAGTAATGGTGAGAATAGGAGTGATAGTGATAATAAGAGTGATAAAAGAGCTCCGTAAGAACAAAATTGAAAGTGCGAGTGAGAATAAGAGTGATAGTGAGAATACGAGTGATAGTGAGAATAAGACTGATAGTAATAATAAGAGTGATAAAAGAGCTCCGGACGTTCGCCATCAAAGACACACTCAAGAATTACGCCTGTGAGTGAAGTGATAAGGGTGAGAGTGAGTGAGAGTGAGAGTGAGAGAGATGAAAGCGTCGGTGGAGGGTTTTTTTCACTTCTCCATAATAATGCTTCAATAAAACGCATTTTACATGTGACTCTCAGGGGGTGGGTGGGTAGCTCTCCCGGGGCCCCAGCATTGACACAGACTCTCTCTTCCCCAGTCCCCAGTCCCCAGTCTCCTCTTCCCCCTCCTATCTCCTCTTACCTTCTTCCTGCCTCTCCCATTCCCCCTTCCTCCGTATCTCCTTTCCCTCCCATCTCCTCTCCCCTTCCCTCTCATCTCTCTCCCCTCTCTTCTTCTCCCCTCCCTCATATTCCTCTTCTCCTCTTCTGTCTCCTCTTACCTTCTTCCTACCTCTCCCTATTTCCCCTTTCCTCCATATCTCCTTTCCCTCTCATCTCTCTCCCTTTCCCCCTCCCCCTCCCTCCCTCATATCCCCCTTCGCTCATCCCCCATCCCTCCCCTCTGCTTTTCTCTCCCCAAACTCTCCCCTTTCCCCCTCCCATCTCCTCCTCGTTCCTCTCCCCACCTCCCCTCTCCTCCTCATCTCTCCTCTCGAAAATTGAAGCCTTCTCCGAGCTTCTTCTTTGTCTAGAGGACCGACGTAAGTATCCTTGTATTTTTTGCTCAAATTGGAAGCGAGAGGAGGGAGGGTGGGGGAGGGAGAGAGAGAGGAGGGGCAGATATATATACGACCTCTTCGGAGCACGTCATTTTCGCCCTTCAGCCCCTCAGACATAAGGGTGATCGCCTCTGAGGGGGCTGCCACCGCCTCTGGAGCACCTCACTTTCGCCCTTATAATCTCCGGCGACAAGGGCGATCGCGGGCGGGGGTGTTTGTGTTTCTCGCTCTTGACTGGGAGAAAGAGGGTATCACACAAGCGTATTTCCCGGCAACTGTCCACCGATAACTTAATTTCCGGTAATATATTGAGATCGTTTTGTGCTGGCATCGGCGACACGACTAAAGGCGGATTAAATCGTGTCACCATACTCTCATAAAACATCAATGGAGTAGCGACGAGAACAAAATTGCCGAAACATACGCTGGTGTGAATCCTCCTTAACATGGCCTTTGAAAAACTCCGCGCTCAAACTAAGGGTGTGCTTCTTTTACCTTTCATTGTCACGGCCCACTACTCTCCATGACAGATTCGGGCGAGAAGTTTTTTATTTTCCTGGCTCTTCTCTTTGGGGGTCCCGAGATCAAATATTCCACTCCCCTTATAAAACACAGACCAGGAGCGGTGTTTGAAAGGCCTCCTCCTCCCTCCTCCTGCAGTACATACACACGCTCTCACACACATACTCTTTCACACACACACACACACACATATCTATATACGATTAATCAAACACACATACATACACACAAACACACACACATGCTCAATCAAACACAGTCACACACACACACACACATATACGATTAATCAAACACACATGCATACACACAAACACATGCTCAATCAAACATAGTCACACACACACACACACTTAGACACACGCACACACACACACACACACGCTCACACACATACACACACACACACACACACAAGAGGGTTTAGGAACTTGTTTAATGCTGTGATGTTAATGGGATCTGTAATCTTTTGTGTCTGTCTGTTAATACTTTGCTTATAAAAGAAGCTTTTTCTCCAGTACCTGATTTATATAAGTTAACGATTTGCATTTAACGGATTTAATTGATAAGAAATACATCTACATTTGGAAAACAAAATAAATACATCTAAAGGATATTTCCCATTACAGATGAAAAGAGGAAAGATGTTGGTCAGGTCACACATTTCGTCAATATCATTAAGTAACATCCCCTTTCTTAACATTAATCATCAATTACAAACTCCAATGCACTTGAATAAACTAATGAAAGCATATGGTCTTCCCGGGATTCGAATTCGGGACACCACACCCAGAACATAAGCAAGTGTACTGTAAAGCAACTAAGAGGGAACCTAGATAGAGAACACTAGGTTTAGAGAGAAACGGAGAAACGGAGGCAGGGAAAATATTCGGAGGTTTGACAGTTTGGAATGGAACAAGCTAATAGTTTATTCGCTGTAAGTAGGTGATAAATCATTACCTCTATCCTCTGTAACTCAAAAAGGGCTAGAGCAAATTGGCTGTAAATTTCCACAGCTATTCCTTGACTGACTCTTCCCAAATGGTAGAAATATTATCTCGATTACTCTAGTCGTTTTTTTAGTTACAGAGGCTAGAGTTCATGATTTCTCGCCTACTTACAGCGAATAGACAATTAACATCTGACCGAAGACAATTTAGTGTAAATGTTTAGCGAGGCTTTTATCATGCTTTGCCTTTTGCTTCCTTCATGCAAAGAGATAAAAACAAATAAGTTGAATCATTTGGGCCCCTGATACTAGTGTTGTTACTTGAGTTACCGCTTAGAGTATATTTCCTTTGTTTGTTCACAGTTATGTATTGCTTAATTGACCACTTGCGAATTTCGTTCTATAAGGAAGTTGGAGCGGTAGACGTCGCTAGTTAATAGAAATACAATAATAATGTAGGTTTCTGATGGCTAAACAATATGTAGAATTGGGTTTTATGTATTGATAAAATTATGTACTACAACCGTATTTTAGCTAGTAATTCTACTAAATAGCAATGTCTACAGCTCCAACTTCCTTATAGAACGAAACTCGCAAGTGGCCAATTAAACAAGACTATCAAATGAAAAAATATACCATGCACGATATGTTACAACAACATTAAATACTGACGGCATACTATATTTACTTATTGTTATTTGAATGAATCGGATTATTATAGACACTTAGGCAAAGTAAGGACAAGGGGGAGGTACTTACTTTATCTGGAACCCCTTCTCCCTCATGTTTAGTCCCATTGGTTTTTGAGATTTTCAGACGTTCGCCCCATTATTGTGTTGATTTTAAGACCATTCCTTCCATTTCTGTATTTATATCAAGACCTTTCGTGCTATTTAGGTGTCGATTATTTCCTGGTGAGCAATAGTGAGCCTTTGATTTGGCCGGGACATTTTTCTACCGAAAAATGTACACATTTATCTTGAATGGGATCTTAAGTATGATTTATTAAGCTTGCTGGAGGTATATGGAGGAAACTAAAATGATATTAATATATAAATATAAAAATAAATAAATAACACCTACTCACTTAAGGGAGACCACCTCGTGTTGTATCTCTCTCTCTCTCCCTCTCTCTCTGGGTTGTATCCATTCGGCTCCATTCAGCCTACTGTTTTAGGACGTTTACCCCCATCCAGGTGTCAATATTTTCCTGGCGAGCGGTAGCGAGCCAGCATATATATATTTTTGTTTTGACAGTAAGCTAAATTTGTACATTTTTCGATAGAAAAATGTCTCCGGCGAAGCCGTATTTCTCCATACAATGCTGGCTCGCTATCGCTTGCCAGGAAGAAATCGACACCTAGATGGGGATAAACATCTTAAAACAGTTGGCTGAATGGGGCCGAATGGATACAAGCCAGGGAAAGAGAGAAAGGGAGAGAAAGAAAATCCGGTGGCCCCCCTTAATTTTTGTTATATAAGCTACAACAAATATTGCCACCAGTACAGTTAAGAAGGTGAGTGTTCTCCCAACCTAGGCCAACCCAAGTAGAGTGTACCCAGCCCTTGTAGTACGAGGGTGTGTTGCGTAACGCTGTCATACGGCTTACTACACAACACTTCTCTCTTACTCTTAAACTCCAATCCTACTTTACATATTACCCACATCGGAAGCGTGGAATGCAAGGGTAATATAACCACCCCTAAGTATATATACGTGTATATATATATATATATATATATATATATATATATATATATATATATATATATATATATATATATATATATATATCCAACTTACTCCAAGAATATAGTTTTCCCTTGTACCCAGTGAATTCGACCGATTTACACGCATAAATCTGGAGATCTTACATTATATGGCGTTTGCAGTATGATCGTCGCATGTAGTACTCCCTACGTACCAAGTTTAATCCCACATTCAAGCTACCTCTAAGGAATAAAACTATGGATATAATAACACCGAAGCAAACCGCAACCTAGCGTAAATTACCAAAGTTTACCTTGTTTCCCTTCTTATCCTTCTCTTTCCATGTATGTTTCAATCTTCAACTCCTGTCCTTTTCTTCTATTGCTTTCTCCTATTTTTCCTCATCCCCTTTCTCTTCTAACTCCTATTTTCCTGCCTTCTCTCCCCTTTGTCACCCTTCACTACTTTTCTCTTATACACCCACACCCATCCTCCCCTCTCGCCTTCTCTACTATCTCCTCTCTATTATTTTTTACCTCTCCTACAAGTCTACAAGTCTCGTCCTCACAAGCTGCCACCTTTCGTTCTCTTCCTCTTTTTCTCCTCTCTCCATTCACAGCTCCTCATCTGTCCTCGTTTCTCCTCTCTTTCCTCTCTCCTTCTTTGCCTCTCTATTCCTCCCAGCAACTCCCCTGCCCACCTTTCCTCCACTCCCCAGTTCTCCCATCTCTCCCTCTCCTTCATTTTCCTTCTCCAACATCTTAGCATCATATTAGCTATCCTTCCGCTCCCTTTCTTTCCCAGTTACCTATCTCTTCTCTCTTTCCTTCATCCTTCCTATGTACCTATATTGCCCCACCTCTCTTCCTCCATGCTCCCCTTTCATTCCACCTCCTCCTCTAACCACCCAAACCTCCTAATCTCTCCTAATTTCTTCCTTCCTCCCTCCTCTCTCCACCCAATATTTCACCCACACCCTTTCCCTCCCACACCTCTTCCCTCCTCCTCCCACACCTCTTCCCTCTTCCTCCTCTCACACCTCTTCCCTCTTCCTCCTCCTCCTCCTACCCCCACACCTCTTCCTCCTCCTCCTACCCCCACATCCATTCCCGCCTCCTTCCCCACCTCTTCCCTCCTCCTCCTCCTCCTCCCACACCTCTTCCCTCTTGCTACCCCACTCCTCCTCTTTCTCCTACACCTCTTCTTCCTCCTCCTCCTCCTCCCACACCTCTTCCCTCCTCCTTCCCCACTCACACCCCATCCTCACCTAGCTCTCCAGGGTAGCGTCAAGTCGGCCCCCTCAGAGTGCCAGTGATCAAGAATCCTTCACTCTGGTCACTGGGGAAACAAATGAACAGCGATTCTAACTCCTTCATTAGGGGCTCCAATGTTGCTAATGCACTTTATTATTATTTTTATTTTTGTATTATTTTTATTTTTTTTTATTTTTTTTTTACTGAGAGGATTAACTATGATGACACAGTTCTTTATTTGTTTCGGTCATCTGTAGGCTATTTGCTCAGTTCAGGTAAAACATATTTGGGACAGATGGATCCGAAAGTTTTTACCCGGTTAAGGGGAGACAGACTCCCTTATCCCTAATGTTTAGCCCCACTAGTTTTGAGATTTTTAGTCGTTGGTTCCATTAGTTTGGGGATTTTATGACCTTTCACCACATTTCCTTGTCAATATTAGGATCCTTCGTGCCATTTAGGTGTCGATTTTTTCATGGCGAACGATAGCGAGCCTGTAATTTTAGGATGAATCGGCCTTTGGCCGGGACATTTTTCTACCGAAAAATGTACAAATCTATCTTGAAGGAGTGTCTAGGGTTTTTTTTTCTTTTTCTAAGCTTGATGGAGGTCTAGGGAGAAAACTAAAACAAAATATATATGAATAAGTTAATTAATAGACCAAACAAACAGCCACTGTCCCCTTAATGCAAGGAAGAATGTAACACATTATATACATTACCATTTTTAGGGTGTTAGGTCAGCCAGGCCATGGCTGCTAAACCAACAGACCTATAGGCCTACCCATCCCACTAACCCATCGCTGATCAATTATTCACAAATTAATATCTCATGTGCTGGTTTTGTCTATTCCGGCAATCTCTCTCTCTCTCTCTCTCTCTCTCTCTCTCTCTCTCTCTCTCTCTCTCTCTCTCTCTCTCTCTCTCTCTCTCTCTCTCTCTCTCTCTCTCTCTCTCTCTCTCTCTCTCTCTTTTTTTGAAGGAACTCAACCTCACTTGACACTTAAGGGGAGGCTGGCTGTTTGTTTGGTCTATTAATTCATTTATTCATATATTTTTTTAGTTTCCTCCCTAGGCCTCCATCAAGCTTAGAAAAACACCCCCTAGACCCCCCTTCAAGATAAATTTGTACATTTTTCGGTAGAAAAAATTCCTGGCCAAAAGGCCGGGTCCTCTTAAAATTGCAGGCTTGCTATATATCACTCGCCAGGAAATAATCGACACCTAAATGACACGAAAGATCTTAAATTTGACAACAAAATGGGGCGAAAAATGTTAAAATCGCCAAACTAATGGGGCAAACATCTTAATATCTGAAAACTAATGGGGCTAAACATGAGGGAGAAAGTGGTGCAGAAAACCGGCCCTTCCCCCCTTAAGAAGCGTCGACTGAGAGCTAATGAATAGAATGTGTCCAAACAATAAAACGGTTTAACGAGATATTATACATGGACAAGTTTAATATTTTCCTCCACGTCTTCCTGCCAGAGGAAATAATCTCGACTTAACCCATTCAGTACCAGGCACGTCAATTTCGTCACATTCCGGCGACTATTAGAAGATTATATTCAGCTAGGAAGGACCTCTAGCAATAATAAGGCTTCAAACTATCTCAAGCAACCCTTTTAACTACCACAGATCCTTCCTAAGCTGCATAATATCGTTTATGTTTAGCTAGATTTAAATGTAACACACTTCGCTGGTACTCAAAGGGTTAAAGGGGTCACGAAGGCAATCTAAACATAACCAAATTATGGGTTATTAAGGGGAGGCAGTTGTTTCTTCGAGTCATCCTTCTCCCTCGTGTTTAGCCCTAGTAGTTATGAGATTTCAAGACATTCGACCCATTAGTTTGGCGACATTCAGACCTTTTGCCCCATTTCTTTGCCAATATTAAGACCTTTCGTGCCATTTAGGGGTCGATTTTTTTCCTGGCGAGCGATAGCGAGGAGGGTCTTGTGTTTTTTTTTTATTTTCTAAGTTTGATAGAGTTTTAGAGAGCAAACTAAACCCCCTTCTTAAACCATTAAGCCGAACCAGTAAATTATGCTGTACAATACCGTCTGAGCTCCCTTTATGACGTAGTAGATAGCTGGAACATAATTCCAGAATTAGCCATTGAATATGTCACCATAGCCTTAATCTAATAATACACTAGCTCAATATCTCTTGGTAAACCCCGTCTCTACCGAGATGTCCTTTTAACTTTATGCTGGCTTCCATTACACGATTTTGTTCAGTTTGAAAAGGGCCTCCAGCAATTACCAGGCTTCAAACTATCTAACTTAACCCTTTTTACTACCTCAGATCCTTCTTAAACTGTACAAAACCGTCTAAATATAGCCAGAATGCAATACAAAAGACGTCGCCGGTACAGATGGGGTTAAGAATAAAAAGGTAGTGTGCTGTATGCCTTGATAAAAATCTATATATTAGATTCTCCCTTTTTCTATAAGTTCTTTAATTCATGCATGTCCAATCAAGCACACACACTCACACACACATGATATAGATACAAACACATCCACATACTTAAATATACACACATACAGTATAATTATATACTACTGTATATCTCTTATAAATATATACACACACATAAAACGTTACCACCACTACACACACACACACACACACACACACACACACACACACACACACACACACACACACACACACACACACACACACCCACACACACACACACACACACACACACACACACACACACACACACACACACACACACACACACACACACACACACACACACACTAATGACTCCCTTGTTTATCATCCAGCCACTGTGTTCAGAGGGACCACAATCAATATGTCTACTACTGCTACACACACACACACACACTCACACACACACAAATACACACAAATACACACAAATACACACAAATACACACATGACTCCCTTGTTTATCATCTAGCCAGTGTTCAGAGGGACCACAATCAATATGTCTACTACTGCTACACACCAACACACACACACACAATATGCTTGTATCTGTAAAGGGGGTCACCGTTTTTTTTTTATCTTTCTTTTCTTTTCTCTCTTTCCCTGGCTTGTATCCATTCGGCCCCTTTCAGCCAACTGTTTTAAGACGTTCATCCCCATCCAGGTGTCGATTTCTTCCTGGTGAGCGATAGCAAGCCAGGATTGTATGGAGAAATCCGGCTTTGCCGGAGAAATTTTTCTATCGAAACATTTACAAATTTAGCTTGCTGTCAAAATAAAAAAAATATATATATGCTTGCTGACTTTCGCTTGCCAGGAAAATATTGACACCTGGATAGGGGTAAACGTCTTAAAACAGTAGGCTGAATGGGGCCGAATGGATACAAGCCAAAGACAGAGGGAGAGAAAGAGAAAAAAAACAGCAACAGCGAGGTGAGCTCCCTTAAATTCTACCCTTCCAACTTCCTAATCGATTAAGTGCCTCCCCCGCACTCGTTCTGTATGCCCTCTGTGCCGGCTCTTGCTATTCTTAGACGGTTTTGTGTAGCTTAAGAAGGATCTGTGGTATAAAAAAGGGTTAAGGGAGATATGTAGAAGCCTTTTAATTAAGGGAGGTCACATTTTTTTTTTTTTATCTTTCTCTCCTTTTCTCTCTTTCCCTGGCTTGTATCCATTCGTCCCCATTCAGCCAACTGTTTTAAGACGTTTATCCCCATCCAGGTGTCGATTTCTTCCTGGCGAGCGACAGCAAGCCAGCATTGTATGGAGAAATCCGGCTTTGCTGGAGACATTTTTCTATCGAAAAATTTACAAACTTAGCCCGCTGTCTAAAACATTTTTTAACAAATATGTTGGCTTGCTACCGTTCGCCAGGAAAAAATCGACACCTGGATGGGGATAAACGTCTTAAAACAGTAGGCTAAATGGGACCGAATAGATACAACCCAGAGAGAGAGAGGGGGAGAGAAAAAAAAAAAACACGAAGTGGGCCCCCTTAACGTGTTTCTCCTCTTTGTCCAGAAGTGAGTAACCAGAGCGATGGCTCCTCGTTCACTACCGGTACCCAACGTGTTAACAACGGTCAAGACAGCCAGGGTAAGGAACCTTTAGTGTGTCCTGTTTGTGGGTGTGTGTCTGTGTGTGGGTGTGGGTGTGGGTGTGGGTGTCTGTGTCTGTGTGCCAAATTAACCCAGACCAACCAAACCAGTGCCAAAATATAGTACTAACCTAACCTAACCTAACCTAACCGTATTGGTTGATTTGGTACTGGTTAAGAGCTACTGGTTGAAATGGTCTACTGGTTGAAGTGACCGGTCACCATATATTTTTTACTACTCGTATTATTTTTAAAGAATATTCTCGTCTTCTGTACTTTTCAAAAACGTGCAAAATTTCTTAAGAACTTTTATGGTATGCATGAATTCCCATGATAAATTAAGAAATCAAGACCCACTCCAAATATTCGTTCTACAGCCATTTTCATATTATTCATATTTGTTTTCACCAACCCACCAATTAATAATACTAAAAAAATAACACATAAACAAAAACATAATTATATATAAACCTTGTACCACGATAGCTTCCTAGGTCAAGGGGAGGTTTTTAGTTTGGTCTCTAGATATCCATCAAGCTTAAGATTGCACCCCCTTGAGCTCCTTTCAAGATAAATTTGTACATTTTTCAGTAGAAAAATGTCCCGGCTGAAAGCCGGTTCCTCTTATATTACAGGCTCGCTATCGCTCGCCAGGATAAAATCGACACCTAAATGGCATGAAAGGTCTTAAAATTTACAGAAATGGGTCGAAAGTTCTTAAAATCGTCAAACTAATGGGGCGACCGTCTTAAAATCTCAAAAGCAATGGGGCTAAACATGAGGGAGAAAGGGGTCCAGAAAAAATCCCCCAAGTCGATATCTCCCCTTAAATTGGGCAAAATAATTCCCAAGACTTTCAGCTTGTCCTTAATGTATAATATTTATCCTTAATGTATATTTATCCTTAATTTATAATATTTATCCTTAATTTATAATATTTATCCTTAATTTATAATATTTATCCTTAATTTATATATTTATCCTTAATGTATAATATTTATCCTTAATTTATAATATTTATCCTTAATTTATAATATTTATCCTTAATGTATAATAGTTATCCTTAATTTATAATATTTATCCTTAATGTATAATAGTTATCCTTAATTTATAATATTTATCGTTAATTTATAATATTTATCCTTAATTTATAATATTTATCGTTAATTTATAATATTTATCCTTAATTTATAATATTTATCTCACAAGTTCCAGAATTAATCCGTTAATCTTTACACTATAGCTACCATTATCAGATTGTATTAATCTTGGGAAGGATCTGTGCATGACAAAATCATACCTAAGATACATTTAACTTCTTAAATGCCTAGGGATCCCTCTTAAATGTAATAGTATTGCCATTGAATAGAAAGGACAAGTTGCAATCATCGTTAAGGAGTGAGTATTGTTTTGTTTGTTTTGTATTGAACTTCTATTATCCATGACCTTACATAGCAACTTATCAGCAATCATTAACAAATATCAACCCTCTCAGCAACATGACGTATTATATAGATTTCATTTTTCCCATCACTAGAAAACTATATACAGCTTAGGAAAGGCTTCTTGGAATCAAAAAGTAAACACCTGTACCAATTTTCCCTTCCACAGACCCTTTCTAACCTGCATAAAATCGTCAAATAATATCCAGACTCAACTACAAGAGTCTGTCATGGTATACTGAAAGAGTTAATTGAAATCCTTAAATGTGTGGGTTTGTGATGGGTAGAAATTATGTTGAACTATATTAATTTTGATGTGGTTTGTGTGCATTGCAAACGTATTTTAGCTTGTATGTATTTAATTATTATGTATTTATGTTATATATATATATATATATATATATATATATGTGTGTGATTTTTTTTTTTTTTTTTTTTTTTTTTTTTTACATAATGATGTTTGCAGCTTGCATTTCCTTGTAACCTGAATTCGCAGATGGTCAATTTTGGAACCTTAAAGTGCCGATCTTATTTAACCCTTCCAGTATCGGTGACGTCTTTTATATTTTACTCTAGCTATAGCCTAGCTATACGATTAATTCAGCTTAAGGAGAATCTGTGGTAGTCAAAAGGGATAATTGAGAAAGTTTGCAGCCTTTTATTTACCAGAGGTCCTTCCGAAGCTGCATACAATCATAGCCTGAAACTCTCAAGTGGTCAATTAACGCACTTTCTTCACTCTATGCTAGCTATTATTTTATTCGACTTTTATTTGGAAAGACCTGTGGGAGTTGTAGGGTTGATTTTGGCTGTCTATCACTCTTTCAACCTTGGGAGGGACACTTTTTACAGTCGGCTTTGCTTTTTGTCTCCTTCATGGACATAACATTGGGAAAATGTGCACGCATTTGAATCCCTGGCGTTCCGTTCTAAGCCGAATAAAACTCCTAACGATGGCTAGAATGAAATAAAGACACACGTCATCGTTATACTAAAGAGCTTAAGGGGAGTGACCTGCTTTTTTCTCCTTTTCTCTGGCTTTTATCCATTCGGCCCCATTCAGCCTACTGTTTTAAGACGTTTATCCCCATCCAGGTGTCGATTTCTTCCTGGCGAGCGATAGCGAGCCAGCATTGTATGGAGAAACTCGGCTTCGCCGGAGAAATGTTTCGATAAAAAAATGTACAAATTTAGTCTGCTGTCAAAAACATTTTTTTAAAATATGCTGTTTTGCATCCGCTCGCCAGGAAAAACATCGACACTTGGATGAGGATAAACGTCTTAAAAGAGTAGGCTGAATGGGCCCGAATGGATACAAGCCAGAGACACAGAGAAAATGAGATAAAAAGAGCAGGTCACCCCCCTTAATCTTTGCAGTACAGCAGGACACGTTGCTTCCTTGTATTATGGCTATCATTAGACGATTCCAAACAGCTGAGGAAGGAATTTGGAAGTCTGAGGATTAATCGAGATAGGTTTGACCCCCGTTGATTCATAGAGATCTTTTTTTATCTGGATAAAATGGTCTAATAACAGCAAGATTACAGTGAAGAAAATCGTCCCCTAATACGGAAGGGGTTAAGGGGGAATGGGCGTATGTATTTGCTCACTTATGAATTTTTGTTTTTATTTGTTTTCCCTCCCTAGACCTCCATCAAGCTTAAACCTACCCCCCCTCACCCCACCCCAGCACCTCCTTCAAGATAAATTTGTACATTTTTCGATAGAATAATGTTCCGGCCGAAGGCCGTTTCCTCTAAGTTACAGGCTCGTTATCGCTCGCCAGGAAAAAATCGACAACTAAATAACACGAAAAATCTAAATATTGAATAAGAAATGGGGCGAAAGGTCTTAAAATCGCCAAACTAATGGGCCGAAAATCTTAAAATCCAAAAACTAATGGGGGTAAGCATGAGGGAGAAGGGTGTCAAGAAAAAAACTCCATTCCCCTTAAAATAGAGGCTCCCCCGTAAATCTTTTCTCGGCTCAGTTTTCCCACGTCAAGTCTTCCAGATATTCCTCAACATTCCCCCGGCAGGACCTCTAGGCATATCTCTCTGTCTCTCTCTCTCTCTTGCGCGCTCTCTCTCTCTCTCTACCAGAAGATTCCCAAGTTATCTTTTTTTCCAAGTCTCTCTCTCCCTCTCTCTTTTGATCAAATGCTTCCCCTGTGTTCTCTCTCTCTCCTCCTCCCCCCCCCCCCCATGTCCTCCCCAGGTCTCTCCAGCTCCACACAAGTCTCACAGATCTCCCCAGTTCCATACGCATCCCCACGATTCTCTTTAAGTCTCGCTCAAGCTTCCCCAGATTCCCCACAGTTCTCCCCCAGGTCTTCCCGAGTCTCCCCAGCCTGTCACATGTCTCTCCGATTCCCCACAATTCTTCCCCATTTCCCCAGATCCCCACAGCCATCCCCACATTTCCCCACAGTAGATGATCACACTACAGGTCCAGGAAAGATGATGATGATGATGACGGTGGGACGGTAAACTTTGACAATACCATCATTCTGTGTAAAACGCATATGAGGACACAAAATGCCTTCACTTCAGTTCACTTCTTTTTATCGTCATCTATTTTGCTTTTAATTGCCTTTCTGATTCCCCATTTGTAAGAAGGCACTCGAGCTCGGGTTTCCATAGCAACCCGGCTTGCGGACTCTGCGGTACCAGCCCCAGACGCCCATTGGTCGATAGCCAACATAAATTCAGCCGGCAGCCAATGGGGAGGAGGAGGGCCGCCACGCCGCGAACATCCCAGCCCTCCCATTGGCTCTCTGAGCCGTGACGTAGCGATCTCTCCGGTGACGGGGTGTGCGAGGCGCCCCTGGACGACCGGGAATGGTGGAGTGTGCTTGACTCAGAAGTGGGCCAGGAGACGCCCGGGAAGCTTCTGATTCTACAACTTCATTATTCCACCTCCTCAGCGCAGGTTTATTTAAAATCGAAAACGTCCTCTCTCCTCTTGAGCGCTGAGACGCCCCACTCCAGCTAACAAGGTTTTCGGAAAGATTATTAATGGAATATGTCAAATGATAAGTGACCCTCATCCTCAGGCCCATTTACTGATAATAGACCGCGTAATGCCAGCGATCCTGTTATCAAATGACTACTTTAGACATTGGCTTTTTGGCGCATCCATCCCCCCAGGGGGTGCATAAAACCGAGGGGGGCGTAGGACCACCACCATCACCAGACGGAAGAAGAAGTAGAGGACCAGGAGGGGAAATATCTTTATTATTTTTTAGACACTCTCTTTTCTCCACTCTTCTTTCTTGTCCTCTTCTCTCTCTCTCTCTCTCTCTCTCTCTTGCCTGGTGACGAAAGGAGAGCACCGGCGCCACAGGTATGGTGGAGGGGCTGCTGCTTCAGGATTAATATGATGAAAGGCAGTGGTGTCTAGAATGGGTGATCGGGAGAGGAGGAGGAGGAGGAGGTGGTGGTGGTGGTGCGAAGGAATAGTGTAGAGGGATAGGTCGGGATTGTGAAGGGGATGGATTCAAAGGATAGGAAGGGAATAAGGAAAGACAAGAGGAATATAAGTGGTCAGGAATACATAAAGGCAGTGGTATCTAGAATGGGTAATCGGGAGAGGAGGAGGAGGAGGAGGTGGTGCGAAGGACTAATGTAGTGGGATAGGTCGGGATTGTGGAGGGGGTAGATTAATTTGTTTTTAGTTTAACCCCATCTATACCGGCGACGTCTTTTTAATTGTATTCTTGCTATATTTAGACGATTTTGTGCAGTTTAAGAAGGATCTGAAACAGTAAAAAGGGTTAAGTGCGATAGTTCGAAGTATTTTAATTGCAGGAGGCCCTTTTTACGCCGAATAGAATCGTCTAAGAGTAGCCAGAATAAAGTTGAAAGGATGGCGCTGGTACAGAAGGGGTTAAGTGGGTTCAAAGGATAGGTAGGGAATAAGGAGAGCCAAGAGAAATATATGTAGTCAGGAATACTTAGAGGGGGATCACAGGCTTTTGTTCTCTCTTTCTCTGGCTTGTATCCATTCGGCCCCTTAATAGCCCCACTGTTGGTTATTTGTAAACTAAGATCACGAGCCATTATATATAAAAGGCCACGGATTTCTTAGGTCCATAGTTAAGGGGAGATGGGCCATTGTTTTGTTCTATTAGTTCATTTATTCTTTATTTCTTAGTTTCCTCGCTAGACCTCCATCAAGCTTAGAAAAACACCTCCTAGAAGAATTAGACCTAGACCCTCCTTCAAGATATATTTGTACATATTTTGGTAGTCAATCTTTTCCTGGCGAGCTATAGCGAGCTAGCACTTTATGGAGACATCCGGCTTCGCCGGAGAAATTTAGCCAGCTGTCTAACTCATTATCTAAAATATGGTAGCTCGCTATCGCTACCCAAGTATAAATCGACACCTGGATGAGGATACACGTCTTAAAACAGTAGGCTGAATGGGGCCGAATGGATACAAGCCAAAGAGAGAGGGAGAGAAAGAGAAAAAAAGCGAGGTGGGCTCCCTTAATCTCACTAAGGCGTTTAACTGGGTGCATCGGAAGTCACCATTCAGTCAATGGTTGATGTTTTTATTTTGTATTATTATTATTTTTTGTTTTTTGTGGGGTTTTTTTTTTTGTTTTTTGTTTTTTTGGGGGGGGGAAACCGAAATAATTCCGATATCAACATATATGGACAGTCGTGAACAGTAATAAGTATACACGCATTTGAATACTTAAGCCTTTAAGGGAGCCCACCTCGCTTTTTTGTTCTCTTTCTCTCCCTCTCTCTTTGGCTTGTATCCATTTGGCTCCATTCAGCCTACTTTTTTAAGACTTTACCCCGATCCAGGTATCAATATTTTCCTGGTGAGCAGTAGCGAGCCAGCACATATATATTTTTGTTTTGACAGCAAGCTAAATTTGTACATTTTTCGATAGAAAAATGTCTCCGGCGAAGCCAGATTTCTCCATACAATGGAATAAATCGACACCTGGATGGGGATAAACGTCTTAAAACAGTTAGCTGAATGGGGCCGAATGGATACAAGCCAGGGAAAGAGAGCAAAGGAGAAAAAGATAAACAAAGCAGGTGACCCCCCTTAAAGGTAAATTCTGAAGCATCTGGGATATACTGTACTATCGCTGTTTATATGGTGTAATGGTTAGAGTGTTTATATGGTGTAATGGTTAGTGTGTTTATAATCTGTGTGTGGTAACCCAGGTTCGAATCTCGGTGGATCACATGCTTTCATTAATTTCGTTGGGAAGTGTGTGGTGTTGGAGTGAAATTAATAATATAGATTATATATTAAAAAGCATTGCATTGTATCGTCTGGGTTCGATACAAATTCAAATGGATATGTACACTCACAACCGTACAATAAGCTGTGGGCTCAGCATTCCCCGACTAAGTTATCTTTAGCATATACTGCTTTCCGCAATCCTTTGTCATCCGTCGTTGCTCTTGCTCAAATATCCTATTCAACTTTTAACAAAAGCCGTCTCAGAATTCACTAACTTCCCTCGCATCCAAGTAGCTCAAATTCGTTGTGGAAAATGTAGAACCTTATTATCTTGTAAATTCTGCTGCTTAAATATTTTGTTCGTCACTTCATTTATTTCGCCTTTCTAGATATATCTGTTTATATCTTCCAGTATCATTTCCGTGTTCTAATCATGGGTTTATCGCTTTCTATACTTACATGACATAATGTTGTGTATAATGGTCTTACCTTTTGTCCAATGCTCCCCCCTCATCTCCCTCCATCTCCTCTTATAATACAACAAAGCGAGCCTATAGTCAATTCACTATGACGAGGCAAGGAATCGCGACTCCCAACCTCTTATGACTTGAAAGGGACTTGAGCAATCGAGCTGACATTTCTACCATTTAGGCAGAGTCAAATAGGGAGCAAACTAACCCCCCCCTCACCCTCCCTCCCTCCCTCCCTCTCCCTTAACCCCTTCTGTACCGGTGCCGTCATTTTAACTTTATTCTGGCTACTATTAGACGACATTACTCAGTCTAAAGAGGCCCACCAGCAATTAACAGGCTTCGAACTTTTTCACTTAACCCTTTTTGCTGCCTCAGATCCTTCTTAAACTGCACAAAATCGTCTAAATATACCAAGAATAAAATGACAAAGGCGTCACCGGTACAGAAGGGGTTAACCTCGTCCAGATGCACTTACTGTGGCACTCATATCCATTGATGTGCACGTTGGAACCTATGATGGGTGATATACACAGCCTGGTACACAGGGGCCACCGCATATTATCCAAGTTATCACAGCTTACCTTCTCTTAATGGGGAGGTGCTGTACATGCGATTATATACCGGTAGTATGTCAATTATACAATTATATGACCTACCCAGTACGATAACCCCTTGAGGATATGACACGTTTTAGCAGTTTATTCTGCTATCATTACACGATTTATACAGCTTAGGAAGGGTCTGTGGGAATGGAAAGGGTAAATACCATCTCAATTAACCCTCTGACTTCCATATACCCTTCCTAATCTGAATAAAATCGTCTAATAATAGCCAGAAAACCGAGAAGAGGTGCATCATCCATCCTCAGAGGGATAATATCTTTGTTCAGTTTATTCTGGCTAATCCAAGGTTGAAAGTCTAATAGTCCAAGGCTATTATTGTCTCAATTAGCAGTTTCAAATTGTGATTATTGTATTTAGTGTCCAGCTACGGTTAAATGAGTTTATGTTGCTTAGGAGAGCTGGTCGTAGCTACAGGACGAGTGGTCAAGTTTATGTAATGCTTCGTCCTACTTTAATCTATTACCTAGCCTAGGATATTTTTTTCTTATTTGTATGAAGGAAACCAAAGATAACAAGTGTCTTCCTTGAAGTTGCCAGAGTGAACGAGAGCCAAATTCGAGGTACGTTTGAGTCAACATTTCTGGACACACGAAGCTTGCAGCAGTTAAAGTCGTAGGATGAGGAAAAGAAATGTTAAGAGAGAGAGTGCCAGAGCTTACTTGTTGAGTAGTAGAAAGACTGGGGAAATCGGTTCACTCTTGGGTTAGATAGTTGGACAGAATTGGGGTGGGAATGTGTTGAAAGGCGGGTGCCCCCTACTCTCCATCATCTCCATAGAGCCATCAGAAAATGAGTGGATAGGACTACAGGTACAGTTGAGAAGATCATTAATGAATATTAGAAAGAGAACTGGAGACAGGACAGAGTCCTGAGGAAGTGAGCGATGGCCATCCACAACTGCAGCTATGGAACGGCCAGAAAGGAAATTTGAGATAAGTCACAGATAAAGGGATAGAGAGCGAAGGAGGGAAGTTTAGAAATTAAAGATTATTTACAGACTCTATCAAAGGCTTTCGATATGTCTAGCGCAATAAAATGGGTGTCACCAAAGTCCCGAAAGGAGGAAGACCATGAGTTAGTAAGATAAGAAAGAAGATCACCAGTAGAGTGGCCCTTACGGAAGCCATACTGGTAATCTGAAAGTAGATTATGGAAAAACAAATTCTTAAGAAATTATGAATTAGGAATAGACTAAAAAACTTTAGAGATGCAAGAAATGAGAGCAATTGGACGATAGTTTTAGAGGGTTGAGAGCCGTCAAATTTCGTTAGGACAGCTTGAATGAGAGCAAATTTCTAGCAAAAAGGGAAGATGTTAGAGGAAAGACATAGACGAAAGAGTTTGCCTAGGCAGGAAGTCAGTATGAAAGAACAGTTTTTGAGTACAACAGGAGGAACACCATCCGGTCCATACGCCTTCTTAGTATTAAAGCCCAGAGAGGGCAGAAAGTACATGGTTTGAAGAGATAAGGATATTTGGCATAAGTAAGTGAGATGTGGGTGCAGAAGGAAGAACAGCACTGGAATCATCCAAGATGCAGTTTTCAGTGAAAGTTTGAGTGAAGAGTTCAGCTTTGTTAGAGGAAGACGTGACAGTGGTGCCGTCAGAGTGGCAAAGAATAGAGAAAGACGAGGAAGTAAAATTGTTGAAGAGGTTTCTGGCTAGATGCCAGAAGGCTTAGGAAGAGCTAGAGTTAGAAAGTTCAGAACATATATTATTGAGCAAAGAGATTTTGCGAGTCAAAGAGCAGATTTAGCTTAATTCCAGGCTGAAACAGATAAAGTACGAGATTCTTGAGTTTGTAGGTGACGGTACAGTTTGAATGATTCCTTCTTATTGTGGACAGCAGTGAACAGGCGTTAGTAAACCAAGATTATTTTGCATAAGACTGAGAGAAAGAAAATTAAATGTATGCCTCCATGCCCGAGATTAGTACCTCAGTGATACGTTCAGGACACTACGAGGGTCCCCGGCCACGGAAGCAAAATTAATTCCATGTGAAATCAAAGAAGTACTGCCAAAGAGCCTCCCAGTAGGCAGCGCCGAAGTGCGAAAAGCGCAGCTAGCTGGGAGGGTCGGATGGCCATACTGGAGAGATAGGACAGGTAACAAAGATAAGGTTGGTTGTGTTGTGATGGAGAGAAAAGGTTTACAGTGTAAGGAGAAGGATTAGAGGTTAGAAATAAGTCAAGGATGTTTGGCCGATCTCCTATAGTCTATTCGCTGTAAGTAGGCGAGAAATCATGACCTCTAACCTCTGTAACTAAAAAACGACTAGAGTAATTGAGCTAATATTTCTAGCATTTGGGAAGAGTCAGTCAAGGAATAGATGTGGAAATTTACAGCCAATTTGCTCTAGCCCTTCTTGAGTTAGAGAGGATAGAGGTCATGATTTCTCGCCTACTTACAGTGAATATACTATAGGTGTGCAGGGATACTAGTAGGGTGCCGGACTAACTGCTTTAGGTTATTTAGGATAGAAAAGATGTAGGCTTGTTCACCAGGTTGATCAGTTAAATGAGAGGAGAGTCATTGGCAGTGGAGAACATTGAAATCTCCTAAGATGGAGATTTCAGTGACATGAGAGGTTGATAGAATGTGTTCCAATTTAGAGTTTAGATAATCAAAGAACACAGGAAAGTCAGTGGAATTATGGGATAGGTAGACAGCACAGATATATTGTTCAAAAGTGAAAGAAGAGTTTGAGCCATAGTGTTGAGAAGGGTCGAAGTCATGATCACTAGAGTTTGTCGTGCACCTACACACAACATCCATCAAGGATAGATAAATTAGGAAGATACAGAGATGGGGATGCTGGTAATTGTTTCAGACACCTGAGTTTTGATTAGGAAAAGAAGATCAGGTTTGTTGGAGGAGAGGTGTGTTCACCAAAATTAAAGTTAGAGGAAAGGCCGCGGATGTTTTAATAATTGATAGTAGAGGGCCAGGCTGTGATCCAGAGCATTTTGATGGGTCGACTTGAGAAGGGTGCTTAACTTTGGGGGTATTTATGGGTACCCACCCCCCCCCCCGTAGAGACTCCGAGGCATGGTTAATTGTGTCGTCATATTTAAATATATTTGTTTGTATATTGGAAAGAAGTGTGATGTATATGTTTAACGTAGTGAAATAAAGAGGAGGAGGTGGTGTTTGTGAGAGCTAGCTGGATTACTCTCTGTGTAGGTGAGGTACAAACAGAAACAGTAAGGGAAGCCAGACAAATGAAACAGGAGTTCCAGTAACTCCTTATCACATGCCCATGAGTCCTCCCCTGGGTATTGCCCTGCTCGATTGGTGTCTACAATATCCTGAATATATGCTGTGACCATACGACCTGTTCCCAAAAATATTTTACAAACAAATTATAAATTCATAGGTTTCTCTACCTGCCTTCCCCACTATCGCATCACACTGTAAAATTGTAACCTTAAATTTAGCAAAAGTAAAACACGTATTAAGTGTTTCTATCGTTTTTGTGTTATAATATAAATAAATAAATCTAAAAACTGTTTATGCATACCATTTGTGTTACAATTAAGTGCAGGTAATTATAAGTATCAATAAACGCACCCCTACCAACCATATCTTAAGGGGGGTCATCGGCTTTTTTTCTTTCTCCTTTTCTCTCTTTCTCTGGCTTGTATTCATTCGGCCCCATTCAGCCAACTGTTTTAGGACGTTTATCCCCATCCAGGTGTCGATATCTTCCTGGCGAGCGATAGCGAGCCAGCATTGTATGGAGAAATCCGGCTTCGCCGGAGAAATTTTTCTATCGAAAAATGTACAAATTTAGCTTGCTTTCAAAACAAAAATGTATATATGCTGGTTCGCTACCGCTCACCAGGAAAATATTGACACCTAGATGGGGATAAACGTCTTAAAACAGTAGGTTGAATGGGGCCGAATGTATACAAGCCAAAGAGAGAGGGAGAGAAAGAGAGAAAAAAAACGAGGTGATAAGTGTCTGCATTCCCTGCCTGCTTCCCCTGCTCTATCACATCAGCAGGCCGCCCGTGGTAGGAGTAGCGGGAGATGTAAGCAGGTGATTTTGGCAAACCATTGAAAGGCGGCTCAGCGGAGGGAGCTACTAAAAAATTCATGGATCTGATAAGGAGGAGGATGCTTGAGAAGGAAGCTTAGTGGGAGCAGTGCCCTTAGCCCCACTTCATCATTTCAGACCGACAAACAGGTGTATGTGTGTATGTGTGTGTGTGTGTGTGAGAGAGAGAGAAAGTATGTGTAACTATGACAGTGTGTGGTGGTTGTGGTAGTAGTGGTTGTGTTTGTGTGCGTGTGTGTGTGTGTAACTATGAGAGTGTGTGGAACTATGAGAGTGTGTGGTGGTTGTGGTAGAAGTGGTCGTGTTTGTGTGTGTGTGTGTGTTTGTGTTTGTTAGTGTGTAAAGGGGATTGATGCGGGCTATGCTCGTGTAGTTGTGGTGTCTGTGTAAAAATGTGTGTATGAGAGTGTGTTTATGTCTAGCAATCTATACTTATGCGTGGGTGGGTGTGTGTGTGTGTGTGTGTGTGTGGTTGTGGTAGAAGAGGACGTGTTTGTGGTGTGATTTTACCGATGGTTTATTTACATTGTTGCTTGGTGGTGTGGCAGTGTGATGGCTGCGGTGGTAGTTAGATAGGTTGTGGGGAGATTTCCACTTGAGATATTTTTGTCTGGACTCCTTTCTCCCTCATGTTTAGCCCCATTGCTTTTGAGATTTTAAGACGTTCGACTCATTAGTTTGGCGATTTTAATATATAAACATAGCTAGAATAAAATTAAATAGACATTCTGCCGGTACGAAAGAGATTAACCCGTAAAGTACCGGCGACGTCCTTTGCTTTATATTCTGGGAATGATTAGACATCTTGATTGAGCTTCGGAATGACCTCTACCAATATTAATGCTTCAAACTATCTCAACCAACCCTATAGAACTACCACAGATCCTTCCTCACCTGCATAATATCGCCTAAATGTAGCTAGAAAATAATATAACACAATATACTCAAAGGGTTAATGTGGTATTGGTTGGCAGTGTTGTATAATAATGTTATGGTTTTGGTGGTTTGACTTAGTGATAATAAGGAAGACATCAAATTGCCGACTTGCGAGTTTCGTTCTATAAGGAAGTTGGAGCTGTAGACAACGATATTTAACAGAATTTACAGGTAAAATACGGTCGTAGTACATTTATAAATACATAAAACCCAATTCAACATACCATTTATCCATCAGAAACGTACATTATTATTGCGTTTCTGTTTAATATCGATGTTCACGGCTCCAACTTCCTTATAGCCTGAAACTCGCAAGTGGTCAATTGGTGGGTGTGAGAAGGAGGAGGATGTTTGAGAGAGTGAGCTTAGAGGGAGTAGTGCCCTCAACTCCTCTTTATCATTTCAGACTCACAAACTGGTAGGTGTGTGTGTGTGTGTGTGTGTGTGTGTGTGTGTGTGTGTGTGTGTGTGTGTGTGTTATTCAGTTACTCAGTTACTTGTTCGTCAAGGGGAATCCACGCAATGCGAGCTAAGCTCATTATTATCGCGCCTCCTTAACTGGGAATGTATTGCGTGAAATGCATGTTAAGTGTTTTATGTACTGTTGGAATGGCTGTGGATGTGTGTGTAGTCTGTATTTTAGCCAATTGGCGACATCGGAAACGAAGGCTTAGGGTGGATCTGTATGGTACCATTCTCACTATAGACGGTACCGTCTCGCCCGAAGGCTTAGGTAGCCATCAGCTTAGGTGAACCATATGATACCCATCTCGCCTTGTACCATTTTTGCCAACCCCAGATGGGACGTCACAACGTCGTCCACTTATTCCAGGTACCTATTTACAGCTAGGTGAACTGAGGCTAACACATGAAAGGAGACAAGCCCAATTTGTCTCCGCCCGGCCGGGGATTGAACCCCCGACCCCTCGTGTGTGAGACGAGAGCTCTACCTACTAGGCTACGGGCTGTGTGTGTGTGTGTGTGTGTGTGTGTGTGTGTGTGTGTGTGTGTGTGTGTGGTGGATAGGATAAATTGATGAGTTGATATTAGTCGTGGTGGGCTAGGATTGTATGTTTATGTAGGTGCTTAGCAGTGGTGTGGGATTGTGATGGTAGTAGTGGTGGTGGTTTACGAGACTGTGGTGGTGGAGGGGTTGTATAGTATCTTCAGAAAAATAGGAAAAGTAGATTGTAGATACGAGGTGCCGTTGTAAAGGCTTATCCCTCAATACCGTCACCTGACCTGAACTGACCTGACCTGATGGTAGCAGTGGGAGGTGAATAGTAAATAAGACCCGTGAGAAATGGATCTACGTCAACTAGTGGTTCTACGTCAACTAATGGATCTACGTCAACTAATGGATCTACGTCAACTCATGGATGTACGTCAACTAATGGAGCTACATCAACAAATGGATCTACGTCAACTAATGGATCTACGTCAGCTAATGGATCTATGTCAACTAATGGATCGACGTCAGCTAATGGATCTACGTCAGCTAATGGATCTACGTCAGCTAATGGATCTACGTCAGCTAATGGATCTACGTCAGCTAATGGATCTACGTCAACTAATGGATCTACGTCAGCTAATGGATCTACGTCAGCTAATGGATCTACGTCAACTAATGGATCTACGTCAACTAATGGATCTACGTCAACTAATGGATCTACGTCAACTAATGGATCTACGTCAACTAATAGATCTACGTCAACTAATTGATCTACGTCAACTAATTGATCTATGTCAACTAATAGATCTACCTCAACTAATGGATCTACCTCAACTAATGGATCTACGTTAACTAATGGATCTACGTCAACTAATGGATCTACGTCAACTAATGGATCTACGTCAACTAATGGATCTACCTCAACAAATGGATCTATGTCAACTCATGGATCCACGTCAACTAATGGATCCACATCAACTAATGAATCTACGTCAACTAATAGATCTACATCAACTCAATACCCTAATCGAGAACAAGTAGAACAAAAAGTGAGCTTATGATGCCTACAGCTCTCTTTTGTGACCTAGGTAATGAGAGTAAAGAGAAAGTGAAACAGTGTATTGCAAAGGAAGGAAGGGGGAGGCAAAGAAAAACGTAGCACGATCAGAGAGAGCAGGTCGTAGTACGCTGCTCTCTCTCTCTCTCTCTCTCTCTCTCTCTCTCTCTCTCTCTCTCTCTCTCTCTCTCTCTCTCTCTCTCTCTCTCTCTCTCTCTCTCTCTCTGATATGTAGATTCAAAGAAACCAAAATCCATGGCATCCTCCTCATATTAAAAATGCTTAACATTTGGATTGAAACGGTTTAGAAATTAAGTTTAGTGGAAAGTTATACTGGTTACGTGAGTTTCAGCAGATGGTGGTTCAGAAAAAGTATGTAAATCATTAAAGATATAGAACAAGTGTGTGAGAGAGAGAGAGAGAGAGAGAGAGAGAGAGAGAGAGAGAGAGAGAGAGAGAGAGAGAGAGAGATAAAGAGAGAGGGAGAGGGAGAGGAGATGCCAAGTGGGTGGGTGGGTGGTAAGGTAGGTAGGTAGGTAGGAGAGGTAAGGAGGGTGAAGGTGAGGGGGTGAGAGGGGGGACTTGGGCATAAAATATTCATTGATCAGATAGGGCAAGGGGGCCTGAGGAAGTGGGAGAGAGCCCCCTGAAGAACACTCCGCCTCTTCATCACGCTGTTCACCAGATTCAACACCCACACACAGTTTCAAGGAGACGGTACACTTTCTTTTTACACTTACTTCTAGATTATAGAGTACAAGTAGCCAAATCAATTCTCCCAGGCTATAGAGCAAAGTACAACAAGGTTTAAGGGGGGATGGGCCGGTTTTCTGGATCACTTTCTCCCTCATGTTTAGCCCCATTGGTTTTCAGATGTTAAGATGTTTGCCCCATTAGTTAGCCGATTTTAAGAAATTTCGCCCCATTTCTTCGTTATTATTTAGACCTTTCGTGCTATTTAGATGTATTTTTTTTTCCCTGGCGAACGATAGTGAGCCTGTAATGTTGGAAGAACCGGCCTTCGGCCGGGAAATTTGTTTTACCGAAAAATTTACAATTTAATCTAGAAGGGGGATCTAATGGATGTTGCTTTTTTCAATGTGATGGAGGTCTAGGGAGGAAACTAGAAAAATAATGAATACATGCAAAAATCGCCCAAAAAGTTAACCATCCACCCTTAATAGTTCTTCAATAATGTGTCCACTTTACCTAGCTTCAACACACATTTTCAAGGAGTTGTTACACTTTCTTTTTTTACACTTACTTACCATGATACAGTACTTGTTTATATTTTATTTTATTGTTTCTACTTATTATGTTTTAATTGCCTTATATTCATTAGTACAGCTAAATTATATAGTTTGCTTCACACATAACCAGAGACCCAGGCTTTCCCAGGGAAATATTACAAATGCCATGTGTAATTCTTCGTATACTAGAAAACCAATGAAGTATTTTTCAAAAACTTGGCCAGGTTAAGTGGATGATATCAACAGGGTGTATCGTAGTGGAATGAGAATGACGAGATGGATGTATGGAGCCAAACTAAAAATTAGAATATTTGATGAAGAGTTGAGGAGGCAGTTAGGTATCATGAGTACTAGCGAAGCGATGCGTACCAGCTGGCTTGGGCGGTTTGGTCATGTAGGGAGGATGGACGATCTAAATTGAGTGAACACATGCGAGTCCGTGAACCTCGGAGGGAGCTGTACCGAGGGGCAGACCAAGGAAGACGTGGAATCGAAACCACTCGGTCTTTAAATGGATGTATGTGTGTGGGTACGTATAGTCGCCAGGTTGCACTTTACATCTTGCAAACAATTGTGTACAGTTGGTTAAATACTGTGTGCCATAGTACTAAGTACTGTTAAATAGTTTGCCGCCACGACTGAAGACCCCCCACCCACACACCCACACCCTCCCCCACCACCCCCACACACGCACTCTCTTGCATTTTTGTGTTATATGTGAGTGAGAGAGACAAAAGGCAGAACTGCCTGTACCGAGTGCCTCCCCCAGAGTTGAAAGAGTGACAGGGCCAAAATCAAGGGATGTTCGAGCCAAACTGCCTGGACACACAGAGTTTGAAGCATTTTAAGTAGGAAGAGGGAAAGACTGATTCCATACACTCTTACCAATCTGAATAGAATCGTCTAATATTAGCCGGAAAACAGAAGAGGAATGCGTATTGGATCTTAATCACCGAACCTAGAAATCCAGACCCCAACCTCTTCCAACCCCAAAAGGATTTGAACATTCTAGTTGATGTTTCTATCATTTGGGAAGAGGCAATCAGTAAATAGGTATAGACATTTACAGCCCGTCTGCTCCAGCCCTCCTTGAGTTATTAGTTTATAGTTGAAACATTTTTTGAGGTCTGGATTAGGGTTGAACATCAACGTCTATGCAAAGTTAGTCAAAATTAGGATATCATACTTTACTAACTTAGAGACATATCAGCATAAATCTTTGTTTTCTTTGTTAGCTGAAAACAATCATCTGTTGTTTATAATTATACTTGAAACGCTAAAGCAATTGAATAATTGTTTCAAATTTCATTTACATGAATACAATTCCTGAAACATTAACTCTTATTGTTAGTCATCTCACTAAGTAAATTAAACTAATATTAATAATATTAAGATTTGGTATTATTATTATTATTATTATTATTATTGTCAGTTCCCCCCCCCCCCCCACCCCCTGCGTCTTAAAGGTGGTGTATCGGCTGGCTTACGAGGAATAGGGTTGCCAGCGGAGAAATAACAGCTGAATCAATATTCTAAGAGCTATTTCGGTTTCTTGCCTTCCTCAATATTTCGGTCGGTTTTTTCAGCATTTTGTTGAGGTATATTATTTATTTCTCATGCATATGATAATACTTTCTTTTTCTTTTCTTTTGTTTTAATATAGTTGAAATAGGTGTCATGCACGGGTTCTTAAATACACTGGAACATTATTGTAGACTAATTTATTTTGTACAATACTTATACAATGGGCATAGAAATCATGTACATTTATGTGGGCTGTAGTCCCACCATAAGTCTCCGAAGGTGATTGGGCGGCGATGAGAAAGGAGTTCTGGGATGGTGACGAAGGTGGTGATACTTCTTGGGTCTCCGTGTAGATGGTGACGAAGGTAGTGATACTTCTTGGGTCTCCGTGTAGATGGTGACGAAGGTGGCGATACTTCTTGGGTCTCCGTGTAGATGGTGACGCAGGTGGTGATACTTCTTGGGTCTCCGGGCAGATGGTAATGAAGGTGATGATACTTCTTGGGTCTCTGTGTAGATGGTAATGAAGGTGATGATACTTCTTGGGTCTCTGTGTAGATGGTGATGAAGGTGATGATACTTCTTGGGTCTGTGTAGATGGTAATGAAGGTGATGATACTTCTTGGGTCTCTGTTTAGATGGTGATGCAGGTGATGATTCTTCTTGGGTCTCTGTGTAGATGGTAATGAAGGTGATGATACTTCTTGGGTCTCTGTGTAGATGGTAATGAAGGTGATGATACTTCTTGGGTCTCTGTGTAGATGGTGATGCAGGTGATGATTCTTCTTGGGTCTCTGTGTAGATGGTGATGCAGGTGATGATTCTTCTTGGGTCTCTGTGTAGATGGTGAAGAAGGTGATGATTCTTCTTGGGTCTCTGTGTAGATGGTGATGAAGGTGATGATACTTCTTGGGTCTCTGTGTAGATGGTGACGCAGGTGATGATTCTTCTTGGGTCTCTGTGTAGATGGTGACGCAGGTGGTGATACTTCTTGGGTCTCTGTGTAGATGGTGATGAAGGTGGTGATACTTCTTGGGTCTCTGGGCAGATGGTGGCGAAGGTGGTGATACTTCTAGGGTTTCCTGGCAGATGGTGACGAAGGTGGTGATAATTCTTGGATCTCCGTGCAGATGGTGACGCAGGTGGTGATACTTCTTGGGTCTCTGGGCAGATGGTGGCGAAGGTGGTGATACTTCTTGGATCTCCGTGCAGATGGTGACGCAGGTGGTGATAGTTCTTGGGTCTCTTTGCAGATGGTGATGAAGGTGGTGATATACTTCTTGGGTCTCCGTGTAGATGGTGATGAAGGTGGTGATACTTCTTGGGTCTCTGTGTAGATGGTGATGAAGGTGGTGATACTTCTTGGGTTTCCGGGCAGATGGTGACGAGGGTGGTGATATACTTCTCGAGTCTCTGTGTAGATGGTGACGCAGGTGGTATTACTTCTTGGGTTTCCGGGCAGATGGTGACGAAGGTGGTGATATACTTCTTGGGACTCCGGGCAGATGGTGACGCAGGGGGTGATACGTCTTGGGTTTCCGGGCAGATGGTGACGAAGGTGGTGATATACTTCTTGTGTCTCCGGGCAGATGGTGACGCAGGTGGTGATACTTCTTGGGTCTCTGGGCAGATGGTGACGCAGGTGGTGATACTTCTTGGGTCTCCGGGCAGATGAAAGACGGTGTAGATAGTCGAGCACTGTGGCTGGGTAGTGATGGTGGCACTCTGTGGCTGGTTGGCGATTCTGTTGATGGATGCTACACTTCATATGCCAGCCCACTACAATGCTGCCCTTCATATGTCAGCCCACTATAGTGCTACACTTCATATGTCAGCCCACTATAGTGCTACACTTCATGTGTCAGCCCACTATAGTGCTGCACTTCATGTGTCAGCCCACTACAATGCTACACTTCTTACTTCAATCTTGTAAGCGGAGTCTGTCCTAGTTCTGACGCTCCCAGAAGTACTTGTACATGCAGGTGGTGTTGTGTTGGTTGGTTCAATAAGCTACAGTAGGTGCCCTTGTCCCCGCTTCTTTCATATGTCTTGATGGTCCCACTTTGTATCTTCATCTTGGAGGTAGACATTTAGAGGCAAAACAATCATTGTAATTCGTTAAATTATAATATGTAACTTTTACATTACCGAATATAAAATATGTATATGTCGAAAACATTTTGTACAACCTTATTTCATCAATTGTTAAGATAAATAGAGACACAATAATGAGATTAAAAGTGGTTTTATACATCCTTATTTTATATTATATGAATCTTCATACTGCTAATATACACAAACTTACAACTGCTTATATAATTTGCACATTTTGATTTACACCATTCGGGTAAAATTGGGAAGTGATTGGTGTCAATTTAACTCATAACTTTCCATATACAATTATATAAAGATAAAGGGAATTGTATATGAAAATGTGTATAGCTCATTTATTTAACCATATAACTCTTTCAGCATAAATCATATTCCACCCGTTAATCAATCCCGATGGTTGTATTTCCATAAAGAAATACACAGACGATTCATTCAAAGATATTTACTATTGCTGGGTGTGTACAACTTCGTGTTCTCAAAGGCCTTTAACATACTGTAGAATAGAGTTGTAGATGCACACTGTTGCTCCAGCAGTGGAATACACAGAATCGGTGAGACTCAGATACATCAAGACATAAACGAATGATACAAACTGCCCCACACACACACACACACACACACACACACACACACACACACACACACACACACACACTTCCTGATCGTTCACCGTACTGTGCGGACGTATCAGCCTGGCGCTCCTGGCAGCCTAGACCAGCTGTTGGTCTTCACCTTTTTCTTCATTTCCTCCTCTACTACTGACACAGAAGCTCAACATGGAACTATAACATCTTGGACTACTAAATCCTTCAATATGCTGCAGAAATTACTACTTTTGGTCGCTGTTGCCGTTAGTGGTTTGTCAGTGTGCTGCCTGCGGACCAAGTCCTCGCCATCGTCTTACCAGCTTGAGTGGAGTGAAGCACCGAACCCCTGGACCCGCCACCGAGTCACTATGCCCCGACTAAAATACACCAGGAAAAACTTATTTCTACTGAAAAAAGGTAACGGATACCCTGCACCCTGTATTATAGAAAAACTTAAACATTTGAAAATATTTCACGCCCGTGGCAACAAAAAGGGGCGAAATTTTCCTCGTAATATAAGTGTTGTGAAGACCAAAAGAAAAATGAATAAACCAGTGACTATAAAACCGTACAGACATTTTGAAATACCCAGGATTTGGTACAGTCTTCCTTCCCTCCTGCTATCCAATGTTACTTCACTAACAAATAAAATTGATGAACTTACAACAGTGATACATAATTGCTCACCCGGCATCGTGGCCATAACTGAAGCCTGGCAAATAATACCAGAAACTATCCATATTGAAAACTACCGCCTTTTCTGTCACCTGCGAACTGACAAACGTGGTGGTGGTGTGGCCCTATTCTGCCGCAGTGAACTTTGCCCATTTCCCCTACCCATTAATGTACCCAACGAAGTGGAAGCATTATGGATCCGAATCACTCCCTCCTTACACCCCAGACATGTTGCATATATTATTTGTTGTGTTGTTTATCACCCCCCAAGACACCATACACGTGATTTACTCCTACAACATATTTCTGATACGTCTGACCTTTTAAAATTACAGTACTCATCATCTAAATTTATTATATGTGGTGATTTTAATGAAATAGACACGTCTGACCTTCAAACACACCTTCAGCTAACCCAAGTAGTAAATTTCCCTACACACCATAATAATATTTTAGATATAATCCTAACAGATATGTCAAACCTTTATGAAACCCCGATTCCAATGTCGCCATTTGGACGAAGCAATCACACCTCTGTTTTCTGGACTCCCAAACCTACTTTCGCTCACACAAATAAGAACAAAACACACACGTACAGACCTATAACCGACTCGGCAATTCGACTCTTCGGTGATTGGATTGTTCGATACCCATGGGTTGAGGTGTTAACTGTTGAAGATGTTTATCGCAAATGGGAAAATTATCTCAATACTATTAATATAGCCTACCTACATACTCACCAGTCTGACCTCCCTTGGATTAATTGCCGTATTAAACGCCTTATGCAACAACGTGACAATGCCTTTAAAGCCAACAACACCACCCTTTTCAAATCACTTAGAAACAAAGTTATTAGAGAAATTAAAATGGCAAAAAAGACTTTCTATCCCAACAAAATACAACACTTGAAACACACAAACATTAGTGAATGGTTTAGCCGAATTCAGGAATTTTGTGGCCTTAAGAACCGACCCTCTACCTTCCCGTGTGTCAACCATCTCACCAGTAATGAAGCAGCCGAGACAATAAATCATTTTGCCTCTATATGTCAACAACTTCCCAAGCTCTCTCATGACCAGCTCCCAGCATACCTCCCTGCCCCCTCCCCCCCACCTATCGTATTAGAGTACGAAGTTTGCCGTCGTTTACAGATTCTCAAACCTAAACGCTACTTTCCTTACCTCTCACATCCATAATTAATGCTTCCTTACAACAATCCAAATGTCCTAAAGATTGGAAGCATTCCTATGTCACTCCAATCCCTAAATCTTCAAACCCTCAATCTCTTAATGAACTACGGCCCATAGCTATTACACCTATTCCTAGCCTTATTTGTGAAAGTTTTGTAGCTGAATTGGCTTACAAAGATATATACAATAAATTAGACTCGTGCCAGTATGGAAATATTAAATCTTCATCCACCTCACACTACCTCATCAGTTTTCTTGACTTCATTCATAAAAATTTAGACCGCCGAAACACGTCAGTAACAGCAGTATTCATAGATTTCAAAAAAGCCTTCGATCTAGTGACCACACCATTATAATTAAGAAAGCACTACACCTTGGCCTCAGGGAATGTCTTACCCTGGTTGGCGGATTTCCTCAACGACCGTCAACAATCCGTCCGCTTTCTAGGCAGTATCTCCAGTTCACAAACACTTACTTGCGGTTTGCCTCAAGGGACACGAATGGGGCCCCTCGGTTATTTAATACTCAGCAATAACGCCCTTCAAGACGCAGAACTCAAATGGAAATATGTTGACGATTCCACACTAGCCTCTTCCATCAGCAACGCTTCTCCAGACTACAGCATTCTCCAAGCCAACCTAGATGCCCTACTGACCTGGACACAAGATAATGATGTCACTATTAACCTAAACAAAACACTTGTCATGAACTTCAATGTTGCTTCTAAACCCATCCCTCCACCCTACTTTTATACAAATCTTTTACTCTCAACTTAACCCAAAGAAATAAATTAGAAAAAATTCAGAAGAGAGCACTCAGAATAATGTTAGGGGCCAACTACACCACTTACCAAGATAACCTAATTAACGTACTCGCCATATCTAACCTCTACGAACAACACCTTCAGCAGTTCTCCAGCAAACTACTAAACAACCCCAGACACCGGCACCTACTACCGCCCGACGCCCCTCCTCCTCTACGCGCTGTTCGCCACTTCAACCGTATTGTCCCCGTAAGAGCACCACGGACTGACCGCTACAAGAACAGCGCCATTCCTTCAATAATTAAGGTCTTAAACAATCAATAAATTATATACATATTTTTCATTGTAAATTAGCCTGTTAGCTCTTGTGTCAATTTTAATTTTAATTTTAACTATGTATCAACTTCCTTGTATATTTTCAGCCTTCGGGCTGCTTTTGTGAATAAACCGTTAATTATTATTATTATTATTATTACACACACACACACACACGCACGCACGCACGCACGCACGCACGCACGCACGCACGCACGCACGCACGCACAGTTAAAGTTGGCTGCACCGCACTGACTCAAGTTGCGAGGCCCGAGAATGAAATAATTTATGTATCCCGGAGCGCAGAACTGAAGCCAACACAAATACAGGAGTTTCGTGTGTGTGTGTGTGTGTGTTGGTGGGGGGGAGTTGGACTGTTTGTATTATTTGTGTATTTCCTTTTTCTTTTCTTTTTATGGGGAGAGTAGGGAAGTAAAGACGACATAGACGTTGTTGGAGACATATCAAGAACGTGAGAGGTGGAAATAAGTTACTTGATAAATTCGTGGGGGGTCACAAGGAGACATACAGTAGGTAGGCGGATAAGGATGTAATAGAGCGATGTGGTGTGGACCTTGAGGTGGTTCAGTCATGTAGAGAGTATGACAAGTGAGAGAAATACTAAAATAAAGTGCATGAGAGTGGAGTGGAAGAGCAAAGAGGGAAGGCAGACCGAAAATGAGATGGAAGGATGAAGTTGAGAGAAATATGAGTGAAAGTGGACTTAAGGGGAGATGGGTCGTTTTTCTGGTCCTCCTTCTTCCTCATGTTTAGCCCCATTAGTTTTCAGATGTTATGACGTTCGCACCATTACTGTGTCATTTTAAAACCTTTCGTCCCATTTCTATATCAATATCAAGACCTTTTGTGCCATTTAGGTGTCGATTTTTTCCTAACGAGCGATAGCGAGCTTGTAATTTTAAGAGAATACCGAAATACCAGACAGGGAAGCCGTGAGAATAGCAAGCAGCAAAGCAAAAATAATATCTCTATGTCAACAAAAACACCAAAAAGAAAGACATGCAAATATAGACCAACAGAAACAGACCAACAGAAGCAGACATACAAATACAGACCAACAGAAGCAGACATACAAATATAGACTAACAGAAACAGACCAACAGAAGCAGACATACAAATATAGACCAACAGAAACAGACCAACAGAAGCAGACATACAAATATAGACCAACAGAAACAGACCAACAGAAGCAGACATACAAATATAGACCAACAGAAACAGAACAACAGAAGCAGACATACAAATTCAGACCAACATAAGTAGACATACAAATACAGACCAACAGAAGCAGACCATCAGAAGTAGACATACAAATATAGGCCAACAGAAACAGACCAACAGAAGCAGACTAACAGAAGCAGACATACAAATACAGACCAACAGAAGCAGACATACAAACATAGACCAACAGAAACAGACCAACAGAAGCAGACATACAAATACAGACCAACAGAAGCAGACATACAAACATAGACCAACAGAAACAGACCAACAGTAGCAGACATACAAATACAGACCAACAGAAGCAGACATACAAACATAGACCAACAGAAACAGACCAACAGAAGCAGACATACAAATACAGACCAACAGAAGCAGACATACAAACATAGACCAACAGAAACAGACCAACAGAAGCAGACATACAAATACAGACCAACAGAAGCAGACATACAAACATAGACCAACAGAAACAGACCAACAGAAGCAGACATACAAATACAGACCAACAGAAGCAAACATACAAACATAGACCAACAGAAACAGACCAACAGAAGCAGACATACAAATACAGACCAACAGAAGCAGACATACAAACATAGACCAACAGAAACAGACCAACAGAAGCAGACATACAAATACAGACCAACAGAAGCAGACATACAAACATAGACCAACAGAAACAGACCAACAGTAGCAGACATACAAATACAGACCAACAGAAGCAGACATACAAACATAGACCAACAGAAACAGACCAACAGAAGCAGACATACAAATACAGACCAACAGAAGCAGACATACAAACATAGACCAACAGAAACAGACCAACAGAAGCAGACATACAAATACAGACCAACAGAAGCAGACATACAAACATAGACCAACAGAAACAGACCAACAGAAGCAGACATACAAATACAGACCAACAGAAGCAGACATACAAACATAGACCAACAGAAACAGACCAACAGTAGCAGACATACAAATACAGACCAACAGAATCAGACATACAAACATAGACCAACAGAAACAGACCAACAGAAGCAGACATACAAATACAGACCAACAGAAGCAGACATACAAACATAGACCAACAGAAACAGACCAACAGAAGCAGACATACAAATACAGACCAACAGAAGCAGACATACAAACATAGACCAACAGAAACAGACCAACAGAAGCAGACATACAAATACAGACCAACAGAAGCAGACATACAAATATAGACCAACAGAAACAGACCAACAGAGTAGACATACAAATACAGCCGCACAATCAGACAGCTAGGCACAGTGACAATAAATGATCAGCAAAAAGTATATATCACACAAGAAATAACACACAGAAATACGGTACATCCAGACAGAAAGAAAGAAAGATGGCCGGAAAACCAGCCAAGGATAGGAAGGTACTATTGCCGAAACATGAACCTGCGCCAAATTTTGGGTGTACATAAAAAAAGTAAACAAACTGACTCAAAACATTAATCCTACTCCCTTAAATCCCAAAATCCATATACGAGTCCCTCCGCCTACACCACTAATATTGACAAATGATATTTCTACACATGGAGAAACAGACAGACAGACAGAAAGATAGACATACGGACCGAAAAATAGACAGACGGAGAAACAGAGCAAGAAGCAGACAGATAGATAGACATACGGTCCGTATGTCCGTATGTAAAATAGACAGATGGAGAGACAGAATAAACAATCAATCCAGTTCTATTCCCATAATCTACTGTACGGTATATACAGTAAGTCCACCTCCAACAACAACAACAACAACAACAATATTCACAAATTATCTCCCTACGTCCACAGAGAAAATCTGACAGAAATCTATATTTTATTAATTTCACCACAACACCAAACACCTCCAATGAAATTAATGAAAGCATATATGTGATCCACCGGGATTCGAACCTGGGTTATCACGCACAGATTTTTAAACACTCTAACCATTACACCACCAGGACGGACAGACACGGGTGATTACAAACATTAATAGAGCAAAGGTACACCAAGGATTAGCCCCTTCTGTACCGGCGACGTCTTTTGAATTGCACTCTAGCTATATTTAGACGAAGGCTCTGTGGTAGTAAATAGGGTTGAGTGAGATGGTTCGAAGCCTGTTAATTGCCGGTGGGCCTTTTAAAGCTGAAGAGAATCGTCTAATAGTAACCAGAATAAAGTTAAAGGGAAATCACCAGTACAGAAGGGGTTAATGACACAGACAGAGATACATCAAGTAATAAATCCATCTACGCAAATCTCCCCAAACTATATCGAGTCCCTTCCCCCCTTCCTCCCGCCATCACTGTTGACAAATGCTCTCCCTAGGTCCACAGCCGCGGGCCCATCAGCTGACTACTGAAGGGGCTGAAGGAGGGGATCAGCTGGTAAAGAGGAGTGGCTGCTGGGGGTACTTACATCCATGGTCCCCCTTCATAACCGCCTTGTCAAAACACATGTTCCAATAAAATGCGGGGCACTAATAATATTAAGCTGGATACCTGACGCGCTCGCTGTCGCTCGAACATTCTCGCTATTTGGCGTTCTTGATTTATTATCCCATCTCTCTCATTCTGCCTTTAAATCAATCGATCAATCAACCATTGTATCTATCGGTAAACACACACACACACACACACACACACACACACACACACACAGTATAATACTATATATACTGCATATAAATAGTGGTCTAAGGCGATGTGACCTAAGCACGGGGTAGAGGATTCAAGTCCTCAATAACCTTAAAGTTTTGTTCAGCTTTCCCGATGGAGAGGATTGTATGATAGTCCCTCCCTAGCCAAAGTGCTCAATTATCAGCTTGCATTATCCTACACGTACTCTCACCAGCGAATCTGTGTATGTCCTATGGTGGGAACTCAGGCACCTCATGGTCCTCAAAGGTCGCATGTGACCTACTAGTTAATGATGTTCTCCACTGCACATCGAGTCCTATCCAGTCCTGTGCCGATTACTTTACCTTACACTGTTCAGCTAGATTTGCTCAGCCACTCATCATGCAGTTACTTTAAAACACACGTGACGATACCATAGCACACACATCTTCTGATCTATCAACTATATATGACTGAGGCAAAGAAAATATTATCACTACCAATGCTTCCAAGGCCCAATTTCTCCATCTATGAACCCGTCACAATCTTCCTCACGACTTTCCCTTACCGGCACTCTAAAACAATACATAAATCAACCCCTCATTTTCTCTCAGTATTCTAGGTGTTTATTTTTCTTCTGACCTTTCTTGGAAAGATCATATTAACACACCTGCTAAAACATCTACCCAGAAGTTAGGTGTGCTCAATCGTTTATGTGGGTCCTTTACCCCCTGCACAACTTCTTGCTCAGTGCAGGGACACAGTGGGCTTTTGTATCAAGTACTGTTCACATGTGTGGGGAGGTTCCACCCATATCAGGCAGAGTCAAAAGCATTTCGTCTCATCAACTCGCCTCCTCTTACTAATTCTCTACACTCTCTCGCTGCAATGTTGTATATCTCTCACTTCTCTCCCAGATCCTATGGCTTTGAGACTGCTTCAAGCTTTGTGTATCCAGACGTTATGACTCTAACCCACCTTGAATTTAGCTCTAACATTCTTTCAATTTTGGGTTGACACTTGTTACAGGCAGTTGTGCTTTTTGTCTCATCCATACACATACACAAATATATTCCCAAATGTGTATTATGGATATATTTAACCCCTTCTTTACCGGTGACGTCTTTTCGATTTTATTGTAGCTATGTTTAGACGATTTTGTGCAGTTTAAGAAGGATCTGTGGTAGTATAAAAGGTTAAGAGAGATACTTCAAACCTGTTAATTGCTGGTGGTCCTTTTTAAACTGCACAAAAATCGTCAACTAGTAGCCAGAATAAAGTTAAAAAGTTGTAGCCGGTACAGAAGGGGTTAATAGTAAATAGAAGAAAATATCGCCAGTGTCACCAAGGATCTCTATAGACAACCCGTTATCCGACTAATTTGGTTCAATTAATTATGCTTCCAGAAGACTTTATCGGTGTTTTATTAAGGGGGGTGACCTGCTTTTTGTTATTTCTGTCCTTTTCTCTCTTTCTCTGGCTTGTATCCATTCGGCCCCATTCAGCCAACTATTTTAAGACGTTTATCCCCATCTAGGTGTCTATTTCTTCCTGGCGAGCGTTAGCGAGCCAGCAATATATGAAGAAATCATATAAGACATTTTTCTCTCGAAAAATGTACAAATTTAGCCTGCTGTCAAAAAAAAAAAAAAATATGCTGGCTCGCTACCGCTCACCAGTAAAAAATGTACACCTGGATGGGGATAAACGTCTTAAAACAGTAGGCTAAATGGGGCCAAATGGATACAAGCCAGAGAAAGATAGAAAAGGACAGAACAAAAACAGATCACCCCCCTTAAAGGAGAGATGGTTGAAACTACACTCGTAATTCAATCATGCGCATTATATCTCCATGTATAAAATCACGGAGAGGAACATGACTTATGTGGGCAACTGTACATTTTATTGAGGTCATTTAGACTCTTAGAGCATTTATGTCATTGATTTAAGATTTCCATTGACATGCTATAGAGTATTTGGTGTACCACAGCTAAACTTGAAATGTTGTCTGTTATTAAGGGGAGGTTTTTAGTTTGGTCTCTAGATATCCATCAAGCTTAAGATTACACCCCCTTGAGCCCCTTTCAAGATAAATTTGTACATTTTTCGGTAGAAAAATGTCCCGGCTGAAAGCCGGTTCCTCTTAAATTACAGGCTCGCTATCGCTCGCCAGGATAAAATCGACACCTAACTTGCACGAAAGGTCTAAAAATTGCCGACTTGCGAGTTTCGTTCTATAAAGAAGTTGGAGCTGTAGACAACGATATCTTTACAGAATGTACAGCTAAAATACGGTCGTAGTACATTTATACATATATAAAACCCAATTCAACATAACATTTATCCATCAGAAACGTACATTATTGTTGCATTTCTATTTAATATCGATGTTCACAGCTCCAACTTCCTTATAGCCTGGAACTCGCAAGTGGTCAATTACAAAAATGTCATCTGTTCTTAATTGTCATATGATATAAATATAGTTGTGCTAGAAATTATCAGTGAACCGTAGCGCCTAGGGGACCACTGCTGGTCTGGGCTCGCTGTTTACGGATTTCTCGCAAGGTTTCGTAATCAATTAACGACTGTCAAGAAAATACGGCAAATAAAAGACAAACTGACCCTCGGCCCCGCCCAGAGTGACCGGTGGTCAATATGGTGCAGACGCAAACCCACCAGACCCCACAAATATAATGGAAATCGCCGGGGAAATAGCAGCTCTGTGGCATTTAACCTTAAGTGCCAGTTTCCCTTACCGCAGTCCCAGTAGAGTGATGGGTAACTAGTATGGAAAAATGGTCTTTATGTCTCGTCTCCCCAAGCACTGGTTTACTCTGTCGTTACCCCAATCAAGCAATAACAGCAATGCAAGGGAAAATTAATCTTGCCGACCATAACCACAAGCGCTATTATTCCTTACCGATATCCCAGCTGGTCGTGTGGGTTGGGACGTAAGCCAGGGCCAAGAGACAGGGTGGCCAGGGAAATCGCCCTTGTGGCACCCCGTTAAGAGGACTATAATTGCCTTAGCCGCCCTTGTGTAAAACAGAGAGGTGGACTTGGACAAATTCGCCCTTCTTGCACTCATACGGAAGGACTAGAATGGCTTTGGTTTCTCACAAGAGAGAGAGAAATTGGAGTCTAGAAAAAAATCGCCCTTATAGAACCTCGCCCGAAGGACTAAAATCGATCCGGCCCCCTTGGTAGGAGATTCCCCGAGGCGAAAGTTATTGTTCCCCCATTATACGACCAATTGAAGATGTGCACCCGCCACGCCACTGCAAAATGACCTGTGGGGGCGCGGGTCTCGGTCGGGGGAGGGGAAATGGCTGGGGAAATAGGGGGGGGGGGGAGAGACAGAAGAAATGGGGGAAATGCAGAGAAGAGGGATAAGGAAGGGAAGAAGAGTAGAGAGAGCAAATGGCAGGGATAATAGGGAGAAAGAGGGAGAAGAAAAATTGGATAGTCAGAAAAGAGAAGAGGGAAAGGAGGATAAGGAAGGGAAGAAGCATAAAGAGGGGAAATGGTAGGGAAAAAGAAAATAGAGGATATTTGGGAGGCAGAAAAGAGAAGAGGGAAAGTGAAATAAGGAAGAGAAGAGGAGTAAAGAAAGGTAATGGTAGGGAAAAAGAAAACAAACAGGATATTCGGGAGACAGAAAAGAGAAGAGGGAAAGGAGGATAAGGAAGAGAAGAGGAGTAAAGAAAGGTAATGGTAGGGAAAATAGGGGTGATAGGGGAGAAGAAAAAGGGGATAGGCAGAAAACAGAAGAGGGAAAATAGGATATGGAAGAAAAGTAAAGAGGGGAAATAAGGGGTGAAAGGGGATAAGAGAGAAGATGATATTTGGGAGGCAGACAAGAGAAGAGGGAAAGTGAAATAAGGAAGGAATAAAGAGTAAAGAGAGAAAATGGTAGGGAAAAGGAAAGGGGGAATAAGGGACACAGAGAGAACAGAGTGGAGGGAAAGGGGATATGGTTGGGGTAGAAGATTAAAGAGGGGACATGGTAGGGAGAGGAAAGGGGGAATGTGGGAGAAAGTAAACAAATGAGGGAAAGTAGGGATATTGGAAGGGTAAAGAGGAAACATGGAATACAGAAAGAGAAGAGAGGGGAATAGGGAATGTAAAAAGGAGAAGATGTAAAGATTAAATTTGAGGTAAGGAAGAAAAGGGGGAAATAGTGAAGTGCATAGGAAAATAAAGGAAGAAGCGAGGATACAAGAAGAAGAAAGGGCAGTGTAATAAAGGAAGAAGCGAGGATACAAGAAGAAGAAAGGGCAGTGTAATAAGCGGAAATGGGAAAGAGAGAGAGATAACGAGAGAGTAAAGTATAGAAGGGAAGAGAAATGAAAACGGAAACATAATAACGCGATGTAGATAGATAATCACAGAAAATTATACACAAACAAAAGCAAAGACTCATCAGACAGCGAGAAAGACACATAATAACAACATATCCAAGATAATAAAGATCAAGAAGTATAACGACATAAAATAAAAACCAACTCAACAAACAAGAGCATATCCAAGAAAATAAAGATAAAGAGGTATAAAGATGTAATGAAAACAAAGTAAACAAGCAAAGACAGCGTAAATATCGGGACCAAAGACCAACCCCAACAAATTCTCCGCGGTTATTCTCACCGTGACAGAGGGGGAGAGAGAGGAGAGGCCATTGATCACTGATAGTTTCGCCAGTAAGTTATTTCTCCCACATTTTGAGGTCCATTAGTTAAAGCAAACATAGGGTTTGCTCCGCCAACATATTGTGAAAAGCTTGTTATCATGTAAAAGAAAATCAAACTTACGAGCAGTCATCCAACATTCTTACAGAACAATATAATATATTTGTAATTGCATGACATACAGTACATGAGAACAGAAATGGTTATGGCTTATTGTGAGGAAACTTGATATCTAAACCACAGACTATATGCTATGTAATCGAATATAAATTAATAAATATCCTCAGCTGCTGGTCAAAGCTGCACACACGGTATGTTTGTCAGGCCTGGTCCGTTTTAGGTTAGGTTAGGTTAGGTTTGGGTAATTTAAGTTAGATCAGCTAAGGTTAGCTTAGGTTAGGTTAGCATTTACTTGGTTAAATAATGTTAGATTTGGTTAGGTTAGGTTTACTTAGATTAGGTGAGGATATGTAAGTTAAGGCGAATCGACTCATCATGTGGGCGAATTCATATTTTAGCGACACGACTGAAAATCCAACCATTGATGATCGGTTTGGCTGCATCGGGGTTCTCTGGAGGCGGCTAATGGGATTTCCTCTTCACCTGCATCCCTCTTTCCCCTCTTCATCCTCCATCTCCCTCCCCTCACCCCGACTCCCACCCTCTTCCCTCTCTCCCCCTTCATCTTCCCTCCCTCACCCCTCTTCCCTCCTTCCCCTCTTCACCGTCCTTTCCTCTCCCTCCCCCTCCCCTCACCCCGACTCCTACCCCCTTCCCTCTCTCCCCGACTCCTACCCCCTTCCCTCTCTCCCCCTTCATCTTCCCTCCCTCTCCCCTCTTCCCTCCTTCCCCTTTTCACCCTCCTTTCCTCTCCCTCACCCTGTCTCCCCCCTGCCCCTCCCCTCCCCCCCCCTCCCCCCTCACCCCCCCCCCCTCTTCCTCCTTTTCTCCCTCCCCCTCCCTTCCCTCTCCCTCCCTTCACTCTGCCTCCCTCCCTTCACCCTGCCCCTCCCTTCACCCTACTTCCTTCTCCCTCCCCTCACCCTGCCTCCCACCCTCTTTCCTCCCTCTCCCTTCACCCTCCTTTCCTCTCACTCCCCTCACCCTGTCCCTCCCCTCACCCTACCTCTCACTCTCTTCCCTCTCTCTCCCCTCCTCCTGCGCCCCACCCTTATCCCTCCCTCCCCCTCACACTACCCTCCCCACCTACTCCCCCCAAAATAAGCTCCTCCAAACGTAATCTCCAAAGCACAATAGAGTTTTTCACGTTAAGGGGGCCTACCTCGTTTTTTTTATCTTTCTCTCCTTCTCTCTTTGGTTTGTATCCATTCGGTCCCATTCAGCCTACTGTTTTAAGACGTTAACCCCCATCCAGGTGTCAATATTTTCCTGGCGAGCGGTAGCAAGCCAGCATATAAATATTTTTGTTTTGACAGCAAGCTAAATCTGTAAATTTTTCAATAGAATAAAAGTCCGGCGAAGCCGGATTTCTCCATACAATGCTGGCTCGCTATCGGTCGCCAGGAAATCGACACCTGGATGGGGATAAACGTATTAAAACAGTAGGCTGAATGGGACCGAATGGATACAAGCCAGGGAAAGCGAGAAAAGAAGATAAAGATAAAAAAAAAAAAAAAACGGAGACCCCCCCCCCTTTTAAGCTGTTCGGGATTATTTGCACTGGTTGGCAAAAATATTAGTACTACTATGAATTTCTCGCCCCATGTTTACGTCATCATTGAAAGTCACCGAGACAGCCCCCACACTGCTAAGCTTTATGACATAGAATATTGATATACCGTAAGTCAAAGAAATTCAGTGATTCCTTAAGGGGGGTCGCCTGCTTTTGTTTTCCTTTCTCTCCTTTTCTCTCTTTCTCTGGCTTGTATCCATTCGGCCCCATTCAGCCAACTGTTTTAAGACGTTTATCCCCATCCAGGTGTCAATTTCTTCCTGGCGAGCGATAGCGAGCCAGCATTGTATGGAGAAATCCGGCTGCACCGGAGACATTTTTCTTTCGAAAATGTACAGATTTAGCTTGATGCCAAAACAAAAATATATATATGCTGGCTCACTACCGCTCGCCAGGAAAATATTAACACCTGGATGGGGGTAAACGTCTTCAAACTGTAGGCTGAATGGGGCCGAATGTATACAAGCCAAAGAGAGAGGGAGAGAAAGAGAAAAAAGCGAGGTGGGCTCCTTTAAAAAATATAATGTTAGCTGAATATTTTGTAAAGTTTGCTAATATATTTCACTGTATTATCCTCGTTCACGCTTAACCCCTTCTGTACCGTCGACGTCCTTTTTATATTTTATCCTGGCTACTATTACTCGATTTGTATTCAGTTTAGGAAGGATCTCTAGCAATTATTTCGATTTGTATTCAGTTTAGGAAGGATCTCTAGCAAGTATAAGGCTTCGAAGTATCTCCGTCAACCCTTCTAACTACCACACATCCTTCCTAAGTTGCCTAAGATCGTCTAAATATAACTAGAATACATTATTATTATGTCACCTCCACCAACCGACTTTACTCCTAAACTCAATTAATGAAATCAACAAATACATGTGGCAGTCCAGGGATTCGAACCTAGGAAGCTCACACCGAAATTCAGTGCATTTATCCATTGCGCTACGAAGACAGTTTAACAGACGTCACTGGTACAAGAAGGACACTGACTGCTTTTTTGGCCTATACATTCATTAATTCACAAATTCTTAGTTTACTCGCTAGACATCCCTCAAACTTAGAAAAACATCCTCTAGACCCCCCTCAAGATAAATTTGTACATTTTTCGATATAATAATGTCCCGGCCGAAGGCCGGTTCCTCTTGCAATTACAGGCTCGCTTTTGCTCGTCAGGAAAAAATCGACACCTAAATGGCACGATAGGTCTTAACATTTATAACGAAATGGGACAAAAGGTCTTGAAATCGCCAAACAAATGGGCCGAACGTCTAAAAATTTCTCCCCTTAATTTGTATGTACTGTATTTACATTGTGGATTATATAATGCTGCTTCTGCCGATTCAAGGAGCTAAAGACCAGTTTGGAAAGTGCATGAAATATATTGTGAGCCCCGCCATCCAGTCTGCACTTATCGTTAAGGGGGGAGGGACGTATTTATTTCCTCATTTATACATATTTTTATTATTATTTTAGTTTCCTCCCTAGACTTCCATCAAGCTTAAAAAACATCCAACCAAGACCCTCCTTCAAGATAAATTTGTAAATTTTTCGATAGAAAAATGTTCCGGCCAAAGGCCTGTTCCTCTTAAATTACAGGCTCGCTATCGCTCGCCAGGAAAAATCGACACCTAAATGACACGAAAAGTCTTAATATTGACAAATAAATGGGGCGAAATGTCTTAGAATCGCCAAACTAATAAACCGAATGTATTAAAATCTGAAAACTAATGGGGCTAAACATGAGGGAGAAGGAGTGCCAGGGAGGCCTTCCAGTCTCCACTTATCGTTAACTGGTCTATTGGCTCCTAACACCACCATCGGATTTTCCCCTCGGTGTGAGCCAGAGGGGAGAGGGGAGAGAGGGGTGGGGAGAGGGCAGAGAGGGGAAGAGGTCAGCTTGGTGTGATGTCAAAGGGGAGGTAGAAATGTTCGTGGTCGTCTGGTTCTCTGGTCGACAATGAGGGCTGGTGGTTAAGAGGGCGGTGGGTGGGGAGAGAGGGGTCGGGAGAGGGGAGAGAGAGGGGAGGGGAAGTTGGGTGAGAGTAGTTGGAGATCTGGTGAGGGTTAGTTGGAGATCTGATGTTTAACCCAATTAGTATTGAGATTTTGAGACGTTCGCCTCATTAGTTTGGCGATCTTAAAGCCTGTCGGCCCATTTCTTTGTCAATATTAAGACCTTTCGTTCCATTTAGGTGTCGATTTTTTCCTGGCAGGCGATAACGAACCTGTAATTGGAGAAACCGACCTTCACCTTGGACATTTTCTACCGAAAAATGTACAGCTTTATCTCAGAGGGGTCTCGTGGGTGTTTTTTAAGCATGATAGAGGTTGAGGGAGCAAAATAATACGCCCCCCCCCCCCCTCCCCCAAGGTTGGAATCTGAAGGCACAAGACGAATGAGAAGATGTTGGGACACAGGATAATTTAGGTCTACTGTACTGTATTAAGGGGTCAGTGGCTGTTTGTTTGGTCTATTAATTCATGTATTCATATATATTTTTTTAATTTCCTCCCTAGACCTTTATCAAGCTTAGAAAAGCATCCCCTAGACCCCCCCCCCCCCCGGGCCCCCACCATTCAAGACAGATTTGTAAATTTTTCGGAAAGAAAAAAACCCCGGCCAAAGGCCGATTCCTCCTAAAATTACAGGCTCGCTTTCGCTCGCCAGGAAAAAATCGACACCTAAATGGCACGAAGGGTCCTAATATTGACAAAAAATGGGATGAAAGGTCATAAAATCCCCAAACTAATGGAACCAACGTCTTATAATCTGAAAACTAGTGGGGCTAAACATTAGGGAGAAGGGGGTCCAAAAAACGGTCTGTCTCCCCTTAAAAGAACCACAGAGTCTACATAATGTTAATGTGGAATATTTAACCCCTGCTTTCCCGGGGACGTCTTTTGAATTTTATTCTAGCTATATTAAGACTATTTTGTACAGTTCAAGAAGGATCTGTGGTATTAGAAAGGGTTAAGTTAGATAGTTTCGAAGCCTGTTAATTGCTGGAGGCCCTTTTTAAACTGAATATAACTGTCTAATAGTAGCCAGAATAAAGTTAAAAGGACGGCACCGGTATAGAATGGGTTAATATTTATGGAGAGTAGGAAAAGGTGTCGTCAATTTAAGGGGAGGCAGTTGGTTTTTCAAGTCCTCCTCTTCCCTCATGTTTATCCCTATTAGTTATGAGATTACAAGACATGCGCCCCATTAGTTTGGCGATTTTCAGACCTATTGCCCCATTTCTTTGCCAATATTTAGACCTTTCGTGCCATTTAGGTGTCGATTTTTTTCCTGGCGAGCGATATCGAGTCTATATTTGAAGAGGAATCGGCCTTCGGCCGGGACATTTTTCTACCGAAAAATGTACAAATGTATATCGAAGGGGGGTCTTGTGGGTATTTTTTTAAAGTTTGATAGAGGTTTAGAGAGCAAACTAAACCCCCTCCTTAAACCATTGAGCCGAACCAGTAAATTATGCTACACAATACCGTCTGAGCTTCCTTAAATTAGGTTATTGGGATTGAGTTTTGTTTTAAATTTTGGCTTTAAATGTTGGTTTTAAATTTATTTATATAGAAAGATATTTGGAGCATAAGAATAATGGAAAATTAGAGTAGTTGATCCTGAGAGGAAGGGTGATCTGTGAGGATTGGTGAATGAGAGCAAATGGAAAGCTGACCTGATTTGTGTTTATAAAGACTTGGAATAGGGTATATAGGGTATCATACTAACTGGCTATAGTCTATCCGCTGTAAGTAGGCGAGAAATCATGACCTCTAACCTCTGTAACTCAAAAACGACTGGACGAATCGAACGAATATTTCTATCATTTGGGAAGAGCCAGCTAGGGAATACAGTAGGTGTGGGAATTTACAGCCAATTTTCTCAAGCCCTTTTTGAGTTACAGAGGTCATGATTTCTCGCCTACTTACAGATAATAGACTATAGGAATACGACCCTTCTGTACCGGCGACGCCTTTTTCATTCTCTTCGTGGTCGTGTATTTAGACGAATTTGTGCAGCTCAAGAAGGATATGTGGTAGTAAAAAGGGTTAAGTGAGATAGTTCGAAGCCAATTCATTGCTAGAGGCCCTTTTTAAACTGAATATAATCCTCTAGTAGTAGCCAAAATATAGTTAAGCGGACGGCACCGGTACTGAAGGGGTTAAGAATGACCTGAAAGCGCTATTTTAATGTAATTTTATTTTATTTTTCCTGGCGAGCGATAGCGAGCCTGTAATTTTAGGAGGAATCGGCCTTTGGGACATTTTTCTACAGAAAAATGTACAAATCTATCTTGTAGGGGGCTCTAGGGGGTGTTTTTCTAAGCTTGATGGAGGTCTAGGGAGGAAACTAAATAAATATATGAATAAATGAAGAGGGATAGAGAGCATTATGGTTGAAGGTCCAATTAGAATATGTATGTGGATTGGTATGAATTGAGGGGTTTGGAATATATGAATTATCGATGAAGTTGGCGTGGACGGGAAATGTGAACATGTTTTGAGAGCTTAATTAGTTCCTTTAGTGTGCTATGACGCCATTCTTCATATATTATCACTAATATGAGACGATTGTATTCAGCTTAGGAAGAACTTGTGGGAGGCATAATGTTAACTGAAATCGTAAAAGCCCTCATGATTCTTAGCTATCAGATTTAATTTTAGGTAATCAAGGGGTTAAACTAATAAACTAATACACTAATCAAGGATAAATAAGTGGTCCTGGGGTATATACGGTATCAATAAGTGGTCCTGGGGTATATACGGTATAAATAAGTGGTCCTGGGGTATATACGGTATAAATAAGTGGTCCTGGGGTATATACGGTATAAATAAGTGGTCCTGGGGTATATACGGTATAAATAAGTGGTCCTGGGGTATATACGGTATAAATAAGTGGTCCTGGGGTATATACGGTATAGATAAGTGGTCCTGGGGTATATACGGTATAAATAAGTGGTCCTGGGGTATATACGGTATAAATAAGTGGTCCTGGGGTATATACGGTATAAATAAGTGGTCCTGGGGTATATACGGTATAAATAAGTGGTCCTGGGTTATATACGGTATAAATAAGTGGTCCTGGGGTATATACGGTATAAATAAGTGGTCCTGGGGTATATACGGTAATAAATAAGTGGTCCTGGGGTATATAACGTATTTAAATAAGTTGGTCCTTGGGGTATAAGGTATAAAATTAATTGGCTCCGGGGTATTCGGTATAAATAAGTTGGGTCCCTGGGTAGTATATACTGTATAAATAGTGGTCCTGGGGTATATCCGGTAAAAATAAGTGGTCCCTGGTATAGTACGGTACAAATAAGTGGCCTGGGGTAATATACGGTAAAATAAATACGTGGTTTCCTGGTATATCGGTATAATACGTGGTCCTGGGGGATATACGGTATAAATTAAAGTGGTCCTGGGATATATTACGGTATAACAAAGAAGTGGTCCTGGGGTATATACGTTATAAAAGTGGTTCCTGGGTAATATAACGGTATCCATCAGTGGTCCTGGTATATACGGTATAAATAGTGGTCCTGGGGTATATACGTATCAATAGTGGTCCGTGGGGTATAATACGGTATAAAATAAGTTGGTCCTGGTGTATATACGGTCTAAATAAGGGGTCCTGTGGGTTTTATATACGGTAAATAAATAATTGGTCCTGGTGTCTATCGGTATACCTAAGTGGTCCTTGGGTATATACGGTATAAATAGTGTCCTGGGATATAACGGTATAATAAGTGGTTCCTGTGGTATATACGTATAAATAAGTGGTCCCCTTGTGTAATATACGGTATAAATAAGTGGTCCTGGGGTATATACGGTATAAATATGGTCTGGGGTATATACGGTTATAAATAAGTGGTCCGGGGGTATACGTATAATAATTGGTCCTGGGGTATATACGGTATACATAGTGGTCCTGGGGTATATACGGTATAAATAACGTGGTCCTGGGGTATATACGGTATAAATAAGTGGTCCTGGGGTATATACGGTATAAATAAGTGGTCCTGGGGTATATACGGTATAAAAGGAATTGGTATAAGAGACGAACTATATATAGGATGTTGAGGGGAGGCATGTTGTTTATTATTTTATTTGTCTTAATCTTATAAATAGGTGATAATTGATTTGTTATTATATACTATTTAGATCCAAAGACCAAACTATATCTCCTGTACCAGTATTGCCGAATGTTTATTATGGGTATGGACATATTTGACTGGAAAGAGAGGCTAATGACCCTAGTGGCACCAATATCTTGGGGGTGGGCTGATCTCTGTTACCATAGGGTCTCTAGAGTAGGGGAGGGGGGGGGGGGAGAGACAAAAAAAAAGGGGGGTTTGCCATAGAGGAGATATGGAAGGTATCGGGCCACCTGAATGGGGATAAACGTCATAAAGCAGTAGGCTGAATGGGGCCGAAAGGACACAAGCCAGAAAAAGAGAGATAGAGAGAGAGAGAAGAATATAAGGGGATCCTTGCTGTGAAGGTAACTGAACCATGAGTAGAGCTAAGTAGTGCGAGAAAACTGGCCTGCAAGTTATGATCCGAATGATCTGAGGCAGAATGTCTCTCTCTCTCTCTCTCTCTCTCTCTCTCTCTCTCTCTCTCTCTCTCTCTCTCTCTCTCTCTCTCTCTCTCTCTCTCTCTCAGCTCTCTCCCTCCCCCTCTCCCCTCCTCCGATCAGCAATCCCTCTCCTAATCGCCACGCGCTTCCCTCCTCCCACGCACTCCCATCCCCCCGTCCTCTCAATCTCTCCCCTCCCTCTCCCTCTTCTCTCCTCTCCGTTCTTCTCACCTCTCCACCCTCCTCGCTCTCTCTCTTCCCTTCCCCCCGACGTCGCCCCCTCCACTCCCCGACCCTCCTCTCCTCCTTTCCTCCCTCCCCATCTCCCTCTCCTCTCCTTCTTAACCCACGCACCCCCGCACACCGGCCCTACCGACCCCATTCGGTCGCTCCTCGTCACCCCCAAACGCCCATCCCACCCGCGAAACACCCAGCCGCCCCGCGGCCCCCCCTACCCAGGCACCCCCCGGACCCCCACCTTCCGACCCCCACCGTCCACGACAGAGGCGCCCTACACCCCTTCCCACACCTCGGTCCATCTCTTAGCTCACCGCGACTCCACCTTCCCCACCTCCGCCCCCCTCTCCCCGTCACCTCCCTCTCTCCTCTTTTCCTCATCTCTCGAGCGTTCCTCACTCTCATCTCCATCAGGTCACTCCATTCTCTGTCTTCCCTCTCCTCTCATCTCTCATATCATATGCATATATATATATATATTATATATATATATATATATAATATATATATATATATAATATCTATATACTGTTATATAAATTTTAGATATATATATATATTCACTGGTATATATATATATATAATAGATATCTATCTATATATATACTGTATATACATACAGTATATATATATATATATATATCATCATCATCATCATCGATCTGACGCCTCGCTTCCAGAGGAAACGACCCAAATGGTTGATGTCATGGGCCAAGAACTGCCTCCAAGCTCCCAGACCAATGCCCCCACTGACCCATTCCACAGTACCATTTCCACTAAAGGGAATTTATGATACCCCTTAGCACTGAAGGATGCAGAAACCCATAGCAGTCCCTCACCCTGGGTGGTATTCGCACCACTGTTTTGCTATTTTTATTCACCCCAGGTAGACCCTGGCGCTTGGAAGCATATCAAGCACAGGACTGTTTTCTGCAGATAGGAAACCATTGGGTTTCACTGCTACGGAGCGGATTGGCAACCACCCAAAGTGGTGGGCGTTGGGGTCGCCGCATCCCTATGCCAAAATAAGAAATTGGAAAAAGAGTTAAGTTAGTGTAGGGTGTGCAGCGCTTGTGATTTTATGTAAGAAAACAAGAGTGTGTGCATCTTAAGATCAAGCTATAATTTATCTTTATATAACTGAGGCATAGATAATAACAGCAAAAGAGACCAGGTGGTGCAACATGATGTCTAGCAATCCTTATACTCCACTGAAGGCTTTCCCCAAACCCAGGAGACTATAGAAATGAAACATGGCATGGGTACTAAGGGGGTCCCAAAAAGAGTTGTTAGCATTTAATAAAAGGAATATATTTTTAAATCACTTCATCACGGCCTTACACTCTTAAGGGGGATGGTTCACTTTTTGGTCGATTTTGTCATGTAGCCTATATATTATGTTTCAAGTTTCCTCCCTAGATCTCCATCAATATTAAAAAAGCAAAAACCCAGGATCCCTCTTCAAGATATATTTGTAAATTTTTCGGTCCATTTTCCTTCGATATTATAGGCTCGCTATCGCTCACCAGGAAAAATTCGACACCTAAATGACACGAAAAGTCTTAATATTGGCAAAAAATTAGGTGTGAAAGGTCTTAAAATCGCCAAACTAATGGGCCGAACGTCTTAAAATCTGAAAACTAATGGGGCTAAGCATGAGGGAGAAAGTTGTCCAGAAAAACGACCCATCTCCCCTTAACCTTCGATGTGTGATCCCCGTAGACTGTATTATCATGCCAGTGGTGCCTCGGGATCGGGATATGACTGGGGTCGGGGGAATATCGGGACTATAATATACTCTGTTCCGGTACCATGGTTGTGTAGCTGTGTAGTTGGCTCATTAAGGGGAGATAGGCGTATTTATTTTATAATTTATGTATTTTTGTATTAATTTTAAATGTCCTCCCTAGACCTTCATCAAGATTACAAAAAAACATTCATTAGATCCCCCTTCTAGATAAATTTGTACATTTTTCTGTAAACAAAATCTCGGCCGAAGGCCGGTTCTTCCAAAATTACAGGCTCACTATCGTTCGTCACGAAAAAAATCGACACGTAAATAGCACGAAAGGTCTTAATATTCACAAAAAAATGGGGCGAAAGGTCTTAAAATCGACAAACTAATGAGCCGAACGTCATATAATCTGAAAACTAATGGAGCTAAATACGAGGAAGAAGGGGGACCCGAAAAACGGTCCATCTCCCCTTAACTTCTGGTGGTCTGCCCGTCATCAGCTGTTATATAGTTATCAGCTTTGCGTAAGTGTCGGTGTACACATGCAACCACAATTTAACATCTTCACAATCACCTTCACAATGACAATAAAAACCACAGTATAAACTACCACCACCACCATTACTACTACTAAAGTGTGTTCAAGCTAAACAGGCAGACATTGGTAACGCTGCCTCTCACTACTTCCTACACTACCTATCTAAACTGCTCGGGTGTCGGCGCCTTTATTTAATATTGGCTATACAAATAAATAGAAAGGCAGCGTTACCAATTCCTGTTAGGTTAGCTGGAATACACTTTAATATTATGGCCTCTACAACCACCTCCAGAACAACAACCAAAATTGAACACCACCACCACCACCACAATAGTAGCAATAACCACAAAAACAACAGTAACCACCACCACCACCACCACCACTAATAATATTAATAATAATAATAAGAAGAAGACGAACACTATCACCACTATAACCACCACCTGAACTACCACTAAAATTGAACACCAACATCACCACAATAGTAGCAATAACCACATCAACAACTACTACCATCATCATCACCACCACCACCACCACCACCACCACAATAGTAGCAATAACCACATCAACAACTACTACCATCATCACCACCACCACCACCACCACCACCACCACAATAGTAGCAATAACCACATCAACAACTACTACCATCATCACCACCACCACCACCACCACCACCACCACCACCACCACCACCACTACCACTACCACTACTACTACTACTACTACTATCACCACTACAACCACCACCAGAACTACTAAAATTGAACACCACCACCACCACTATATTACTACTACTATCACCATTACAACCACCACCAGAACCATTAAAATTGAACACCAACACCACCACCACTACTACTACTACTACTACTAATACTATCACCACCACCACCACCACCACCACCAGTAGCGACATATACCACCGTCAATATAACACCAGGCCCTCCCATAACGCCTTTATGTAAATGAGGGTGTGTATGTAAATGTTGATGGTGGAGGTGGGTGGGGGGGGGGGGGGGGGGGGGGGGGGGGGGGGGGGGGCGGACAATCGATAGTGACCAGTTGCTGCTGTATATATATGGTGGCAGGGAGAGAGAGAGAGAGAGAGAGAGGGAAAGGAATACAAGGATTACAAAAAAAACGAAATTGTTACGAATTGAGTGATTTATAAATTATTCATCATGAATGAACGAACGCATTAGTAATTAAATATATCCGATTGTATTGGTTGATAGTTACTCCATGATTAAGGGGAGGCAGACCGTTGTTTCTGGACCCCATTCTCATTAATGTTTAGCCCCACTAGTTTTGAGATTATAAGACGTTCGGCCCATTAGTTTGGCGTTTTTAATACCATTCACCCCATTGCGTTGTCAATTTTAAGAACTTTCGTGCCATTTAGGTGTCCATTATTTCCTGGCGAGCGATAGCGAACCTGCAATTTTAAGAGGAACCGGCATTCGGCCGGGACATTTTTCTACCGAAAAATGTATAAATTTATCTTGAAGGGGGGTCTAGGGGGTGTTTTTCGAAGCTTGATGGAGGTCTAGGGAGGAAACTAACAAAATATATGAATAAATGAATTAATAGACCAAACAAACAGCCAGCCTCCAAAAAAAAAAGGAAAAAAGTATTCAACATAAAAGTTACCGTAATTTACTTAACCTATTCGGTACCGGGGACGTCCTTTTCGTCATATTCTGGCAACTATTAGACGATTTTATTCAGCTTAGGAAGGACCGCTAGTAATGATAAGGCTTCAATCTATCTCGACTAACTCTTTTAACGACCACAGATCCTTCCTAAGCTGCTTACTGTCGTTTAAATATAGCTAGAATAAAATATTATAAGACACTCGCTGGTACTCAAAGCGTTAATCTCTTAAGGGGGGTCACCGGCTTTTTTATCTTTCTCTCCTTTTCTCTCTTTCCCTGGCTTGTATCCCTTCGGCCCTATTCAGCCAACTGTTTTAAGACGTTTATCCCCATCCAGGTGTCGATTTCTTCCTGGCGAGCGATAGCGAACCAGCATTGTATGAAGAAATTCCGGCTTCGCCGGAGACATTTTTGTATCGAAAAATTTACAAATTTAGCTTGCTGTCAAAACAAATATATATATATGCTGGCTCGCTACCGCTCGCCAGGAAAATATTGACACCTGGATGGGGGTAAAAGTCTTAAAACAGTAGGCTGAATGGGGCCGAATGGATACAAGCCAAAGAGGGGTATGTGCCTGAGTATATACATACATACTGTACATGCATATAAAGAGATGAAGCGTTCTTATTATTGCTGATGTTCCCACTTACATTGTATTTCGTGCAAGCATTGAGTATTTTGACGCAGAGAGAGAGAGAGAAAGAAAGAAAGAAAGTAAAGAAAGAAAGAAAGAAAGAAAGAGAGAGAGAAAGAGAAAGAAAGAAAGAAAGAGAGAGAGAGAGAGACCCAAAATACTAAATAATAATAATGATGAGAATATATATATATCCTCGTGCGCCCCCCTGCGAGCTAGGAGGCCAACTGAGCGGCCCCCTAGGCCACTTATAATTATCACAGAGACACAAGTATACGGATAATGAGGGGGGCAGGCTTAAGGGGGCCCACCTCACTTTTTTTCTCTTTCTCTCCCTCTCTCTTTGTCTTGTATCCATTCGGCCCCATTCAGGTGTCAATATTTTCCTGGCGAGCGATAGTGAGCCAGCATATATATATTTTTTGTTTTGACAAGCTAAATTTGTACATTTTTCGATAGAAAAAAAAATTCCGGCGATGCCGGATTTCCCCATACAATGCTGGCTCGCTATCGCTCGCTAAGAATCAATCAACACCTGGATGGGGATAAACGTCTTAAAACAGTTGGCTGAATGGGGCCGAATGGATACAAGCCAGGGAAAAAGAGAAAAGGAGAGAAAGATAACAAAAAATCGGTGACCCCCCTTAAAGGAGGAGGAGGGTGGGGACGGGGGGGCAATGGTAGGTGGGTAAGAGGAGCAGAGGGGGTGGGAGAAGTGGGGAGAAGATGGGGGAGTAAGAGGGAGGGTAGAAAAGATGGGGAAGGGTGGGGTGAGAGAAGATGAGGAAGGGAGAGGGGGGGGGGAGAAGGGGGGGGAGGGGGGAGGTGAGAGAAGATGGGGGAGGGAGAGGGAGGGGAAGAGAAGATGGGGGAGGAGAAAGGAAGGAAAGATGGGGAAGGGGGAGGGAAGAGAAGATGGGGATGGGTCCGGGTGAGAGAAGATGGGGAAGGGGAGGGGGGGAAGATGGGGAAGGGTAAGGGTAAGGGGGGGGGGGGGGGGGGAAATGGGGAAGTGAGTGGGAGGACAGAGAAGATGGGGAAGTGAGGGGGGAAGGGAAGGTCAAATGAGGAATATATATATACATATATATACTGTATATATATATATACTGTATATATATATACTGTATATATATATACTGTATATATATATATATATATATATATATATATATATATATATATATATATATATAGTGTCCATGAAGACACCACCATCCGATGAACACCCGTGGGCTCCAGCATCTACATACAAAAAGCGATAGTCTGCGTCAACTAGTGCCATCAGAACTATTGAGTGGAACTTTTGTAATTGTAGTACTTGGAGCCGCCATTTTTAGGACACTGAATGGCAATCTGTTTCCCATCCAGGGCACCGATAGTGTGCGAGAAGTCCCAGTGCTGGGCAAATTTGTCTACCACCTCCTTCCACTCCGCAGGTGTCTTCGGGCAAGGCATCACCTCCTTCATATGCTCGTCCACAAGGGTCTCACAGACTTCTGGGACGAACTTGGAGATGGTGTTGGGCGGGACTCTGAATCCAAAGGCGAGGCTTTTATAGGTTTCTCCCTAGGCCAGGAACCGAAGTGTGATTGCCAGCTGCGCACCGGGTTCCACAGCCACATGAAAGGTAGCATCCTGCTTGGCAATTCGAGGCCTAACACGAGCAAGAACCTCCCTGTACATTGCGACAGGCATCTTCAAAATTTTGTTGTAGCTATCACTTTCTTCCCGAGATAACTCCACCATCAACTGATGATAAAGCCTGTGCTCCTCTCGTCGCTGAATCCAAGGGCTAACCCACCACGTCCTTGGTTTTGGTTGTTTCTTGTTTTTCCTGGCTCGTCTCCTTCTCATGAGTGCCATCTCCAACTCTAGTTCTAAATATTCTCGCTCTAACGCCAAACTCAAAAGGATGGGAACATTGGAGGTTATAGGAAGAAGATCCATGGCACTGAGGTGTAGCTTGGTGGTATAGTGAGTCCGAGGTAGTGAGGTATACTGTTGGAGAACCTTGCTCAACCTGCCTATTTATACCATACCTTATCTGCCTCATCCAATTACAAAATCGGCGACATCGCATGTGGGATTACAGGAAAAAGTCCATCATTCACCATAGTCGCACAACATTCGACGTGCAATTGCACCATTTGCACAGTATGCGCACCATAATTGCAGCAGCATCGCAATTGTCGCCAACACCTGTCGCAACATTCATTCTGATTCGCCATAAAATTGTCGTCCAACAATCGCTATTAACGCCTCACGGTCGCCATATTCGCACGGTACTCGTGCTACTTTCGCACGACCCTCGCCTGTTTCGCCTAATTCGCTTATTGAAAACGTTTGGTTCGTCGCCGAAAAGGGACATAGACAAAAAAAGGCAGTCACACGGCATTCGCTATCGCCGATTCGCACAGTGGGATCCCAACACTGCAGAATCCCAGATTGGGATTCTCAATCAGACTATAGGCCTACCTCGTTTTTGAAAACGTGGCATAGCATCTTGAAATCACACTTCACCTATTATTTAATATTAACTATTTGTTTTGGGGTGTTAGCATTATTTTGAATTCAAATTTGGCATCAACAGCTCATGATGCGTTAGAAAACTTAAATTTATCTTGGTAACAGAGCAAACGCATTTTGTTTTTGTCTAGTGTTATCAAGGTCGAATGTATCGCTTACACCATTAACTCATTCATGTTTAGCCCCATCAACTTTGAGATTTTAAGACGTTTGCTCCATTAGTTTGGCGATTTTAGGACCTTTTGTGCTATTTAGATATAGATTTTTTTTATAGCGAGCGATAGCGAACCTGTAATTTTAGGAAACCAAAAAGTAAGCACTACCCCCTTAGCCCCAACCCGAGGTAGCTATAGTCTATTCGCTCTAACTTCTGTAACTCAAAAACGACTAGAGTAATCGAGCTAATATTTCTAGCATTTGGGAAGAGACAGGTGTGCACAATTACAGCCCATTTGTTCTAGCCCTTTTTGAGTTACAGAGGATTGGGGAGCCGTACGTGGTTAACCCATTCAGTACCGGTGACGTCCTGTTTATTATATTCTGGCAACTATTGGATGGTTTTATGCAGCTTAGGAAGGATGTCTACCCGTTAAAATATTACAGACTATCTCAACTAATTCTTTTATCTACCAAATATCCTTCCTAAGCTTCATAAAATCGTCTAAATGGAACTGAAATGTAAAGAGAAAAACGTCGCCGGTACTGTAAGGGTTAACTGTGGTGAAGATAAAACACTGTAGAATCCCAGATTGGGATTCTCAACCAGACTATACCTCATTCTTGAAAACGTGGCATAGCATCTTGAAATCATACTTCACCTAACTATTTTTGTTGAGATGTTAGCTTTATTATCAATTCAAATCAACATGCTCATGATGCGTTAGAACACTAACATTTATCTCGGTAACAGAGCAAACGCATTTTGGTTTTGTCTAGTGTTATCAAATTCGAATGTATCGCCTACACCATTAACTCATTCTGTACCTGTGACGTCCGTTTCATTATCTTCTGGCAACTATTAGATGATTTTATTCAGCTTTGGAAGGACGTCTACCTTTTAGAAGGCTACAAACTATCTAAATTAATCCTTTTAGCGATCAGATATCCTTCCGAAGCTTCATAAAATCGTCTTAATATAGCTGAAATCCAATATACAAAGATATGACCGGTACTAAAAGAATTATAAAGCTTAGTTATCATGTCTGTTGAATTATGGGCCACTTGTAATGGTATACCTATTATTTATCCTTGAGTACAAGCCCCAACTCTCTGTGGAACGTTGTTGCTGAAGTGATGCAAATTTTGTGTGGATGTTCGGAGAGGCAAATATAGTATAACTATTATAGTGTACCATACAATTCTAGTTTTCTATGGTTTTAAACTTAAGAAGAAAACTTTTTGAGGATAAACTATTATATATATTTGAAAATATAAATACTATATTTATTTATTTTACGTTCTATCCGACTTATAAAATTTCATAATAATTAATAATATTTTATATGGGTACGAAATTTTTAATTTTAATAAACTGCACCTGCTAGTCGTATCTATCTAATTCACAAATGTAGGCTATTAGTATTCGAAGCAACGTCAGTAAAAAAAAACGAGTTAGGTCTAGTGCAAACTTTGTAATCGTCAAGCAAAGTAGTGTTTTTAGTTGGCTCCAGATTTTGGATTTCATAATCCATTATATCATAAAAAATGACTGTTCTTGCAAATAACGCTACTGTTAATCTGCCAATCAATGCAATGGGGGATACTAGACTGCTGATAAATGCAAGAATGATGGGTGAGGGGGAAATAAATAAAGTCCTATCATATGCTCCTAGATTACAGGGAAGATTTTCCTTTGTCTCACTCGATAACATTCATAATCATCATCTCCTTTGTCAGCATGGATTCATTCTAAAAGAAGAAGTCCCAGGGAACTACAACCATGCTACGTTGCTCTACCGAGATGAGAATGATTCCTATTATTACTTCAATAGCCTGGGTTCATTTGCTCCAGCCCAAGTCGTGCATTACCTCGATTCTGCATGCCCCCCAGGCCCCTTGACCCACAACGTTGTACACCTGCAAGAGCACCCAATTCGGTCTTGTGTTTATCACTGTCTAAATCTGGCCACATACATCTGCGACCACCCCGAGGGTACAGTGGATGACATTGCCATTGAGTACCCTTATGACCTCACTTCAAAGGACGAGTCACATATTTTCGCCAATGTCCTGTCTCTGCTGAGCTCTTTCACCAACGACATCACCTTGATCGACCAAAGTTATCGAAAGTCCTGTCCGTACATTCTGCTTGTACCCGAGCTTCCCTCCGCGACCATAACCAAGGCGGTGAAAAAAGTCAAGGGACGTTCGGCCACTAAAGTGAAGCGGCTCAACGCAAAGAGGACATGAACTTGGCGAGTTTTAGACGTTTCGCCCATTATTTAGTACTTACAAAAGGTTTCCCTCCATTCAGGTTTCAATATATTACTTTAAAGAAACCTTTTATAAAATTTGATAATACCTTTTCTCAGCTGCCTGACTCGCTACATGAGATACTTTCTTCACTGGTGTTTTATTGTTATTTTGAAATTATTGTTATACTTACATAGATATGGATTAGTTTAGCACAATTACGGCTCGGTTAGAATGGGCTACACTATAGTCCATTCATTATGAAAAGTGTAGAAATTGTGATACCTATATCCTTCTGTAACTCAAGGAGGGCAGGAGGAAATAGGCTGTACATTATCGCACCTATTTACCAGTTGACTCTTCCCGAATGGTATAAGTATCAACTCGATTGCTCAAGTCTTATATGAGTTATGAGAGGCTGAGGGTGGGGATTTCTAGACTCATCATAATAAACAGACTATAGGTTGACTAATAACGGTTGTCATAATGTGCATACTAAATTATCTGTGTTAGTTGGATATAAATACTTCGCGCCCGGACTACTCTGCCAAAATTCCTGGACACACGGGGTTTGAAGCAGTTAAAGTCATGGGATGAGGGAAAGAGAGGAATTCAGGGTGAGAGTTCCAGAGCTCAGCTGTTGAATAGAAGAACGATTGCGAATATCGTTTCACTTTTGGGTTGGAGGGTTGTACAGAGTAGGGGTGGGATTGTGTTTCATGGTGATTATGGTTGATTTACGTATCGAGGGTGATTGTGGTTGTGGGAGAATTGGGTTCTGGTAGTGGGGTTGACATTGATTGTATTGGAGACTAATAGACGTGTATGGGTGATCTGGTTAGTGGTGACAGGGATTGTGTGATGGTTATGGAGGATGAATGATTGACCCCTTCTGTACCGGCGACGTCTTTTTAAATTGTATTCTTGCTATATTTAGACAACTTGGTGCAGCTTAGGAAGGATCTGTGGTGGTAAAAAGGGTTAAGTGAGATAGTTCGAAGCCTGTTAATTGCTGGAGGCCCTTTTTTTAAACAAATATAATCGTCTAATAGTAGCCAGAATAAAGTTAAAAGGACCGCACTGGTACTGAAAGGGTTAACGCGTAAGGGGGTGCTTGTTGGGAGGAGCTAATGGGGGGACAAGGATAGTGGTGGGTTGGTTGGCATTTAAGGGGGGATGGCTCACTTTTTGATCGATTTTTTAATTTATTTAGTATTTTTCTAGTTTCCTCTCTAGACATCCATGAAACTTAATAAAAACAACCCCAGGATCCCCCTTCAAGATATATTTGTACATTGTTCAGTAGAAAAAATTCCCGGCCAAAGGCCGGTTCCTCCTGAATATCAGGCTCGCTTTCGCTCGCCAGGAAAATATCGACACTAAAAGACACGAACAGTCTTAATATTGATAAAGAAAAGGGGCGAAAGGTCTTAATATCACCAAATTAATGAGCTGAACGTCTTAAAATTTGAAAATTAAAGGGGCTAAACATGAGGAAGAAGGGGGACAAGAAAAACGGCCCATCTCCCCTTAAGGATGATCAGCCCGTACAGTACCGGTGACGTCCCATTTATTTGATTTCAGCTACATTTAGACGATTTTATGTAGCTTAGGAGAGATATATGGTAGCTAGAAGGCTTAATTGAGATAGTCTGTAGCCTTTTAAACGATAGACGTCCTCCCTAAGCTGAATAAAATCGTCTAACAGTTCCCAGAATTTAATGAAAAGGAGGTCACCGGTACTGTATGGGTTAAATAAATTGTTGGAGAGTAAAATTTAGGACACAACGGGGCACTGGTTCAAATGTTAAGGTGACCTGGGTCGTTTTGGGGGACCCCCTTCTCCCTCATGTTTAGCCCCATTAGTTTTGATATGTTAAGACCATCTGCCCATTAGTTTGTCGCTTTTTCTTCACATTTCGCCCCATTTCGGTGTCAATTTTAGGACCTTTCGTGACATTCAGGTGTCGATTTTTTCCTGGCGAGCAATAGCGAGCCTGGATCTCTAAGAGGAATTGGACTTCGGCCTGGAAATTTTTTTACCAAAAGATGTATACATTTATCTTGAAGGAGGATCTTGTTTGTTTGTTTTTAAATGTAATGGAGGTCTAGGGAGGAAACTAAAAAATATATATAAAGATATATACAAATGAGCAAATATATACGCCCATCCCGCCTTAATGTTTATTGTTTGGTGAGTAAAGCCGGTATCACACGAGAGCTTTTATAGTCAACATTCGATGATCAACATTTTTCTGGCAACATTTCTGGAATATTTTGCAAAGGTATCGGACACTAGACTGATGATAGATGAATTTAGGCAACCGAAATATTGTTAATGTTGACCTCATAAGCTGCCAGACCAGTGTTGAGGATAAATGTTGAGTGAAACAGCTCTCGTGTGATACCGGCTTAAGGAACTGTGATTGTATGGATTGTGGTGGGTGTGAGAAAATGTGAGGAGGAAAATGTGGTGACTATTAAGCCAGTGTCACACGAGCGCTTTTTCTGTCAATTTGTATGAGCAATTATTGTCTGGCAGCTTGAAAATATAAGTTACATCAAAATTAAACTAGCTACCATAATCTACCTTTGATATAGTGTCCGATTCCAATGCAAAAGAACCTCAAACTAGTACGAGGACAAACTTGCTCATCGAAAATTGCTGGAAAATTCGCCCGTGTGACACCGCCTTTAGGTAGTAATAGTGACAGGGATTGTGATGTGTTGAGTGAAGTGATTGTGATATACGATGATGCGGTTGTTGGAGTGATTGTGAAAGAGGTTGTGATTCTGGAGAATACTGATGATGGCTGAGAGATTGCATAAAAGAGACTGTAGGGAATATTTATAATGATAGAAATGGTGTTACTCAGTTACTTGTTCGTCAAGGGGAATCCACGCAATGCGAGCTAAGCTCATTAGCTCATTATTATCGTCGTATTATGTCGTGTAAAGCCGGGCGATTGTCCCTCATATTTTATCATCGACACTTACTGTAGTCCGCCAGCTTATGAGGTAAACTTATGAAATATTTTTGTACTTTTAATCAATCTTTCTTTAGTCAAGTTTTCGATAGCAGTGAAAAATATATGAGAAATGTTGCCAGATATATGTTGACCATCGGAAACTAACGATAAGGCTCCCGTGAAATACCCCCTTTAATCCGGTATCACACGAGAGCTTTTATAGTCAACATTCGATGATCAAAAAAATTCTGGCAACATTTCTGGAATATTTTGCACTGGTATCAGAAACTACACTGATGATAGATGAATTTAGGTAACAGAAAAATATTTAATGTTTACCTCATAAGCTGCCAGACCAGTGTTGAGGATAAATGTTAAGTGAAAAAGCGCTTGTGTGATAATGAAGTTTCTGCTGTTGTTGGTGTTGTTGTTGTTGTTGTTGTTGTTGTTGTTCCCCAGGCTGTCTGGCCGAGCAGCCCCAAGGTCCCAAGCAAGGCCAAGGCCATAACCAAGCGCCCCCACAAAGCCCTCCAAGCTTTACCACTAAAAAAGCCCAGGTGACCGAAGCCGCTACCAGGCGAGGAGCTGAGGAGGGTGCGAAAACGCCCAGGACACCAAACACCCCCCAGGGCCCTGTGCCCCTCAACAATTATGAAGGGAAAGGTGAGGGGCAAAGGAAAAATGTGATGCTTTGGCTAGAGGCTGGCAGTAGAGAGGTCAATCCACGGAAGAGGCGCCGCCACTTGAGATCTAGAAAATATATAAGTGAAAGGAATAGTCAGAGTAAGCTATGGGTATGGCAGAGAACATTCAACTCACACTCAGATAGACAAGCCCATCACCACAGGTTCTAATGTAGGTGGTGATGGTTATGTTGGGTTGGACGGAGGTAAAGCCGGTGTCAAGCCCATTACCACAGGTTCTGATGTAGGTGGTGATGGCTATGTTGGGTTGGATGGGGGTAAAGCCGGTGTCAAGCCCATTACCACAGGTTCTGATGTAGGTGGTGATGGCTATGTTGGGTTGGACGGGGGTAAAGCCGGTGTCAAGCCCATTACCACAGGTTCTGATGTAGGTGGTGATGGCTATGTTGGGTTGGACGGGGGTAAAGCCGGTGTCAAGCCCATTACCACAGGTTCTGATGTAGGTGGTGATGGCTATGTTGGGTTGGACGGGGGTAAAGCCGGTGTCAAGCCCATTACCACAGGTTCTGATGTAGGTGGTGATGGCTATGTTGGGTTGGACGGGGGTAAAGCCGGTGTCACACGAGCACATTTTCCGGCAATTTTCGATGAACAAGTATGTTCTCGTTCTATTTTGAGGCTCTTTCGCATTGACATCGGAAACTAGATCGAAGGTAGATTATGTTAGGTAGTTTAATTTATTTGAGACTTAAATTTTATAACTGTCAGGCAACAATTGCTCGTAAAAATTGACGGAAAAGTCGCTCGTGTGAGACCGCCTTAAGAAGGTGGTCCTATGGCCTATTTCTTTTCACCTAGCTGACAATGTAATCCGTTAGCGGCTGATTTGTTGATACTACCAGACAAAACAAAACAAATAATTGTGCATCACCTTTATACCAAGTTTTCCTCAATAAAAACGTATTTCACTTTATAATAGCTTACTAATCAAGTTTGGGAAATGGCAATTTCTGTCAGATAAGAACAATCTAATGTTCTTGAATTAACTCTTTAGCGCAAAGGCGTCTTTTCATTTTATTCTGGTTATTAGGTTATTATTATTCGTGTTTTGTCATCTTAGCAAAAGACTTGGAAGTCAAAGTGAAATTAGAAATAAGTTCTTTCTCATTTGTTTTCAAGAGGTCCAATTTCATCTCTGTAATATCGCCAAATTTGTATCCAGAATGACATAAAAGTTACTTCAACGTATTACCACCCGCTTCAGTACTATGGCGTCATGTTCCATCTATTCTGGCTATCACTATTGGACTTTTCCCAGCTTAAGGGGAGACAGACCGTGTTTCTGGTCCCCTTTCTCCCTCGTGTTTAGTCCCATTATTGTTTAGATTTGTATACGTTCGGCCTATTTGCTTGGCGATTTTATGACCTTTTGTCCCATTTCGTTATTCAGCTAAGGAAGGATGTCTACCCGTTAAAAGATTACAGACTATCTCAATTAATTCTTTTATCTACCAAATATCCTTCCTAAGCTTCATAACATCGTCTAAATGGAGCTGAAATGTAAAGAGAAAAACATCGCCGGTACTGTAAGGGTTAACTGTGGCGAAGGTAAAACACTGCAGAATCCCAGATTGGGATTCTCAACCAGACTATACCTCGTTCTTGAAAACTTGGCATAACATCTTTAAATCATGCTTCACCTAACTATTTTTGTTGAAATGTTAGCTTTATTTTGAACTCAAATTTGGCATCAACATGCTCAAGGTGCGTTAGAACACTTACATTTATTTCGGTGTAACAGAGCAAACACATTTTGTTTTTGTCTAGTGTTATCAAATTCGAATGTATCGCCTACACCATTAACTCATTCAGTAACTGTGACGTCCGTTTCATTATCTTCTTGCAACTATTAGATGATTGTATTCAGCTTTGGAAGGATGTCTACATATTAGAAGGCTACAAACTATCTAAATTAATCCTTTTAGCGATCATATATCTTTCCGAAGCTTCATAAAAATTTCTAAATATAGCTGAAATCTAATTTTGGTGGGGAGATTGTAGGCACCAATCGTTCATGGCTAGACCCAGGTGAGGTTATAGGCATGTGATAAAGAGTCGCTGGAACTCCTGTTTCATTTGCTTGGCCTCTCTTACTGATTTTCTTTGTGCCTCATGTACAATGAGAGCAATCCAGCTAGCTCTCACAAACACCTCCTCCTCCTATCCACTTCACTACACTAAACATGCACACCACACTTCATTCCTCTACACCAAAATTTAAAAAAACAAAATTATGAATTCTTGCCCAGCCTCGGAGTCCCGGGGGGGGGGGGGGGGGGACCTTAAATGCCCCACACCCAATCGACCATCCCCTGACGACCCTACAAAATTACCTGGACCTCGGCCTGTTACTCTTTCTATTAATTTCTGCAACATTTGCAGACTTTCCTCTAACTTTCACTCTGTTGAACACCATCTCTCCTCCTACAAACCTGATCTTCTCTTCCTCACCGAAACTCAGGTGTCTGTAGCAACATCCAGCAGCCCCTTCTCTGTATCCTCCTACTTTCTCTATCCTAGTTTCAAAGCCAAAGGCGGATGTTGTGCATATGTGCACAACAAACTCACTTGCTCTCGTGTTCCCGATTTCGACTCCTCTGAATTCTCAACTTTATGGCTCAAACTTTCCTGTCATTCTCTTACTAAATATTTATGTGCTGTCTATCTTTCCCCTAACTCTACCAACTTTCCCAAATTCTTTGACTATCTAAACTCTACAGTGGAACACATTCTATCCATTTCTCCTTTCTCAGAAATCTCCATCTTAGGAGATTTCAACGTTCACCACCGCCAATGGCTCTCCTCTCACACTACTGATCCACCTGGTGAACAAGCCTACGTCTTTTCTATCATAAATGACCTAGAGCAGTTAGTTCAGCAACCCACCCGTATCCCGGATCACATCGGAGATCGGCCCAACATTCTTGACTTGTTTCTAACTTCTAACCCTTCTTCTTATACTGTCGATCTTTTCTCTCCTTTGGGCTCCTCCGACCATAAACTTATCTCACCTGTCCTATCTCTCCAGTACGGCCACCCGATCCTCCTAGCCGGCCGCGCTTGTGGCACTTTGGCGCTGCCGACTGGGAGGCTCTCCGGCAGTACTTCTTTGATTTCCCATGGAATGATTTCTGCTTCCGTGGCCGGGGACCCTCGGAGAGTGCTGAACGCATTACCGAGGTAAGCCTATCGGGCATGGAAGCATACATTCCATTCTCTTTCTCTCAGACTAATGCTAAAAAATCTTGGTTTACTCACGCCTGTTCTACTGCTGTCCGCAATAAGGAGGAAGCATTCAAACGGTACGGTCGCCTTAAAACTCAAGACTCTCATTCTTCCTATGTTTCTGCCCGGAATCAAGCCAAATCTGTTCTTCGACTTGCCAAACACTCTTTCATCAATAATAAATGCACTGACCTATCCAACTCTAGCTCTTCCCAAGCTTTCTGGCATCTAGCCAAAAACCCCTCGAACAATTTATCTTCCTCGTCTTTCCCTCCCCTTTCCCACTCTGATGATACAACCATCACTTCTTCCTCTGACAAAGCTAAACTCTTCGCTCAAACTTTTGCTAGAAACTCCACCTTGGATGATTCCGGTGCTATTCCTCCCTCTCCACCCTCCTCTCTCTTACTTATGCCTAATATCCTAATCTCTTCTAAAGATGTACTTTCTACCCTCTCTGGGCTTAACACTAATAAGGCGTACGGTCCTGACGGTGTTCCTCCTGTTGTTCTCAAAACCTGTGCTTCCGTGCTGGCTCCCTGCCTAGGAAAACTCTTTCGTCTCTGTCTATCCTCTAACGTCTTCCCTTCATGCTGGAAGTTTGCTCACATTCAACCTGTCCCAAAGAAGGGTGACCGCTCTCAACCCTCCAACTATCGTCCAATTGCTCTCATCTCTTGTCTTTCTAAAGTTTTTGAAACTATTGTAGCTTCCAAATTTCTTAAGCATTTCTCTTCTCATAATCTTCTCTCAGATCGCCAGTATGGCTTCCTTAAGGGTCGCTCTACTGGTGATCTTCTTTCATATCTTACTAACTCTTGGTCATCCTCCTTTCTGGACTTCGGTGAGACTTTTTCTATTGCACTAGACATATCGAAAGCTTTCGATAGAGTCTGGCACAAATCTTTAATTTCTAAACTACCCTCCTTCGGTTTCTATCCCTCCATCTGTGCCTTTGTCTCTAATTTCCTTTCCGGCCGTTCCATAGCCGCGGTTGTGGACGGCCATTGTTCACTTCCTCACCCTATAAACTCTGGTGTTCCTCAGGGCTCTGTCCTATCCCCTATTCTCTTTCTAATTTTTATAAATGATCTCCTTAACTGTACCTTAATTCCCATCCATTCATACGCAGACGACGACTCAACCTTACACTACTCCATTAGTTTTTCAGAACGCCCCAGCCAGCAATCCCTTAACGACAAACGTAATGAAGCCATAGAACTCTTAAATTCTGATCTAAATACTATCTCCAATTGGGGCAGAGAAAACCTTGTTACCTTTAATTCTTCCAAAACCCAATTTCTCCATCTATCTACCCGTCAGGATCTCCCAGCGGACTATCCCTTATTCTTTAACAATACAAAAATCAACCCTTCATCTTCTCTCAATATTCTTGGTGTCTCTTTTTCTTCTGCTCTCATTTGGAAGGACCATATTACCAGTGCTGCTAAGGCAGCCTCCCAGAAGCTGGGTGTGCTCAACCGCCTTAGGGGGTTCTTTTCCCCAGCACAGCTTCTTGCTCTGTACAGGGGCATAGTGCGTCCTTGTATTGAGTATTGTTCACGTGTGGGGAGGTTCCTCTCACACCGCTCTCCTAGACAAAGTTGAAAGGAAGGCCTTTCGTATCATTAACTCCCGTTCACTCACCAACTCTCTGCAATCTCTCTCTCTCCGCTGCAATGTTGCATCTCTCTCGCTATTCTATCGCTACTATAATAATCAGTGTTCCTCAGAGCTTTCCCAGTGCATACCACCTCCTTTACATAGGGCATGTGGTACCCGTCTTGCAACTCAATCCCACCCCTACTCTGTGCAACTCTCTAACCCAAGAGTGAAACGTTACTCTCAAACTTTCTTCTACTCAACAGCTGAGCTCTGGAACTCTCTCCCAGAATCAGTCTTTCCCTCTTCCTATGACTTAAATTGCTTCAAACTCCGTGTGTCCAGGCATTTTGGCTCGATCGTCCCTTGATTTTGGCCCTGTCACTCTTTCAACTATGGGGGAGGCACTCGCTATAGGCAATTCTGCCTTTTGCCTCCCTCAATCACATAGAACAAAAAATACAAATACAAATATATGACCGGTACTGACAGAATTATAAAGCTTAGTTATCATGTCCGTTGAATTATGGGCCACTTGTAATGTATACCTATTATTTATCCTTGAGTACAAGCCCCAACTACCTGTGGAACGTTGTTGCTGAAGTAATGGAAATTATGTGTGAATGTTGGGAGAGGGAAATATAGTATAACTATTATAGTGTACCATAAAATTCAAGTTTTCTATGGTTTGATCGTTTAGAAGAAAATTGTTTGAAGATAAACTATGATATATAATTGAAAAAATAAATACTATATTTATTTATTTTACGTTCTATCCGACTTGTAACATTTCATAATCATTAATAATATTTTATATGAAATATATAATTTTAATAAACTGCACCTGCTAGTCGTTTCTATTTAATTCACAAATGTAGCCTATCAGTATTCGAAGTAACGTCAGTAAACAAAAACGAGTTAATGCGCACTTTGGAATCGTCAAGTATAGAAGTGTTTTTAGTTGTCTCCAGATTTTGTGTTTCATTATCCATTAGATAATAAATAATGACTGGTATTGCAAATAACGCTACTGTTAAGCTACCAATCAATGCAATGGGGGATATTAAACTGCTGATAAATGCAAGAATGATGGGTGAGGGGGAAATAAATGAAGTCGTATCATATGCTCCTAGATTACAGGGAAGATTTTCCTTGATCTCACTCAATGACATTCATAGTCATTCTCTCCTTTGTCAGCATGGACTCATTCTAAAAGAGGAAGTCCCAGGGAACTACAACCATGCTACGTTACTCTACCGAGATGAGAATGATTCCTATTATTACTTCAATAGCCTGGGTTCATTTGCTCCAGCCCAAGTCGTGCATTACCTCGATTCTGCATGCCCCCCAGGCCCCTTGACCCACAACGTTGTACGCCTGCAAGAGCACCCAATTCGGTCTTGTGTTTACCACTGTCTAAATCTGGCCACATACATCTGCGACCACCCCGAGGGTACAGTGGATGACATTGCCATCGAGTACCCGTATGACCTCACTTCAAAGGACGAGTCACATATTTTCGCCAATGTCCTGTCTCTGCTGAGCTCTTTCACCAACGACATCACCTTGGTGGACCCAAGTTATCGAAAGTCCTGTCCGTACATTTTGCTTCTACCTGATCTTCCCACCGCGACCATAACCAAGGCGGTGAAGAAAGTCAAGGGACGTTCGGGTACTAAGGTGAAGCGGCTCAATGCAAAGAGGACATAAGCTTGGCGAGTTTTGGACATGCCACCTATCACTTCGCGCTTACAAAACGTTTCCCTCAATTCAGGTGTCAATATTTTACAATAACCCCTTCTGTACCGGCGACATCTTTCATATTTTCTTCTAGCTATATATAGAGGATTTTGTGCAGTTTAATAAGGATCTGTGGTAGTGAAAAGGGTTAAATGAGATAGTTTGAAGCCTGTTAATTGCTGGAGGCCCTTTTGAAGCTCAATAAAGTCGTCTAATAGTAGCCAGCATAAAGTTAAAAGGATGTCGCTGGTACAGAAGGGTTTAAAGAAACCGGTTATAATTTGTTTTTGTATATGATACCTTTTCTCAGCTGACTAACTCGCTACACGAGATACTTGCCTCTCTGGTGTTTTATTTATATTTTGAAATTATTGTTATGTCTACATAGATATTAGTTTAGCACAATTACAGTTAGGATAGATTTGACTTCACTATCGGCAATTCATTATGATGAGTGTAGATATTGTGATAGGACAGGAGCAAATGGGCTGTACATATTCGCACCTATTTACCGGTTGACTCTTCCCGAATGGTAGATTACTCAAGTCTTTTTTGAGTTATGAGAGGCTGAGGGTGAGGATTTTTAGACTTCATTTAATAAATAACAGACTATAGGTTGACTAATAACGGTGGTCATAATATGTATACTAACTTATCTACTTCAGTTGGATATAAATACTTCGCGCCGGACTATACTGTCAAAAATCAAGGGTATGGAAAAGGTATATATAATCTTTGGGTATATGGCTAATATATTGATACGTTTATTATTACCATTTTATCTTTAAAAGGGTGTTTTATTATGGACACATTCATTTACCACTTACGAGTTTTGGGATATAAGGAAGTTTGAGCTATGCAGTATGTAAGAGGAGGGGGGGGGGTACAAAGTCTTCGTGGCACAATGCATGAGAGAGAGAGAGAGAGAGAGAGTGAGAGTCACGAGAGTCACGAGCTAACATAAGAAAAATGGAAATCTGCAGAAGGCCTATTGGCCCATACGAGGCAGACCCCTTCTTCCCTACATCCCTATTTCTTGTACACCTTTATGCCTTATACTACATCTCTTACTATAACCTATACCCCCTGCACTACGTATATCTCCTACACTACATCTATCTTATAGCGACCTATAAGAACATCTCTCACTACAACCTATATCCCCTACACTACATCTATCTTATAGCTACCTATAAGAACATCTCTCACTACAACCTATATCCCCTACACTACATCTATCTTATAGCGACCTATAAGAACATCTCTCACTACAACCTATATCCCCTACACTACATCTATCTTATAGCGACCTATAAGAACATCTCTCACTACAACCTATATCCCCTACACTACATCTATCTTATAGCTACCTATAAGAACATCTCTCACTACAACCTATATCCCCTACACTACATCTATCTTATAGCGACCTATAAGAACATCTCTCACTACAACCTATATCCCCTACACTACATCTATCTTATAGCGACCTATAAGAACATCTCTCACTACAACCTATATCCCCTACACTACATCTATCTTATAGCTACCTATATATCCCCTACACTACATCTATCATCCGTGGCATCAAATTCCACCTGATAAATGAAAGGTCCAGTGCTGCCAATCTATGGCCAGAGAACTGACTTCATAAAATGGTTTGACTATAGGTAAAATAATATGGTTTAACACCCCCCTCCCCCCGTGGAAACACCCCCCCAGGGCCCAGGGCGCGCGCGCCCCCCCCCCCCCCCCCCCCCCCCCCCCCCCCCCCCCCCCCCCCCCCCGAACACCCCAAAGATCCTCCCCCTTTCCACCAACCCCTCCACCCCCCTACAATACCCCCCCTTCCCTTCCCGCAGGGGTGTCGTAGTATTTTAATCATTGTGTCTGTATGCTTGTGTGTGTGTGTCTGTGGCAGTAGTGATGATGATGGCGTTCTGTGTTTTTGTTTTCTTATTTTTCTATGTGTAGGCTATGAAGGAGACAAAAGGCAAAGCTGCCCGTAAAAAGTGTCTCCCCCAAAGGTTGAAAGAGTGACAGAGAGCCAAATCAAGGTACATTATAGGTAACTTAGATGTTTTGGAAAGATATCTGGTGTGCTTAAGTGTAGTGAAATGAATAGGAGGAGGATGTGTGTGTATCATCACATAAGAGATGATAGTGGTGATTATGGTACTAGCAGTGATGGTGTTAGGGATTGTGGTAGTATTTGTCATGGTGGTGATGATCTGTAGTGATGACGATAATGTGTCTGAGTGTAGTTGTGATAATTGTGGTGATTATGGCAGCAGTTATGATGTTGACAGTAGTGATGATGATGGTTATTATGGAGGTGATTGTGAAAGTAGCAGTGCTAGTGGTGGTGATGGTAGTAGTGATAATGATACTATATTATAGTAGTAGTAGTAGGGATGATGGTGGTGATTGTGGTAGTGATGGTGGGGATAGTAGTAGTGATGATGGTGATAGTATTGGTGATGGTGATTAGTAGTAGTGATGATGGTTATAGTAGTAGTGATGATAGTGATAGTATTGATGATGACAGTAGTAGTGATGATGATAAACGTAATTGTGATCATGGTGATAATAGTAGTGATGATGGTGATAATAGTAGTGATGATGGTGATAGTTGCAGTGATAATGATGACAGTAGTGATGATGGTAGTGACAATAGTAGTGAAGAAGGTGACAGTACTAGTAGTAGTGATGATGGTGACAGTAGTAGTGAGGATTGTAATAGTAGTAGTGGTGATGATAGTAGTAGTGGATGGTGAGTGCACTAGACATATCGAAGGCCTTCGATAGAGTCTGGCACAAATATATAATTTATAAACTACCCTCCTTTGGTTTCTATCCCTCCATCTGTGCCTTTATCTCGAATTTACTTTCTGGCTGTTCCATAGCTGCAGTTGTGGACGGCCAACGTTCACTTCCTCATCCTATCAACTCCGGTGTTCCTCAGGGTTCTGTCCTGTCCAATTCTCTTTCTAATATTCATAAACGATCTTCTCAATTGTACCTTTTGTTCTATCCATTCATATGCTGACAACTTCACCTTGCACTATTCAACTAATTTTCCAGAACTTCCTAGCATGCAATCCCTCAAAAACTCATGTGATGAATCCATAGAACACTTATCTTTTGATCTAACAACCATTACCCATTGGGGCAGAAAAAACCTTGTTGCTTTCAATGCTTCCAAAACCCAATTTCTCCATTTATCTACCTGTCAAGAACTCCCAGAGGACTATTGACTATAAAGGGCACTTTCTGTGAGTCTGTCTGTCTTTTTGTGTGTCTGTTTGCTCACAAACTACTCCCTCAGTTTTCAAGATGGAGAGTCCATACTTGGCATACATACTGAGGGGGTGCCAGAATAGGTTTTAAGCCCCTCACTCCTTAGTATAGGGGATCCCTCTCAACTCCCTCAGTTTTCAAGATGGAGAGCCCATACTTGGCATGCATACTAAGGAGGTGCCAGAATAGATTTTAAGTGGGGGGGGGGCCCTCTGCCCCTCCCCCAACTCCCTCAGTTTTCAAGATGGAGAGCCCATACTTGGCATGCATACTAAGGGGATGCCAGAATAGGTTTTAAGCTAATTTTGTTTTGTTCCCTCACACCCCGGGGGAGGGGGACGGAGCCCCGCCCACCCCCCAAGATAGACTGCCCATACTTCGATTTTCCCCCAGGCAGCGCCGGATACCTCAGCTAGTGCCTTATACTTCTACAATACAAAAATCAACCCTTCATCTTCTCTCAGTATTCTCGGTCTCTTTATTTTTCTTCTGATCTCTTTTAGAAAGACCATATTACCACTCTTGCTAAAACGGCTTCCCAGAAGCTGGGTGTGCTCCACCGCTTCAAGGGGTCTTTACCCCTGCACAGCTTCTTGCTCTGTACAGGGGCACAGTGTGTCCATGGATTGAGTATTGTTATCATGTGTGGTGAGGATTCTCTCACACAGCACTTCTAGACAAAGTAGAAGGAAAGCCTTTCGTCTCATTAACTGCCGTCCACTCACCGATTCTCTGCAGTCTCTCTCTCTCTCCGCCGCAATGTTGCGTCTCTCTCACTATTCTTACAATAACTCAAGAGTGAAATGATACTCCCAATCTTTCTTCTGTTCAACAGCTGAGCTCTGGAACTCTCTCCCAGAATCCATCTTTCCCTCATCCTATAACTTAAATTGCTTCAAACTCTGTGTGTCCAGACATTTTGGCTCGAACATTCCTTGATTTTGCCCCTGTCACTCTTTCAACTCTGGGGGAGGCACTCGGCACAAGCAGTTTTGCCTTTTGTCTCCCTTATCCTCATAGAAAAAAAAAATAAATAAATAAATAAAAGAAACTTACTACCGACATTAACGTTTAAGTTGGGCCACTCGAGTAACATGATGTAGTACCGGTATGCTATGATAATAAGGCCCTCCATACAGACAATAAAGACACCTGGTACTGTTACTAGGGTTGGTGTGTGTGTGTGTAAGAGAGAGAGAGAGAGAGAGAGAGAGAGAGAGAGAGAGAGAGAGAGAGAAAGACAGAGAGAGACATGGCCAGAAGAAAATCAACAGGATGACGACGGTACAGAAGAGGTTAATGGATTCGATAGCCTAAAAAAAAAAAAAAATACAAAAAACGTGAGTAGCTGAGTAGCAGAGAAGCCATAAAGATATATTGAGGCAGGGGAGGACAAAAACAATACTCTATGATAGCCTTTTACCTCTAAGTTATCAGACCTTTAAGAGGGTATGGTTTAATTTGTGTTTATTTATTTGTTTATGTGTATATTTATTTATGTATTAAATAAATTTACATATATATATATAATTATATATATATATATATATAGTATATATATATATATATATATATATATATATATATATATATACATATATATATATATATATATATATATATATATATATATATATATATAATTATATATACTGTTTTTTCCTAATATTGATAAAGAAATGGGATGAAAGGTCTTAAAATCGACAAACTAATGGGCTAACGTCTTGAAATATGAAAACTAATGGGGCTAAGCATGAGGGAGAAGGAGGTCCAGAAAAAGCCCCCATCTCCCTCTTCAGGACACACAGATATCCGTGTATTGTTTTTGTCCTAACCCTTGAACACGAACGAGCATAATTATCTAACCGGTGCAAAATCGTCTTGTGGTCGTGAGGATAAATTCATATTATCACCAAACCCACCAATTAAGGGGAATGGTCCGTTTTTTTGGTCACCCTTCTCCCTCATGTTTAACCCCATTAGTTTTCAGATTTTAAGACGTTCGGCCCATTAGTTTGGCGGTTTTAAGACTTTTCGCCCCATTTCTTTGTCAATATTAAGACTATTCGTGTCATTTAGGTGTCTAGTATTTCCTGGCGAGCGATAGCGAGCTTTAATTTAAGATGAACCGGCCTTCGGCCCGGGAAAATTTTCTATCGAAAAATGTACAAATTGATCTTGAAGGAGGGTCCTGGGGGGATGCATTTTTAAGCTTGATGGAGGTCTAAGGAGGAAACTAAAAAAACATGATAAAGAGATAAGACTATATAAAGGAGGAAATAAATGACCCAAATAAACCTAATTAATGAAATCAATGAAACTAATGAATACATGTGGTACTCCAAGGATTCGAACCCAGGATACTCACACCGAATATGAAAACTTTACCACATTGAAAAGGTTAAGCCATTGAGGATTATGACGCGGGTTTTTTTATAGTATATTCTGGCCATTATTTGACGATTATATTCAGCTTACGAAGATCTGTAGGTCCTAAAGAGTTAATTGTAGGTCCTAAAGAGTTAATTGTAGGTCCTAAAGAGTTAATTTGTAGGTCCTAAAGAGTTAATTGTAGGTCCTAAAGAGTTAATTGTAGGTCCTAAAGAGTTAATTGTAGGTCCTAAAGAGTTAATTGTAGGTCCTAAAGAGTTAATTGTAGGTCCTAAAGAGTTAATTGTAGGTCCTAAAGAGTTAATTGTAGGTCCTAAAGAGTTAATTTGTAGGTCCTAAAGAGTTAATTGTAGGTCCTAAAGAGTTAATTGTTGGTCCTAAAGAGTTAATTGTAGGTCCTACAGAGTTAATAGTAGGTCCCAAAGAGTTAATTTGTAGGTCCTAAAGAGTTAATTGTAGGTCCTAAAGAGTTAATTGTAGGTCCTAAAGAGTTAATTTGTAGGTCCTAAAAACTTAATTGTAGGTCCTAAAGAGTTAATTGTAGGTCCTAAAGAGTTAAATTGTAGGTCCTAAAGAGTTAATTTGTAGGTCCTAAAGAGTTAATTTGTAGGTCTTAAAGAGTTAATTGTAGGTCCTAAAGAGTTAATTGTAGGTCCTAAAGAGTTAATTTGTAGGTCCTAAAGAGTTAATTGTAGGTCCTAAAGAGTTAATTTGTAGGTCCTAAAGAGTTAATTTGTAGGTCTTAAAGAGTTAATTTGTAGGTCTTAAAGAGTTATTTTGTAGGTCCTAAAGAGTTAATTTGTAGGTCCTAAAGAGTTAATTGTAGGTCCTAAAGAGTTAATTTGTAGGTCCTAAAGAGTTAATTGTAGGTCCTAAAGAGTTAATTTGTAGGTCCTAAAGAGTTAATTTGTAGGTCCTAAAGAGTTAATTTGTAGGTCCTAAAGAGTTAATTTGTAGGTCCTAAAGAGTTAATTGTAGGTCCTAAAGAGTTAATTTGTAGGTCCTAAAGAGTTAATTGTAGGTCCTAAAGAGTTAATTTGTAGGTCCTAAAGAGTTAATTGTAGGTCCTAAAGAGTTAATTTGTAGGTCCTAAAGAGTTAATTGTAGGTCCTAAAGAGTTAATTTGTAGGTCCTAAAGAGTTAATTGTAGGTCCTAAAGAGTTAATTGTAGGTCCTAAAGAGTTAATTGTAGGTCCTAAAGAGTTAATTTGTAGGTCCTAAAGAGTTAATTGTAGGTCCTAAAGAGTTAATTGTAGTCCTAAAGAGTTAATTGTAGGTCCTAAAGAGTTAATTTGTAGGTCCTAAAGAGTTAATTGTAGGTCCTAAAGAGTTAATTGTACTGTAGGTCCTAAAGAGTTAATTGGGATAGTTTTTACCCCTTTGATTCGTAGCATTCCTTTCTAAGTTGCATATAATGGTCTATGGGTTCTAAAGAGTTAAGGGGACAGTGGCTGTTTGTTTGGTCTATTAATTAATTTATTCATATATGTTTTTAATTTCCTCCCTAGACCTCCATCAAGCTTAGAAAAACACCCCGTAGACCCCCCTTCAAGATAGATTTGTACATTTTTCGGTAGAAAAATGTCCCGGCCAAAGGCCGATTCCTCCTAAACTTACAGGCTCGCCAGGAAAAAATCGACACCCATATGGCACGAAGGGTCCTAATATTGACAAAGAAATGGGGTGAAAGGTCATAAAATCCCCAAACTAATGACACCAACGTCTTAAAATCTCAAAACTAGTGGGGCTAAACATTAGGGAGAAGGGGGTCCAGAAAAATGGTCTGTCTCCCCTTAATTGGGATAGTTTTTACCCCTTCGATTCCTAGCGTTCCTTTCTAAATTGCATAAAATTGTCTAAAGATAACCTAGAGTAAATTTTAGAGACGCGTACTCTATGGGGAGGTGTGGTGGAGTGGTCTTGCCACTGGATTGGTAATCCAATGGACCCGGGTTCAAATCGCGATATGTCAATGGGAAGATATTATTGGGATTGAATTTGTGCTGTACCTAGACTATATCAGTGCATTACCACAAAGACCACCGAAATGCCAAAAAAATACCCTCATTGTTCCCTGATTAAATAGCACTGTATGAATATTCCCATATTCAAAATATGCTACAGGGAGACAATGCCTAGTGAGTTCACTGCTCAATAGGTGGCATTCTGAGAGTGAGGGTCTGAGTCTAGAGGGTGAGACAGTGAAGCACTTGAACGAAGCAACCAGCGGCTTCAGAGATGGAGCTGCTTCGAGCCATGAATGGATGCTTCAGATGTCTCACTCCCCAGACTGGAACGAGACCTCACGGGCTTCACCGTGTTGAGCGGTGGATTGTAAAGGCTCTCAGCCTATGCCCGAGAGGGAGTAGTTGGAATATAGAAAAAAATAAAATAAATACTGGGAGACGCTTTGAAGCATTTAACCCCTTCAGTACGAAGACGCAATTTTCATCATATTCTAGTTACCATTAGACGATTTTCTTTCGCTTACAATCTACCTCTAGGACTCAAAGGGGTAAATACGATCTCAAGAAACTCTCTGAACAACCTAGATCCTTCTTAAACTACATACAATCGTCTAATTATAGCCAGCAATAAAGGTAAAAAGGCGTGATGGTGCTGAAAGGGTTAACTATGAGCCAGCCATTGTAAGGTGAAGAAGGTCGTGTAGCCTAATGATAACTCAGAATTATCAGATAAAAAAGCACTATCCTCCTGAAAGGTTTTTAAGTATCATGGCCTCTCTTTTTTTCTCTTTCTCTCCTTTTCTCTCTTTCCCTGGCTTGTATCCATTCGGCCCGATTCAGCCTACTGTTTTAAGACGTTTACCCCCAACCAGGTGTCAATATTTTCCTGGTGAGCGGTAGCGAGCCAGCATATATATATATTTTGTTTTTACAGCAAGCTAAATTTGTAAATTTTTCAATAGAAAAATGTCTCCGGCGAAGCCGGATTTCTCCATACAATGCTGGCTCGCTATTGCTCGCCAGGAAGAAATCGACACCTGGATGAGGATAAACGTCTTAAAACAGTTGGCTGAATGGGGCCGAATGGATACAAGCCAGGGAAAGAGAGAAAAGGAGAGAAAGGTAAAAAAAATGCCGGTGACCCCCCTTAAGTATCATGACCTCTCTTGGGCGTACTGATATGATGTTGCATATTATATATCAAATATATATTATCTCGTGATATATGTTATCAATTCCCAGCTGGTTACTAGATTGTACACCTTGATGCTCTTTACATGACTTGGCTACGTTCGTATCAGAGAGAAATAAAAAATGTGTGTGTGTGTTTTTTTTTTTGTTTTTTTTTTTATTTTATTTTTATTTTTTTTGGGGGGAGGCTTATAATATTTTACAATCTATAGCTCTAATGGAAGGAGGTTTTTTGTTTTCCCAACTCTAATATGCTTTAATTTTCTCCCATCTCTTTGTATTCTCCCACTCACTCAGTAAGGATTGACTTGGCCCTATGATCGATATTCAGGGCCGGTATCTTGCTTGTATCATTAGTCTGTCTACCGTCCGTCTAGTTTCCGATACTCTAGTGTAGGAGATCTCGGAAATGTTGCCAGAAAAAGTGGGACATTCATTTATCGAAAAATGTACACATTTAGCTTGAAGGGGGTTTGGATGAGCCTTATTTTAGTTTGAAGGAAGTCTGGGAAGGCTTCTTTTGTTAGCCCAAGGAACAAATTAAACAAACTAAATAGATTGCTCGGAAATGGCCAAAGCAAGCAAAATCCTCATTAATAATTAAACAAAGTATAACCCGCAAGACATCGGACCAGCTAAATACAGTGGTTACAAAATGTATATACTACAAAGTCCATGATAATGAGGACTGATACTGAAAGGTATATACAGGTATGTTCTTCTGAAATACGCTCTTATAAGAATGATGTCATCTAGAAAACTCTGCCTCCAGACTATAGTTGCCAATTTATTTTAGTAAGCGTTGTTTCCACATAGCGATTTTGATTAGTTATTTTGCCTTTATATTGTCTTTGTCCGAATTTTGGTTTGTTTAGTTTGCAAGTTTTACATTTTAATAGAAGTACAAAATTAGCCTCACAATGCTACTGACATGAAGTTGTGGATAAAAAGTTGACGATACCAGCTCTCGTGTGAGATACCAGCTCTCGTGTACAAAATACAAAAAGTGCGACCAACAAATTCCAAGGGAACTCCAAGTCTTAAGGGGAGACAGACCGTTTTTGCTGGACTCCCTTCTCCCTAATGTTTAGCCCCCACTAGTTTTGAGATTTTAAGACGTTGGTTCCATTAGTTTGAGGATTTTATGACCTTTCACCCCATTTTTTTGTCAATATTAGGACCCTTCGTGCCATTTAGGTGTCGAATTTTTCCTGGCGAGCGACAGCGAGCCTGAAAATTTAGGAGGAATCGGCCTTTGGTCGGGATATTTTTCTACCGAAAAATGTACAAATTTATCTTGAAGGGGGGTCTAGGGGGTGTTTTTCTAAGCTTGATGGAGGTCTAGGGAGGAAACTAAAAAAATATATGAATAAATTAATTATAGAGCAAACAAACAGCCACTGTACCCTTAGAAATGTTGATAACGCTGGCAGATAAGTAGGTCAATTTGGTTCATGATTTCTGACCCACCTACTTGGAATACGGTATAGTACACTTGGACACAATTGTCTCTAGCCCACTCGTAAGAATTCGTGGACCCCCTATGTCTCTAGCCCACTCGTAAGAATTCGTGGACCCCCTATGTCTCTAGCCCACTCGTAAGAATTCGTGGACCCCCTATGTCTCTAGCCCACTCGTAAGAATTCGTGGACCCCCTATGTCTCTAGCCCACTCGTAAGAATTCGTGGACCCCCTATGTCTCTAGCCCACTCGTAAGAATTCGTGGACCCCCTATGTCTCTAGCCCACTCGTAAGAATTCGTGGACCCCCTATGTCTCTAGCCCACTCGTAAGAATTTGTGGACCCCCTATGTCTCTAGCCCACTCGTAAGAATTAGTGGACCCCCTATGTCTCTAGCCCACTCGTAAGAATTCGTGGACCCCCTATGTCTCTAGCCCACTCGTAAGAATTCGTGGACCCCCTATGTCTCTAGCCCACTCGTAAGAATTCGTGGACCCCCTATGTCTCTAGCCCACTCGTAAGAATTCGTGGACCCCCTATGTCTCTAGCCCACTCGTAAGAATTCGTGGACCCCCTATGTCTCTAGCCCACTCGTAAGAATTCGTGGACCCCCTATGTCTCTAGCCCACTCGTAAGAATTCGTGGACCCCCTATGTCTCTAGCCCACTCGTAAGAATTAGTGGACCCCCTATGTCTCTAGCCCACTCGTAAGAATTAGTGGACCCCCTATGTCTCTAGCCCACTCGTAAGAATTCGTGGACCCCCTATGTCTCTAGCCCACTCGTAAGAATTCGTGGACCCCCTATGTCTCTAGCCCACTCGTAAGAATTAGTGGACCCCCTATGTCTCTAGCCCACTCGTAAGAATTAGTGGACCCCCTATGTCTCTAGCCCACTCGTAAGAATTAGTGGACCCCCTATGTCTCTAGCGCACTCGTAAGAATTCGTGGACCCCCTATGTCTCTAGCCCACTCGTAAGAATTCGTGGACCCCCTATGTCTCTAGCCCACTCGTAAAAATTCGTGGACCCCCTATGTCTCTAGCCCACTCGTAAGAATTCGTGAACCCCCTATGTTTTTCTTTATGCAACCATGACTATCTGGATTGATGTGTGTAGAGAACTTGCTTTCCAATAAATAATATATATAATTTTAAAGCATATTAGAGTTGGGGAAACAAAAAACCTCCTTCCATTAGAGCTATAGATTGTAAAAGATTATAAGCCTCCCCCCACCCAAAAAAAAAAAAAAAAACACACACACACACACATTTTTGTTTTCTCAATGATACGAACGTACCCAAGTCATGTAAAGAGCATCAAGGTGTACAATCTAGTAACCAGCTGGGAATTGATAACATATATCACGAGATAATATATATTTGATATATAATATGCAACATCATATCAGTACGCCCAAGAGAGGTCATGATACTTAAGGGGGGTCACCGGCATTTTTTATCTTTCTCTCCTTTTCTCTCTTTCCCTGGCTTGTATCCATTCGGCCCCATTCAGCCAACTGTTTTAAGACGTTTATCCCCATCCAGGTGTCGATTTCTTTCTGGCGAGCAATAGCGAGCCGGCATTGTATGGAGAAATCCGGCTTCGCCGGAGACATTTTTCTATTGAAAAATTTACAAATTTAGCTTGCTGTCAAAACAAAAAAATATATATGCTGGCTCGCTACCGCTCACTAGGAAAATATTGACACCTGGATGGGGTAAACGTCTTAAAACAGTAGGCTGAATCGGGCCGAATGGATACAAGCCAGGGAAAGAGAGAAAAGGAGAGAAAGAGAAAAAAAGAGAGGCCATGATACTTAAAAACCTTTCAGGAGGATAGTGCTTTTTTATCTGATAATTCTGAGTTATCATTAGGCTACACGACCTTCTTCACCTTACAATGGCTGGCTCATAGTTAACCCTTTCAGCACCATCACGCCTTTTTACCTTTATTGCTGGCTATAATTAGACTATTTTTTTTTTTTTTTTTTTTTTTTTTTTTTTTCTATATTCCAACTACTCCCTCTCGGGCATAGGCTGAGAGCCTGTACATGCCACCGCTCAACACGGTGAAGCCCGTGAGGTCTTGTTCCAGCCTGGGGAGTGAGACATGTGAAGCATCCATCATGGCTCGAAGCAGCTCCATCTCTGAAGCGGCCGGTTGCTTCGCTCAAGTGCTTCACCGTCTCACCCTCCAGACTCAGACCCTCACTCTCAGAACGCCACCTATTGAGCAGTGAACTGCTCAATGTATGTAGTTTAAGAAGGATCTACAGTAGGTTGTTCAGAGGGTTTCTGGAGATCGTATTTATCCCTTTGAGTCCTAGAGGTAGATTGTAAGCGAAAAACAATCGTCTAATGGTAACTAGAATATGATGAAAATTGCGTCTTCGTACTGAAGGGGTTAAATGCTTCAAAGCGTCTCCCATTTTTTTTTTTTTTTTTTTTTCTATATTCCAACTACTCCCTCTCGGGCATAGGCTGAGAGCCTTTACAATCCACCGCTCAACACGGTGAAGCCCGTGAGGTCTCGTTCCAGTCTGGGAAGTGAGACATCTGAAGCATCCATTCATGGCTCGAAGCAGCTTCATCTCTGAAGCCGCTGGTTGCTTCGTTCAAGTGCTTCACTGTCTCACCCTCCAGACTCAGACCCTCACTCTCAGAATGCCACCTATTGAGCAGTGAACTCACTAGGCATTGTCCCCCTGTAGCATATTTTGAATATGGGAATATTCATACAGTGCTATTTAATCAGGGAACAATGAGGGTATTTTTTGGCATTTCGGTGGTCTTTGTGGTAATGCACTGATATAGTCTAGGTACAGCACAAATTCAATCCCAATAATATCTTCCCATTGACATATCGGGATTTGAACCCGGGTCCATTGGATTACCAATCCAGTGGCAAGACCACTCCACCACACCTCCCCATAGAGTACGCGTCTCTAAAATTTACTCTAGGTTATCTTTAGACAATTTTATGCAATTTAGAAAGGAACGCTAGGAATCGAAGGGGTAAAAACTATCCCAATTAAGGGGAGACAGACCATTTTTCTGGACCCCCTTCTCCCTAATGTTTAGCCCCACTAGTTTTGAGATTTTAAGACGTTGGTGTCATTAGTTTGGGGATTTTATGACCTTTCACCCCATTTCTTTGTCAATATTAGGACCCTTCGTGCCATTTGGGTGTCGATTTTTTCCTGGCGAGCCTGTAAGTTTAGGAGGAATCGGCCTTTGGCCGGGAAATTTTTCTACCGACAAATTTACAAATCTATCTTGAAGGGGGGTCTACGGGGTGTTTTTCTAAGCTTGATGGAGGTCTAGGGAGGAAATTAAAAACATATATGAATAAATGAATTAATAGACCAAACAAACAGCCACTGTCCCCTTAACTCTTTAGAACCCATAGACCATTATATGCAACTTAGAAAGGAATGCTACGAATCAAAGGGGTAAAAACTATCCCAATTAACTCTTTAGGACCTACAGTACAATTAACTCTTTAGGACCTACAATTAACTCTTTAGGACCTACAAATTAACTCTTTAGGACCTACAATTAATTCTTTAGGAACTACAATTAACTCTTTAGGACCTACAGTACAATTAACTCTTTAGGACCTACAATTAACTCTTTAGGACCTACAAATTAACTCTTTAGGACCTACAATTAACTCGTTAGGACCTACAAATTAACTCTTTAGGACCTACAATTAACTCTTTAGGACCTACAAATTAACTCTTTAGGACCTGCAAATTAACTTATTAAGACCTACAAATTAACTCTTTAGGACCTACAAATTAACTCTTTAGGACCTACAAATTAACTCTTTAGGACCTACAATTAACTCTTTAGGACCTACAAATTAACTCTTTAGGACCTACAATTAACTCTTTAAGACCTTCAAATTAACTCTTTAGGACCTACAATTTAACTCTTTAGGACCTACAATTAACTCTTTAGGACCTACAATTAACTTTTTAGGACCTACAAATTAACTCTTTAGGACCTACAATTAACTCTTTAGGACCTACAATTAACTCTTTAGGACCTACAAATTAACTCTTTAGGACCTACAATTAACTCTTTAGGACCTACAAATTAACTCTTTAGGACCTACAATTAACTCTTTAGGACCTACAATTAACTCTTTAGGACCTACAAATTAACTCTTTAGGACCTACAATTAACTCTTTAGGACCTACAATTAACTCTTTAGGACCTACAATTAACTCTTTAGGACCTACAATTAACTCTTTAGGACCTACAAATTAACTCTTTAGGACCTACAAATTAACTCTTTAGGACCTACAATTAACTTTTTAGGACCTACAATTAACTCTTTAGGACCTACAATTAACTCTTTAGGACCTACAATTAACTCTTTAGGACCTACAATTAACTCTTTAGGACCTACAAATTAACTCTTTAGGACCTACAAATTAACTCTTTGGGACCTACAATTAACTCTTTAGGACCTACAATTAACTCTTTAGGACCTACAATTAACTCTTTAGGACCTACAATTAACTCTTTAGGACCTACAATTAACTCTTTAGGACCTACAATTAACTCTTTAGGACCTACAATTAACTCTTTAGGACCTACAAATTAACTCTTTAGGACCTACAATTAACTCTTTAGGACCTACAATTAGCTCTTTAGGACCTACAATTAACTCTTTAGGACCTACAAATTAACTCTTTAGGACCTACAAATTAACTCTTTAGGACCTACAAATTAACTCTTTAGGACCTACAATTAACTCTTTAGGACCTACAATTAACTCTTTAGGACCTACAAATTAACTCTTTAGGACCTACAATTAACTCTTTAGGACCTACAATTAACTCTTTAGGACCTACAATTAACTCTTTAGGACCTACAAATCTTCGTAAGCTGAATATAATCGTCAAATAATGGCCAAAATATACTATTAAAAAAAACGCGTCATGATCCTCAATGGCTTAACCTTTTCAATGTGGTAAAATCTTAATTTTCGGTGTGAGTATTCTGGGTTCGAATCCTTGGAGTACCACATGTATTCATTAGTTTCATTGATTTCATTAATTAGGTTTATTTGGGTCATTTATTTCCTCCTTTATATAGTCTTATCTTTTTATCATGTTTTTTAGTTTCCTCCTTAGACCTCCATCAAGCTTAAAAATGCATCCCCCCAGGACCCTCCTTCAAGATCAATTTGTACATTTTTCGATAGAAAATTTCCCCGGGCCGAAGGCCGGTTCCTCTTAAATTAAAGCTCGCTATCGCTCGCCAGGAAATACTCGACACCTAAATGACACGAATAGTCTTAATATTGACAAAGAAATGGGGCGAAAAGTCTTAAAACCACCAAACTAATGGGCCGAACGTCTTAAAATCTGAAAACTAATGGGGTTAAACATGAGGGAGAAGGGTGACCAAAAAAACGGACCATTTCCCCTTAATTGGTGGGTTTGGTGATGATATGAATTTATCCTCACGACCACAAGACGATTTTGCACCGGTTAGATAATTATGCTCGTTCGTGTTCAAGGGTTAGGACAAAAACAATACACGGATATATATGTGTCCTGAAGAGGGAGATGGTGGCTTTTTCTGGACCTACTTCTCCCTCATGCTTAGCCCCATTAGTTTTCATATTTCAAGACGTTAGCCCCATTAGTTTGTCGATTTTAAGACCTTTCATCCCATTTCTGTATCAATATTAGGAAAAAACAGTATATATATATATATATATATATATACTGTATATATATATATATATGTAAATTTATTTAATACATAAATAAATATACACATAAACAAATAAATAAACACAAATTAAACCATACCCTCTTAAAGGTCTGATAACTTAGAGGTAAAAGGCTATCATAGAGTATTGTTTTTGTCCTCCCCTGCCTCAATATATCTTTATGGCTTCTCTGCTACTCAGCTACTCACGTTTTTTGTATCTATTATTTTTTTTTTAGGCTATCGAATCCATTAACCTCTTCTGTACCGTCGTCATCCTGTTGATTTTCTTCTGGCCATCTCTCTCTCTGTCTTTCTTGCTCTCTCTCTCTCTCTCTCTCTCTTACACACACACACACACACCAACCCTAGTAACAGTACCAGGTGTCTTTATTGTCTGTATGGAGGGCCTTATCATAGCATACCATCTCTATCATGTTACTCGAGTGGCCCAACTTAAACGTTAATGTTTTTCTTTTATTTATTTATTTTTTTTTTTTTTTATGAGGAGGGGACAAAGGCAAAACTGCTTTGTGCCGATGCGTTTCCTCCCCTCCTCCGCTTGGAGGGGCTTGTGGTCGGCTTTATTGTGGGAGGGTTGTGTATGGGGCGCTCGGTTATGGCCTTGGCCTTGCTCGGGGCCTTGGGGCTGTTTGGCCAGGCAGCTTGGGGAACAGCAACAACAACAACAACAGTACCAGGTGTCTTTATTGTCTGTATGGAGGGCCTTATTATCATAGCATACCGGTACTACATCATGTTACTCGAGTGGCCCAACTTAAACGTTAATGTCGGTAGTAAGTTTCTTTTATTTATTTATTTATTTTTTTTTTCTATGAGGATAAGGGAGACAAAAGGCAAAACTGCTTGTGCCGAGTGCCTCCCCCAGAGTTGAAAGAGTGACAGGGGCAAAATCAAGGAATGTTCGAGCCAAAATGTCTGGACACACAGAGTTTGAAGCAATTTAAGTTATAGGATGAGGGAAAGATGGATTCAGGGAGAGAGTTCCAGAGCTCAGCTGTTGAACAGAAGAAAGATTGGGAGTATCATTTCACTCTTGAGTTATTGTAAGAATAGTGAGAGAGACGCAATATTGCGGCGGAGAGAGAGAGAGACTGCAGAGAATCGGTGAGTGGACGGCAGTTAATGAGACGAAAGGCTTTCCTTCTACTTTGTCTAGAAGTGCTGTGTGAGAGAATCCTCACCACACATGATAACAATACTCAATCCATGGACACACTGTGCCCCTGTACAGAGCAAGAAGCTGTGCAGGGGAAAGACCCCTTGAAGCGGTGGAGCACACCCAGCTTCTGGGAAGCCGTTTTAGCAAGAGTGGTAATATGGTCTTTCTAAAAGAGATCAGAAGAAAAAAAAAGAGACCGAGAATACTGAGAGAAGATGAAGGGTTGATTTTTGTATTGTAGAAGTATAAGGCACTAGCTGAGGTATCCGGCGCTGCCCGGGGGAAAATCGAAGTATGGGCAGTCTATCTTGGGGGGTGGGCGGGGCTCCGTCCCCCTCCCCCGGGGTGTGAGGGAAAAAAAAAAATTAGCTTAAAACCTATTCTGGCATCCCCTTAGTATGCATGCCAAGTATGGGCTCTCCATCTTGAACACTGAGGGAGTTGGGGGAGGGGCAGAGGGGCCCCCCCCCCTCTTAAAACCTATTATGGCACCCCCTTAGTATGCATGCCAAGTATGGGCTCTCCATCTTGAAAACTGAGGGAGTTGAGAGGGATCCCCTATACTAAATAGTGAGGGGCTTAAAACCTATTCTGGCACCCCCTCAGTATGTATGCCAAGTATGGACTCTCCATCTTGAAAACTGAGGGAGTAGTTTGTGAGCAAACAGACACACAAAAAGACAGACAGACTCACAGAAAGTGCCCTTTATAGTCAATAGTCCTCTGGGAGTTCTTGACAGGTAGATAAATGGAGAAATTGGGTTTTGGAAGCATTGAGAGCAACAAGGTTTTTTCTGCCCCAATGGGTAATGGTTGTTAGATCAAAAGATAAGTGTTCTATGGATTCATCACATGAGTTTTTGAGGGATTGCATGCTAGGAAGTTCTGGAAAATTAGTTGAATAGTGCAAGGTGAAGTTGTCAGCATATGAATGGATAGAACAAAAGGTACAATTGAGAAGATCGTTTATGAATATTAGAAAGAGAATTGGACAGGACAGAACCCTGAGGAACACCGGAGTTGATAGGATGAGGAAGTGAACGTTGGCCGTCCACAACTGCAGCTATGGAACAGCCAGAAAGTAAATTCGAGATAAAGGCACAGATGGAGGGATAGAAACCAAAGGAGGGTAGTTTATAAATTAGATATTTGTGCCAGACTCTATCGAAGGCCTTCGATATGTCTAGTGCACTCACCATCCATTACTACTATCATCACCACTACTACTATTACAATCCTCACTACTACTGTCACCATCATCACTACTACTAGTACTGTCACCTTCTTCACTACTATTGTCACTACCATCATCATCACTACTGTCATCATTATCACTGCAACTATCACCATCATCACTACTATTATCACCATCATCACTACTATTATCACCATGATCACAATTACGTTTATCATCATCACTACTACTGTCATCATCAATACTATCACTATCATCACTACTACTATAACCATCATCACTACTACTAATCACCAACATCACCAATACTATCACCATCATCACTACTACTATCCCCACCATCACTACCACAATCACCACCATCATCCCTACTACTACTACTATAATATAGTACCATTATCACTACTACCATCACCACCACTAGCACTGCTACTTTCACAATCACCTCAATAATAACCATCATCATCACTACAGCTACAGCCAGAGGCAATTCACACGTGGATGCTCAGTCACAGCATAAAGTCCACTTGCCTATGTTTTCTGGGAAGAATTGTCCTAACTACCCAGCTGGACCGTTTTCTTTCCTACACAGACTAGACGAGTACCGGTACATGAAATCCCGAAACATCAAAAAGGCCGTAAACAAAATTGCCTTTGTCCGGTTACATCTGAAACCAGGAACTGCTATCGACCTCGCTCAAGCAACCACTCCATTTCAGACATCAAGCTACGAGGATTTATGGGTAAAACTCGCAAACTTCGCTAGCACTGGAAGTTACGATGGTCACCAATCAAGGAAATCCATCACCCCAGTCGCTAACCAAACTCCAAGGTCTCATCCAAGTCTAGAGATTATCCCGGAGTCCCCGGAGTGACCTTCGGACACTGATGCGAGTATTGCTGCGGACACAGATACTGCTTCTGAGACCTCGTCGGACCCAGCTCCCGAGATTCCAGGCGCTACAGCAGAGACTGTTAAGACTGACTCCGCAAAGACAAACGAGTATAGGCGGAAGCTTCGTTCTGCTAAAAGAGCGTTCTAAGACCACTCTAGTAAGAGAGTGAAGTGAGACCACTCAAGTATGACCACTCTAGTAAGAGAGTGAAGTGAGACCACTCAAGTAAGACCACTCTAGTAAGAGAGTGAAGTATTCTATACACATCATCGTTCTGTTAACGTCACATAACTGACAGAGCAAGCTATTCCCCACGTACATCCTACTGGGCGAGTGAAGTATTCTATTAGTAACCCTACGAGTAAAATAATGCCCTTTCTCCCGAGAAAGATGATCTGGTTAATGAAAGCTCGTCAGGATATAAACGCCACCTAGATGACACGAAAGGTCTTAATATTGACAAATAAATGGGGTGAAAGGTCTTAAAATCGACAAACTAATTAAAGGAGCGTCTTAAAATCTCAAAACGAATATGCTAAACATGAGGGAGAAGGGGGTCCATAAAAAGTGCCTATCTCCCCCTTAACCCGTTCAGTACCAGGGACGTCCTTTTCATCATATTCTGGCAATAATTAGACGATTTTATTCAGCTTAGGAAGGACCTCTAGCCATAATAAGGCTTCAAACTATCTCAACCAACCCTTCTAACTACCGCAGATCCTTCCTAAGCGGCTCAAAATCGTCTAAATATAGCTAGAATAAAAGATAACACACGTCGCTGGTACTCAAAGGGTTAAAGCCATGATAGCGGCTAACTACAATCGCGTTGTAGTACAGTATTGACCTACCCTAAGAACAACAATTCACCACTGTGAGTTTCAGGCTATAAGGAAGTTGGAGCCGTGAACATCGTTATTACAGAGAAAGGCAATACTTATGTGTGGGCTTCTGATGGATAAAAATGTATGATCAATTTGGTTTAATGTACTTATAAATGTATTATGACCGTTCTTTAGCCGATAATTCTGCTAAATATTGATGGCCACAGCTCCAACTTCCTTATAGCCTGAAACTCGCAAGTGGTTAACCCCTTCATTACCGGTGATGTCCTCTTCATTGTATTCTGACAACTAGTAGACGGTTTTGTTCAGCTTACGAAGGACGTCTACCCATGTAAAGGCTATCTCAAGTAGTCATTTTAGCTACCATATGTCCTTCCTAAGCTTCATAAAATCGTCTAAATGTAGCTAAAGTCATATAAAAAATACCCCCTAGACCCCTCTTAAGAGGGGTCTAGGGGGTGTTTTTCTAAGCTTGATGGAGGTCTAGGGAGGAAACTAAAAAAAAAATATATATGAATAAATGAATTAATAGACCAAACAAACGGCCAGTCTCCCCTTAAGGGGGGATGGACCGGTTTTCTGGTTACCCTTCTTCCTCAATCGACCAATCTAATTACACGCGGGGAAACGGTTGCAAAATTATTGGTAAATCATTTAACTCACACGAATCTAAGAATTTCTTCTTCAATCGAGTTGTCAACTTTTGGAATAGGCTTCCCCGAGACGTTACAGACTGCAACACCGTTGATTCTTTTAAACTTCGCCAAGACAAATATCTTGCCCAAACCCGCGACTGACTGCATTTGTAAATAAATAACTATATTCTATTCCCCCCTCAGATTCATCAAGGATTATCACATATACAGTATATATTACTAAGACGTTACTCTCTTTTTCCCAGATATACGAAAGATCACGTATAATTGCGTTATGTTACTAACCCATCTGTCCCCTACTAACATCCTAATCCTGCCACGGATATTAGCTCCAGGGCAGTAGTTCCCTTTCCAATGTTCCCTTACCCATTATAAACCACTGTTTGGACACTTGATCCTCAGTGTTTTGGAGGACAAGCAGTCTACAGTAGAGGGGTCACTAGATCTGTTGTTGCTTGATTTCATTTGTACTCCTTTGTACGCATGTTTTGCCCCATTAGTTTTCAGATTATAAGACGTTCGGCCCATTCGTTTGGTGATTTTCAGGATCCACACACTAACGTAGTGTGTATGTCCTGGTGATTTTGACACCTTTCGCCCCATTTCGTTGTCAATATTAAGAACTTTCGTGTCATTTAGGTGTCGATTTTTTCCTGGCGAGCTATAGCGAGCCTGTAATTTTAAGAGGAACCGACCTTCGGCCGGGAAATATTTTTACCGAAAAAATTACAAATTTATCTAGGGGGTGTTTTCTAAGCTTGATGGAGGTTTAGCCAGGAAACTATAAAATATATGAATAAATTAATTAATAGACCAACAAAAACAGCCACTGGCCCCTTAAAGGTAGATGATGATGTGTATTACGCAACATGTACTGTAGACAGACGCGTAATTAACCCTTTCAGTACCGGTGATGTATTTTGTATATGACTTTAGCTACATTTAGACGATTTTATGAAGCTTAGGAAGGACATATGGTAGCTAAAATGACTACTTGAGATAGCCTTTACATGGGTAGACGTCCTTCCTAAGCTGAACAAAACCGTCTACTAGTTGTCAGAATACAATGAAGAGGACATCACCGGTAATTTCTACCCTCTCTGGGCTTAACACTAATAAGGCGTACGGTCCGGACGGTGTTCCTCCTGTTGTTCTCAAAAACTGTGCTTCCGTGCTGACTCCCTGCCTAGGCAAACTCTTTCGTCTCTGTCTATCCTCTAACGTCTTCCCTTCATGCTGGAAGTTTGCTCACATTCAACCTGTCCCAAAGAAGGGTGACCGCTCTCAACCCTCCAACTATCGTCCAATTGCTCTTATCTCTTGTCTTTCTAAAGTTTTTGAAACTATTCTTGCTTCCAAATTTCTTAAGCATTTCTCTTCTCATAATCTGCTCTCAGATCGCCAGTATGGCTTCCTTAAGGGTCGCTCTACTGGTGATCTTCTTTCATATCTTACTAACTCTTGGTCATCCTCCTTTCGGGACTTCGGTGAGACTTTTCTATTGCACTAGACATATCGAAAGCCTTCGATAGAGTCTGGCATAAATCTTTAATTTCTAAACTACCCTCCTTCGGTTTCTATCCCTCCATCTGTGCCTTTGTCTCTAATTTCCTTTCCGGCCGTTCCATAGCTGCGGTTGTGGATGGCCATTGTTCACTTCCTCACCCTATAAACTCCGGTGTTCCTCAGGGCTCTGTCCTATCTCCTATTCTCTTTCTAATTTTTATAAATGATCTCCTTAACTGCGGCGTCTACGCCGTGGGGCCACCTCCCGAGGCTGCCAACCGCGGATGGCTGCCGACCCTCCACAGCCGAAGACCAAATCAACGACCAGTGGAGGAAAACCGGATGCCGGCCGCGGGGAGCAGTTTCGGGAGCCAAACCGTCACAACCATCCCCTGCCCCCTCCCTGGGGGCACGGGTCCTTGGAGCGGCTTCGGTCGCGCCGGGAATTTCCACACCTCTCACACCACACACACACATCACACAGTTTTTCCTACACCGAGAAATGACTCTCCGGCTGTCATTTCTCGAAGACTTCTTCTAGCCGGAGACATTGAGAGCAACCCAGGACCCACGTTCACATACATATGTCCAACTTGCTCAAAACCCATCACTTCGAGTCGCCATACTAAGGGTTCAGTTCTCTGCAATTCATGCGGGAACTGGACCCACTTCACCTGCACAACACTTGCCTCCAAGAAACACTACACAAACACCTGGACCTGTTCCTCATGCCCCTCCCTCTCCCAGTCAAATCCCTCACCTAAAACCCGTCCACCTCTCCTCCCCAACCCTCCTAACCTTCCCATATCATCCACTCCCCCCCCTAAAACCCGTCCACCTCTCCTCCCTAACCCACCTAACCTTCCCATACCATCCACATCCTCAACTCAACACACCACACCCCATCCTAATCCATTCCAACCCCCATCTCCTGCTCCCCAATCCCCACCCCCACCTCACCCATCCCAACCCCCAGCCCCTCCCTCACCCCCCCACCCCCACCCCCCATCACCCCCACCCCCACCCCATCCTCGTGCAGCAGCACCCAACATACATCGTGCACATAACATTAACATTCTTCAACTGAACATAGATGGCATCAACACAAAGAAACACGAACTCTCACACTTCATCAAACAACACAACATACACATTGCCATCTTACAAGAAACAAAACTCCGCACAACACAAAAAACACCCACATTTCATAATTTCACCACCATCAGACAAGACCGGGCTGTCGGCGGGGGCGGTGGACTCATCACCCTGGTACACAAAGAAATATCATACATAGTAACCAGTGTACAAACCAAATCACTCCTCCCCCCAAATGATAACACAACAGAAATACAGTCAATTAAAATACGTACTGGCAACAACTCCAACATAACCATCATAAACACATACATCCCTCCCCAAACATCCCCTACAGTACCAAATGAATACAGACCACACTTACAACACATCACAAACACCCCACACACCCCACACATCATCCTGGGTGGTGACTTCAACGCCAAGACGTCGGCCTGGTTTGTCGACAACCCCGACACAGACAGAGGGCTAGTACTACAAAACCAAACCGATAACCTCATCATCCTTAACGACATCCATCAACATACCCATATTCCTCACCAAGCCCTCTATAACCCATCATCTCCAGACATCACCTTTTGCTCCCCAGAACTCGCCCCCACAACATCCTGGAGGGTGGTCAGAACCTTAGGCTCTGACCACCTCCCGATCATTATCACCACCAAAACCAGACTCACCCCAGCTAGCCACAAACACACATACACCAATTATAAAAGAGCTAACTGGGAAGCATTCACAAATGAGACAGAACAACACTTCACAACTCTAAACAATACACCCATCACTAACATCAACAATGCTGTACACATACTCAATAAAACTATCCAAAACGCTGACAAGAAACACATTCCAAGAGGTAACAGAAAAAGACACAACCCCAACTTCACACCAGAAATTCAAAACCTCATCAGACAATGCGACATACTGAAACACTCCCCAGCACCCCACACACAAGACATCACACAACAAATTCAAGCACTCAACACCCAAACTAACAACAAAATACAAGAACAACAAAAACTAAATTGGAATAACTTCCTACAAACACTTGATCACAAAACAAACCCCAAAAAACTCTACAAAACACTAAACAGCATCACACTTTCCAACAGCAACACAACACAATCACATGCTGCAATCACAACAACAGACTCTACTCCTTCATGTAAACAACAAGCAAACACTCTCATCAATCACTTTTCACATGTCAGCCACCTAAAACCTCACAAAGACGACTGACGTGTCATCCGACGTAAGAGACAATTCCCCACAGACCCTGACTATACACCCTTCACCAATCACCAGACAAAGCATATCATCAACAATCTCAAGCACTCACCCGCCTGTGGCCTAGACAACATAAGCAACATACACCTCAGACACCTGGGACCACAAGGCATACAAGCACTCGCTAACATATCAAACTACAGCTATTCACACAACACAATACCAGACATTTGGAAGCATGGTATCATCATCACATTCCCCAAACCCAACAAAGACCCCACGCTACCCTCCTCGCACCGCCCCATCACACTCCTTTGCTCCCCCTCCAAAGTCATGGAACGCCTAGTATTACAACTAATTACACCTGACCTACCCCTAGCTCCAACACAACATGGCTTTAGACCACTGCACTCCACAAACACTCTTCTCACAGACCTTACACAAAGAGCTTTCGACGGCATCAATTCAGCTAGACCACCACACAGATCACTATTAGCCACACTCGACATTAGTAAAGCCTTCGATGCCATCCCCCGCCACAACCTAACAAACAAAATCTACAACACAAACATGCACAACAACACAAAACGGTGGCTGGCCAACTTCCTAGCAGGCAGATGTGCACACGTATCTTTTGCCGGTCAGTCATCTAAAATCAGAAACTTTCCAAACGGAGTCCCACATGGATCCGTCCTATCGCCCGCACTCTTCAATCTGTACATGCACGATATAACTACACCCAATACGCCCCAAATAAACTTAGCCTCCTATGCAGATGACATAACACTCACATGCACACACCATGACCCAAAAAGAGCAACAAATCTCCTTCAACCCTATCTCAACACACTACATGGCTGGTGCACTACAAACAGACTTAATCTAGCCCCAGCCAAATCCACCGCAACCCTGCTCACAAGTTGGACAGGAGAACACGAATACATCCCTCAACTCACCATAAACAACACACCCCTAACACATACACACACACCCAAATCCTAGGAGTAACATATGATACTCATATGACATTCAAACAGCACACCACAAACATTAAAAAGAAACTGACACCCAGACTTAACGCCCTCAGGTCACTTGCTCACACAAAATTTGGACACAACAAAGAAACTACCACCACAGTATATAAACAATACATAAGATCAGTGATGGAATACGCAAGCCCAGCCTGGGCTTCTAACCTAGCTGAAACACATCATAAGACCTTACAGACTATTCAAAACAAAGCCCTGAAGATCATTACAGGCTGCACAGCTACTGCACCCACAGATCATCTACATCAAGAAACCAAAATCCTCAAAGTCAAAGACCATCTGGACATGAGAGGCACTCAATTCCTGGCAGCAGCCTCCACGAACCAAGACCACCCACTAAACTACATGGCAACACACCCACAGACACCAAGAAATATCAAAACAACACCCAGCACACGGGATCACACACAATTATTGTCCTCTCTCCCTCCCTGCCCACCCCGAACCAACTTCCAGAAGCACATCCATACTCATATCTCTCACCGATCCATCCACTCACTCACAGACAACACGCAGCTGCATGCACGACCTCCCGAAATCCATCCTTCCGAATCCTCCCTTCCTCGCGAGGACAGAGTCCACCTGGCCAGGCTGAGATGCAGACACCATCCAGCTCTCCTGAGCTATCAGAAGAGACTGGATGACTCCGTTGTCGACGCCTGCCCGGGATGTAACACAGCACCCCATACCATTAAACACATCATAGAAGACTGCATTTCACACAACCACTTACGCCAACAACACAATCTACACTCAATGAGAGCTCTGTGGGAAAGCCCGATCGTGGCCATGGCCTTTCTCAGGGACTCGGGGCTGTTCGGCCAGGCAGCTTAGGGAACAACAACAACAACAACAACTGTACCTTAATTCCCATCCATTCATACCAGACGACTCAACCTTACACTACTCCATTAGTTTTTCAGAACGCCCCAGCCAGCAATCCCTCAACGACAAACGTAATGAAGCCATAGAACTCTTAAATTCTGATCTAAATACTATTTCCAATTGGGGCAGAGAAAACCTTGTTAACTTTAATGCTTCCAAAACCCAATTTCTCCATCTATCTACCCGCCAGGATCTCCCAGCAGACTATCCCTTATTCTTCAACAATACAAAAATCAACCCTTCATCTTCTCTCAATATTCTTGGTGTCTCTTTTTCTTCTGCTCTCATTTGGAAGGACCATATTACCAGTCTTGCTAAGGCAGCCTCCCAGAAGCTGGGTGTGCTCAACCGCCTTAGGGGGTTCTTTTCCCCTGCACAGCTTCTTGCTCTGTACAGGGGCATAGTGCGCCCTTGTATTGAGTATTGTTCACATGTGTGGGGAGGTTCCTCTCACACCGCTCTCCTAGACAAAGTTGAAAGGAAGGCCTTTCGTATCATTAACTCCATCCACTCACCAACTCTCTGCAATCTCTCTCTCTCCGCCGCAATGTTGCATCTCTCTCGCTATTCTATCGCTACTATAATAATCAGTGTTCCTCAGAGCTATCCCAGTGCATACCACCTCCTTTACGTAGGGCACGTGGTACCCGTCTTGCAACTCAATCCCATCCCTACTCTGTGCAACTCTCCAACCCAAGAGTGAAACGTTACTCTCAAACTTTCTTCTACTCAACAGCTGAGCTCTGGAACTCTCTCCCAGAATCAGTCTTTCCCTCTTCCTATGACTTAAATTGCTTCAAACTCCGTGTGTCCAGGCATTTTGGCTCGAACGTCCCTTGATTTTGGCCCTGTCACTCTTTCAACTATGGGGGAGGCACTCGCTATAGGCAGTTATGCCTTTTGCCTCCCTCAATCACATAGAAAAAAAAAAAAAAATTAAGGGGTTAACCACTTGCGAGTTTCAGGCTATAAGGAAGTTGGAGCTGTGGCCATCAATATTTAGCAGAATTATCGGCTAAAGAACGGTCATAATACATTTATAAGTACATTAAACCAAATTGATCATACATTTTTATCCATCAGAAGCCCACACATAAGTATTGCCTTTCTCTGTAATAACGATGTTCACGGCTCCAACTTCCTTATAGCCTGAAACTCACAAGTGGTGAATTTTTGTTCTTAGGGTAGGTCAATACTGTACTACAACGCGATTGTTGTAAGCCGCTATCATGGCTTTAACCCTTTGAGTACCAGCGACGTGTGTTATCTTTTATTCTAGCTATATTTAGATGATTTTGAGCCGCTTAGGAAGGATCTGTGGTAGTTAGAAGGGTTGGTTGAGATAGTTTGAAGCCTTATTATAGCTAGAGGTCCTTCCTAAGCTGAATAAAATCGTCTAATAGTTGCCAGAATATGATGAAAAGGACGTCCCTGGTACTGAACGGGTTAAGGGGGAGGTAGGCACTTTTTATGGACCCCCTTCTCCTCATGGTTAGCATATTCGTTTTGAGATTTTAAGACGCTCCTTTAATTAGTTTGTCGATTTTAAGACCTTTCGCCCCATTTATTTGTCAATATTAAGACCTTTCGTGTCATCTAGGTGGCGTTTATATCCTGACGATCGATAGCAAGTCTATAATTTTAGAAGGAACCTAAATTTTTCTACCGAGAAATGTACAAATATATCTCGAAGGGGGATCTTTGGGATTTTTTTTTTTTTTTTTTTTTTTTTTTTTTTTTTTTTCTTCAACCCGTGAGTGCCAGCCAATTTTGACTGTTCTTCTGCCAGTGCCATAGTTTTTTTATTTTTTTTTTTTTTTTTTTTTTTGCTAAATCTATCAAGTTGGGAGAGAAAGGAAGGATAATGGTAAAAAAAAACACTCTCCTCGCCAGAAATCAGGTCCCCGATGGTCCCGAAAGTAGCTGAAAAGACACTATAGACTACAGAGACTTTTATGGTATCGGAATGTATGGGTGGGAGGGTGGTTTTGGGGTTGGTAGGGGGAAGGTAGAAGGGTAATTGACTTGTGTTACACATATGAAGCCGATTGGTGAGGTAGTTTCGCCACCACGGATTTTCCTTTTTTTTTTCCTTTTTTTCCTTTCTACGCTGGAAGTGGGTGGTGGGCAGTGGTTGGGGGTGTGGTGGAGGCAAGGCAGAAGGGTAAGAGACTTGTCACACAAATATGGAACCGATTGGTCCAATCGTTTCGCCGCCACAGATTTTCTTTTTTTTTCCTTCTGACGGGACCGACAGTCAGCGAGTGGGTGGGAGGAGGGATTTGGAATTTTTGTGGTGGGTAGCCAAAAGGGTAAGGTACATGTGGTCAAAATATGAAAGCCATAGGTGCAGTCGTTTCGCTGCTACGATTTTTTTTCTCGGCGAGGACGTATATATATGTCCCTGGCATTGGGCGTGACAACACCCTAGGACGTATATATACGTCCCTGGCACAGCGGGTTAAGCTTGATAGAGGCCTGTAGCGGTGGCTATTTGGTTGCCCTTTTTACCTCTTACCTTAATTGTCCTGGTTTATGTTTGTAGTTGAGGTTTTCACTGTAAAAAACATGTTGAAAGGTAACTTGTTAAGGTATTTATTTGAAGTAAAGACACTGTTGGGTTTTTCTAGGGTTTTATTACCAACAAAATAGATTATGCTTAATTAGGGGCTGGTTTGAGTTATTGATTGTCTTTGTAGGTATTGTAGCTACCCGACTGGGAAATACCTACAGCTTTTGCACTATATTATAAAAGCAATTAGATTGAGCTATATTCCTGTGATTATATTCTTTCCTGTAAAAGAATAAAGAATAAGAATAGTGAAAATATATAATGGTACACATACTAATTATCGCACAGTATCGCACTGTCACTGTATATGTCACTGTATTAATTACCACGGCGGCGGCCCCCGCATGAAGGGTTCACCTTCCTATGTGGCTGTATGATCTGCTACTAAACAATGCCTGGGGCTCGAGCGTGCCGGCTTTTGACCAGTGTGGAGTCATACATACATGTTGCTAGCAATCAAATTGGAGTTGCTGCAATACTTTGAGAAGACCGTGGGAACGCTTGCTTACTCTGCAAGAATTGTAACAAGTCCTTTTATAGGTGGGGGAGATGATCTATCTATAGGGAGATCATTCCCAACTAGAATGTACAGTAGTATACTTAAATAAGTAAATAACTGTTGTAAGGGTGTGAGTTATATATGTGATTATATGAGTTATCTTAGAGTGTACAGTCGCTCATAATGCGCTGTTACACCGCTCGGCCACATAAAGTGAGGCCCACCGAACATATATATCATCCTATCATCCCTATGACTTACATAACCCTATTCCCAGTGTATAGCAATGCCAATGAAAGTGTGATAAAGGTGAGGACCAAAACTTACACGTTAGCATTAACAGGTGCTTAAATTTTTCCTCACGCATTTTTCCTGTTTCCAAAGCAACAGGTGATCAACCCTGAACGGAAGACGAAGGGAGAAACTTACTAGGATAAGGTTGTTGACGAGAGTCATGGAAGGGGGTTAGTGTAGTAGGAAAAATGATTTTCTGATTAATTAAGAAAACTAAGGTTAGTTGTATTTTGAAGAATTTATGAAATTCATGAGGTTTGAGAGTGCTCGTAAGAGATGATGATGAGGTTCAAAGAATTACCTGTGAAAGAATATGTTAATAGGAATGAACTCTGAGGAGAGGTTAGTTATCAAGGCAATATGTTGACGAAAAGGAAGGGTGAAGGTTAGTGAAATCCGTACTTCGCAGTGACACATCCCATGATTATTAACTATTATTTTAAATCTAAACTATGAGCCATTCAGTCACAGATGCTTGAGTCAAGGTAAGGTCGCATGCATTTATGTCCGGGGACAGAGGGAAAACACATACTCAGTACGCACAGACAGTGGAAGATACGAGGACCTACATGAATAAAGGCGTCTTTGTTTGTCACAGTCACAAGTTGAAGTTCGTCGGGGACGAGCAACATGTCTCCTGTATCAGTAAAGGTCAGTAATCATCCGTGTAAAATAAACGGGAACGGCAAAATTCTTCAGTCATTGTAAAATGTGAGGACTGGAACTGAATGTGGACTAAAATGGTGAGTGTAATAACTGTATCTATTTATGAGAAATAGAGTATACAATTCTCTTACTCAAAATGCGGAAACAGGGCAAACTGTTCCTTCTCTATGGCTGATGCTGTACGGAGATGAGCAACAGGCAGTAGATCAATGATGATCCATCTCTGATATCACCGTACTCAATGAATTCATCACATTCGTCTTACTTGTGAGTCGTACATCTATACTTGTGAGTCTTACATCTAGAATTCTAGACTCTATAGAGCTTTTGCTGCAGTCTCCAGGACAGTGAGTCTCTTTCTTAGCATTTGTACTTCAGAAGCATGGGCTGTTCTAAAGAGCTCATAGGAGAGTAGGTCAGCAAATATAACAGTCCTCTCTTCATACGCCGTGAGGGATCGTGATTGGCTACCTGGGTAGGATCTTCAGGCTGGGCCAATTGGATCTTCCGTAATTTACGATTTATACGAGCTACACGTGAGCGTCGGAGTATAACTGTAAGTTGTAAGTCACGGGGCATTATCTGATTAATCAGCAGGAAGGTGAAAGTAGAGTGCTGAACTGCTACTACATCTTCCGCAATTAGCACTCTTCCAACTTGGGCTACAAGGGCGCCGGGTTTCAGATACGAGGGTGTCGTAGAATCAACCACTATTATATTAGTGTTCCAAGTAGAAGAAGGGCTTTCATTAACCAGATCATCTTTCTCGGGAGAAAGGGCATTATTTTACTCGTAGGGTTACTAATAGAATACTTCACTCGCCCAGTAGGATGTACGTGGGGAATGGCTTGTTCTGTCAGTTATGTGACGTTAACAGAACGATGATGTGTATATAATACTTCACTCTCTTACTAGAGTGGTCTTACTTGAGTGGTCTCACTTCACTCTCTTACTAGAGTGGTCATACTTGAGTGGTCTCACTTCACTCTCTTACTAGAGTGGTCTTGCTTCACTCTCTTACTAGAGTGGTCTTAGAATGCTCTGTTAGCAGAACGAAGCTTCCGCCTATACTCGTTTGTCTTTGCGGAGTCAGTCTTAACAGTCTCTGCTGTAGCACCTGGAATCTCGGGAGCTGGGTCCGATGAGGTCTCAGAAGCAGTATCTGTGTCCGCAGCAATACTCGCATCAGTGTCCGAAGGTGACTCCGGGGACTCCGGGATAATCTCTAGACTTGGATGAGACCTTGGAGTTTGGTTAGCGACTGGGGTGATGGATTTCCTTGATTGGTGACCATCGTAACTTCCAGTGCTAGCGAAGTTTGCGAGTTTTACCCATAAATCCTCGGTGCTTGATGTCTTAAATGGAGTGGTTGCTTGAGCGAGGTCGATAGCAGTTCCTGGTTTCAGATGTAACCGGACAAAGGCAATTTTGTTTACGGCCTTTTTGATGTTTCGGGATTTCATGTACTCGTCTATTCTGTGTAGGAAAGAAAACGGTCCAGCTGGGTAGTTAGGACAATTCTTCCCAGAAAACATAGGCAAGTGGACTTTATGCTGTGACTGAGCATCCACGTGTGAATTGCCTCTGGCTGTAGTTGTAGTGATAGCTGGCATAGCTGTAGCTGTCAAAGCTGTAGCGGGAGCTGTAGCTGTAGGTGTAGTAAGTTCTTCTGAACACTTCTCTACACTTGCCTCTATCGAACTTGCCCTTAGTCCTGGAAATTTATTAATATTAAACTTACCTTTGGAATGCAGGTGTTGTACACTATCGTTTGTACAAATATTTAAAATGTAGGACTTTTGTAGGGGAAAAATTCTGATAAGTGCTTGGCACAGTCTCAGAATAACATAACCTTGCTGCCTGGGCGACACGAAGGGCCTTATATTTGATGTGCAAATATTGTTAGAAGTTCGGGATGTATCAGGGTGGCCCGATGACTCCTTGAAAAAGTTAGCTAGTCTTTCAGTCAAGTCGTCAATGTCAGAAGCAAGTTTTGTCCCTACTTCTTTTCTCAAACTCCGTGTCTGACTGAGGCTCAAACTTCTATTTCTTAAATTCCACTTTAAATTCAAGAAAATGTTACACGCATTGAAACATAATCCCCACCTGAAATTCTGAAATGGCGTAACATTCAAGGTCACTAGCATAGAATATAGGTCGTAGGAGTTTCACTTTAACGTCACACCTCTATCCAAAGTTGAAGGATTAATTGATGTTAGTTAGACTATGAGTGAGCAGTTAGTTTGTTAATACAGGAAAATTCTGGAAAATTCAGGTTAGTAAGGTACTGTATAAGAATACTCTCTTACTAAGAAAATTAGATTAGTAAGGCACTACTGTATAGGGAAGCCTATTCTCTTACTAAGAAATTGAAAAGAAATTAACACAGTGTGTAACAGAAGTAAGTCTTTGAATCTCTGCTAAGTTATTACTTGAGAAACTGTGACTGCAAATATATAGAATACTTACATTTTTTGATCTAACTTGAATTCATAGAAGGAACGAAATTAATGAGGAACGTACAGTACCAGCTAAATTATTCTATGCACATGAATAAGTTGAAAGAATAGTTAAGATACTTTGGCATTGCTTGTTTGTGTTGACAGGATTTTTACTAGCACTAACTACTAGTATATTTAGTTTTTATGTATTTTCTGACTAACCGATACAAAGCTGAATTTTCGTTGCGATGTTCTTGAAGTCTTCTTGTCAGTTGTTTTAGAATTAAGTTTGAAGTGGCGATCCCGTAGAGTTGATTGCTTCTCCTTATGTCGTCACCAATTCCCGTGACGTCACAGTTCACACACACGTCATACCTGGGCGTGGTGTGCGTGCGTGCGTGTGTGAGCAAGGCCACCTAGAGTACTCTAGGTGGCCTTGGTGTGAGTCTAGGGTTGAGTTGCTGGGGCGAGTTGCAGGCGCGCGGGCTCACCGTGACTCATTGGCTCAGTGAAGGGAATGCTGAGGTCAGCGCTGATGTGATGGGTACTGAGAGATAGGACCAGTTCACTCTGAATCCACTTCTATTTTGTTATCATTCATCGATGTTTTTCTTTCCACTTAGCTCTGTTATGTTAATGTTTTTCTTTCCACTTAGCTCTGTTATGTTAATGTTTTTCTTTCCACTTAGCTCTGTTATGTTAATGTTTTTCTTTCCACTTAGCTCTGTTATGTTAATGTTTTTCTTTCCACTTAGCTCTGTTATGTTAATGTTTTTCTTTCCACTTAGCTCTGTTATGTTAATGTTTTTCTTTCCACTTAGCTCTGTTATGTTAATGTTTTTCTTTCCACTTAGCTCTGTTATGTTAATGTTTTTCTTTCCACTTAGCTCTGTTATGTTAATGTTTTTCTTTCCACTTAGCTCTGTTATGTTAATGTTTTTCTTTCCACTTAGCTCTGTTATGTTAATGTTTTTCTTTCCACTTAGCTCTGTTATGTTAATGTTTTTCTTTCCACTTAGCTCTGTTATGTTAATGTTTTTCTTTCCACTTAGCTCTGTTATGTTAATGTTTTTCTTTCCACTTAGCTCTGTTATGTTAATGTTTTTCTTTCCACTTAGCTCTGTTATGTTAATGTTTTTCTTTCCACTTAGCTCTGTTATGTTAATGTTTTTCTTTCCACTTAGCTCTGTTATGTTAATGTTTTTCTAAAAAATTATCTATCGGTGGGTATTTGGTTGCCCTTTTTACCTCTTACCTTAATTGTCCTGGTTTATGTTTGTAGTTGGAGCAACCTAGAACAAATATATATATATATATATATATATATATATATTTAAATATATAATAATAAACAAGTAAATTAATAATATAACGTCCCCTTAACCCTTACTGTACCGGCGACGTCTTTCTAATATTTATCTGGCTATATTTAGACGATGTTATTCAGCTTAAGAGGAACCTGTGGTAGTATAAGGGGTTAATTAGGATCGTTCGAAGCCTGTTGATTGCTGGAGGTCCTTTTTAAACTCAATAGAATCATCTAATAGTACCCAAAATAACATTTAAAAGGACGGCACTGGTACTGAATTGGGGAGGTGGTGTGTTTTTCTGGCTCCCTTCTCCCTCATGTCTAGCCCCATTAGTTTTTTTTTTTAGATTTTAAGACGTTCAGCCCATTAGTTTGGCGATTATAATACGTTTCACCCCATTTTTTTTCAATTTTAAGACCTTTCGTACAAATTACGAGTACATTTTGTCCTGGCGAACGATAGCGAGTCTGTAATATAGTGGTAACCGGCCTTGGGCCAGGAAATTTTTCTATCGACAAATTTAAACATTTGTCTTGAAGGGGGGTCCTTGGTGTGTGTGTGTGCGTGTGTGTGTTTTTTGTTTAAGCTTGATGGAGGTCTAGGGAGGAAACTAGAACAATACTACAACATAGAAAAAACAAGCAAACAAATACGCTCATTCCCCCTTAACACTATCTGGTCCGACCTCTTGTAGGTTATTCTTATATGGTGTTTACTTATTATTGAGGATTACGCTTACTTTTGGCCATTTTCGAGCTATCAGTTTAAGCTTGTCCCCTTGGCAAAGAAAAACGCCTTCCCAGACTTCCTCCAAACTTAAAAACAAAACAAAAAAAACAAAAAAATCCCCTAGATACACCCCCCCCCCCCCCCATCCCGCCCGACCCCTTCAAACTGCCGACGGCAGATTTCTTTCAAGTTACAGGCTTGCTTTTGCTCGCCCAGTAAAAAGTCGACACTTGCATGGGGTGAAGTGGCTTATTATCGCCACACTAATTGGGTGATACGTCTTATAATTCCCAAACTAATGGAGCGAAACAAGGGGAAGTCCAAAAAGACCCACTTCGGACCAAATCAAATTTAGTACTAATAAAGACTACTGACCGATACGTTATCTGTGTGTGTGCGTGCGTGTGTCTGTGTGTGTGTATGACAAGTGGCAAGTACCTTTGGTCGATAAAATAACGAGGTTATCTCTTTCCAGCGATAAAAGAACGCGAGTGGCGAGGGAGTATTACTGAAATATATACTGTATAATTATATATACAGTATATATACAGTATATATATATATATATTGTGTGCGTGTGCGTATATGTGTTATTCACTCACTCACTTGTTCGTCATATCAAGGGGAATCCACGCAATGCGAGCTAAGCTCATTATTATCGCGCCTCCTTAACTGGGAATGTATTGGGTGAAATGCATGTTAAGTGTTTATGTATCGTTGGAATGGCTGTGGATGTGTGTGTAGTCTGTATTTTAGCCAATTGGCGACATCTGGAAACGAAGGCTTAGGATTAATCTGTACGGTACCATTCTCACTACGGTACCAGTCTCACCCGAAGGCTTACAGGTAGGTTGACCAGTAGCTTAGGTTGACCAGTACGATACCCATCTCACCTTGTAACCGATCACCAACCCCAGATGTCCCATCATGTCACAACTTCGTCCACTTATACCAGATTCCTATTTATACTGCTAGGTGAACAGAGGCTACACCGTTAGGACACTTGCCCAAATGTCTCTTCCCCGCCCGGGTCTCGAACCCGGGACCTTCTGGTTGTGAGCCAGACGCGCTATCAGTTACGCCACGGGTGTGTGTGTGTGTGTGCGTGTGTGTGTATGTATGATAGGACTAACGAAGGTCATTATACCTCCTGTAGATAACCTGTCCTATCATAATATCTCAATGTCTGCCACTTAACTCAGCACCTTGACGACACTAGACAGCTGATTAGAACATTCCTTGCTCCTTAGAAAAAATAGAGTGCATTGTTTATATGCGATTGAAATTATACAACCGGTTATCATTCAAATACGAGAAGCTCATGTAATAATGTTATGAAATATGTTATGTTTTATAGGGTACTTTGGGATATCATTAAGGGGGGTTAAAGCTTAAGGACGATACGATACGATACGATGGCTAGAGGAAAGTAGGAGAGTAGGGAGTTTTGGATAGAGGAAGAATAAGTTGAGAAATGAGAAGTACAGTAAAAGATAACAAGTACTTGGGCTCAACCAAGTTGCTCCATTGTCCAAGTGTTTTTGTTAATGACCCAGACCAGATGGCTGGAGTAAAATAGGAAAGAAGAGTAATTTGACAGACGAAGAACAAGCTGAGAAGTGAGAAGTACAGTAGAAACTGAAAGTTCTCGGGCTCAACCAAGTTAAACTGTTAAGGACTCAAATGGGTTTAACCTTTTTATTGCCCACAACTGCACATTTGTAACTCACTCTATACCGAATAATGGAATAGAAAAGGTAGCGAAAGAATTAGCAAATGACAGGAATGAATGGAAAAAGTTTGTTAGAGAGAGTACATGAAGGTCTCTGGACCCTTTTAAATGACAAACCAGGAAGGTCTTTATCCCAGATGTTGATGTGAAGAGACATATAACATATGAGGTGAAGCCATTGATTATGGGGGCTGATGAGTGATTGGTGCTTCTGAATGCTTGTGTGCTTGCTTTTTGTGGGCGAAATGTTATGTGTTCTCCTGTCACCTCTTTTTCCTTTTTGTTCGTGTCTCTTCCTACCTACCCCTATCCCTTGTGGGAGTAATAAAGGGCTGGCCACTGACTGATTGACTTGTACACGGTAAAGATGATTCCACAAATTCCCTCACCCTATCCTATTTTTACATTGCTTATCTGGAAACTTGAGTTTGATATCAATATTAAGTTTATATTATACACAAATAAGCCAAAACAACTAATTAGTCAAACATTTTAGGAGTCTTTTTAACCCTTCAGTATTTGTGGACCCATTTTCACTTAATTGTTACTATCAATTGCCAATTTTAGGCAATGTGTTACCAATCTGTGCGAGCTTAAGGGGAGACTGGCCGTTTGTTTGGCCTATCAATTCATTTATTCATATATATTTTTAGTTTCCTCCCTAGACCTCCATTTTATGTCACGCAGTTCACTATGATGCTCGGGACAACACAAACCATTTAGTTGGCCTGACAGATTTCACGCATGACCTTCCTACCCTCAACTCACATACCACTGCTGACAAGCAAACTGTTAGGGGGAGGCAGACCGTTTTTCTGAACCCCCTTCTCCCTAATGTTTAGCCCCACAAGTTTTTGTGATTTTAAGACGTTTGGCCCATTAGTTTGGCGATATAAACACCTTTCGCCCCATTCGTTGTCAATTTGAAGGCCTTTCGTGCCATTTAGGTGTCGATTATTTCCTGGCGAGCGATAGCGAGCCTGCAATTTTAAGAGGAATCGGCCTTCGGCCGGGAAATTTTTCTACCGAAAAATGTACAAATTTATCTTGAAAGGGAGTCTAGGGGGTGTTTTTATAAGCTTGATGGAGGTCTAGGGAGAAAACTAAAAAAATATATGAATAAATTAATTAATAGACCAAACAAACGGTCTGCCTCCCTTTAAGAATCCCTTGTCTACCACCAACATCAGTAGGCAAGTACCACTCCCTGCCAAAAACCACCTTATATAGAACCGTACACAAGAACACAAGGTTATTAGATGGTTCCATGTCATCTCGACCAGTAGACCATTTCAACCAGTGCCAAATTAACCCAAACCAACCAAACCAGTGCCAAAATATAGTACTAACCTAACCTAACCTAACCTAACCGTATTGGTTGATTTGGTACTGGATGAGAGCTACTGGTTGAAATGGTCTACTGGTGAGTTGACCGGTCACCTTATTAGATACCCTGGAGACTACACACAATCTCGCTTTACCCAGGTGATGATGGGTTTTACAAGCTAAATAATTATATTTGGTCCAACATAATTTTATTGTTTTATTCATTACAAATAATAAATACATTTGTGAATTATCGAAGATTGAGATTAAATTCGATCTTATGATTACTTTACCAGAAGATATAACAATTAAAATCGGCTACCATCCTGATCTAATCTCTGCCCACTTGTTAGCCGGCGTCATCCAACTAGATAAAGATTCCGATATAAGCTTGGACCAGAGCCTTGATCACCTTCAGTCCTTGTGTTCAGAGAGCTTTGAGAACACCACTCTATTTATCAGTTATAACCCGATCTCATATAAAACTCCTATCTTTAAAAAATCTCATTATGGGTCACAAAATTAGAGCCAGTAGATGATAACTTGCTATCTTAATTTAATATACGTAAGTGCTAAGATCTTATAAGTTTGCCTATTCTGTTTGGTTCGGACTTCCACGGATAAACTACAAACAGAAAAGGATCGAGAACTTCCCTACAAGCTCACGTTAAACTATCCACCATGGCAGACAATCATGGTTTCCAGAACAAAGGTGTGTATGGTGGAATTAACCTTTCTGAATCCGGACGCCATTTTTACCCTTTATTCGGGCTATAGTTAGACGATTGTATGCAGCTTTGTAAGGCCCTCTAAGAATCAATGACACAAAGTATATCTCGGTTAACTCTCTGACTTCTAATCTTTCCCTTCACAGCGCAATTAATGGACGAAATAACTTGAAAAATTACGTTACCTTTAGATATGGGAATGCTATTTTGTGTATTCTCTGTAAACAACACTCATCCCTACAGTATTCGTTTGGTATTAGGCGCTTCAAAAGGAAAGAATTGCTTAAGAATACAAGCATATGTCTATTCACACCAGGTGCCTATTTTCACCCAAAGTTTATAGATTCTACCCCCTTACTTCCTTAAACTGTAAACAAAATCATATTCTTGTAACTGCAGACTTAATCGGATTTGAGAGCCAGTTCAGCCTCTCTTCTATCAAAATGAAGAGTTAGAGGCATCGGACCTATTGCCAAAAACTTTCTTAATCCTGGGCACCTGAACTTTTTTTTTTTTTTTTTTTTTTTACCTCCATAAACAACGCAATCGCCTTTTTTCATTAAATTGCAATACCACACAACTTTTATCTTAACTCAGGAAGTACGATTCAAACTACAACACTCTCATATCCTTGAACTCCAAAAATGTTAACACTTTATTTTGTAAACCTTAAAAATCACAGCTTTCTTATTTCCATTCTACCTCCAGACCCAAATGGGTTTGAGAGTCAGTTCAGACAAGCGGAACTATTGCCAGAATACCTTTCACATCCTGGGCACTTGATCCTCTCTTATTTATTTTATCTCCTTAAGGGGAGATGGACCGTTTATTTGCTTTTGTATTGATCTTTTTTATGATTTTCTTAGTTTCCTCCCCATACCTCCATCAAATTAAACAAAAACATCAATTAGATCCCCCTTCCAGATTAATTTGTACATTTTTCGGTAGAAAAATTTCCCGGCCGAAGGCCGGTTCTTCCAACATTACAGGCTCACTATCGGTCGCCAGGGAAAAAATCGGCACCTAAATAGCACGAAAGGTCTAAATATTGACGAAGAAATGGGGCGAAAGGTCTTAAAACCGACTAACTAATGGGGCAAGCATCTTAACATTTGAAAACTAATGGGGCTAAACATGAGGGAGAAAGTGGTCCAGAAAACCGGCCCATGTCCCCTTAAACTGCAAATAACACACAACCCTTATCATTAACTAATAAATAAATAAATACATAACCCTCTTATGCAAACTCCCAAAACCACAACACCCAAATTTGCTTGCATTCCAAAAATCAGAACATTTATATTCTTTAAGCTACAAACATTACATCCCCTTATTTCTAGATCCAATTGGATCTGAGAGCCAGTTCAGCGTCTCCCCCATCAAGAAGACCAAGCGGAAGTGGACCTGTTGCCAGATCACCTTCATCATCCTGGGCACGTTCTCCACACTGATGGGCATTGCTATGGTTGCAGGCGGCTATGGTGCTATGTTCGATGCCATCCTTCAGTCGGTAAGTTATAGCGCCCATATTCATTATGTAAGATGACGATTTTAGTTTCCATTTGAATTGGCTGTATCAGACAATTGTATTTAGTAGGCGAGTTCTTGGTATCGTTTCCACTCTCATTGCCATGGTTACGGATGGGTATTAGGACATGTACGAAGCCATCCTCCGATCAATGAGTTCTTGGGCCAAGTAACAATACTTGTATTCTTAACCTACCAGGAACTTGGCATGTCCTCATACTGACTTTACAAGTGCAGATAAGCTGAAAATGACACACATGAGTATGTTCTAGGAACCCCTGGTACTCTTTGACAATGCTAGAATGGTTAACCATATGTTGTTTCCATCAGCCTTATTTTACCCTCAAAGCACCCGTTGTAAATAATGGTATACTATATTATAATGAACCAGCCTGACTCCAGACTTCCAGTACTATGACTGAATCTATCCTTCAGAAGGTGTAGTCATTCAGTCTTCATACCTAAGTGAATGCGCTGTAATATGACTACTGCATTCTTGAAAGGTTTGTACTCTTTCATAGTTTCATGCTAAATTTTATCCACCAGAATGATTACGGTATTATATTCTATCCCAACCCAAACTACTGTATATTAATCGTTAAATTAGGATAGGTTATTTCAATGTTCACCATCGCCAATGGCTATTCACTGACCAACCTGGCATTCATCTTTTTTATCCTAAATTACCTAAAGTAGTTAGTTCAGCACCCTACCTGTATTCATTATCACATTGGAGATCGGCCCGATTGCCTTGACTTACTTTTAACTAATAATCCATCGGCTTACACTTAAACACTTGTATTCTTAAACATTTGTTTTCCTATACTATCGCCTTAAATGGAACTTGAACAGTGATGTTCCCTTTAGAAATGGGAATGCTAATCCATGTACTCTATTCAAGCAAAATACTCACTTCCACAGTATTCGTAAGGGATCAGGTGCTGCAAATGGAAAGACCTGTTAAAGAAAACCAGCATAGTCCGTTTCTCTCTGTGGGGCTCCTCCTATCACAACTTTATCCCTATGTGTTATTTCTCTCCAGTACAGCAATGTGACCTTCCCAGCAGGCGGTGCTTGTGACTTCTTAGTGCTGCTGACTGGGAAGTTCTTAGGCAGTAGATTTTTACAAGGTTTTCTCTCAATCACCCTAACAGCAAATGGAAATATCGTACGTATCAAAGTCCTACAAGATTTGGAAAGACACCCCCACACCCTTTTACTTATACTTATACTTCTTCAACATTTTCATTAACAATTCATTCTACTTACTTATCTATCATTTTGTTTTAAATATCAACCTATTAATCTACTCATTTATTCATTGATCTAAACATCTACATATCCACCAATCATCCATCAGTCAATCCATCTAGCCATTCAACTGTTCATCCATCTATCAATCTGTCTATACTCCTATCTCTCACACAGCAATTGGAAGTATCGGACGGTTCCAGATCGTACGAGATCTGGAAGGACACCCCCGTACCCCTCTTCCTCCACTTCTACTTCTTCAACATCACCAATGGAGAGGAGTTCCAGGAGGGGGCCAAGCCGATTCTGGACGAAGTCGGCCCTTACTGCTATAGGTCAGTATCTAATCAGAAGGTGGTCTTTCTTGTTTACTTCACCCCTATTATATATATATATATATATATATATATATATATATATATATATATATATATATATATATATATATTATAGTATCATATAAAAACAAAATCAAAGACATTTTTGGATGTGGCTCGACTTATGGCTAACATTGTTCTTGCTTTCCGTATGTAATAGTTTTTTTTCTGGCATTGTTATAATTTCCTCTATTATCATCATCATATCTATCCTTTCTATTGTTACTTTTCTACTCCCCACCCAGGGAATTCCACTCCAAGCAGAACCTGACCTTTAACTCCAACGCTACAGTGACGTTCCTGCAGCAGCGGTGGTGGACGTGGGATGAAGAGTGTTCCGGGAATTATACCGAACAAGACGAGATTGTTTTACTTAACTCTGTACCTGTGGTGAGTAATGCATAATACACCGTGATTAATACATATTGTAAGAGGCGTTAGAGTCTATCCTGGATATGTATAATTCTTGGAATACAGGGTATCCCAAAATAGATGTGCCAAACTTCAGGATTAGATTAGAAAAAATATTCTAAGCATACAAATTTCTATAAGCAAAGTTCCAAATTATACTTGTTAGAGAGATATTTCCCGTTGAAAATGGCATTTTCTTCAGTATTTCTTCATAAAACTAGCCTAGCTGTCCTAGAGCCTACCACACCACCATCTAACTGCAATTAATTAACCATGTTCTAATCAAGATATTATAATTCTATAAGTTGCAAAATTATTATAGACATAATAGCTCACTTTGGACTTGCTGGAAACTATTTGACATGGAAGAGTCCATTACAGCGATGCATGCAAGGGACGACACTGTATAAAACCTTCAATACCTCTTAAATGGTTGAGATTTAGAATTTATGTTATAGAACATTTCATGCTTAGAATCATCTGTATAATAATATTCTAAAGTATGGCACATCTATTTCGGGACACCCTGTATAACGTAAATACAGGTGCAAAAAAACAAAAAAAGAAAAGAAATCGAGACTGTTGAATTTATGCAAGTACTTTAGTTTGACGGTTGTTGTCTATTGCTTTGCCCTTTATGGCCGCTCATGCTAAGAAGTCTAGGATGGGGGACCAATCTGCTATGGAAGTAACTTGACCTGGGGAGTAAAGCTAGCCTCCATGGCCATTCAGAAGAGAACGGAGTCGCCAGCCCTTTACTTGCTTGGCACTATACTCCATTCATTACAGGTAGGCCAGATAAAAGGGCTAGAGCAAATGGGTTGTAAATCGCCACATTTATTACCTGGCTGACCCTTCCTAAATGGCAGAATTGCTAGCTCGATTTCCCTAGTCATTCATGAGTTATAGAGGTTAGTGGTCAAGATTTTTGGTCTACCTATAATGAATGGACTATAGCCGCACATAGCATTGCTAGAATAGCAACTACAGGTGACAAAATAGCAATGGAGCTTATCATCTATGGATTTTCCTGACACATTATTGTCGTTTCTCGTGAAAAATGAATAACCAGAACAAGGGTCAACATATATGTTCCTTGCAGCCCTTGTGAGAACTCTGGGTAATTATATATATATATATATATATATATATAGATATACAGTATATACACAAAACCGTACAAGTTTTGTCCTATTGCAGTAGTAGCATCAAGATTTTTAGTTTTATAAAGCAAGAGTGGAACAGTGGTAACGTGTGCGGGCTTCACCCTCAGCGTTACTACAGACATTGGCAATATTCGCTAATAATTAGCAATGTAGCTCTACATTTGCCTTTGGCAAAACTGAATATTTTTTGCGAGACATCGGGTGAGAGTCTCAGTGCAGCGGCAGATGTGCAGGAAAGCGGACGGGGACCTGCCACGCTCCCGCTCATTCGCACTCGTCTTCACAGGCTTTAATGGGCTTTAAATTGGAGGATATTGCCAGGACGTACCTATACGGTCCCCGCAGCATAAGAGTTAAGATATATATATATATGTATATATTTTCTTTAATACATACGAAGGTTGAAAGAAATGGCAATTTCTGCATTGGAAATTTTATTATTCAAAGTTTCCAGGTCTCTGATGAGTTTTCGCTGGGTGGCAGGAAGTAGATGAATGAGATTAGCAAAATTCATGGTGGTACAGGGTTACATTAATGTACATGATGATCAGGATATACAATGTGTTTCACTGGACAACCAGCATTATCAAGTAAGGATAGAATGATATAAAAGGTAAACAGGAAGGGTATATATAGAGGGTGGAGGATCAGAGGAGGCGAAAATCAGGGGGCAAAAGTCTGCTATTGGTGGAGGGGTATTCTAGGAGTGCAAAAGAGAGAACCGCTTCACGCAGGCGCACTGGATGCGGGAAGGTGGTGGTCGGTTGGCGGGGTCGAAGCTGATTGGCTGCGTGTCGAGGGGCGTGGCCTAAGTTGCGTAGTACGTGTGGCGCCGGCAGAAGACGAAGCTGAAGGAGGTAGCGCGGGGGGCTGCGTCAAGGGCACCGGGGGGCGAGGGGGGACGTTAGGTCCTGTAGGATAGTGCCTTTTGGCAGAAGGAAGGATCTGAAGGTCCAGAATTTGGTTGTTGATGTTAGGGTGTAAGGCTTGGATATATAACGCTTCGAGTATAGGTAATCTCCTTGGGTCACTTTCTTTATCGAGTATGGTGGTGTGTTTCTCTAACTCGTTGCGTGTGAGGTGGGGGTGGTTAGGGATGATATAGTGATCTTTGATGGCTCCAGCCTGAAGGTGAAGAGTTAACTGACGTGAAAGACGAGTCTGCGTCATGCCAATATAGGAATGAGGTCCACAGTCCTCATAATTACAGGTATGTTGGTAAATGACGTGATCGTCGGTCATCGGGCTCTTTATATTGGTGGAAGCTGGTTTGTTGCGGAGAACGAGGTTGGAGGTCTTGGGGTATTTGTAATAAATTATTAATTTGATTTTGTTTTCCGGGTTGGTTGGGTGGACATGCTTGGAGATTATTTCTTTTAAGACGGCCTCGTCATTTTTGTGTTCAGAGGACATAAAATTGCGGTAGAAGATCTTAATTTCATTGGGGGGGTCAATATTGGGAGGGCTTTGGGTGTACCATTTTTCAAGATGGTGGTTGATGGTGCTGGAGATGTCGGAGTTGGAGTATCCGTTGTTCACTAAAACTTGGGATAGTCTTTCTAGTTCCTGGTGGGTGTCTGCCCAGGTATAGCAGGTAGAGCAGTGAGATGAGGCCGTCTTAAAAGAAATAATCTCCAAGCATGTCCACCCAACCAACCCGGAAAACAAAATCAAATTAATAATTTATTACAAATCCCCCAAGACCTCCAACCTCGTTCTCCGCAACAAACCAGCTTCCACCAAGATAAAGAGCCCGATGACCGACGATCACGTCATTTACCAACATACCTGTAATTATGAGGACTGTGGACCTCATTCCTATATTGGCATGATGCAGACTCGTCTTTCACGTCGGTTAACTCTTCACCTTCAGGCTGGAGCCATCAAAGACCACTATCTCACCCCTAACCACCTCCACCTCACACGCAACGAGTTAGAGAAACACACCACCATACTCGATAAAGAAAGTGACCCAAGGAGATTACCTATACTCGAAGCGTTATATATCCAAGCCTTACACCCTAACATCAACAACCAAACTCTGGACCTTCAGATCCTTCCTTCTGCCAAAAGGCACTATCCTACAGGACCTAACATCCCCCCTCGCCCCCCGGTGCCCTTGACGCAGCCCCCCGCGCTACCTCCTTCAGCTTCGTCATCTGCCGGCGCTACACATACTACGCAACTTAGGCCACGCCCCTCGACACGCAGCCAATCAGCTTCGACCCCGCCAACCGACCACCACCTTCCCGCATCCAGTGCGCCTGCGTGAAGCGGTTCTCTCTTTTGCACTCCTAGAATACCCCTCCACCAATAGCAGACTTTTGCCCTCTGATTTTCGCCTCCTCTGATCCTCCACCCTCTATATATACCCTTCCTGTTTACCTTTTATATCATTCTATCCTTACTTGATAATGCTGGTTGTCCAGTGAAACGCGTCGTATATCCTGATCATCATTTACATTAATGTAACCCTGTACCACCATGAATTTTGCTAATCTCATTCATCTACTTCCTGCCACCCAGCGAAAACTCATCAGAGACCTGGAAACTTTGAATAATAAAATTTCCAACGCAGAAATTGCCATTTCTTTCAACCTCGTATGTATTAAAGAAAATTTATTACCTGGCTTTACTAACATATATATATATTTCATTCTAATTATTTCACTATCCTCGTAAACCTCACTAACTCCACTACCCCTCAGTCAGCAACCTGGAGTGCAGGACTTAACAAATGTCTCTCTATTTTACTCCCACTAAGCTTATTTCATTAATTTTATTACATTAACTTTATTCCAATTACATCACTATCCTCATTAACTCCACTAACCCACAGTCAGCAGCCTGGAGTGTCTGATCAAACAATTGTTATTATTATTTTTGTATTCCCATTGTCGTTATTCCCATTTACTATATTCCCATTAACCTTATTATATTAAGTGTATCCCAATTACCTCACTAACTCCACAGTCTGCAGCCTGGACCGTTCGACACAACAAACTTCTCCTCTCCGGCCTCAACCAGTTCCTCAATCATGTGGGAGAAGAGCTCATCCTCACCGCGACAGTCAGGGAGGTGGTCTTTGATGGTTTTGAGGTGAGTAAATTGAAATATTTGTTTTGAGAAAGTATAAAATATCTGTTTTGAAAACCTTTTATAGTTGCTTTAAGAATATTTAGAATATAATTTGCTATAAAAAAGTTTAGAATAATTTGTTTAACCCACTGGACCCCAGCGTCGCGCGTTATGCGTTGCCTATGTATGTAACGCACAGTCCCAGCGATGCAACGGTTGCATTCGCCTTAATTACTCTTGTCCTACGGCACCTAGAAGGTTCAGATTTGTATGGGACCTACTTTATGATCCCACGGAATAATACCGATGGTTGGTAACCTTCCAAGTCCAGCCACGTACGTGTGGGCGCACGCAGGAGGGATTTTTCAGTGTATTGCCTACCCATCACCCCATGTTAATTGTGACTTTACACTGTCCCCCAGGACCCCCAAATGACCTAGGTGAGTGGTTTTATCTTGTTTGTCCTTCATTACTAACCTATCCCATGTGTTTTCAGGGAAAACAAACAAATTGACAAATGTCTGATCTGGAGTGCACTTTTTATTATATCGCTTGGGGTCCAGTGGGTTAAGAACGTTTAGAATATATGCTTTAAAAACGTTTCGAATATATGCTTTAAGAACATTTTGAGAAAGTTTAGAATATCTGTTTTGAAAAAGTTTTATCGGTGCTTTAAGAATGTTTAGAATATATGCTTTAAGAATGTTTTGAATATATGTTTTAAGAACGTTTAGAATATATGTTTTAACTCAATGACTGCAGGCTGTTATATAAAAAATACGGTCATCACTGCGGCACTTGTCACATGACAATTGCCGAATTTCTGCCTTGACCAAGGCCTAGGAGGCAGGCGAGCGAGTGTAAGCAGCGTGGAACGGTCCCGTCCATAGGCCCCCCCCCCCCCCCCCCCGTGTCTGGCGATCACTAGTGGCAGTGGGAGAAATCTCCAACTCCCTTACATACTTGGGGATAGCGAAAACCGCTAAAACTCGCTAGTTTTTACCGATTTAGCGTCACCTGTGCAATATTGTTGCACGGCAACCAGTGGTCGTACAGACATGATTCAGATGTCATTGGAAAGGTCTCTTCCTCTGCTTTCAGGGATATATCATTGAAATACGTTCTAGCTCTTGTTTATGCATGAAAATGTGCAGGGAATGAAGGATACTTTTAGTCCAAAACCCCCATATGGCACAGTGGTGACCAAGCAATTGTAATATGACAAGTGCTGCAGTCATTGCTTTAAGAACACTTATAATATATGCTTTGGAAATTTTTAAGATATGTGCTTTGAGAATCTTTGAAATAGGTCTTTTGAGAACTTTTATAATAGGTGCAATAAGAGCTTGTAGAATATGTGTTTTGAAAATGGTTATATGTGCTTTAACCCGGCAAGTGCGGGAATACTCTTATGCTTTTTACTGGGCGACTGCCAGAAGACTCTTATGATCCTAGGCCTAAGAAAAACATTTAAAACACCCCAGTAGCACTTGAATTTTTTTTTTTTTTTTTTTTTTTTTGCCCCTCGGCCATGCCACATATCACTCCTCCACATCCCCTCCTTCCCCCCTTTACCCCCTTCAATTATCACCTATTTTCTCTGTTATTCCCTTATTCTGTGGTCTATTTTCGTGCTAACAATAGCGAGTTGCTAGCAGGGCGTGGTCATATGTGTTACCAAGCGTGGGAAAGAGCGAGAGATAAAGAGAGAGACGTCAGTGTCTCTCCAGGCATCGTGAGGGGAGGATGTAGACCAGGCTGGCTCACCTTGATGAATGAAACTCTCTCTCTCATTTCGCGATTTTGACCAGCCAAACACTGTTTCCACTTGTTTTATTGTTGTAATATGTTAATATATTCATATTAAACGTAAAATAGGTGCATATGGATAAGTATTAATGATATTTATGGTAAAATAACGATTTTAGTGATGGAAACAGTGAAATAGGTCCGCACCAGGGCATGGTGTTCACTACATACGGTGCGCACTTCTTAGGTTAAGAATTATTAGAACGTGTGCTTTGAAACATTTTCGGAGCCTCCCCATTGTTCCATCAGACTTACATGCCTTGCTACCGCTCACTTGGAGATTTCGCTTCCCTGATTATAAAGTGATGTGATGTCGGTGAAATTGTAGCAACAGCTTAAGCGGAAGATTTGATGTGGACATTTACTTGAGCTACCGGCCTAAATGGGGTACCTTTGGCCTAGTGGTGGCATGGGGACCTGATTTCCAATCCCAGCTTGGGACAGCTCTGCAAAAACATTTCGAGAGAAGTTTTCCGAATCTAAATGAAGTTTAGCTGATATTGTAAATGTGTAAATAGTTAAGTAAAAATAGTAACAAGGCAAAATTAATGTCTATATACATTTAACCCTTTCATGCACAGGACGTGATTTGAGCCTATTCTGGGATACTTTATACCCATCGTGACCATTAGGGGTGTTTGGAAACCTTTAGTTTAGTTACTTAAACCTCTGCAGTTGTCTTTGAGTTAGCTGTGGACAGAAAACTAATTTTGGAGAGGTAATTATAGGATTGAGGGAACTCTATTTCTGATTGCTAATCGGCAACCCCTGCGTCCACACATGCGTGAAAGGGTTAAGGGAGCCCACCTCGCTTTTTTTCTCTTTCTCTCCCTCTCTCTTTGGCTTGTATCCATGCAGTGTCATTCAGCCTACTGTTTTAAGACGATTACCCCCATCCAGGTGTCAATATCTTCGTGGCGAGTGGTAGCGAGCCAGCATATATATATTTTGGTTTTGACAGCAAGCTAAATTTGTACATCTTTCGATAGAAAAATGTCTCCGGCGAAGCCGGATTTCTCCATACAATGCTGGTTCACTATCGCTCGCCAGGAAGAAATCAAACACCTGGATGGGGATAAACGTCTTAAAAACAGTTGGCTGAATGGAGCCGAATGGATACAAGCCAGGGAAAGAAGAGAAAAGGAGAAAAAGATAAAAAAACAAAAACTGTGACCTCCCTTAATAACTCCAGCTATCCTACCCTCAGGACCCCATATTGGATTGGATGACCGACATGAAGAACAAGACTCTACCTCCAGATTTCCCGGATATTGATTTACCTGAGATTCACCTTCCACCTGGTCTCACGGATTACGACAAATTTGGATGGTTTTACAAGGTGAGATGGATAGATTATAATAGATAGTTATTTTGTAGATAGATAGTTATTTAGATAGTTATTTTGTAGATGGATATATTATAATATATACCGGTAGTTATTTTGTAGATAGAGAGTTATATAGATAGTTATTTTGTAGATGGATAGATTATAATATAGTTATTTTGTAGATAGAGAGTTATATAGATAGTTATTTTGTAGATGGATAGATTATAATAGATAGTTATTTTGTAGATAGGGAGTTATATAGATAGTTATTTTGTAGATGGATAGATTATAATAGATAGTTATTTTGTAGATAGGGAGTTATATAGATAGTTATTTTGTAGATGGATAGATTATAATAATAGTTATTTTGTAGATAGGGAGTTATAGATAGTTATTTTGTAGATGGATAGATTATAATAGATAGTTATTTTGTAGATAGGGAGTTATATAGATAGTTATTTTGTAGATGGATAGATTATAATAGATAGTTATTTTGTAGATAGGGAGTTATATAGATAGTTATTTTGTAGATGGATAGATTATAATAGATAGTTATTTTGTAGATAGGGAGTTATATAGAGAGTGAGATTGCGATAGAGTTTAGCTAGCATGAATATAGCTAACAATAGGGGATCTTATACCCTAGTGAAGGTACTTACATTATAACATATATGCATAGGTTTATTATATGGGTATATTAACATGAATACACAGAGCATTATATGAAGGACAAGAAATACCACATTATATAATTATAAAGAACTTAACCCTTTGAAGCTCTGACGCGTTTTAGCAGTTTATTTTGGCTATCATTAGACGATTGTATGCAGCTTAGGAAGTATCTGTGGGTATTAAAAGGGTAAATACTATCTCAATCAACCCTCTGACTTCCACATACCGTTACTAATCTAAATAAAATCGTCTAATAGTAGCCAGAAACAGAACATAAATGCGTATTGGAGCTTGAAAGGGTTAAGAAGAGCAAGTACAATACAAAGATTATATATATACAAGACAGAGCCTGTGGGAAGAAGTAAGTGACAATTAGTGTGGCGAGCAGATTTATGAGAGTGTAAATGGTGGGTGTTGTATCAGAGTTAAGGAGGGTCACCGGGTTTGTTTTATCTTTCTCTCCTTTTCTCTCTTTCCCTGGCTTGTATCCATTCGGCCCCATTTAGCCAACTGTTTTAAGATGTTTATCCCCATCCAGGTGTCGATTTCTTCCAGGGAAGCGATAGCGAGCCAGCACTGTATGGAGAAATCCGGCTTCGCCGGAGACTTTTTTCTATCGAAAAATTTACAAATTTAGCTTGCTGTCAAAACAAAAATATATATGCTGGCTCGCTACCGCTCGCCAGGAAAATATTGACACCTGGATGGGGGTAAACGTCTTAAAACAGTAGGCTGAATGGGGCCGAACGGATACAAACCAAAGAGAGAGGGAGAGAAAGAGAAAAAAAGCGAGGTGGGCTCCCTTAATGTTACAACAAATAGTTATATCATCACCAGCAAAGGCAGAGTCATCTTTGAGGTATTCAAGGTATGATTATTTCTGGCAAGGTAGCAAAGACAGTGCATATATTGTACATAAATATAATAAGTCTGGTGACTAGAAGGGGCCTTCAAGGCTACATTAGATAGTCAGATATTTTCAGACAAATATCCAATGCCTTCATAGTAAAGCAAGGCTATTTTATCAATTTCAAAGGACTCGCAAGGAGACAGCTTATAGGGTTTTATTTGGCTAGATTAAAATGGTTTCGTTAGGTAAATATCTTCTTCTGATATCCTTGGTCTTGAAGAAGGAGGCAGATAAAATCTGGATTCTGATACGTTGTCTGTGGAGTGACGTAGGCATTTTTGGGAGTACCCAAGTCTTTGTCTACACCATTGTCGCGACATGGGTCCAAGGAAGGAGATGGTCCCTGGTGTGAGAGTAGCTCAGATGTTAAGGGTTTCCTCTCGGTGTTGACGCTGCTCTCGTATGGCCTGACAACTCGTCTGAGTGAGGCTGTTACTCAGAGTGTATGAGTATCAGTAACTGGATCAGTTGCAAACAAGACCATTGGGCTGGGGCTACTAGCATTTGCAAATGAGGCTGAAGAACATGGAACTCTCATGTCAGTCACTGCTGAGTTTAGATCTCTTTTTTGGACTTTCCGTCCTAGTTGCAAATAATGGACTATCACACACACCGCTTGTTGTAAACGAAGCAGGCACAACCCCAGTTGCAAACGATGGGTTGGAAACAATCAGGCTAGTTGATAATGAGGCCCGCAAACGAATGTTGAGGTAGTTGTTGCTTCGGTCTGATAGTTAGGTAGTATCAACTTCCTGCTATGTCAGGATGAGTGTATGTCAGGGTATCAGGGTATTACAGACAAGGGTATTGAGGTTGAGTCTGCTGTTCTAATATGGAATGTAGCAGTCTGATATTTAGTGTGACTCTAAACGGTATTAGGAGTGTTCAACCGACTAATGGGAACAGTCAGTAGTACTTGTATTGATGGATGGGTAACTCATTAAGATCCAGAGATGCTATGATGTTATTTTGCCACATTTCAGGTAAAACTACAAAGAGATTGATATATATAAATGGAGAGAGATGTACAGATAAGCAGTTTAGACTGCATGAACTGGTAAAAATATATAATAGAGATAGCGATAGAGAGATTCTAACCTGCCATAAGTTCTTGCTGATAATGATAATTTTGTCTGGTTCAATAAGAGCTGATATGGACAGATTATAGACATGTGGAGGTTATATATATATATATATATATATATATATATATATAACCTCCACGAGTCCACATGTCTATAATCTGTCCATATCAGCTCTTATTGAACCAGACAAAATTATCATTATCAGCAAGAACTTATGGCAGGTTAGAATCTCTCTATCGCTATCTCTATTATATATTTTTACCAGTTCATGCAGTCTAAACTGCTTATCTGTACATCTCTCTCCATTTATATATATCAATCTCTTTGTAGTTTTACCTGAAATGTGGCAAAATAACATCATAGCATCATAGCATTATATATATATATACTATATATATATATATAGATATATATATATATATATATATATATATATATATATATAGTATACTGTATATATATGTTTCGGTGACAGGTTGACCCCTGGGGTGACGGATCTTCAGCAGGAAATGTAGGATGAGAGCTATATACTACACACATTCTCATTTTGAAGGTTTTATTAACATTTCGGCCTCAGTCCGTCTTCAGAATAAACCGCATGGTCCTATGAACAGATTTTTTTTTTTTTTTATATTAATATTGAGAGGGACCTAATTGTTTACACATTAAAATAAATATTAAGTAAAAAACGCCTGAATCAAAGTAATTATCATATTCACCGTATAGAATTAAAATACACGTTCAAATAATTAAGTTAATTACGTATCTAAAACACAATGTCCTAACAAGATAGTGATACTGAGATCAAATAAGCTTAACTCTAAGCAATATGTCTGTACACTCATATAAATTAATAAAAACTTACATGTGTCTGCTACCAGGATTGGCAAAGGAATGACATTTAGTGACGTACTGTGTTTGACTGACTGTACATAGTTGCCATGTAGTCACCCCTACTGTACCAGAGGGTATTACCATAAATGTACCCTCCAGTACCAAGCAATGTGGCCAAAATGGCTTCAAAGTAGAGAGAGAACATCCTTCCACCTCAAATATTTAAGGAATGCTGACCCAGCTAGCCTGTGCGAGCTTGGATCTAAGCTGAGAAGTGTTTCCAATGTCTCAGAGCAGTTCGTACAAGTCGTGGTACCAGGTACCGCTCGATACGGGCAGTTACAAGGACCTCATATTATGGAGGAACGTCCGTCGCTTTTACTGACGAGTTACTTTTTTGCTGTCGGCCAATGTCCGTCGCTGGTATAGTAGTTTTAAATAGTATTTTTTACTAATTACAAAAGAAAAATTAAAGACCTAATCAAATTGAATATACACTAAACAATATGCTAAATAATTACAGTGGATTACATTAAACCATGCCTAATTTATTTATTTTTCTTTCTATATTCCAACTACTCCCTCTCGGGCAAAGGCTGAGAGCATGTACATTTAACCGTACATTCAACGGTGAAGCCCGTGAGGTCTCATTCCAGTCTAGGGAGTGAGACATGTGAAGGACTTTGGGATGCAACCAGCCCCCGCTATCTTGCCTTCGCAAGATGCATGGGGCCCGGTTGCCCACCCACGGCTCGAAGCAGCCCCATCTCTGTAGCTGCCTCGCCTCAGTGCTTCATCGTCTCATCCACTAGACTCGGACCCTCACTCTCAGAACGCTACCTATTGAGCAATGAACTCACTAGGCATTGCCTCCCTGTAGCATATTTTGAATATGGGAATATTCATACAGTGCTATTTAATCAGGGAACAATGAGGGTATTTTTTTGGCATTTCGGTGGGCTTTTTGGTAATGCACTTTGGTAATGCACTGATACTAGGTATAGCACAAATTCCATTCCAATAATATCTTCCCATTGATACTTCGGGATCCGAACCCGGGACCTTTGGATTACCAGTCCAGTGGCATGACCACTCCACCACACCTCCCCTAACCGGTTCTCCTCCTGTTCTCTCCCTGTTCAGCGCAACATGTCCTTGCTCTATGATGGGCTATTCAATATGTTCACCGGAGAAGATACGCTGGAGAACTTGGGTGAGTAAAATATAGTTCAATGTTCTTCTAACCAACCATTAATCCTGCTATGTTCCTCTAACCATCCATTTTCCGTCACTGTTCTTGTAACCATCCATTTATCCATCATTGTTCTTCCATTAATATTTGTCTAACCCTCCATTTATCCATAAATGTTCTAACCAATCATTTACCCGTCAGTGTTCTTCTAACCCCCCATTTATCCATTATCAATGTTCTTCTAACCACCCATTTATCCATCAATGTTCTTCTAACCATCCATTTATCCATCATAAATGTTCTAACCCTCCATTTATCCATCCATGTTCTTCTAACCCTCCATTTATCCATCAGCAATGTTCTTCTAACCATCCATTTATCCATCATCAATGTTCTAACCATCCATTTATCCATCATAAATGTTCTAACCCTCCATTTATCCATCCATGTTCTTCTAACCCTCCATTTATCCATCATCAATGTTCTTCTAACCATCCATTTATCCATCATCAATGTTCTAACCATCCATTTATCCATCATCAATGTTCTTCTAACCATCCATTTATCCATCATCAATGTTCTTCTAACCATCCATTTAGCCATCATCAATGTTCTTCTAACCCTCCATTTATCATCATCAATGTTCTTCTAACCATCCATTTATCCATCGTCAATGTTCTCCTAACCATCCATTTATCCATCATTAATGTTCTAACCTTCCATTATCCATCAATGTTCTTCTAACCATCCATTTATCCATCAATGTTCTTCTAACCATCCATTTATCCATCATCAATGTTCTTCTAACCATCCATTTATCCATCAATGTTCTTCTAACCAGCCATTTATCCATCAATGTTCTTCTAACCATGCATTTATCCATCATCAATGTTCTTCTAACCATATATTTATCCATCAATGTATATTTTAAGGTGGAGGTACTAGCTTTTTCTGGACCCCTTCTCCCTCATGTTTAGACACATTAGTTTTGCGATTTTAAGACGTTCGTTCACTAGTTTGGCGATTTTGAGACCTTTCGCCCCAATATTGTGTCAATATTAAGACTTTCGTGCCGTTTAGGTGTCGATTGTTTCCTGGCGAGCGATAGCGAACCTGTAGTTTTTTAAGGAACCGGGAAATTTTTCTACCGAAAAAATGTACAAATATATTTTGAGAGGGGGTGTTTTTTTTGTTAAGCTTGATGGAGGTCTAGCGATGAAACTAAAAATTAAATAAATAAATGAATAAGTAGCCCCCCAAAAAACAAGCACTGACCCCTCAACCATCCATTTATCCATCCATCTATCCACCAACGTATCAGTGAGCGGCAAGGACATTGAATAACATTAAGGGGAGATGGGTCGCTTTTCTGCCACCCCTTCTTCCTCATGTTTAGACCCCTTAGTTTTCAGATTTTAAGACGTTCGCCCCATTAGTTTGTCGATTTTAAAACCTTCTTCCCATTTCTATATCAATATCAAGACCTTTCGTGCCATTTAGGTGTCGTTTTTTTTCCTGGCAAGCGGTAGCGAGCCTGTAATTTTAAGAGTAACCGGCCTTCGCCCGGGACATTTTCTATCGAAAAATGTACAAATTTATCTTGAAGGGGTTGTTATTATCCTAAAAAACAATTCATTCTTGAACACCATATAGCTTTTTTGTCGAATTACATCTATACTGATTATTTACAACTCATTTAAAGTTGTTAACCCTTTCCTTGCGGGAGACGTTCCGGAACGCCATGGCAATTTACAGCAATCTACAGGCTTTTAAAGTCTCTTAAAGCCTGTATAATCAAGTGCGAGGGAGCGAGAGCGTGACAGGCCACCCGTCCTCCTCCCAGGCAGCCACCCGGTACACTGAAGGGTTTGAGTCAGTCTCGCTAGATATGCAATGCTGCTAAAGGCAAAAATACCATGACATTAGCGAGAATTGCTAATTTTAGCGAATGTCTATGGTAGCGCTGCGGGTGAACTCCGTGAGGCACGAAGCTCGTTCTGGTGTCATTTTGAAGCTATTTTCTTCTAGTTTTTGCCTGAATACATTTCATTTCAAGCAGACACTTGCCTAATCAATCAGGAGTGCCTGAATGAGCCCTAATGTGGCGGAAATAGGCGGAAACATGCCCATACCATAAATGTTAAGAGCTAAATATTATAAATTTGTTGTATAGAATTACAAATTTGGTATTTCCTCATTATTTACATTCCTCTAGCGACCCCACCCAAAGTGCCTTCATAGGCTGGTTGGACTATACCTATTGATCTCTACCTATATATGTATTTTCTACAACTGTATTTACATATAACTTGGTAGTCGATGGTTCTTTCTTTTATCCTATCTCCCATTTTATAACTGAGAACCTTATAGCCTACCTATCATAAGTCAGAACCATTTTACTTGACCTTTTCTTATTGCTAACCCAGAAACCTATCTTTTGACTTGGCTTTTACTATATACAGTAGTATCCATATTTTGTTTTTGCTATAATAAATTGACCTACATTACTCTCTCCTCAATGCAACAGGTGGAATAGACAACTGGAACAACAAAAACGTGACAGACTTCTTCGAATCCCCGTGCAACATGCTGAACGGGTCGGCGGGCGAACTGTGGCCGCCTAACCAGGAGAAGGACCTCATTCAGTTTTACAGTTCAGACCTCTGCATGTAAGTCAATGAAACACATATAGTTCTTCACCTTGCTTTAGCATATGGGTTTATGGACTCTCGCAGCAAGAGTATATAGCGATGTCAATATCTGTGCAGAAAGACCACTTTACGGATCTCAAAGACACTTGGTACCAAAGTATATAATTCGGTGTGTATATATAATTAATGTTGTTGTGACATGACCCAGCCAGGGTTCGAGCCCATGCCAGTTGTGCAGCACTCCAGCATCTTGACCACTAGACCACTTTGACTGGTGCTCCCTGTCTTGTTTTATGGTTGCGATACATGAATATTCAACAGGGTCTTGGAGAGACGCAACCACTCCTTTGGTACCAAGATTCTTCACAGGATCATTGGTATAATCACATATTAAACCAGTGCTTACTCTGAAACTAATTCAAAGCATATTAGGTGCATACTTCGTGAGTGCCAGCTTCGGCTATATGGGCTCATGGCTCTCCTCCCTTAACCCCTTCTGTACCAGCGACGTCCTACTTATTTAATTACAGCTACATTTAGATGATTTTATGAGGTTTAGGAAAGAAATATGGAAGCTAAAAGGATTAATGGAGATAGTCTATAGTCTTTTAATTGGTAGAAGTCCTTCCTAAGCTATATAACATCATCTAATACTTGCCAGAATATAATGAAAAGGCCATCCCTGGTACTGAATGGGTTTAGTTGACTGTGCTCATGAGGTAGTTTTGGTGGGTGACAACACTCAGTAGAGGAGACCTCAGTACTCTCCCCCTCCCCACAGGAGCATGAAACTGTTCTACGAGGACGAGGTAGAGGACGACAACGGTGTGAGCGGGTACCGATATATTGGCACCAACGAGACCTTCACCAACGGCACCGTCACCCCCGGGAACGACTGTTTCTGCATCAATAACACGTGCGCTCCTACAGGTGATGATATAGGCCTTCAGAACCCAATATATCCATCTGTCTACCCGTCACAATCATCCGACTATCCCTTACTCTTCTACAACACACAATTCCCCCCCCCCCCAATTGAAAGAGTGATAGAGAGACATGGAGCTTGAAGCAGTTTAAGTCATAGGATGAGATCCACAAGTCTAAATTCCATTGCCTCTGTTATGTACAGGCATGTATGGGGACGACTGAAGGACAGCATCCCCAACCTCATCTTTACCAGAAGAAATAGTTTCAAGTCAGGGGTCATGGCAATCACCAAATACTATTTGACTAATGATTTAGTAGATAACTGGAACAGTCTTCCAGAATCAGTCATTGAATACATAGTAGATCAGCATCTATTAGGTATACTGTAGGTATATTATAATACAAAATGATGGTGGCGGGTTGCATGTCTAGATGAATAACTTCATATTGGTTTTTCCCTCTGTAAAATTCCCATCATGCAAGTTCAGTCATGCAAGGGTAGGCTATGTTCTAACTAATTTTCAGTGCAGCTTGTTGCCGGAGGGATTGGAAGGTGGGGAGTGCGCCTCTATCTTTGCTATTGTTTTCTTCCATTCTTATATGATTGAACCGCTTAGGCTACCAGTAATGTTTAAACGGATCACCTCGTAGGGAACAAGTGGTCTGTTTATCAATGTAACTCTATGTAACTATTAGGACTTACTGGGATTAGTTACAATTATGGAGTAGTGTTTAGTAGGTGGGGATGTCATTATCTATAGATTTACATAGATACATACACACACCACGCAGACCATTTGGTCCAAGCGAAGTGATCCAGGAAGTCACTTAGATGGAGAGAGAGAGAGAGAGAGAAGATTTATGAAAGAAAACTGTATTTCAACATACAAAAAATGGAACTTTCATGGATAACTTAAGTAAAAGTACTTTATTTCAACTTTCGTTGATCATTCATATAACTGGTTAAAAATGGTTAGTGCTAATTATCTAGTAATAATCAAAAAAATTACATTGGCCGTCTGCTAATTTGTTACGCATAACTTGCCATAGTTGGCTATATTATTCTTAGTTGCGAAAAAATACTTATGCGCATGATAATTATTTGAGCAATGCATGAAAACTCTCTAGGAGCAAATTTTAAAGGATCTCTCTCTCTCTCTCTCTCTCTCTCTCTCTCTCTCTCTCTCTCTCTCTCTCTCTCTCTCTCTCTCTCTCTCTCTCTCTCTCCTCTCTCTCTCTCTCTCTCTCTCTCTCTCTCTCTCTCTCTCTCTCTCTCTCTCTCTCTCTCTCTCTCTCTCTCTCTCTCTCTCTCTCTCTCTCTCTCTCTCTCTCTCTCTCTCTCTCTCTCTCTCTCTCTCTCTCTCTCTCTCTCTCTCTCCATCCATCAACTATATATCAATCAATCTATTTCCACACCAGGTCTTCACAACACTAAATCCTGTCGTATGGGTTCCCCCGCGTTCATCTCCTTCTCTCACTTCCTGTACGCCGACCCCTTCCCGCTAGACGTTGTAGACTATAGAGGAATATACACACACACTCTCTCTCTCACACACACACACACTCTCTCTCTCTCTCTGTCTATCTATCTATCCATCTACATATCTCTCTCCACACCAGGTTTCCTCAACGCTGAATCTTGTCGTATGGGTTCCCCCGCGTTCATCTCCTTCCCTCACTTCCTGTACGCGGACCCCTTCCTGCTGGACGCTGTAGAGGAATATACACACACACACACTCTCTCTCTCTATCTATCTATCTATCCATCCATCTATCTATCATCTACATATCTCTCTCCACACCAGGTCTCCTCAATGCTGAATCGTGTCGTATGGGCTCCCCCACGTTCATCTCCTTCCCTCACTTCCTGTACGCGGACCCCTTCCTGCTAGACGTTGTAGAGGACTATACACACACTTTCTCTCTCTCACTTTCACACACACTCTCTCTATCTATCTATACATCCATCAACTACATATCTGTCAATCTCTCCACACCAGGTCTTCTCAACGCTGAATCTTGTCGTATGGGTTCCCCCGCGTTCATCTCCTTCCCTCACTTCCTGCACGCGGACCCCTTCCTGCTGGACGCTGTGGATGGCATGGACCCTGACGAAGACCTCCACTCCTTCTTCATTGATCTGGTCCCGGTTAGTGCTCGGCCAAAAGTGGGCAACTGAAGGGGGGTCACCTTCTTCTTTCTCTTTCTTGGTTGTATCCATTCGGCCCCATTCAGCCTACTGTTTTAAGACATTTATCTCTATCCAGGTGTCGATTTTTTCCTGGCGAGCGAAAGTGACCCAGCATTTTATTGAGAAAACCGGCTTTGCCGGAGAAATTTTTCTATCGAAAAATGTACAAATTTTGCCAGCTGACTAACTCATTACCCAAAGTATGAAGGCTTGCTATCGCTCGCCAGGTATAAATTGACACCTGGATGGGGATAAGCGTCTTAAAACAGTAGGCTGAATGGGGCCGAATGGATACATCCCAGAGAGAGAAAAAAGTAGTTAACCCCCCTTAAGCCAGTATCACACGAGAGCTTTTATAGTCAACATTCGATGATCAACATTTTTCTGGCAACATTTCTGGTTTATTTTGCTCTGATATCGGAAAGTAGATTTGATAGTAGATAAATTTAGGTGACCGAAATATTTTAAATGTTAACCTCATAAGCTGCCAGACCAGTGTTGAGGATATATGTTGAGGAAAAAAGTGCTCGTGTGATACCGGCGTTGTAATAACCAAGGGTTCTGGATTACCTGTTATCACATTAAGGGGAAATTTCAACTTGAGGGATTTTTTTTGGACCCCTTTCTCCCTCATGTTTAGCCCCATTGATTTGGAGATTTTAAGACGTTCGCCCCATTATTTTGGCGGTTTTAAGAACTTTTTGCCCCATTTCTGTCAATTTTAAGACCTTTCGTGCCACTTAGGTGTCGATTTTTTCCTTGCGAGCGATACCGAGCCTGTAATTTAAGAGGAACCGGCCTTTGGCCGGTGACATTTTTCTACCGATTTTTTTTACAAATATATCTTGAAAGGGGCTCAAGGGGGTATCATTTTAAGGCTGCTGGAGGTCTAGGGAATAAACTAAAAAAAAAACACACATAATTTGCCTCCTGAAAATGTTGGCAAAATCTCAATAGTTTATCATTTGACTCATGTTCAGCTTTATTGGTGTTCTTTTCCTGTCACCACTTTTTCCTTTCTTGTGTCTCTTGCTGATCCTCCCTACCCCTTGTGGGATTTAGGATTGGCTACTGACTGACTGACTTACCCACGTTCATCTGTATTGGTTTCCCTTCACTCATCACTTCTTTTCCCTTTCTTGTGTCTCTTGCTGATCCTCCCTACCCCTTGTGGGAATAAAAACTGGCTACTGACTGACTGACTTACACACGTTCCTCTTTATTGGTGTTCTCCTGTCACCTCTTTTTCCTTTCTTGTGTTTCTTGCTGATCCTCCCTACCCCTTGTGGGAATAAGGACTGGCTACTGACTGACTAACTTACCCACGCTCCTTTTTATTCATTTTGTTATTAGTTTCCCTTCACTTGTCAACTCTTTTCCCTTTCTTGTGTCTCTTGCTGATCCTCCCTACCCCTTGTGTGATTTAGGACTGACTGACTTACACACGTTCATCTGTATTCGTTTCCTTCACTCGTCACCTCTTTTTCCTTTCTCGTGTCTCTTGCTGATCCTCCCTACCCCTTGCAGGAACTCGGCACGCCCATGTACGTAGCGGCCAGAATGCAGATCAACATGCACGTCATACCGTACAAGACCAGGTTACCAGGCATGCCAGGCCAGATTGAGTAAGTTGAGGGATTAACCCGTTGAGTACCAGCGACGTGTTATATTTTATTCTAGCCATACTTAGACGGTATTATGCAGCTTAGGAAGGATCTGCAGTAGTGAAAAGGGTTGGTTGAGATAGTTTGAAGCTTTATTATTGCTAGAGGTCCTTCCTAATCTAAATAAAATTGTCTAATAGTTGCCACAATATAAAGAAAGGACGTCACCGTTGCTGTATGGGTTAACCGATTCAGTTCCGGTGACGTCCTTTTCATAATATTCTGGCAACTATTAGACGGTTTTACTCAGTTTAGAAAGGATGTCTATCCGTTAAAAGATTACAGACTATCTCAATTAATGTAGCTACCATATATCCTTCCTAAGCTTCATAAAATAGTCTTAATGTACTATAAGGGTTAAGGTGGATGTTTTTTTGTTTTTTTTTCCTTCCATATCACTGTCAGTCTGCCTCTTCCTCTCTGACCATCCAACTCCATCCTTCCACCTCACTCACTGTCTGTCTCTCCCTCTCTGACCATCCAACTCCATCCTTCCACCTCACTCACTGTCTGCCTCTCCCTCTCTTCCCATCCAACTCCATCCTTCCATCTCACTCTCGGTCTGCCTCTTCCTCTCTGCCCATCCAACTCCATCCTTCCACCTCACTCTCGGTTTGCCTCTCCCTCTCTGCCCTTCCACCTAGCTCTCATACACTCTTTTAGTCATATTCTCACCCTCATTACACTTCACGGGACCTTGATGTTACAAAGCTAACTCATAATCCTAATGCCTCTACTTTATCTTATAGCTAACCATAATCCTAATGTATCTACTTGATTATATAGTTAAACCATAATCCCAATGCCTCTACTTTACCTTATATCTAACCATAATCCTAATACCTTAACTTGATTATATAGTTAAACCATAATCCCAATGCCTCTACTTTACCTTATAGCTAACCATAATCCTAATACCTTAACTTGATTATATAGGTAGCCCATAATCCGTGCCTAAACTTGATTATATAGGTAACCCATAATCCTAATACCTTAACTTGATTATATAGGTAGCCCATAATCCGTGCCTAAACTTGATTATATAGGTAACCCATAATCCTAATACCTTAACTTGATTATATAGGTAGCCCATAATCCGTGCCTAAACTTGATTATATAGGTAACCCATAATTCTAACGCCTCTACTTTATCTTATAGCTAACCAGACTCGTAAAGCCTCAACTTGATTATATTGTATAGCTAACCCATAATCCTAATGCCTCTACTTTATCTTATAGCTAACCAGACTCGTAAAGCCTCAACTTGATTATATTGTATAGCTAACCCATAATCCTAATGCCTCTACTTTATCTTATAGCTAACCAGACTCGTAAAGCCTCAACTTGATTATATTGTATAGCTAACCCATAATCCTAATGCCTCTACTTTATCTTATAGCTAACCAGACTCGTAAAGCCTCAACTTGATTATATAGGTAACCCATAATCCTAATGCCTAAACTTGATTTTATAGATAACCCATAATCCTAATGCCTCTACTTTATCTTCTAGCTAACCAGACACATAATGCCTCAACTTGATTATACTGTATAGGTAACCCATAATCCTAATACCTCAATATGATTGTCTAGGTAATCCATAATCCTAATACCTCAACTGGATTATATAGGTAACCCATAATCCTAACGCCTCTACTTTACCTTATAGCTAACCATAAACCTAATGCCTCTACTTGATTATATAGGTAACCCATAATCCTAATGCCTCTACTTTATCATATACTTATTAACTAATATTGTTTTTAACACCAATAACTCCCAATGAAATTAATGAAAGCATATGATCCTCCGCGAATTCGAACCCAGGACACCACATACAGAACTTAAACACTTTAACCATTATAGTACCAAAACTGTTAAGGATTGAGTACAGTCGGGCAAATAAGTTATGTCTCGGCACCAAGTATATGTCGATCAATAATTGGCATCAGCAATGTCTAAAACTTGATTTATTCGTTTCGAGCGAGATATAAAAGCATGTTCCTACACTTACCCACCCTAGTCAACATCTGACAGACATTAATACAGCACAGAGCGAGCCAAACGTAATGACAGCTGATACATGACTTACTAGTTTATTCGCTGTAAGTAGGCGAGAATCATGACCTCCAACCTCTGTAACTCAAAAAGGGCTAGAGTAATTTGGCTGTACATTTCCACATCTATTCCTTGACTGACTCGTCCCAAATGGTAGAAATATTAGCTCGATTACTCTAGTCGTTTTTTGATTTACAGAGGTTAGAGGTTATGATTTCTCGCTTACTTACAGCGAATAGACTATAGTGCCACCGTACATCTAACCATAATCCTAATGCCCCTTCCCTTCCGCAGTATGCTCGCCAATGTTCCCGACGTGTATCTGCCGCTGCTGTGGTTCGAGGAGTTGGCGGGTCTACCGGAGGACCTGGCCGGGGAACTGAAGGCCCTGTTGTTTATCATGAACACCCCGGTCATGGACGTCATATGGGGCCTTATGATCGGTCTGGGTCTCTTGTCTATCATCCTGTCTCTCCTCTGTCACTACGGGAAGATTGGCTGCTGTTGTTGTGCCAAGTAGGAAGGTCGAGCTGGGAATAGAGAAGTAGCATGATCAAGCTGGAAATAGGAGAGTTGTGTGATCAAGCTGAGGTAAGTAGCGTGATCAAGCTGGACAAAGGAAAGTAGCGTGATCAAGCTGGATAAAGGAAAGTAGCGTGATCAAGCTGGAGAAAGAAACGTAGTATGATCAAGCTGGATGCAGGAAAATGCATTATCAAGCTGGAAAAAAGGAAGGTAGCATCCTCAAGCTGATAAAGGAAAGTAACATGATCAAGCTGGGATAAAGGGAAGTTGCATGATTAAGCTGGATTAAGGAAAGTAACATGATCAAGCTGGGAAAAGTAAAGTAGCGTGATCAAGAAGGGAAATGGAAAGTAGCATGATCAAGCTGGATAAAGGAAAGTAGCATGATCAAGCTGGCTAAAGGAAAGTAGAATGATCAAGCTGGGAATAGGAAAGTAGCGTGATCAAGCTGGATAAAGGAAGGGGAACTGAAGACCCTGTTGTTTATCATGAACACCCCGGTCATGGACGTCATATGGGGCCTTATGATCGGTCGGTCTGGGTCTCTTGTCTATCATCCTGTCTCTCCTCTGTCACTACGAGAAGATTGGCTGCTGTTGTTGTGCCAAGTAGGAAGGTCGAGCTGGGAATAGGGAAGTAGCATGATCAAGCTGGAAATAGGAGAGTAGCGTGATCAAGCTGGGAAAATTAAAGTAGCATGATCAAGATAGAAAAAGGAAAGTAGGGAGATCGAGCTGGGAATAGGAAAGTAGTATGCTCAAGCTGATAAAGGAAAGTAACATGATCAAGATGGATAAAGGAAAGTAGCATGATCAAGCTGGATAAAGGAAAGTAGCATGATCAAGCTGGGATAAAGGAAAGTAGCATGATCAAGCTGGATAAAGGAAAGTAGCATGATCAAGCTGGATAAAGGAAAGTAGCATGATCAAGCTGGATAAAGGAAAGTAGCATGATCAAGCTGGATAAAGGAAAGTAGCATGATCAAGCTGGGAAAAAGAAAGTAACAATCAAGCTGGGAATAGGAAAATGCATTAACAAGCTGGAACACGCAAAGTAGCATGATCAAGCTGGATAAAGGAAAGTAGCATGATCAAGCTGAGAAATGAAAGTAGCATGATCAAGCTGGATAAAGGAAAGTAGCATGATCAAGCTGAGAAAGGAAAGTAGCATGATCAAGCTGGATAAAGGAAAGTAGCATGATCAAGCTGGGAAGAGGAAAGTAGCATGATCAAGCTGGATGTTATTTTAGAACTTGTATTTTGAATATAGATCTGTGTAATGCTGACCTTGAAAATAACTAGAACAAAAAACTAGAATAAGTCTGTCACTGTATTCATTAACCCCTTTAGTACCGGTGACGTCTTTTTTGTTGATATTCCACATGCATTTAGACGATTGTATTAAGCTTGGGAAGGACATATAGTAGCTAAAAAGGATTAATTGAGTTAGTCTGTAGCCTTTTTTTTGGGGGGGTAGACCTCCTTCCTAAGCCGTGTGGTCTTGGTGTGTGTGTGTTTGTATGAGTGTGTGTGTGTGTGTGTGTGTAAGAGAGAGAGAGAGCATACCGTCTGCACTATTTTTTTTTTTTTTTTGTAGCGAGATCAAATGACGGTGACAGATTTTGTTACTCTTTAATAATTACAGTATATGAGTTACTGGTTTATGTCCAGGCTATATTCACATGTGTTCTGTCGCATGTGTTTTAAGTAATTCATTCACCTTAACCCTTTCCCTGCGGGTGACGTTCTGGAACGTCCTGGCAATTTGAAGCAATATCCAGGCTTTAAAAGCCTGTAAAAACTTAAAAATAGAGTGTCAGTGGGCGGGAGCGTGAGGGGCCCACCTCCGACCCTCAGAGCAGCCAGCGGCCCACTGAGGTAGACTGTGTCTCGCGCGGGTCTCTCACTGCCTCTCACAACAGTGTTGCCGAGCGAGCGAGTGCTAATAAATAGCGGGTTTCCCGTGTTTCTATGGCACCGCTGCGGGTGAACCAGGCCACCTACGAGGCCCGTTCTGGTCTCATTTTGAAGCTATTTTCGCCTAGTTTTCGGCAGAATACAGTTCATTTAATGCAGATGCTTGATTCATCATTCAGGAGTGCCTGAATATGCCCTAAATAGCCCAAAACATCCCACAGCCAAAGAGTTAAGGGGGCAGTGTTTAATTTTTGGCCTATTTATCTATCTATCTATTTACTTTTTATTGTTTCCTCGCTAGACCTATAACAAACTTTAAAAAACACCCTTAACGCCTTACGAGCGGGCCCGTCAGTAACTTCTACTACCCGCCAAGCGGGTGGTTTTACCCTAAACGACCTTGATTCTGTGCTCTTTTTCATGCATAAACAAGAGCCAGAGCGTAATACAATTATGTATCCCTGAAAGAGCGATAATTGAGCTTTCCAATGACACCAGAACCATCCTTCTACGACCACGCGTTCTCTTGCAACGATCGTGCAAGACGAAGGAAAAATTCCTAAAACACGGTAATTTCCTTACATAATTCCCTGTGTAGCGAGGCAGTGAGTGTGGGTGTGTGTGGAGTTGGGCCCAGTGCTGGCGCGGGAGCCGTGCCGAACGGTCGGAGCCGACCTACGCTCCTCCCACCGCTCGTCTCTCTCTCAGAGCCAAATATTGCTCAAAATTGCACACCGCCTGAAGTCGGTCGCCGCCACATAGTCCTTTCTTCTCTAGACCAACTTAAGTCCGGCGCTGCCAGACAAGGATTAAGACCCCCCTCCATATATATATATATACAGTATATACCCGGTATATATATATATATATATTATTACATTTTCCGTAGTAAAATATCCCTGCCGAAAGTTGGTTCCTCCTAAAATTACAGGCTCGTTATCACTCGCCAGGAAAAAAAAACGACACCATAATAGCACAAAAGGTCTTAATATTGACAAATAAATAGGGCGAAAGGTCTTAAAGGTCTCAACGTCTCATAACTAAAAAAATGTTTCGCTACAAGATCTTCGTAATTACTGAGTAACCAAGACAGTAACATGGCTATTTACCGTCAGCTGGAAAGAAACAGACAATACACATCCCTACACTAGCGGCCAGTAGAAGCCGTCAAAGTAACAGCCATCTACAGTGTAATCCATAAGTGCTAGAGAGATATAGATAAAGATAGATAAGATAAAGTGTGTGAGATAAACAGGAAGACACTCAGAGACAGACAGGTACAAACTAGATAGACAGACAGATTGATAGATAGACAGAGCCAGACGGTTACTGTAGCTAGGCAGACATCTCTAGACAAAAAACAAAACCTGCACACAAGCAAACAAACATCTACAGGATCCCACACGAGTTCTAAACAAGGACAAACAAGGTAAACACTTATCAGTATAATAATAACACTCAATAATAGGCCTAGAACAGAGCCTTAGAGGAAGCCGTCCAAGTAACAGGCTCATGTTATTTTTCAGGGATTTATAAGAGCGCTCTTTCCGGCAACCCTTTTCGGCAATTCTGGGCTAGAAGCTTCTCAATTAATCATTAGACCCTACTGTACCGGCGGCGTCTTTTTATTTATCTTCTAGCTATGTTTAGAGGATTTTGTGCAGCTTGAAATGGATCTGGGGTAGTAAAAATGGTTAAGTGACAAGGTTCGAAGCCTGTTAATTGCTGGATGCCCTTCTGAAACTAAATAAAATCGTCCAATAGTTGGCAGAATATAATGAAAAGGATGTCACTGGTAGTAAATGGGTAAATAAGCATTCTATCACTGGACATAATTTAGTTATCATCAGCCTAGTCTTTGATACCAGAACAAAATGTTCCAAAAATATGTCCATCATAATTTTACCGACATAACATAGCAGAAAACATTGGTCGTGTGAATACCCCTTAAGTCAGTCATGTGAACGATTATTCCGGTCGAAAGTCATTTTTGTTTCTACTTTTTAAAATACTATTTCATTTTTTCGTTTTCTCGCTAGGCCTACATCAAGCATAAAAAACCACCCCTAAGACCCTCCTTCAAGATAAATTTGTACATTGTTTGGTAGAAAAATGTCCCGGCCGAAGGCCGATTCCTCTTAAAAATGTAAGACTTTTCGCCCCATTTTTTTGTGAATATTAAGGCCTGCGTGCCATTTACATGTCGATTTTACAGGATCCCGATAGCGAGCCTGTAATTCAGGAGAAACCAGCCTTCGGCCGAAATACTTTTCTACTGAAAAATTTACAAATGTGTGTTGAAGAGGGTTCTTGGGGGTATTTCTATTAAAAACTTGATAGATGTCTAGGGAGTAAACGAAAACAAATATATGGACCGATAATAATAATAAAAACAAACACATACATAATATATCGTCCCCTTAAGAACACTAGCACTAAACAGTATACTATAGAGTCCTTCCTTATTATAGTGGTAGAGTCAACAGTACTATATAGAGTCCTTCCTTATTATAGTGGTAGAGTCAACAGTACCTTCCTTATTATAGTGGTAGAGTCAACAGTACTATATAGAGTCCTTCCTTATTATAGTGGTAGAGTCAACAGTACTATATAGAGTCCTTCCTTATTATAGTGGTAGAGTCAACAGTACTATATAGAGTCCTTCCTTATTATAGTGGTAGAGTCAACAGTACTATATAGAGTCCTTCCTTATTATAGTGGTAGAGTCAACAGTACTATATAGAGTCCTTCCTTATTATAGTGGTAGAGTCAACAGTACTATATAGAGTCCTTCCTTATTATAGTGGTAGAGTCAACAGTACTACATAGAGTCCTTCCTTATTATAGTGGTAGAGTCAACAGTACTATATAGAGTCCTTCCTTATTATAGTGGTAGAGTCAACAGTACTATATAGAGTCCTTCCTTATTATAGTGGTAGAGTCAACAGTACTATATAGAGTCCTTCCTTATTATAGTGGTAGAGTCAACAGTACTACATAGAGTCCTTCCTTATTATAGTGGTAGAGTCAACAGTACTATATAGAGTCCTTCCTTATTATAGTGGTAGAGTCAACAGTACTATATAGAGTCCTTCCTTATTATAGTGGTAGAGTCAACAGTACTATATAGAGTCCTTCCTTATTATAGTGGTAGAGTCAACAGTACTATATAGAGTCCTTCCTTATTATAGTGGTAGAGTCAACAGTACTATATAGAGTCCTTCCTTATTATAGTGGTAGAGTCAACAGTACTATATAGAGTCCTTCCTTATTATAGTGGTATAGTCAACAGTACTACATAGAGTCCTTCCTTATTATAGTGGTAGAGTCAACTGTACTATATAGAGTCCTTCCTTATTATAGTGGTAGAGTCAACAGTACTATATAGAGTCCTTCCTTATTATAGTGGTAGAGTCAACAGTACTACATAGAGTCCTTCCTTATTATAGTGGTAGAGTCAACAGTACTACATAGAGTCCTTCCTTATTATAGTGGTAGAGTCAACAGTACTATATAGAGTCCTTCCTTATTATAGTGGTAGAGTCAACAGTACTATATAGAGTCCTTCCTTATTATAGTGGTAGAGTCAACAGTACTATATAGAGTCCTTCCTTATTATAGTGGTAGAGTCAACAGTACTACATAGAGTCCTTCCTTATTATAGTGGTAGAGTCAACAGTACTATATAGAGTCCTTCCTTATTATAGTGATAGAGTCAACAGTACTATATAGAGTCCTTCCTTATTATAGTGGTAGTCAACAGTACTATATAGAGTCCTTCCTTATTATAGTGGTAGTGTTAACAGTACTATATAGAGTCCTTCCTTATTATAGTGGTAGAGTCAACAGTACTATATAGAGTCCTTCCTTATTATAGTGGTAGAGTCAACAGTACTATATAGTGTCCTTCCTTATTATAGTGGTAGAGTCAACAGTACTACATAGAGTCCTTCCTTATTATAGTGGTAGAGTCAACAGTACTATATAGAGTCCTTCCTTATTATAGTGGTAGAGTCAACAGTACTACATAGAATCCTTCCTTATTATAGTGGTAGAGTCAACAGTACTACATAGAGTCCTTCCTTATTATAGTGGTAGAGTCAACAGTACTATATAGAGTCCTTCCTTATTATAGTGGTAGAGTGAACAGTACTATATAGAGCCCTTCCTTATTATAGTGGTAGTCAACAGTACTATACAGAGTCCTTCCTTATTATAGTGGTAGTGTTAACAGTACTATATAGAGTCCTTCCTTATTATAGTGGTAGAGTCAACAGTACTATATAGAGTCCTTCCTTATTATAGTGGTAGCGTCAACAGTACTATATAGAGTCCTTCCTTATTATAGTGGTAGTCAACAGTACTATATTATAGAGTCCTTCCTTATTATAGTGGTAGAGTCAACAGTAATATATAGAGTCCTTCCTTATTATAGTGGTAGAGTCAACAGTACTATATAGAGTCCTTCCTTATTATAGTGGTAGAGGCAACAGTACTACATAGAGTCCTTCCTTATTATAGTGGTAGAGTCAACAGTACTATATAGAGTCCTTCCTTATTATAGTGGTAGTCAACAGTACTATATAGAGTCCTTCCTTATTATAGTGGTAGAGTCAACAGTACTATATAGAGTCCTTCCTTATTATAGTGGTAGAGTCAACAGTACTATATAGAGTCCTTCCTTATTATAGTGGTAGAGGCAACAGTACTATATAGAGTCCTTCCTTATTTTAGTGGTAGAGTCAACAGTACTATATAGAGTCCTTCCTTATTATAGTGGTAGAGGCAACAGTACTACATAGAGTCCTTCTTTATTATAGTGGTAGAGTCAACAGTACTATATAGAGTCCTTCCTTATTATAGTGGTAGTCAACAGTACTATATAGAGTCCTTCCTTATTATAGTGGTAGAGTCAACAGTACTATATAGAGTCCTTCCTTATTATAGTGGTAGAGTCAACAGTACTATATAGAGTCCTTCCTTATTATAGTGGTAGAGTCAACAGTACTATATAGAGTCCTTCCTTATTATAGTGGTAGAGTCAACAGTACTATATAGAGTCCTTCCTTATTATAGTGGTAGAGTCAACAGTACTCTATAGAGTCCTTCCTTATTATAGTGGTAGAGTCAACAGTACTATATAGAGTCCTTCCTTATTATAGTGGTAGAGTCAACAGTACTCTATAGAGTCCTTCCTTATTATAGTGGTAGAGTCAACAGTACTATATAGAGTCCTTCCTTATTAAAGTGGTAGAGTCAACAGTACTATATAGAGTCCTTCCTTATTATAGTGGTAGAGTCAACAGTACTATATAGAGTCCTTCCTTATTATAGTGGTAGTGTCAACAGTACTATATAGAGTCCTTCCTTATTATAGTGGTAGTGTTAACAGTACTATATAGAGTCCTTCCTTATTATAGTGGTAGAGTCAACAGTACTATATAGAGTCCTTCCTTATTATAGTGGTAGAGTCAACAGTACTATATAGAGTCCTTCCTTATTATAGTGGTAGAGTCAACAGTACTATATAGAGTCCTTCCTTATTATAGTGGTAGAGTCAACAGTGCTATATAGAGTCCTTCCTTATTATAGTGGTAGAGTCAACAGTACTATATAGAGTCCTTCCTTATTATAGTGGTAGCGTCAACAGTACTACATAGAGTCCTTCCTTATTATAGTGGTAGAGTCAACAGTACTATATAGAGTCCTTCCTTATTATTGTGGTAGAGTCAACAGGACTATATAGAGTCCTTCCTTATTATAGTGGTAGAGTCAACAGTACTATATAGAGTCCTTCCTTATTATAGTGGTAGAGTCAACAGTACTATATAGAGTCCTTCCTTATTATAGTGGTAGAGTCAACAGTACTATATAGAGTCCTTCCTTATTATAGTGGTAGAGTCAACAGTACTATATAGAGTCCTTCCTTATTATAGTGGTAGAGTCAACAGTACTATATAGAGTCCTTCCTTATTATAGTGGTAGAGTCAACAGTACTATATAGAGTCCTTCCTTATTATAGTGGTAGAGTCAACAGTACTATATAGAGTCCTTCCTTATTATAGTGGTAGAGTCAACAGTACTACATAGAGTCCTTCGTTATTATAGTGGTAGTGTTAGCAGTACTATATAGAGTCCTTCCTTATTATAGTGGTAGAGTCAACAGTACTACATAGAGTCCTTCTTTATTATAGTGGTAGAGTCAACAGTACTACATAGAATCCTTCCTTATTATAGTGGTAGAGTCAACAGTACTATATAGAGTCCTTCCTTATTATAGTGGTAGAGGCAACAGTACTATATAGAGTCCTTCCTTATTTTAGTGGTAGAGTCAACAGTACTATATAGAGTCCTTCCTTATTATAGTGGTAGAGGCAACAGTACTACATAGAGTCCTTCTTTATTATAGTGGTAGAGTCAACAGTACTATATAGAGTCCTTCCTTATTATAGTGGTAGTCAACAGTACTGTATAGAGTCCTTCCTTATTATAGTGGTAGAGTCAACAGTACTGTATAGAGTCCTTCCTTATTATAGTGGTAGAGTCAACAGTACTACATAGAGTCCTTCCTTATTATAGTGGTAGAGTCAACAGTACTATATAGAGTCCTTCCTTATTATAGTGGTAGTCAACAGTACTATATAGAGTCTTTCCTTATTATAGTGGTAGAGTCAACAGTACTATATTGAGTCCTTTCTTATTATAGTGGTAGAGTCAACAGTACTATATAGAGTCCTTCCTTATTATAGTGGTAGCGTCAACAGTACTACATAGAGTCCTTCCTTATTATAGTGGTAGAGTCAACTGTACTATATAGAGTCCTTCCTTATTATAGTGGTAGAGTCAACAGTACTATATAGAGTCCTTTCTTATTATAGTGGTAGAGTCAACAGTACTATATAGAGTCCTTCCTTATTATAGTGGTAGAGTCAACAGTACTACATAGAGTCCTTCCTTATTAAAGTGGTAGAGTCATCAGTACTATATAGAGTCTTTCCTTATTATAGTGGTAGTCAACAGTACTATATACAGTCCTTCCTTATCAAAGTGGTAGAGTCAACAGTACTACATAGAGTCCTTCCTTATTATAGTGGTAGAGTCAACAGTACTATATAGAGTCCTTCCTTATTAAAGTGGTAGTGTTATAGGTCATTATCACGGCCCGGTATTATCACTATATAGGCTTATCTAATGTATTGTTTACCACTGTAGGTTTATCTAATGTATTGTTTACCACTGTAGGCTTATCTAATGTATTGTTTACCACTGTAGGCTTATCTAATGTATTGTTTACCACTGTAGGTTTATCTAATGTATTGTTTACCACTGTAGGTTTATCTAATGTATTGTTTACCACTGTAGGTTTATCTAATGTATTGAACTGTGAACCCAGCAGGCAGCGGTACTAGTATAGGTGCTTAAGGGGAGATTTCCACTTGAGGGATTTTTTTCTTGACTCCTTTCTCCCTCATGTTTAGCCCCATTGTTTTTCTAATTTTAAGACGTTTGCCCCATTATTTTGACGATTTTAAGAACTTTCAACCCATTTCTGTCAATTTTCAGACCTTTCGTGCCATTTAGGTGTCTATTTTATCCTGGCGAGCGATAGCGAGCCTGTAATTTAAGAGGAACCGGCTTTCAGCCGCGACATTTTTCTACCGAAAAATGTACAAATTTATCTTGAAAGGGGCTCAGGGGGTGTAATCTTAAGCTTGAAGGATATCTAGGGACCAAACAAAAAACCTCCCCTTAACCCCTACTGTACCGGCGACGTCTGTTTTATTTTACTTTGGCTACTATTAATCGATTTTATTCAGTTTAGGAAAGACCCCTGGCAATAATAATAAAGGCTGCAAACTATCTTACTCAACCCTTTTAGCTACCCCCGATCCTTCCTGAGCTGCATAATATTATCTAAATATAGCTAGAATAAAACATATCACACGTCGCTGGTACTCAAAGGGTTATGGGAGCCCACCTCGCCTTTCTTTTTTCTTTCTCTCCCTTTCTCTTTGGTTTGTACCCGTCCGGTGACCGTACCCTGCTTGGTGATACTGGTGAGGTCAAATACGGTACACTCTAGGACACACATTTTCAAAGCTATCTCGAACTGTAGTGCATCATTTATTTAAGGGGGGTCACCGGTTTTTTATTTGTTATCTTTCTCTCCTTTTCTCTCTTCCCTGGCTTGTATCCATTCGGCCCCATTCAGCCAACTGTTTTAAGACGTTTATCCTCATCCAGGTGTATTTCTTCCTGGCGAGCGATAGCGAGCCAGCATTGTATTGAGAAATCCGGCTTCGCCGGAGACATTTTTCTATCGAAAAATGTAAAAATTTAGCTAGCTATAAAAACAAAAATAGATATATGCAGGCTCGCTACCGCTCGCCAGGAAAATATTGACACCTGTATGGGGGTAAAAGTCTTAAAACAGTAGGCTGAATGGGGCCGCATGGATACAAGCCAAAGAGAGAGGGAGAAAAAGAGAAAAAAGCGAGGTGGGCTCCCTTAAGTAATTTGACTCATATCTTCAATGTACAGTTGGTCAAATAAGTGATGAATCGGCACCAAGTATATTTTGATCAGTCATTGGAACCAGTAATATCTAAACATGATTTCTCCATTTTGAGTGAGATATTCAAACATGTTCCTACACTTACCTACCTTATTCAACATCTGACAGACATTAATACAGCATAGGGCGAACCAAAGGTAATGACAGGTGAGACACGACTTATTAGAGCTACCGTACTTCGGTGGTTTATTTGAGTCAGGTCAGGTCAGGTGAAGGTATTGAGGGATAAGCCTTTGCAACGGCATCTCGTATCTACATTCTACTTTTCCTATTTTTCTGAAGAGTGTAGAGAGGGGAGAAGGGGTGTTGGAGAGAGAGGAAGCTGTTGGAGTGGCTTTATTATTTGTGTTATTAGTCTGTATATACTTCAACAGCTTATACCGGGTCATAAATTGTGTCCTAGGGTGTAAAGTCGGCCTAATATGTGATGTTCGGTAGGTTTAGCTCTATAAATGGTATCAGCCATATTATCTAAACAGGATTTCCTCATTTCGAGTGAGATATACAAACATGTTTCTACACTTACCCACCCTAATCAACATCTGAAGACGTTAATACAGTACAGAGGAAGCCTAACGTAATGACAGCTGAGACATGACTTATTAGCGCCACCGTAACTATATAGAAATAGCTACTTATTTCTTCATGCCTTTCCCATATTGTCCAGGTGCCTCGACTAGTTTTCTCGTACTATAGTTTATACAATTATTTTACAATAACAACTAAATGTTTATATTCCATGTATATACTGTATACTGTATAGATGTCTATACTCCCTGTTTTTTTATATATATTTGTTTTCATAATAACTTTCACCGTTTTTACATTTCCTTCATCATTAGACTGTCTTTAAATATTTAAATTCTATATTCTATTTTGTATTAATTTCACCACAACACAAAACACCCCTTCGGGGATTAATTTAGATGTAAAGCAAAGACAGGAAACACAGCATTTCGTTATTATATTATATATAAATGCAACATAATCTCTCTATGTACAATCGCGCTAATAAGTGATGTCTCGGCACCAAGTATGTGTTGATCAATAATTGGTATCAGTAATATCTACGCTTAATGTCTTCATATCGAGTGAAATATACAAACATGTCCCTACACTTACCCACCCTATTCAACATCTGACAGACATTAATACAGCACAGAGCGAGCCAAACGTAATGACAGCTGGGACATGACTTATTAGCGCGATTGTACTTAAAATCCATCCTGTAGACTCACACACTCGACGTGATTACAAAGAAGGGATATGATGACAAAGATATGACATTTACCAGCATATATTAAGGGGGGATGGGCCGGTTTTCTAGTCCACTTTCTCCCTCATGTTTAGCCCCATTAATTTTCAGATGTTAAGATGTTTGTCCCATTAGTTAGTCGATTTTAAGACCTTTCGCCCCATTTCGTCGTCAATATTTAGACCTTTCGTGCTATTTAGGTGTCGATTTTTTCCCTGGCGAACGATAGTGAGCCTGTAATGTTGGAAGAACCGGCCTTCGGCCGGAAATTTGTTCGACCGAAAAATGTACAAATTAATCTAGAAGGGGGACCTAATGGATGTTTTTTTTTTTTTAATTTGATGGAGGTCTAGGGAGAAAACTAGAAAAATAATTAATACATGCAATAATCGGCCAAAAAGTGAGCCCTCTCCCTTTAAGTTGCCAGCCAGCCAGCTCCACACATACCAATACCGACCACCAAGGGAAATGAGTCATTGGCACGGTGGGGGGAGGGTTGCATGACTCCACTCTATCATAGCCTTGGTTCACAGGCAGTCTATTAACCCCTTCAGCACGATAACGTATCTTTTAAAATCATATTCTGGTTACCGTTAGACTATTTTCCTCAGCTTAGGAAGGATCTCTAGGAATAAAGAGGGCAAAATATATCACTATTATCCCTTTAACGCCCATAGACCCTTTCTAAACTTAATTACGTGTTCTAACGATAGCCGGAATATATTGCGAACATACGTTATCGTAATGAAGGGGTAAAGCCAGTATCACACGAGCGCTTTTTCCCTCAACATTTATCCTCAACACTGGTCTGGCAGCTTATGAGGTCAACACTTAAGATATTTCGGTCACCTATATTCATCTATCATCAGTCTAATTTCTGATAACACTGTAAAATATTCCAGAAATGTTACCAGAACAATGTTGATAATCGAATGTTGACTATAAGAGCTCTCGTGTGATACCGGCTTTAAGGGCATTCGACAACATAATTAACCACTTGCGAGTTTCTGGCTATAAGGAACTTCAGCCTGTAAACATCGATATTAAACACAATATACAGTAATTATGTAGGTTTCTGATAGATAGATAATATGTTGAATTTGGTTTTATGTATTCATAACATTACTAAGACTATATTATAGCTGGATATTCTGCTAAATATCGATGTCTACAGCTCCAACTTCCTTATAGAATGAAACTCGCAAGTAGTCAATTAGCATGTCCATATGAAGGGTATGAAATCTATCTGTAACTAAGAAAAAAATCGTCTATTGGTACCCATAATTAAATATTCTGAAAGTACATGCAATACAATCGTCTGATGGTAGATAGCCTAGAAAAAATAAATAATCGAGCGGTAGATAAAAGTACTGTGTTGGGTTATAGAAAAAACAAATATTTGGTAGAAGATGCAATAGAATGATGTGGTTATAGAGATTAAGGGGGGTGACCTGTTTGTGTTCTGTCCTTTTCTATCTTTCTCTGGCTTGTATCCATTTGGCCCCATTCAGCCTACTGTTTCAAGACGTTTATCCCCATCCAGCTGTCAATTTCTTACTGGTGACCGGTAGCGAGCCAGCATATTTTGTTTGTTTGTTAGACAGCAGGCTAAATTTGTACATTTTTCGATAGAAAAATTGTCTCCGGCGAAGCCGGATTTCTTAATATAATGCTGGCTCGCTATCGCTCGCCAGAAAGAAATCGACACCTAAATGGGGATAAACGTCTTAAAATAGTTGGCTGAATGGGGCCGAATGGATACAAGCCAGAGAAAGAGAGAAAAGGAGAGAAATAACAAAAAGCAGGTGGGGGGATGGTTGGTTATTCTGGCCTCCCTTCTCTCATGTTTAGCCCTATTAGGTGTCAGATTATAAGACGTTCGGCCCGGTAGTTTGGTTATTTTAAGACCTTTCACCCCATTTCTTTGTCAATATTAAGACATTTAGATGTTGATATTTTTTCCTGGCGATCAATAGCGAGCCTGTAATTTATGAGGAATCGGCTTTCGGTCGGGACATTTTTCTACCAAAAATGTACAATTTTATCTAGAAAGGGGATCTTGGGGATGTTTTATCAAGGTTGATGGAGGTCTAAAGCCGGTATCACACGAGAGCTTTTATAGTCAACATTCGATGATCAAAACATTTCTGGCAACATTTCTGGAGGATATTGCACTGGTATCGGTAACTAGACTAGGCTAATGGTAGATGAATTTAGGTGACCGAAATATATTAAATGCTGACCTCCTAAGATGCCAGACCAGTGTTGAGGATAAATGTTGCGGGAAAAAGGGCTCGTGTGATACCGGCTTAAGGAGGAATCTAATATGAAAATAAAGATACAAATAAAATTACCAATAAATAAACCCTCCTCTCTTAAGGGAGCCCACCTCGCCTTTGTTTTATCTTTCTCTCCCTCTCTCTTTGGCTTGTATCCATTCGGCCCCATTCAGCCTACTGTTTTAAGACGTTTACCCCCATCCAAGTGTCAATATTTTCCTGGCGAGCGGTAGCGAGCCAGTTATATGTATTTTATGTTTTTGACAGCAAGCTAAGTTTGTACATTTTTCGATAGGAAAATTTCTCCGGCGAAGCCGGATTTCTCCATACAATACTGGCTCGCTATCGCTCGCCAGGAAGAAATCGACACCTGGATGGGGATAAACGTCTTAAAACAGTTGGCTGAATGGGGCCGAATGGATACAAGCCAGGGAAAGAGAGAAACTGAGAGAAAGATAAAAAACAAAAACTGTGACACCCCCCCCCCTTAAAATACTTACAGTATGTGGGTACTAATGGCAGATCGAACCAAGACCTCTGAGCGTGGGTAGATACAACTAACACTTTCGAGATTCGATTACGCATTTCTTTTCTGTTTGGTGGTTGTTATTAGACGATTTTATTCAGATTAGGAAGGGTATGTGGAAGTCAGAGGGATAACCGAGAGAGTCTTTACCCTTATTATTCCCACAGATCCTTCCTAAACTGTATGAAGTCGTCTAATGATAGCCAGAATAAACTATCAAAATGAGTAGTTTTATGCTTTTAGAAAATTTAGACAAAGAAAATGTTAAGTGCTTGTATATGGGTGCGCTCGTATGTGTGTGTGTGTGTGTGTTTGCGTGTGTGTGTGCGTGCAAGGGGTGGGGGGTTGCAGGTATGTGTGTGTGTGTGTATAGATGTGCTCGTGTGAGCGTGTGTGTGTAGGTGCATATGTATTGTGTGAGAGTGGGAGCTGACACCAATAAAGAAGTGATGAGGTGTCCTAGAGGGGGCGGGGGTAGGGGGGCTGAAGTAGCTGCAGGGGCCCTAGCAACCCGACCAGATCCTGTTTTCCTGTCCAAGTCACAAGACACCCCCCCCACCCCCCTTCAGACCCGCCCTGCAAGCAAGCACTGGAGGCTACGGTCTAGACATTCTCAGTATAACCACGCTACTCTTATCATTTATTCTGTTGACCATTAGGCGATATTGTGCAGATTAGGAATGATCTCGGAGAGTTAAAGGGGCAACATCTATTTTAGTAGCAAATATAATATAAATAACTGTATTCCAAAGGTTCCTCCAAGTTGATCCTCTAGTCCCAACCTGAGTGTTACTAGGCTGTTATCTCTGTTGTGATAATATAAGCTTGTCTGTGTGGGTAGGCTATTATCACATTGTTATTGTGTGAGTGTGTGTGTGTGAAGGAGCTATAGGGCGATTGTGTGTGTGTGTGAAGGAGCTATAGGGTGAGTGTGTGTGAAGGAGCTATAGGGCGATTATGTGTGTGTGAAGGAGCTATAGGGCAATTGTGTGTGTGTTGTACGTGTGTGGCTAGCGTAATCGAGTTAATATTTCTACCATTTGGGAAGAGTTAGTAAAGGAATAGATGTGGAAAATTTACCGACAATTTGCTCTAGCCTTTTATGAGTTACAGAGGATAGAGGTCATGATTTTTCGCCTATTTACAGCGAATAGACTATTTTGTTTATAGTAGAGCCGCCAACATTTCTACCTGTTACAGAACTACATTTATGTATGCTATTGTAGTTATGTATGGCAATGGAAATGTAAAACACAAACACAGAAATTATCAAACCGTGAGATAGTTTAAGTATGCACGGTGTATTTTGTGTCAATGTTATACTGCAAATAGCTAAAACATCGTAACAATATATATCTCAGTAACAGGTTGAACTGTATGTCATAGAACCTGATCTGTGAATATATATATTGTACCTGTTATGAGACTAGTACAAGTATATATAGGCCTACAGTATATATATGATAGGTAAAACTCGTTCTCCAATTATATCTCCTTCAGTATATATTTTAATACAGCTAATATTAGATTATTTTATAATCTATTAGGTGACCGGTCAGTTGAACCAGTGCCACTTTAACCAGTGGCCACTTCAACCAGTGACCATTTCAACCAGTGACCATTTTAACCAGTAGGTTAGGTTAGGTTACTGGTTAAAATGGTCACTGGTTAAAATGGTCACTGGTTGAAATGGTCACTGGTTGAAGTGGCCACTGGTTGAGTTAGCACTGGTTAAAGTGGCACTGGTTGAAGTGGCACTGGTTCAACTGACATGGAACCAATCTATTAAGTTGAGGGTGGACCGCGAGTGATCAAAGGGGTGAATACTATATTATTGACCCTGTAACTCGCAGTTGCTTCGCAGTAAGCTAAATAAAATCGTCTAAATTCATTGCAAACACGTATGATCGTATCCAAGTGAATTCTGAACAACGTGGCAATGAGAGATGACAGAACAACATCATTAAAGGCAACGCACATAAGTAGTCAACCCAGCACACATGTCACAGTCACGGGATCAGCTGAAAGCGTGGGTGCAAATGTACTGGGTGGGGTACACACACAAAACACGCACACACACAACCCCGGATACAGCCTGCTGCCTGAGCGCCACTCACTCTCAGTCCGTTCTCGCCTGTGGTCGTGTGTGGCTGATGGAAGATAAACTGGGTGCATTTATCCTGAATATATGTAACTCAGTATATTATAATCATCGAGGTAGCACAAGGATAACATATATCGACCGGACATGTTGTGAAGGGATCGATATACGGTTGGCAGGGATGTGGTGTGCCTTAGTGCTAAAGTTTTACTAGGGCCTCCCGGTCTCTGTGTTCGCTTATCTCCCAAAGTCAACATAGGCTACATCACTCATAGACGGTGATAACAGCAAGCATGGACTGATAAGCGGCCCGTCAAAGCAAGCAGAGTATTTGCGCCTAACCAAGCCCAGGTGAACAAAGAAAGCATCCCCAAGACTTCAAGACGTCTGGCAGCGCGATTTGTTTGTTTACTTGACTACGGCGCGGGAGGAAGATGTCTACGGAAAATTTGATACAACCCGTGATATACCAGCCCGATAGTGAGTGTGCAGTTAATTTTATAATTATTTGTTGGATAATATTCAAGGACACTAGTGCGACGTTATGAGAAACAATGGTAAAATTCTAGTTTCACGTACACAGCGACAAAAGGGAGGCGCCATTGTAAAGGCATAGCTTCCCGACCAACTATGAAGATTCAGGGAAATTGCTGAATTTGCTGGGTAAAAGACGTAATATAATGATAATAAACTACATTAGCCTAACCTAACAACCTTACCTAACCTAACCTAGTATTATGTAATAGCTATGGTGCCGCATATGGGGAGATTTTCTTTTTTTTTTTTTTACAATAGGCCTAGGTATAATTCCTTTTAATGCATTTCCGCCGCTTTGGACATATATAGGAATTAAGTATGGTATATGACAACTCTAAAGTAGCCATAGAAATTTATGAGTGCTGTGAAAGCGAAACTAGAATTAAACCGAAACAATTTATTAGGGAAAATAGGCACCAATAGATTCGCCATATTTTTCTCCATATAGCCTAGTCAGCATGGAGGATTTTCGTTATCAACAAATTGAAAAATACCCACTTCACAGACAAATACACCAAAAATCTAAGTCAAAGCGGGGGTGTGGGGGCGGCAGCCCCCACCTATAATACTAGGATAGGTTGTTAGGTTATGCTAATGTCCTTTCAAAGGGGTATAGGCTAGTAAACACTAGGATAGCCTATACTCGGTCAGAGGTAAGGAGAAGAAGAGTCCTGCAGTAGTCTCCTTGAATGCTACCATTTGTTGTTTTATAGCCTATGGCTATTTTTCTTATATCTAACCTTTGAGAGACGGATAGATTTGTAATCCCCCTCCAGCCTACTAATATGACTAAAACGACTGGGCGGGTGCCCGACCCCGAAAGGGGTTGAAATGGGGAGCTATCCCCCCGCCAAAGGCGGCTTTCTAGGGCCTTTCCTAGCTGATGCTGAGAGGATTGGGTTCTAGTCATGTGGTGATGGGCTGGTCTATCAGAGTGAGAACTGAGCGATCTCTGCCATACCCATAGCTTACTCTGACTGTTCCTTTAACTTATATATTTTCTAGATCTCAAGTGACGGCGTCTTTTCCGTGGATTGACCTCCCAATCTACCAAGATTGGAAGCCAAAGCGTCACATTTTTCCCTTGCCCCTCAACTTTCTCTTCATAATTGCTGAGGGGCACAGGGCCCTGGGTGGGGCTTTGGTTTCCCGGGCGTTTCCGCACCCTCCTCAGTTCCCCGCCATGGAGTGGCTTCGGTCACCCAGGCTTTATTGTGGTCGGCAGGGAGGGTTCTGTGGGGGCGCTCGGTTATGGCCTTGGAATTGCTCGGGGCCTTGGGGCTGTTCGGCCAGGCAGCTTGGGGAACAACTAAAACGACTAAAACTAAACTAGGCCTATAGCCTAATCCATTAAATCCAATAATCTTCGATCAATTTCCTAGTTTTCAATCCTACAATTATTCAAACTTAAATAGTAATTCCTCATTTGTATTCAAACCATCAATTATTATATTCTGAGTCATGACTAGGCTATGCATGACTTAATGGTCTGGCTTATAGCCTATAATCCAGCATGCTTATTATTTTCATTACCGGTATGCCTTTAACGTAGGCTATATTTTAGTTATATATTATAATTAGTGTATCAAATAAAATGTAAGCACACTGCACACACATAGCCTAGTCTGTGCACTATAATTAGGCCAAAAATATTTACTCGGTTCTCGTAACTCAGGAAGGGCAAGAGCAAACAGGCTGTAATTTTCTACAAACTAGCCTATTTGGCTATTCTGCAGAACAACTACTCCTCGATTACGGGATTCCTGTTTCGTGGAATTATTTGTTTTTGCTCTTACCTTACTCAGGGGACCTTACTGATGTGCGGATAAGTGCTACTTTTCTTATTTTGTCAATTTGATTTTCACTCCCCTATAACATTATCAGAGTTATTTTTTTACAGCAAGTCCAGGACACTTTGTTTACATTCTAGCCTCCTTGGAGGCTCCTCCCCGATGTTTAGTAGCCAATCAGAGTGGAGCTTAACCTACAAGAATTCTGTACATTTTTAATGGTACCGGTACTTTCCTGTTATCGACAGCCAAAGCTGAAGATTGCAGAGTAAACACCATAGACTTTATCCCATCAATTTTGTATAATTTTAATACCTAATCAGCGGGGGTAATACTAGGATAGGTTAGGTTAGGCTAATGTCTTTTCAAAGTTGACTAAATCGAGTAAACTCCTAGATTGTTGGGGTATCTGAATAATTACAATTAACAATGCAAATGCTAATAAAAAGTGCTTTCCGCACTTTCTAACAATAAAATACACACTTACAATGCATTAAAATACATAAAGAAAATAAATAAAACCTAAAATAACAGGAGTAGTAGTTATGCAGAATTACCGCCTATTTTCTGGAGACTCTTTCCAAATGGTAGAAATAACAGTTCAATTATTCAAGTCCGTTTTGAGTTTTGAGAGATTGGGGTGGAGATTAGGGTCATACAGTAGCCTACTTCGACCATAAGCCCTGTTTTAATGGTAAATTTATCAACAATAAGTGGTGAATATCGTGAAAACTTCCATATCATAATACCATCATAACCTTATGCAACGCAACTTAAGATAATATATATATATATATAGGCCTATATACCAAAAACTATACATAGCATGATAGAAGCTATAGCCTACGGAAGACAAGAAAATCGAGAATGCAACGACTTTCTTTGGCAACGCTCCAGGGACACCACATCAACTCTCCTCGGTAACAGTATCAACAGAGGACATAATAGCAGCCATCGACAAGATTGGACCAAACTCTGCGGCAGGACCAGACGGCTTTCATGCCCAACTGCTAAAAAACTGCAAACATCAGCTAGCCTTGCCTCTAAAACTGCTGTGGAGCAAGTCCCTCCATACTGGATATGTACCACAATCCCTAAAAGAAGGTACTGTCACACCAATACACAAAGGGGGTAGTAAAGGCATAGCCAAAAATTACAGACCAGTGGTACTGACGTCACATCGTATTAAAATCATAGAAAGAACAATACGAGCTAAGATGGTCAGCTTCCTGGAAGATAGCGAGGCATTCAACGAGGGGCAACATGGCTTTAGACAAGGCCGCTCCTGCCTTTCACAACTACTATCACACTACGACAAAATCCTACAGGATATTCAAGATGGAGAAAATGTAGACGTCATATATCTAGATTTCGCCAAAGCTTTTGACAAGGTGGACCATGGGATCCTTCTACATAAACTCAAATCTCTGGGAATAGGGGGAGACCTTGGAAGATGGCTCCACAGCTTCATCACCAACAGGAAACAAAGAGTCACGGTTCAAGGAAGCCTATCAGAAGCAGGTGGGGTCATCAGCGGAGTACCACAAGGATCAGTACTGGGACCTCTCCTATTCCTCATCATGATAGGAGACATCGACAGGGACCTGGAACACTCAACAGCCTCATCGTTTGCAGACGACACCAGACTCATGAAGAAAATCACCTCACAACATGATGCTCAGCTACTACAACAAGACTTGGACAAAATCCTGAAGTGGGCAGAAGAAAACAACATGGCCCTAAACGGAGACAAGTTCGAGCTTCTAAGGTACGGGAACAAGAGAGCACTACAAAACGACACCAACTACAAAAGTGGACAGCAAGAAATTACCGCCAAGGACACAGTGAAGGACTTGGGAGTAAATATGAGCAGTGACCGCACTTTTTCTCAGCATATTACCAAAGCCACAACAACAGCAAAACAAATAGCAGGCTGGATCCTGAGAACCTTCCACACAAGAAATGAGAGGTGTATGTTAACACTGTGGAAGTCACTGGTCCTACCATGACTGGAGTACTGCTCTCAGCTCTGGTCTCCCCAAAAAGTAGGAGAAATAACAGAAATTGAAGCCACCCAGAGGACATTCACCAGTAAAATCCATGGGTTTCAACACTTTAACTACTGGGAGAGACTCAAGGAGCTGCAGCTGTACTCACTTCAAAGACGTAGGGAGAGATACATCATCATCTACGTCTGGAAGATTTTGGAAAAAAAGGTACCAAATCCAAACATCCAAGAGACTCGACACCAAAGGCGAGGGAGGCTGTGCTATGTAAGGACTACGCCGGGATCAACACAAAAAATCAAATCCCTGATCCATCACAGCTTCACATACAATGGAACCAGACTGTTCAACTGTATACCAGCCCCTCTCAGGAACATGACCGGGGTGTCTCCAGACACCTTCAAGAAACACTTGGACATGTGGCTGGCCAAAATACCGGACCGGCCACCAACACCAGGATACCCCAGCACCAACTCCAACCGACTTCTGGAATGGAGAGTGGAAGAAAGGGAGCTGCCTGGTCGCAGTGGAGCCCCAGCTCAACTGTGTCACTAACGGACGGAATATAACAAAGTGTAAAAGTGTAAGTGTACGTACACAACCTGAAATTTATAGATTTCAAGAGTGGATCATAGCAAAAGTATAGGCTATAGCCTAGCAGGAAACGACAAGACTTTTCATATCCAATCCCAAAACCCTTAATAGTTTTAGTCATTATTATTATTATTATATAATTATAGAGAGTTAAAGTTTATGCTTCCTAGTTCCCATAATAAAAGGCGGACACATTTTAGTGGGTGTGGTAGACTGGTACGGTAGTATGTCCTAGCGTGTTGCACATGATCGCACCTAGTCGGGGGACACCTCGACGACGTATACAGACTGAAAATACACACAACAAAGCCACTCCAACAGCTTCTTTCTCTCCAATACCTCTTATTCCCACTCAACACTCTTTGAAAAGTAGAGATACTAGGTGCCGTTGTAAAGGCTTTAAAGGCTTATCCCTCATTCCTTCACCTGACCTGACAACTTCATTAACATTTTCCTGTATACCTTCTCACACTCCTACCAGTTCCCAAACTACATTTTATAATTGCCCCGGTTTGCCATCCTGTGTAACTGTCTCGACATCACCAAAGTAAACAATGCACCGTGTTGAATGGTTGACGGCCACAGTTGTTTGCGTGTTTGAGGCTCGTAACACGTATTATTTATAACATTTACATAAATGGCACTAAAGTCTAAAGGTCTTAAAATCGTCATACTAATGGAGCGAGCGTCATAAAATTTCAAACCTAACGAGGTTAAACACTAGGTAGAATGGAGTCATAAAGAACAAATACCTGCCCATACAATACCCCCTCCGGCCTCCCAGTGCTCCCCTACATTATACCTGGCCACCTCGTCCTTTCCTTGCCTTTCTAAACAATTCTCCCTCACGATGATAAGTACCCCAGTAAATGTGTCGCCCTGTATGCATATTGTATATGTATACCCGAGTGTCCCCATGTGAGTGCTTGTGTACCGTATGCATGCATGCCTAAGTGTGCATGTGTGTTTATGTATGTACTGTATATGTATTCCTGTGTGCACGTGTGTGTGTGTGTGTGTATGCCTAAGTCACTGAGTGTCCATGTAAGAGTGTTAAAGTATTTATCTGTAGGCCTATGTTTGTTTGTTTGTGTGTGTGTCCTATTACTGTGCATTCGCTCAAGGCCATCTGAACGTGGTAACCTGAACCTTCAACTCATCGGGTTAACCATTTTTCATATATACAGTAGGGCTATGGTTGGAACCCTTCTCCCTCATGTTTAGCCCCATTCGTTTTCAGATGTTCGGGCCATTAGTTTGGCAATTTTAAGACCTTTCACCCCATTTCCTTGTCAATATTATAACCTTTCGTACTATTTATGTGTCAATATTTTTACTGGTGATCGATAGCGAACCTGTATTACTGTACATTAATATTCGGCCTCCGTTCGGGACATTTTTTATCAAAAAATTTACAAATTCGTAGTTATTTTTTTTTTTTTTTGAGCTTGGTGGAGGTCTAGGTGGAAACTAAAAACAAACTATTTAACAAATATATAAGTAAGCAAATTAATATCAGTAGGAGAGTGTATGTAGCTTAAGGAAAAACAAAGTAGAAATAGGCCTACAATAAATTTAAAACTACCTATTAACCCTTTCGCTGCGGGTGACGTTCTGGAACGTCCTGGCAAGTTACAGCAATTTCCAGGCTTTAAAAGCCTGTAAAATCCGTAAAAATCGAGTGTCCGTGGGCGGGGGCCCACCTCCGTCCCTCAGAGCAGCGAGCGGCTCACTGAGGTAGACTGTCTCTCGCGCGGGTCTCTCTCTCTCACAACAGTGTAGCCAAGCGAGCGAGTGCTACCAAATAGCGGGTTTCCCGCGTTTCACTGGCACCATTGCGGGTGAACCAGACCACGTACGGGGCCCGTTCTGGTCTCATTTTGAAGCTACTTTCGCCTAGTTTTCGGCAGAATACAGTTCATTTAATGCATATGCTTGATTTTATCATTCAGGAATGCCTGAATATGCCCTAAATAGCCCAAACATAGCCGCAGCCAATGGGTTAAGGATAGGGCAAAGGGTGTTCAGCGTTTTTTTTTTTTTTTTGTCCTTTCATCAAGGACAAACTATAATCACCATAATTAGTGTGAATTTTTTGTAATTGCCCCCCCCCCCCCCCCCCCAAGGACATTCCAAATTTTTGTTCACCACTCAAAACAAATTTGTTTTATAGTTTTAGATGATAGTACATAGTACATGTTGTTGCAATACTCTGTGAAATTTGAGACATTTAGACAAATCTCACTATAGAATCACCCCCCCCCCCAATTTTCGGGAAATATACCATATATTACCCTGCACACCATATATTTTTTCAATTTACTAGAGCTAACCATGTAAAAAAAAATTCTATTATAAGACTGCAATAAGAGAAAATTAAAAGGCAGATGGGTCACTATTGTAGACTGATTATGGTCGAAATATAATAAATACTGGATTACATACAGTAGATGATAGATCAATGATTATGGACTCCAGATTGGGTTTTTTAAGGTATAATTATGATCTGATAGACCTATAATGATGCATTATTGCGGGATATACATACCGTAGGCCTATATGATCAAAACATCGAAGAGTATTTCTCCAATTTCGCCATAAAAGAACTATGGGAAATATTTATGTGAGGAATTGAAAACAATAATTTTAAAACTATTTCTGAAATGTTTTTAGGACATTTATCATTATAAATAGGCCTACCACAAAATAGCTTCGATGTATTGGAGATACATGCTTTAGGAATGCTCCATAAATGGTTGATAGGAGTTACACAATATTTGTATTTTTGACGAATTTCTGAAAATAATAGGCTAAAAAAGATGAGAACAAAATAGCTAAATTGACTAAACTCGGTGAATATGTTTAAAATACATATAAAACTACATTATAAAAAAAAAAAAGCCAAACAATAATTTATGGCAGTAGAGTAGGCTACAACGTGGTAAGATCCTGTGTATCGGGCAGAACTGTTTTTCAGATGCCTGTTTACTAAGAAACATTGAACAATATCTTTACCCTAACCTAGTACCGGTATATTAGTGGAATATTTATGAATGTAAAATGTAAAAATATATTATAACATTACCAAATTATTGAGATATATTGTACAGGTCTACCCGCTACACAGTATTATACCTACGACTTTTGCGCGTTATTGTTATTAACCCTTTCTGTACCGGCGAAGGATGTCTTTTTAAGTTTCTTCCAGTTATATTTAGACGATTTTGTGCAGCTTAAGATGGGCCGGTTTTCTGGACCACTTTCTCCCTCATGTTTAGCCCCATTAGTTTTCAGATGTTAAGATGTTTCCCCATTAGTTAGTCGATTTTAAGACCTTTCGTGATATTTAGGTGTCGATTTTTTTCCTGGCGAACGATAGTGAGCCTGTAATGTTGGAAGAACTCGCCTTCGGCCGGGAAATTTTTCTACCGAAAAATTTACAAATTAATCTAGAAGGGGGACCTAATGGATGTTTTTTTAAATTTGTTGGAGGTCTAGGGAGGAAACTAGAAAAAATAATGAATACATGCAAAAATCGCCCAAAAAGTGAAAAGTGAAAAGGAGGATATGTGGTAGTAAAACGGATTAAGTGAGATAGTTCGAAGCCTGTTGATAGCTGGAGGCCCTTTATAAACTGTATAAAATCGTCTGATAGTAGCCAATGTAAAGTTAAAAGGACGTCACCGGTACAGAAGGGGTTAATGGGAGCATGGCTTCCAAGAGTTAAAAATCAGCATGCCTTTTTTTTTTTTTTTTTGTCCCTATGTAATATGTATTTGGATTGACTCAATAACCACGCAAGATAATGAAATGGGGTTTGTTTCATTAGAAAGATAAATAAAAGAGCTTTAATCTGGCCCAACGTTTTTTTTATTTCGATCAGTAATAAACAAATCACTAGCAATTGAACATTACATCTACCTCCTTCTGGTCCACCTTCTTCCTGTACTGGGAGATATTCTGGTGTAATCTGGAACCTGGGGGGGGGGGGGGCGCGCGCGCGCGCGACCTCTGAGGGTGTCGGGGGGTGATGTTGCTGGGGGGGTATGTCGAGGGTGTTGGAAATGTCTACTGATTATTGTGATATGGTCCCACAATGATAATAAACTGTATCCTTATAAAACTTGAATTAACTGTATCCTTCTAAAACTTGAATTAACTGTATTCTTATAAAGCTTGAATGAACTGTATTCTTAAAACACATGAATAAACTGTATTCATATAAATCTTGAATTAACTGTATTCTTATAAAGCTTGAATTAACTGTATTCTTATAAATCTTGAATTGACTGTATCCTTATACAACTTGGATGAACTCTATTCTAATAATACTTGAATTCAGAAGTTTCCAGGCCATAAATGCCGAGAAATGGCAATGACAAAAATAATTAAAAACAATATGAAAATACATTAACGCTCGTACGAACCGGCCTCTGAGGGTGCCATTGTTTACAGTGATATCCCCAACAATGTGAGCCCGTACCTTTAGGCCCAGATTTTATCCTGTTCTGCGTATAGGCCTAATCACACACACACACACACACACACACACACTCTCTAGAGCTCTCTCTCTCATCCAGGCCCTCAAACTCCACTTCACTTAACTCCTTTCACTTACACATTACGCTATTCAGTGTGCAGTTGGGTCTGAGTACCGGTACATGATTAGATTGCTATCCAGTATTTGATAAATGGATATACAAAATCGTAGTCATGTACTTAACCTTTAACTGTCTTGATGGTGTAATGTTTAATATCGATGTTTAAAGCTCCAACTTCCTTATAGCCTGAAACTCGCTAGTGGTCAATTCAGAACATCCTTGAGAGGAAGAGTGGGGTCAGCTTCCCGGGTATATTTGAACAGCGTATTATCACATCGTATCTACAGTAATCTATATAAACTAGGTAAGAACAGTGAAATTGATGTCAGTCAGTTTTTGGCACTTTCAATCGGATGACGTTACTGTGTTGGTGGTGTAATGGTTTAGATGCTTATGTTCTGGGTGTGGTGTCCCGAGTTCGAATCCCGGGAGGACCATATGCTTTCATTAGTTTATTCAAGTGCATTGGGGTTTGTAGTTGATGATTAATGTTAAGAACGGGGTGTTACTTAACCCTTAACTGACGGCGCGCAACTTATGTCGAGTGAAATAAATATGGACTATGTGGCGGTGCACAACTTATGTTGACCGCCATTTTCAGCACGTAATGTTGCTGAGAGAGAGAGCTGAGCGGTGGGACGAGCCTATCAACCCTATGACCGCTCCCCACCACCGCGGTGGACATACTGAACTGTATCCCACCTTCTTCCCCCCTCCCTCACTCGCTACACAGGGAATTATGTAAGGAAATTACCTAATTATAGGGTTTTTGCACTCGTGTTGCACGATCGTTGCAAGAGAACCAGTGGTCGTACAAGGATGGTTCGGGTGTCATTGGAAAGCTCTGTTTACGCCCTTTCAGGGATAGATACTTGTTTTACGCTCTGGGTCTTATTTAGGCATGAAAATGATCACGTAAACAACCTTATTTAGGGTTAAAAAAAAACGCTGTGCGGTACGGTCAAATAGACCGCCTAGGCTGCCAATAAGGTGTTAATATGCTACAGCCAGACGATTTTACTCAGTATAGGAGGAGCCTCTAGGATTAAGGGTGGTAAACCGGGGCAATGTTGTTTTGGGGACTGACTTGAGTGTGAGAAATTAGGCTACATGAATATCTGAATGAAGTTGAATTGGTTTGGCCATTTATTAAGGGGACCGACCTATTTTTTTTCTTTTCTGTGTAGTAGCCATTCCACCCCATTCAGTCTACTGTTTTAAGACGCTTATCCTTATTCAGGTATCGATTTACACCTGGCGAGCGATAGCGAGCCAGCATATTTTGGATTATGTTTTAGACAGCTGAATAAATGTTTACGGTACATTTTCGGTCATTTTCTTACATTATTACGTGTGAAACGAGTGAGAGAGGGTGGAGTACATCTCAGTAGCTCCACGGCCACCGTGGCGAGCGGTCATGAGGTAACCTACGCTCCTCCCACTGCTCCGCTCTCTCTCAGAGCACATTACGTGCTCAAAATTGCACTCGACAATAGCCGTGACCCGCCACATAGGCCACATTTATTTCACTCGACAATAGCCGGGCGCCGCCAGTTAAGGGTTAAACGAGAATATCCTAATATTTAGCCTAAGTCTGACTGGCTTGAACCTCTTACCATGCCCCCTTGCCCTTGTCTCTCCTATTATCTGAAATATATCTCCACATACTTCCTTATCATATTTTTCATACATTATCTTAAATGTCCACACCGTATGTCAGTCAAGGAAGATCTAAATTAAGGGGGGGTCACCGTTTTTTTTTTATTTGTTCTCTCCTTTTTTTCTCTCTTTCTCTGGCTTGTATCCATTCAGCCAACTGTTTTAAGACGTTTAATCCCCATCCAGGCGTCGATTTCTTCCTGGCGAGTGAAAGCGAGCCAGCATTGTATGGAGAAATCTGGCTTCGCCGGAGAAAATTTAGCTTACTGTCAAAACAAAAATTTATATATGGGAAAATATTGACACCTGGATGGGGGTAAACGTCTTAAAACAGTAGGTTGAATGGGGCCGAATGGATTCAAGCCAAAGAGAGAGGGAGAGAAAGATAAAACAAAAACGAGGTGGGCTCCCTTAATCAGTCATTCCTGATATGATAGACCTGTCAAGGAGGTCACCATTCTCGTAACTCTCCTCTGCACGTTTTCCACTGCATCAATGTCCATGATTGTGTGTGGATGCCAAATTTGATTTCCCTATTCTAATAGTAGTCTTATGTGGGTGTATAATGTCTTAAATGCTTCTGCATCCAAACTTACAAAAGTTCTTATTAAATCCACCATTATATTTCCACTGATTTTCTCTGCCAAATACCTTCTGAAGTTAAGCTCTGAGTTTATTGCCACTCCTAGATCCTTCTCACAATTTACATATTTCTTTTCTCCAAGCATTTCATATTTGAAGTCTTCCGTCTGTGATTCACCTATTATCATCTTAATACACTTATCAGGATAAAAACCCAATTGCCATTCTTCAGACCACCTATTCATCTCAGTTATTTCATCCTGTAATTTTTAACAATCTTCAATATATGTTATCCTTCTAAATGTGTTGTGTCATCCGCATATAGTAGGTATAAGTCACAGCCATGCTTTAAAGACTCTGGTAAATCATTAATACTGTATATATAACAATTCGTAATGCAATTATGCTACTTTTCCTTTTATACATAAAACCATGGAGTGAGACATGAGTACGAAATCTTGTGGGCTGTTTTTAGAAAGAGTGGTAATATGATCTTTCCAAGAAATGCCAACTGAAAAGATACACCTAGAATGTTGAGAGAAGATGAAGGGTTGAGTTGTGTATTGATGCAGAATAGTTGATAGTCTTGTGAAAGATTGTGATGGAGAGATAGAGGGAGAAACTGAGTCTTGGAGGCATTGAAAGTAACAAGATATTCTCTGCCTCATTCAGAAATAATTGAAAGGTCAGAAGATAGGCATTATATGGCCTCACCACGTTTGTTTAGGAGTGCTTGCGTGCTAGGTTGATGTGAAAAACTAGTTGAATAGTGTAAGGTAGAGTCATCAGCATATGAGTAGATAGGACTAGAGGTACCGTACTGTTGAGATCATTGATAAATATTAGTAAGAGAATTGGAGACAGGACGGAACCTTGAGGAACACCGGAGTTGATAGGTTGAGGAAATGAACGATGGCCATTCACAATTGCAGCTATGGAGCGGCCTGAAAGGAAATTAGAGACAAAGGGATAGAAACTGAAGGAGGGTAGTTTGGAAATGAAAGACTTGTGCCAGACTCTATCGAAGGCTTTCGATACTGGTAGGCTATGTCTAGACTCTAGAGCAATAGAAAAAATCTCACCGAAATCCCGAAAGGAGAATGACCAAGAGTTAGTAAGATAAGCAAGAAGATCACCAGTAGAGCGGCCCTTAACCCTCTGAGTACCAGCGACGACAACGTGTCATCGGTAATGTATGTAACGCTAAACCCCACGACGCACAAGTGTCGTCGGGGTTTAATTACTCCGGTCCTATGGCACCTAGAGGGCTCAGATTTGTATGGGAACTGTGTAAGTATCCCACGCAACCATGCCGATGGTTGAAAACTCTCAAAGTCCAACCGCGTGAGCGCGCCAAAACATGGTTTTGGGGTGTTTTTGCCTTCAATTTTTTACTCTTGTAAAATCGACTTTCGGGGGCTCCGTAGGACCCCTTTTTGATCGTTTTTTGTTTTGGGGCGGTCCTTCATTCCTAACCCATTCGCTATTGTTTCTGGATTTATTTATTTTTCAAAACCTGGTGGTACATTTATTTATAACTAGCTGGGGCTCAGTGGGTAAAGTAAAACGTACTGGCGATCTGAAAGTAGATTATGAGAAGATAAATGCTAAAGAAATTTTGAGTTAAGAATAGTTTCAAAAACTTTACAGGTGCAAGAAATGAGAGCAATTGGACGATAGTTGGAGGGTTGAGAGCAGTCACCCTTCTTTGGGACAGGTTGAATAAGAGCAAACTTCCAGCATGAAGGAAAGACGTTAGAGGATAGACAGAGCCGTAAGAGTTTGCCTAGGTAGGGATTCAGCACGGAAGAATTTTTTTTTAGTACAACAGGAGGAACACCATCCGGTCCGTACGCCTTCTTAGTATTAAGCCCAGAGAGGGCCGAGAGTACATCCTTCAGCTTTGTCAGTGGAAGAGGTGACGGTGTTACTGTTAGAGTGGAAAAGATGAGGAAGTGAAATTGTTGGAAAGGTTTTTGGCTAGATGTCAAAAAGCTTGGGAAGAGCTAGAGTTGGAAAGTTGTTGTTGTTGTTGTTCCCCAAGCTGCCTGGCCGAACAGCCCCAAGTCCCCGAGCAAGGCCAAGGCCACAACCGAGCGCCCCCACAGAACCCCCCCCCGCCGACCACAACAAAGCCTGGGTGACCGAAGCCACTCCATGGCGGGGAGCTGAGGAGGGTGCGGAAACGCCTGGGAAACCAAAGCCCCACCCAGGGCCCTGTGCCCCTCAGCAATCATGAAGAGAAAGTTGAGGGGCAAAGGAAAAATGTGACGCTTTGGCTTTCAATCTTGGTAGATTGGGAGGTCAATCCACGGAAGAGACGCCGTCACTTGAGATCTAGAAAATATATAAGTAAAAGGAACAGTCGGAGTAAGCTATGGGTATGGCAGAGATCGCTCAGTTCTCACTCGGATAGACCAGCCCATCACCACGATAGACCAGCCCATCACCAGAGCATTTGTTATTGGTAAAAGAGTTTTTGGCGAGTCGAAGAACAGATTTGGCTTGATTCCAGGCAGAAACATATAAAGTACGGGATTCTTCAGTTTCAATGCTTCCTCCTTATTGCGAACAGGAGTAGAACAAGTGTGAGTAAACCAAAAAATTTGCGAGTTAGTCTGAGAGAAAGAGAATGGGATGTAGGCTATGCTTCTTTGCCCTGAAGGATTACCTCAATAATGCACTCGGCACTCTCTGGGGGTCCCCGGGCACGGAAGCAAAAATAATTCCATGTGATATCAAAGAAGTACTGCCGTAGAGCCTCCCTGTCGGCAGCGCCAAAGTGCCACAAGCGCCGCCAGCTGGGGGGGGGGGGGGGTCAGAAGGCCGTACTGGAGAGACAGGACAGGTGACAGATATAAGGGTATGATCGGAGGAGCCCAACGGAAAGAGAAGATTTACATTTTACAGTAGGCTATAAGCAGAAGGATTAGAGGTTAGAAATAAGTCAAGGTCAAGTCATGGGCCGATCTCCAGGGCGGTCCGGGAAATGGGTGGGTTGCTTAACTAACTGCTCTAGGTCATTTAGGAAAAAAAAGATGTAGGCTTGTTCACCAGGTTGGTCAGTGAAGTTAGAGAAGAGCCATTGGTGGTGGTTAACATTGAAATCTCCTTAGATGGAGATTTCAGAGATGGGTAGAATGTGTTCCACTTTAGAAGTAAGATAGTCAAAGAGTTTTGGATTGTCAGTAGAAGTAGGGGAGAGATAAACAGCACAGATATATTTAGTGAGAGAGTGACAAGATAGCTTAAGCCAGAGAGTTGAGAATTAAGAAGAGTCAAAGTTGGGAACACGAGAGCAAGTAAGATTGTTGCGTAGTAGCGTACGTACACGCAACATCCACCTTTGGCTTTGAATTGAGGATAGAGATAGTAGGAGAATATAGGGAAGGGTTTGCTGTCTGTTGCCTTAGACAACTGAGTTTTGATGAGGAAAAGTAAGTCAGGTTTGGTAGAAGAGAGATGGTGTTCCACAGAAAGGGAAGTTATAGGAAAGGCCGCGAATGTTACAGAAATGGATAGATAGAGTTGAAGGTAAAGGTCCAGGTTACTTTGAGGAGTTCGTTCCTGGGGACAGACCCCCACCCCCTGGGACTCCGAGGCTGGGTGTACGGACTACATCATATTGTTTTGTTTTTTTGTTTTTTATGCAAAGGTAGTGTAGTGTGTAAGGTGTCTGTAGTATAATGTATTGATAGGAGGAGAAGGTGTTTTGGAGGGCAGGATGGGGTTGCCCTCAATATTGATGAGGCACAGAAAGGATCAGCTAGGGAGTCCAGGTGGTGAAACAGTAGCTCCAGCTGTCCTTATCAACCACCTAGCACTCCCCGGGATTACCGCCCTGTTCGGCTGGTTCCTACATCCTCCTCCTAGCAATCTAAAAACACGCCCCCCACTAATTAGTGTTTTTTGGGGATACAGGATGGGTTGAGGAGGGCAAAGCCCCCCATGCCTTATTGAAATTAGCATCTATGTTGGCAGTAGGGAGCCTAATTTAAGTTTTACCCCCCAATTTTGGAGCTGCCGCCTTCTATATATATATTTTTTGTTTACAGTGCTTTATATTTGGTCCCATATAATTAATTTGCAAAGGTAATGACATATAGGCTACAGCGCCTTCTATATATATATATATATATATTTTGTTTTGTTTTACAGTGCTTTATATTAGGTCCCATATAATTCATTTGCAAAGGTAATGACATATACAGCAATGTAGTATGGTATATAAGAAACCTATAAAATACGTACTGTTAAAATAGATGGGCCTAATAACAGGATAACGCAAACGCTTGACTTATACAGAGTATTTCTATGTTCTTATATACCGGTATCTCCCTTATATTACATTTCAGCTCTTAATTGCATATACAGCAATGATGAATATGCTATAACAGACTTATTTGGCAAATAAAGATCGATAGGTGTTCCACTTAACTCCTTCTGTACCGGCGACGTCTTCTTTACATTATTCTGGCTACTAGTAGACGATTTTATTCAGTTTTTAAAGGGCTTCCAGCAATTAACAGGCTTCGAACTATCTCACCAAACCCTTTTCACTACCACAGATCCTTCTTAAACTGCACAAAATACTCTAAACATTGCTAGAATAAAATTAAGAAGACGTAGCCGGTACGGAAAGGGTTAAGATTGAATAACTCGTAGTCCGTGCTTTTGTAACTGGGTTACCTATATAATATTTACGGTTGTCTGTCTGTTCTTTATAGTCGGCCGCAGTTTTGGACCTGGGGAGCTGAAACTTTGCATGTGGGTGTCAATTGACCTGGGTCAGGTCATAGAGGGGTCCCCAGGGTGAAAGGGACAGAGAAAAAGGGCCGTTTGGGGCAGAAGGAGGCCTCCGATCGAAAAGGTGTATGGAACGAAAGTTGTTCGCAGCCCCCCAAAATGGGGGTACGGATGAGGTCAGATCCAAAATCGGAGGTCATTTAGCGGCCGAAATCGAGGTCGCCGTTTAATGAGGCACAGGGAGGTCGAGGCCGGTGTGGTAGTAGTGATTGATGATGGTGATTATGGTAGTAGTAGTGATGGTGATTACCCGGGAAAAGCCGGGTACCCATGCTAGTCTGCAATAATATGTAACGCACGATTTATATCTTTATCAAGGCCACCTATTTTTTATTTCACTAAGTGGAGTACTTCACTTAAATTGATGAACAGTTAAGGGGATAGTGCTTGATTTTTGGGCTACTTATGCATATATTTATTTAATTTTGAGTTTCTTCGCTAGTCCTCCTCCAAGCTTAAGAAAACACCCCCTATACCCCCTTTCAAGATATATTTGTACATTTTTCGGTTGAAAAATGTCCCGGCCGAAGGCCGATTCCTTAAAATATTACAGGCTCGCTATCGCTCGTCAGGAAAAAATCTACACGTAATCGGCACGAAAGGTCTTGATATTGACAAAGTAACGGGCGAAAGGTATAACAATCTCCAAACTAGTGAACGAATGTCCTAAAATTGCAAAACTAATGGTTATAAACAAGAGGGAGAAGGGGGTCCAGAAAAAGCGAGTAGCCTACCTTCCCCTTGAGTGCTTGCCTTCGCTTTCACTCGTGCAAGCTCTTCCATAACACGTGAGACAAACTGATGTTGTTATTGTTGTCATCTCTTCCACATACCTTAAGGGGGGGATGGGCGTATTTATATATGCTTATTTATTTACATTCGTATTAGTTTTTCAGTTTCCTTCCTAAACCTCCAACAAGCTTAAACAAAAAATAACACCCGAAGACCCCCCTTCAAGATAAACTTATACATTTCTCGATAGAAATGTCCCGGCCAAAGGCCGTTTACTACTAGGCTATAATGCAGGCTTGCTATCGCTCGCCAGGAAAAAAATCGACACCTAAATTGCACGAAAGGTCTTAACCCATTGAGTACCAGGGACGTCCTTTTCATCATATGCTGGTGACCATTAGACGATGTTATTCAGCTTGGGAAGGACCTCTAGCAATGATAAGGCTTTAAACTATCTCAACCAACCATTTTAACTAACACAGATCCTACCTAAGCTGCATAATGTCTTAATATAGAGCTAGAATAAAATATAACACGTCGCTGGTACTCAAAGGGTTAATCTTGACAAAGAAATGGGTCGAAAGGTCTTAATTAGTCAGTTTGGCTATAATAATCGGATACATCAATGTCGCTAGGAATCTCTTGCACTTAGAGGGATCCTATTTTCATACTAGTAGTATTAACTGGAAACAATATTATAATTTATAAGGGTTTGCATCATTAACCCCTTCATTACCAGTGATGTCCTTTACAACATATAGGCCTACTGGTAACTATAAGACGATTTTAGTCAGCTTACGAAGGACGTCTAGCCATTAAAAAGCTACAAACTATCTAAATTAATAATGTTTAACATATCCTTCCTAAGCTTCATAAAATCGTCTAACTTTAGCTAAAATCAAATACAAATGAAGTCACCGGTTATGAAGAGAAGGGGTTAATTATATATGAAATAATAGCAACATTTCAGTCAGGGGACATCTTGACGACGTATACAGACTAAACACACATAACAAAGCCACTCCAACAGCTTCCTCTCTCTCCAACACCCCTTCTCCCCTCTCAACACTCTTCTCTGAGCTAGTGCCGATACAAATGGCCAGTCCTGTATAGAATCGTGAGGTTCAGAGTCGTAAAAATTCCAGGACGAGCTCCATAGAAACTGAACTGAACTGAGTAGCTGTCCAATCTACTCGATACTCGTGAGATCAAGACTAGAGATAATCCTGCGAGTTATTCCAATACCACTGATGTTCGCTCATTTCCAGAGATTTCGGTACACGTTTTTTTTTTTCACGTATTCTTATCGCCCAATCAGATGGTGAGGGCGATGAGACAGAGAGGCTCCCTGGCAGTCCCCCAGTGGCCAGCGAGACGGAAGGTAACCACGGAGACCAAGACGCCATGTTTGGGGACGACGAACCTAAGCGTAACTACCTGGCCAAGATGCGGGGGTTATCTTGTTGTCAGATCTTCTTGTTGTGCGTCTCGTGCCTGCTGATCATCTTCAGCTTGGCTATGCTGTTCGGCTGCTACCAACCACTCGTCAGTTCTTTCATCATGCCTGTAAGTAGGACTCGCATGATTTGGTTACCTGTCTCGATAGCGTAATGCATAAGTGCGCGGAATTTCGGTGTGAGTATCTTAGGTTCGAGTCCTTGGAGTGCCACATGTATTTGTTGATTTCATTAATTGAGTTTAGAAATTAAGTTGGTTGGTGAAAAAAAAAAATATTATATATATTGCACAGTAGGCGTCTAACCTAGGTAATTTCGATTTAAGTTCCGCAGGTTTTGTAGTGGATATTAACTTGAACCATGGCTTTAAGAAGTAGAAACTGTGCAGTTACTGCTTCATAGTTTTGGATGTTTCAAGCCATGGTGGCGCAGTGGTAAAACACTTGCTCTCCCACTTAACTCTTGGGTTCAAATCCCACTAGTGAGCAGGGGAATTGAGGGACAAGGTTATCATGTCTCCAATTCAGGTACGTCGATCATTATTTCATATAATAGTTTTTATGACCCATAGGCTACATCATTCCTGTATAATATGACATTACCATCGGAAGCATTCAAGGACACTACTGCAAGACTCTTCTTCTTACCTCTGACCGGGTAGCCTTTAGGCTATCCTAGTGTTTACGGTAGCATTCAAGGAGACTAGTTTCGTGTCTCCTGTCTGCAGGAGGTGGATTCACTAACGGTCGTACGATCCGAAAACTCCCTTACCGTTCCCTTACGACTCGACGCTGGTATTCACCATATCTTGGTATTCTCGAAGCGTCGTAGCGGCCATATTTGATCGTCGGAAGCCCCTTTCGCAAAGGGTGGTCCAGACCAGAGATTGTGTATAGGAGATAGGAGTCTTCCTATGCATTCTATTAATAAAAATGTGCCTCTAAACGGTGCCAGTTACCCTTTTTCGATTTTTTTTCTCAGCGCCATCTATTGCAGGGTTACAGAACTACTCAACGTGAATAAATCTACGGATGTACCCTCCATTCTGTTTTTGTTTTTAATTATATATATATATTATTTATGTTTGACCAAAGTTTGAGTGTGGCTGTGTACTTCCAAGTTAGTAACTTCTATTACAATGTAAATACTTGTCTTCAATTGAGATTAGTTTTTCATATAGGCTACATTCATTGTTAATACATTTACAGTCAATATCAAATAATCATCAACAGCCTTCATGATCCATTGCAAACCATATCCTTATTCTCAAGGTCAACCACAGCCTCCTTACATCATTACGGAGGCTTGGTAATTAACCCCTTATATACCGACGACGTCTTTTGTTTTTATTCTGGCTCCTACTAATCGATTGTATTCACTTTAGGAAGAAACTTTAGCAATTATATAAGGCTTCGAACTATCTCAATCAACCCTTTTAACTACCACAGATCCTTTCTAAGCTGTATAAAATCGTCTACATATTGCTAGAATAAAATATAACTTACGACGACGACGGTACAGAAGGGGTTAATGGAGTATTGTTCACATTTCAGTGTAGGCAATACTTTGGAGTGCTTTTGCATATCAGTGTACTCTTAAATCATTGTATTCATAATGACTATGGCTGATATGGTGATAGCAAACAAGTTACATGAGTTTCTATAGACTACACGAGACACGTGTACACCATTGCAGCAAGGGAGAGGAACTGTCAATAAACAGACGACAGAAGTATTTTCCCGCGATAGGGGGAGCTATGCGCTACCGCCATCTAGTGCAGGGTTCCAGCCAAATCTGTAAATAATGGCCAACTACTATTAACACGGCTGATTTTCCAAGACACCCCTCTTAGGTATTCTTACTACAGTGAGTGAACTCTGGAACTCTCGCTCAATCAATCGTTCCCTCATCCTATGACTTGGACTGCTTTAAGCTTTGTGTGTCCAGGCATTTCGACTAAGTCTCTTGAATTTGGCTGTCACTCTTTTAACTTTGGGGGAGACACTCGCTACAGGCAACCTGTCGTTTGTCTCTTCCATAGGCCTACACACAGAAAAAGAAAAAAAACAAAAAGTTACCTTTGGTCCTTATTAGAAGTTCCCTTTAGTCTTGTCATTCTATAGTCACTGCTACCTTACTTGGATTTGTACTCCCACCTGTCACCTTCTTTGTTTGTTCTCATAACTTGCGTCCCACACTGCCTTCTTGTCCTATTGCATCCCCTTTCCTTTCCCTTCTTAACCAGTGTCACAATTTCTGGCTGCAGCCTCCACAAACCAACACCATCCACTACCCTACATGGCAGCACACCCACAGACACCAAGGAATATTAAAACACCCAGCACACGATATCACACATAACAAATACTGTCATCTCTCCCTCCCTGCCCACCCCAAACCAGCTTCCAGAAGCACATCTATACTCCTATCTCTCGCCGTTCCATCCAATCACTCAACAACAACATGTAGCTGCAGGCACGACCTCCCGAAATACATCCTTCCGAATCCTCCCTTGCTCGTGAGGACAGTCCACCTGGCCAGGTTAAGATGTGAGCACCATCCAGCTCTTCTGAGCTATCAGAAGAGACTGGATGGCTCTGTCGATGATACCTGCCCAGGATGTAACACAGCCCCATACCATTAAATACATCATAGAAAACTATTCCACACAATCACTTACGCCAACAACATAATCTACACTCCTTGAGAGCCTTGTGGGAAAGCCCGATCGTGGCCATGGCCTTCCTTTGGGACTGTTAGGCCAGACAGCCTAGGAAACGACAAAAACTAAGTGTCCTATAGAATCAACATGGCTCTGTTCTTAACCTCCCTACCCCCACCTCTCTCCCACATCTACCTCCCACCTCAAACCTTTACTTTTTGTTGGAATTATCCTCGGCCTTTTTTTTTTTCCTTAATTATTGTTTTACTCATGTTTTTTCTCCCATCTATCACGGCCATTTTTTTTTTTTTTTTTTTTTTTTTTTTTTTTTTTTTTTTTTGTAATAACTCGTGCTTGGTTATCTCGGCCTGAATTGATTATCCTCATTAGCTCTCTACCTGGTAACTGCATTTCGGAATTTGCTCAGAACCACGTAGATCCTCAAGTGTAGGCTACCCAGCAATTGATAATCAGAAATTTATGGGAGGAATAAGAGCGGTTATTTAATATATTTGCAATCCCTTTTGAGTCTTCCGAATAGACAGTTTAGGATTCTCACCCACCCTTGATTGCGTTATTCTCCACCATTATTTTTAACTCTGCTATTCTTACTCATCCACCGTGTCACTCTATCCCGTCCACCTAGGTTTACTATTCTCTCCTTTGCGCCTCAACTTTCCCTTTATAATTGTTAAGAGGCACAGTGCCTTGGGTGGGGCTTCGGTGTCCCGGCCGTTTCCGCACCCTCCTCAAGCTCCTCGTCTGGGAGTGGCTTCGGTCACCTGGGTATTCTTAGTGGTAAAGCAGGGAGAGTTCTGTGGGGTGCTCGGTTATGGCCTTGGCCTTGCTCGGGACCTGGGGAACAACAACACCTATTCTCTTATCTTGCAAATTAATTTCTCGTTCTGTGTTTATTTTATTGTTTATTATCCTCCGTTCATTGCGTTTTTCCTTCTCGATTGTTCTAAGCTGCGTACAATAGCTTGTCAGTAAGAATAAGGGGGAAAAATATGTAGCGTTACTGATAGTTTAATTTATTTTCTCCTACTAGCAAATGGTGATCAGCAACGGGACGGAGGCGTACGAGATCTGGAGGTCGACCCCTGTGCCCCTGTTGTTGAAGCTGTACCTCTTCAACCTGACCAATCCTTACGAGGTGGCCAACAAGGGGTACAAGCCCATACTGCAGGAGTGTGGGCCCTATGTATGGAGGTGGGTGCGGAGTTTTAGTCGTCCTTAATTAAGGGGAAGTATTAGTTTTGTTTCTGTACCCCCTTCTCCCTCATGTTTAGCCCCATTACCCCCCCCCCCCCACCTCCAAAAAAAAATAGGAAAAGTGGGGATTGGGCCTGAGTAAATAGATAGATAGTTTTGAGATGTTTGGCGTTTATCCCCATTAGTTTGGTGATTTTAAGACCCCCCCATTTATTTGTCAATATTAAGACGTTTACATTTTTTTCCTGGCGAGCGATAACGACTGTATTTTAGGAGTAACCGGCCTTGGGCTGGGACATTTTTCTATACAAAAATTAAAAATGTATCTAGGGGTTCTTTGGAATGGTGTTTTTTAAGCTTGATAGAGGTCTAGGAAGTAAACTAAAATACAATACGGGCTCGCTATCGCTCGCCAGGATGATATTCACGTAAATGGCACAAAAAGTCCTAATATTGACTAAGAAATGGGCAAAAGTCTTAAAATTTTAAAACTAAACATGATGGAGAAGGGGATTTGGGAAAACTCAAATACTGCCCCTTATTCTGTATATTTTGGCCAGAATCTTACACGGGGACACCTCGAAGACGTATACAGACTAATAACACACATAACAAAGCCACTCCAACAGCTTCCTCTCTCTCCAACACACTTTCTCCCCTCTCGACACTTCAGAAAAATAGGGAAAGTAGAATGTACATACGAGGTGCCGTTGTACAGGCTTATACCTCAATACCTTCACCTGACCTGACGTTTTCTTATGTTTTTCGTAACTTGTAGGTGGGTGGATAGTTTAGTCACCCCTTTTCTGTATATCTTGGACAACTTAAAAGTTTGCTTATGTTATTCGTAACTTATAGGTGGGTGGATAGTTTAGACACCTTTTATCTTGTATATCTTTGACGGAATCTTAACCCATTCAATACCGGTGACATCCTTCTAATTATATTCTGGCAAAGATTTGACGATCATATTTAGCTTAGGAAACGCCTGTAGCAATAGTATGGTTTCAAACTATCTCCACCAACCCTTTTAACTACCACAGATCTTTACTAAGCTGCATGATATCGCCGTGGTGGTCGAGTGGTGAGCACGCTCACGTGTGAATTTGCAAGACCCGGGATCGAATCCCTGCCACGGCGGACATTTAGTGGGTGTGGTAGTACGTCCTAGCATGTTTCACATGCTCGCACCCAGTCAGGGGACATCCTGACGACGTATACAGACTAACACACATAACAAAGCCACTCCAACAGCTTCCTCTCTCTCCAACACCCCTTCTCCCCTCTCTACACTCTTCAGAAAAATAGGAAAAGTAGAATGTAGATACGAGGTGCCGTTGCAAAGGCTTATCCCTCAATACCTTCATCTGATCTGATATAGCTAGAATGAAATATAACACGTCGCTGGTACTCAAAGGTTTAAGCGTTTGCTTATGTATTTTTTCTCAAACATTATTGACAATCCCTCATTGTAGACACTTTTATCATTCTATATTGAACCCAACCATTTCTCATTAGATAGTTAAGGGGAGGCTGACCTTTACCACCCCCAATTCACCCTGTATAAGAGATTTTGTTTTTGGCAGTATACCATTTTAATACCAATGGAAATGCTAAGACTCGCTGAAAAATTAATCACTATGTGCGCATGCGCGCAAATTTCATCGCTTTATATGTAAAAATATTCAAAACATCGAAAAATCATTCAAATTTCCCGGAATTTGTTATGACGTATCCTACAATCATCACCTACAACTTAGCGTGCTCGCTTTCCCATATTGAATAATTGAAGGTGATGAAAAATATTATATATATATATATATTATATACTGTATATATACAGTATACCGGTATGTATATATATATATATATATATATATATATATATATATATATATATATATACCTGTATATATATATACTGTATAGTATATATATATATATACACGTTTGTGGCGCAATATTAGACATAAAATAGGTCGATTCAGGGAACATAGCAGAGGAGCGGCCAGTTTGAGCACACCAAACCGGTGCCATATACTGTAGTCCCATATATAGTGTGTAGAAGGGGAACGAAGTAGAGCAATATACATTTTAGTAGTTTCAATTTGAAGTTACCAATATATGATTTCTGGAAATCACAGACGAAAGAAAAAAGGTATATTGTCTCAATTTGTTTGTGAGAAATGGTGTATACTGTACTCCTAAAATCACGTTTTCTACAATGTAGTTATTAGAGAAAACGATAGTAGCCAGACACTTTTGTGGTATACTATAATATATATATATATATATATATACACACACCTGTATATATATATATAATAATAATATACTATAATATAATATATAATATAGGTTGTGCAAATGGGTGAATTAGTATATATATATATATATATATATATATATATATATATATATATATATATATATATATATGTATATATATATGTATTATATTGGGGTGTTAGGGATGTCATATGGGTGTTTATGCCCTCATATGATATTCTCTATTGTTGAAAGAAGCATTTTAGACAAAAATACAAAACACATTTTTGTGGGGCTGGGTGGGTAAAATTTGGTTGGGAGGGCGGGGGGGGGGTTAGGGATGCGATATGGGTGTTGTTGTTGTTCCCCAAACTGCCTGGCCGAACAGCCCCAAGGCCATAACCGAGCGCCCCCACAGAACCCTCCCTGCTGACCACAATAAAGCCTGGGTGACCGAAGCCACTCAATGGCGGGGAGCTGAGGATGGTGCGGAAACGCCAGGGAAATCAAAGCCACACCCAGGGCCCTGTGCCCCTCAGTAATTATGAAGAGAAAGTGGAGGGGCAAAGGAAAAATGTGACACTTTGGCTTCCAGTAGATTGGGAGGTCAATCCACGGAAGAGACTTAGTCACTTGAGATCTAGAAAATATATAAGTAAAAGGAACAGTCAGAGTAAGCTATGGGTATGGCAGAGATCGCTCAGTACTCACTCTGATAGACCAGCCCTCCTACAGTATGTTGAAAGAAGCATTTTAGACAAAACAAAAACAATCGTGATATTTTGGCTTCGGGGTCAAATGAAGGGTCAGCCTCCCCTTAAGGGGGATGAGCGTATTTATTTGCTTAGACTTGCCCTAGACTTCCATTAAGCTTAACAAAAATAATATCAAAGATTCCCCTTCTAGATAAATTTGTAATGTTTTTGATAGAAAAATGTCCCGGTCAAAGGTGCTTCCTCCTCGCTATTGCCCGCCAGGAAAAAAAAATAGACGCTTAAATGGCACAAAAGGTCCTAATATTGAAAATAAAATGGGGTGGAAGGTCTTAAAATCGCCAAACTAATGAGCCGAAAGTCTTAAAATCTCAATACTAAAGGGGCATGAGGAAGAAGGGAGACCATGAAACCCCCCCCCCCCCCTTAAGGGATCAATTATTGAAATTGGTTTATATTTTGACTAAATCACAATATTCATTATGACTAGTCCATATCAGACTTCCAACCTCCTAACTCAAAAAGGACTTGAACAAACGAGCTGATATTTCTACCATTTGGGAAGAGTAGACTAGTAAAATTGTTGGGATATTTAAATCTAGTTTGCTCTAGTTCCCCTTGACATAAATGGAGATGGTTGGTTGGCCCCCCTTCCCCCTCACGTTTATCCCCTATTTTTCAGATTTTACGACTTGCGTCCCATTAGTTTGGCGATTTAAGACTTTTCGCCCCATATCTTTGTCAATATTTAGACCTGTCATGCTATTTAGGTGTCCTTTTTTTTTTTTCCCACGCAAGCGATAGTGAGCCTGTAATATAGGAAGAACAGGCCTTCGGCCGGGAAATTTTTCTACAGAAAACTTTACAAATTTATATAGAAGGGGGATCATTGGGATTTTTTTTAAGCTTGAGGGAGGTCTAGGGAGGAAACTAGAGACCACAATTTGTTACCCTTCATAAACAACCGACTAAACCCGTACTCCCCGTCCCCCAGAGAGCTACACGAGAAGCAGAATATAACGTTCCACTCCAACGCCACGGTGACTTACTACCAGCAGCGGTGGTGGATATGGGACCAGGAACTGTCCGGCGATAACTCCAGAGACGACCCCATCACCACCATCAATATTATCCCAGTGGTAAGTTTAGGGGGAGGGTTGGGGTTTGTTCTGGATTGTGTGAATGGTGCTGTTGGGTGCATTTGAGTGTATTGCATGTGTGTGTGTGCGTGTGTGAAGGAGGCGAAAGGCAAAGCGGTCTGAAAAAATCCCCCCCCCCAAGTTGAAAGAGTGATAGAGAGCGAAAATCAAGGTAATTCAGAGGTAATGTAGGTGTGTCGGAAAGAAGTATGGTGTGCTTAAGTGTAGTGAAACTAATAGGTGGAGGTGTTTGTAAGAGTTAGCTGGATTGCTCATGCTCTTGATTGTGTGATTGTTGCTGTTGAGTGCATTTGAGTGTTGTTGTTGTTGTTCCCCATGCTGCCTGGCCGAACAGCCCCAAGGCCCCGAGCAAGGCCAAGGCCATAACCGAGCGCCCCCACAGAACCCTACCCGCCGACCACAATAAAGCCTGGGTGACCGAAGCCACTCCATGGCGGGGAGCTGAGGAGGGTGCGGAAACGCCCGGGAAACCAAAGCCCCACCCAGGGCCCTGTGCCCCTCACCAATTATGAAGAGAAAGTTGAGGGGCAAGGGAAAAATGTGACGCTTTGGCTTCCAATCTTGGTAGATTGGGAGGTCAATCCACGGAAGAGACGCCGTCACTTGAGATCTAGAAAATATATAAGTAAAAGGAACAGTCAGAGTAAGCTATGGGTATGGCAGAGATTGCTCAGTTCTCACTCTGATAGACCAGCCCATCACCACATGACTAGAACCTAATCCTCTCAGCATCAGCTAGGAAAGGCCCTAGAAAGCCGCCTTTGGCGGGGGGATAGCTCCCCTATTTCAACCCTTTTCGGGGTTGGGCACCCGCCAGCATTTGAGTGTTGTTTATGAGTGTTGGGTGTTTGTTCTTGGTTGTGTTATTGTTGTTGTTGGGTGTTTGTTGTTGGTTGTTTGTTCTTGGTTGTGTTATTGTTGTTGTTGGGTGTTTGTTCTTGGTTGTGTTATTGTTGTTGTTGGGTGTTTGTTCTTGGTTGTGTTATTGTTGTTGTTGGGTGTTTGTTCTTGGTTGTGTTATTGTTGTTGTTGGGTGTTTGTTCTTGGTTGTGTTGTTGTTGGGTGTTTGTTGTTGTGTTGTTGGGTGTTTGTTCTTGGTTGTGTTGTTGTTGTTGGGTGTTTGTTCTTGGTTGTGTTATTGTTGTTGGGTGTTTGTTCTTGGTTGTGTTGCGTGCATTTGAGTGTTTGTGTGTTGGTTTGCTCTGGATTGTGTATATTTTGCTGTGGGGTGCATTTGAGTGTTGGTTGGGAGTGCGTTGGTTGCTGCTCGTTTCTGAGCCCGGTTAACCCTTTCTGTTGCCGTTGGGTGCATTTGAGTGTTGATTGGTGCATTTTGGGAGTTTACTCTTGATTATAATGTAGTTGTTTGGTGCATTTGTGTGTTTGTGAGAGTTGGTTGCTGCGTTTTGGGGGTTTGCTCCTGATTATAATGTTTTGTGTGTGCTGTGTGTGTGTGTGTTGTTTTTGTGTGTTACTTGGGAGTTTACTCTTGGTTATATGATTGTTGCTATTGGGGTCATTTGAGTGTTGTTTGTGAAAGATCATTCACAGATTCGGTTAGCACATATTTGAAGAAGATTGATAAAGAGTTTTAATGTTGTGCTTGCAATGTATATCATGAGAAATTATTCATACTATATTTTAAAAAGCGGAAGGGTTCATATGTATTACATAAGGTGTGTGTTTGTTCGCAGACAACTTTACTCTTCCACTGTCATTTCCAGGTATCTACCACCTTATCTTGACAATCTCCATGCGTTTCGAACAGGCCATTCCTATAAAAAATAGTTTGGTTTATTTTATGTTGGAGTTCATGTTCCTCTAGACTTCACATAAATGATAAAGAAGTTAAGGGAATATTTTTATATATTTATTTATTATTTTTAGTTTCCTCCCAAGACTTCCAAGCTTTAACACCTTACGAGCGGCCTATGCGGTTTATTTATATGTACCGCCCAGCGGGGTGTTTTTAGCCAAAATAGGGCTGTTTACGTGATCATTTTCATGCCTAAATAAGACCCAGAACGTAAAACAAGTACCTATCCCTGAAAGGGCATAAACAGAGCTTTCGAATGACACCATAACGATCCTTTTATGATGGCTAGTTTTCTTGCAATAACCGTGCAACGCGAGTGCAAAAAGCATGTAATTCGGTACTTTCCCCATATAATTCAGTATGTAGCGAGTGAGAGAGGGAGGAGGGAGCTGAGATTCGTGTCAGTAGGTTCGCCGCGGTGGTCTGGAGCAGTCATACGCTCGCTAGTCTCCTGCCACCACTTGTCTCTCTCTCTCAGCAACATTACGTGCTGAAATTGCCACTCGACCTATGTCGAGCGCCGCCACATAGTCCAGCTTTATTTAACTCAACTTATGTGGTGAGCCGCTAATTAAGGGTTAAAGAATACCAACAAGGCCCCTTTCGAGAGATATTGTTAATTTTTCGGTAGAAAAATGTGCAGCTTCTTGCTCTGTACAGGGGCACAGTGCGTCCATGTATTGAGTATTGTTCACATGTGTGGAGAGGATCCTCTCATACTGCACTTCTAGACAAAGTAGAAAAGAAAGTCTTCCGCCTCATTAACTCACGTCCACTCACCAATTCTCTGCAGCCTCTCTCTTCGCTGCAATGTTGCATCTCGCTATTCTACCGCTATTACAATAATCGGTGTTCGTCAGAGCTCTCGGTGTACATAACACCCACTCTTCATAAAGCACACTGCACCCATCTTGCAGCACAATCCCACCCCTACTCTGTGCAATTCGCCAACCCAAGAGTGCATTTCTGTTACTGTTATTATAATTATTGTTAATATTATTTTAGTCGTTAATATTATTAATATACTGTAGTTGTTTTTGCTAATTATAATTTATTGTAGACTGTGGCGTGGACGTTGCGGAACAGCAGCACCTGGACGCATTTTGGTGTGGAAATGGTGTTCAACAGCCTAATGGAGGAGTCGGTCATCAACACCACCGTCAACAACCTTCTCTTTGAGGGCGTGGAGGTCAGGCATACAAGATCGGTTCTTTTCGATTTTCCTCTTGTTTCACCATAGTTAGAGCTGGTGTGGTGCGGTTACCGCAGGTGTAAGTGCTTCAGGGGAATTTGAGTCTGTTGAATTACTCACCTGATAATATAGATTGTGAATAAATGTTGCTACTTGGGCGATACGGTTTCCGCTGGAGCAGGCACTGAAACTGGCTACATTACTAGTCAGAAGCAGCTGGGGGAAGTTCAGAGAGATGTTGCCTCTAATGAAGGGACTCTCACTTCATCTTAAGGTAAGGGTGTATGTTTAGTGTGTTATTAGTGCAATGACCTATGCCTCCGAGACGTGGCCGGTTAAAATGCAAGATATTAATATAATGGAACTGAATGAAAAGAGAATGAGATGGATATGTGGGATTAAACTTGGGGATGAGGTGTCGAGTGAGGAACTAAGAAGTTTCTTGGGAACTAGAAGTATTGGTGAAGTGCTGCGCACGAGCAGACTTGGTTGGTTTGGACACATGGATGATCAGAACTGAGTGAAGAAATGCCAGACTGAATGTGGGGGGAACTACGCGTAGAGGTAGACCTAGAAAGGCGTGGGATCAGATACTACGGTCCAATCTTAAAATAGAACTTGACAGAGGCAGTCTAAAACATGATCACCTGGAGTGCCACCGCTTAAGACGTAAGTCAGATACAAGGGCAGGAAGACCCCCATTGAGATGGAGAGACTGTGTAAGACAAGCTTTGGATGATAGAGGAAGGACTATAGATCAGGCGAAGGAAGTGGTAATAAACAGGAATGAATGGAGAATGCTTGTGAATAGTTGAGTGAACACGTGGTCATTTGGGGGAAGGGGTCGGACGCAAGTTGGACTAGATAATAGTCCATCAGGCGCCTGGCCCGGGGAGACGATTAATATGAAGGGTGCGCCTGGAAGTGTGGTGGGCGGGCTTGTGGCTTTGGCTCCGCTGCATGTCTGCCTGCCGAGATCGGAGCCTCTCCGGGTGGTCGGGGGCCGGGGGAGTGCTGGAGCGACCTTGGTGACCCTGGTCTCTGGGTGTTCTCCTGGGTGACCTAGATGCGTGTGAATTTTGTGTTTTGGCTGTGTTTGTTCGTTGTTCTGTCTTGTGTTTTCCCTGTTCTTGCTCTGTCTTGAGTCGGCCACCCCCAAGAAAATAAAAACAAAAAAATAATAAAATAGAGTAAAATAGAAAATAAAAATAAAAATGGGAAAAGTGGGGATTGGGCCTGAGAATATTCATATAGGACTTAAGACTGAAACCACACTCTCTGTGGATGAAATGGTCTTTAGAGGACATGGGTCGCTTTTCTGGTCCCCTTTCTCCCTCATGTTTAGCCTGATTAGTTTTCACATGTTAAGATAGTTGCCCCATTAGTTAGTCGATTTTAAGACCTTTTGCCCCATTTCTTCAATATTTAGACCTTTTGTGCTATTTAGGTGTCTATTTTTTCCCTGGCGAACGATAGCGAGTCTATAATGTTGGAAGAATTGACCTTCGGCCGGGACATTTTTTTACCGAAAAATTTACAAATTAATCTAGAAGGGGGATCCAATGGATGTTTTTTTTAAATTTTATGGAAGTCTAGGGAGGAAACTAGAAAAATAATGAATACATGCCAAAATAATGAATACATGCCAAAATCGCCCAAAAAGTGAACCATCCTTACCCTTAACCCATGAACTGCGCAAAACTGCAAAAAAAAAATAAAAAATAAAAAAAAAAAAAAAAATTGAGGGAGGGAGGGAGGATGGGGGGTATAAAGAGGGGATGACTGGACGATGTGGTATGGAAAGCTACTACTTTGTGTCTCCCAATTTTGAGATATTTCTGGCACTGGCATGGTATTTGAAGGGGATTTTATACATTAACACGGCAAGTGCTAAGCCCCTGTAGTATACACCACACCCCTGTGCTGAGGTATTCTGATTCATTCCTCACTAAAATTGTTAATTTACCATATATATAATTAATACCTATCCATATGCGCCTATTCTACTTTAAGTATGAACATATGAACATGGGAAAGCAATAAAACAAGTGGTAACAGTAATTGGCTGGTGAAAATTGAATAATTTAGCCCCGCGGTCGTAATCTGGCCTTGAGCAGTGACAGACTAACGTGTCTCGCTTGGCACTGAGAGACAAAAGGTGGACTCGGACTGGCTTGGAGGGTCGGAGTTACACTCCTCCACCCTCCTCCCTCTCTCATACTTGTCCTTCCACGAAAATACTCGATAAATATAGGGAATAATAGAGAAAATACCTGATAATTGAGGAGGGGGGAAAAGGGGGGGGGGGAGACACATGTGTAGGAAGGGTAGCAAGTAATGAAGGGAAATTATCTCGCCTAAACACAATATTTTTTGGGTTTTAAATGTTTTTTTTTTTTTTTTTTTTAGGCCTAGGATCTTAGGGGTCTTCCAGCAGTTGCCCATTAAAACCTCTCCAGTCTTCCAGCAGTCCATGGTTTAAGGGGAGGCAGACCGTTTTTCTGGACCCCCTTCTCCCTAATGTTTAGCCTCACTAGTTTTGAGATTATAAGACGTTCGGCCCATTAGTTTGGCGATTTTAAGACCTTTCGTGCCATTTAGGTGTCTATTATTTCCTGGCCAGCGATAGCGAGCCTGCAATTTTAAAAGGAATCGGCCTTCGGCCGGGACATTTTTCTACCGAAAAATGTACAAATTTATCTTGAAGGGGGGATCTAGGGGTGTTTTTCTAATTTTGATGGAGGTCTAGGGAGGAAACTAAAAAAAATTATGAATAAATGAATTAATAGACCAAACAAACGGTCTGCCTCCCCTTAAAATACTGTGCCTTCCGTAAGACTCAAAGCAGCCTGTGGGCTAAACTTGTATGATTGTGGGTGGTCATGCTATGGGAGTTTGGAAGTGTTGACATCACACTTTGCACAAAACTGTAGAATGAGGAATTGTCATGGAGTCCATCGAGTGTGTGTTTTATTTCTCATTCCTTCATTACTTTCAGTGAAACATTATATAATAAAACTAAAAAACAAATCTACAAATCTTCCTTAACCCCCTCAGGACCCCTTATTGGACTGGGTGCAAAATGATGTGATCCCGCCGACTGGCAAGTTTCACGACCTCCTTCCGCTTATGGGGGGGATTGCTGGACTTGCTCAGTTTGACAAGTTCGCCTGGTTCTATAAGGTAAGCTTTATTATAATTATTGCTTTATATTATAGAGCATTAAGTGATAATTAGAAAGGATATCACTATCAAATTAGGCTGTATTATAGGGTCGAATATATCAAAAACTTATAACTATTTTACAAGCACCATCGTGTTCTTGACATATTTTTCTACTTCATGCAAGTGTTTTCAGCTCTGGTAAATTTCAGAAAGTAGCTAAAAACCTGCCAAATATTTAAGTGAATAAACTATTACTGTGCTTAATTTGTCTTAAATCCTCATTATTCATATAAGTTTCTTTGTATTATAATTTTAAAAATACAAATAGTTTTTACTATCTATTCTGCATTTATTGAGGTATTATAAAAGGCAATGTATGCAATGGTTGTGGAGTTATTGTTTGTAATAAGAAATAATCCATTATGCGGTTCACACAGACTACCGTTTAGCTATACAAATATATGGAGAGGCAGCGTTACCAATGTCTGGCAAGTGGGTAACCCAATTCTACACCACCCTGTGGAAATTCCCGGCGCGACCGAAGCTGCTCCAAGGACCCGTGCCCCCAGGGAGGGGGCCCGCACTCTTCAATCTGTACATGCACGATATAACTACACCCAATACGCCCCAAATAAACTTAGCCTCCTATGCAGATGACATAGCACTCACATGCACACACCATGACCCAAAAAGAGCAACAGATCTCCTTCAACCCTATCTCAACACACTACATGGCTGGTGCACTACAAACAGACTTAATCTAGCCCCAGCCAAATCCACCGCAACCCTGCTCACAAGCTGGACAGGAGAACACTAATACATCCCTCAACTCACCATAAACAACACACCCCTAACACATACACACACACCCAAAATCCTAGGAGTAACATATGATACTCATATGACATTCAAACAGCACACCACAAACATTAAAAAGAAACTGACACCCAGACTTAACGCCCTCAGGTCACTTGCTCACACAAAATTTGGACACAACAAAGAAACTACCACCACAGTATATAAACAATACATAAGATCAGTGATGGAATACGCAAGCCCAGCCTGGGCTTCTAACCTAGCTGAAACACATCATAAGACCTTACAGACTATTCAAAACAAAGCCCTGAAGATCATTACAGGCTGCACAGCTACTGCACCCACAGATCACCTACATCAAGAAACCAAAATCCTCAAAGTCAAAGACCATCTGGACATGAGAGGCACTCAATTCCTGGCAGCAGCCTCCACGAACCAAGACCACCCACTAAACTACATGGCAACACACCCACAGACACCAAGAAATATCAAAACAGCACACGGTATCACACACAATTATTGTCCTCTCTCCCTCCCTGCCCACCCCGAACCAACTTCCAGAAGCACATCATACTCATATCTCTCGCCGATCCATCCACTCACTCAGACAACACGCAGCTGCATGCATGACCTCCCGAAATCCATCCTTCCGAATCCTCCCTTCCTCGCGAGGACAGAGTCCACCTGGCCAGGCTGAGATGCGGACACCATCCAGCTCTCCTGAGCTATCAGAAGAGACTGGATGACTCCGTTGTCGACGCCTGCCTGGGATGTAACACAGCACCCCATACCATTAAACACATCATAGAAGACTGCATTTCACACAACCACTTACGCCAACAACACAATCTACACTCAATGAGAGCTCTGTGGGAAAGCCCGATCGTGGCCATGGCCTTCCTCAGGGGCTCGGGGCTGTTCGGCCAGGCAGCTTAGGGAACAACAACAACAACACCACCCTGTACAGACTATTATAAGTGAAGTAATGTTTTTCCGAAATTAACCCCTTTAGGAACTATGTCTATTGCCTGACGCCGTGATTCCCGAAAGGGTGGCCTCCTTTTCACATTTTATATTTGATTATATTAGACGATTTTATGCAATTTAGGAAGGATATCTAGTAATCAAAGGGGTAAACACTATCTCCTCTAATTCTTTAGCTCCAACAAGTTACCCTATCTGAATAAAATAGTCTGAGCCAGAATACGCTGTCAAAACGCGTCTTGATCCTCAAAGGGTAAACAGTTCACAAGCATTATTTTTACTACAGTAAACTTCCGTTAATCCGAAGGGCAGCGGACCGGCCCTCGTTCGGATTAGTGGATTTTTCGGATTATCGGACTTTACCCCTATGAACCTGTGTATGACGAAAACATTGAGGCATTAGGCCACCCAAATGACACAATGGTGCACACACACATATCATATGTTCATGAAATCACTTCAAAAGTTTACCATTGTCATTGTAGCCTATTACCTACTTCAAAACATTCAGATTAATGGTCAAAGGAATCTGCTGATATAAAAGTCTTCTTCTTCTTCCGTCTACTAGCGAGTTTGTCTTGCTCTTGAAGATCAGATCAGATGTGGTTCGGGAAGTAATGCCTTAACAACGGCACTTCCCTGAGAGGTTCTTGTAATTTTCCTTTTGTGATTTTCCTTTTGTGACATGCTCTGTTATATTATATTGTATTGAAAGCACCCTTGTCTTGTTGTCTTGAAAGCACCCTTGGGACGCTCCGATCACTGAACTATAAATAGTAGCGTATCGGAACGTCCAAAGGTGCGTTTTCAAGCTCAAGACTAATACGTCCAAAGGTGCGTTTTCAAGCTCAAGACTGAATGCGCTTGCAGAAAATGCGGTGCAAGCCAGTAGTGCATTGGAGCGTCCCAAGGATGCGTTCAAGAGCAAAACAAACTCTCTAGCAGACGATGTGGAAGAAGAAGAAGAAGAAGAAGGTGTTTACGTTTATATCAGTAGCTTCCTTTGACCATTAATCTGAATGTTTTGAAGTAGGTAATAGGCTACAATGACAATGGTAAACTTGTAAAGTGAATTCATGAACATATGATATGTGTGTGCTCCATTATGTGTCATTTGAGTGGACTAATGCCTCAAAAAGGGGACTTTGGGACTTCTTGAAATTCGGACCATCGGGTGAATTCGGATTTGGCCTCAAATTGAAAAATTCGGACTATTGGGAGATTCGAATCATCGGTCGTCGGATTAACGGACTTTTACTGTATATCTTTATCAAGACTTTAAGTATTTCGGGAATGGAAGGCTTTCTCTAATGCAGTTCGTATTTCTGTTGTTGTTAATTATCTATATATTTTCCAGCGTAACATGTCGCTGGAATATGATGGCCTCTACAACATGAAAACAGGCAGTGATAACATCGCAAACTTAGGTGAGAATTATTTCGTTGGGTATGTCTCTAGTGTTGAAGGATTACCAAGCAAAATATTTGATCAGGAAGACTGTCTAAAATCACATATTAAATTTAACCCCTTCAGTACGATTAAGGGGACAGTGGTTATTTTTGGGGGTCTATTTATTTATACAGTATATTCATATATTTTTTTAGTTAACTCCTTCGACCTCCATCAAGCTTTAAAAAAAACATCCATTAGATCCCCCTACGAGATTAATTTGTACATTTGTTGGTAGAAAAATATTGACACATGGATGGGGGTAAACGTCTTAAAGCAGTAGGCCGAATGGGGCCGAATGGATAAAAGCCAAAGAGAGAGGGAAAGAAAGTGGAAAAAAAAGCGAGGTGGCCTCCATTAAGTGAAGTGTCTGCAAGTTATGACACCAGAATGTATATATGTAATTGATCTTCGGCTCCCTTAACCTAACAAGTGCGCATGGGGGTAATTGGAAACATCCCCCTGTGCTGACGTATTTGAGGTGTTTCCGTCACTAAAATATTCATTGTGCCATTAATAGCATTAATACTTATCCATATGCGCCTATTATGGGTTGATTATAAAGGTATTAACCTGAAACAACAATAAAACGAGTGAAAACAGCGTTTGGATGGTCAAAATCGGAGATATAGCCCGCGAGTTGTATAATGTATGGGTGAGGCAAGCTGCTTTCCCGCCAATTTCCCCCAAGGCCACTGAGACACAGTCGATCGATACTCTCTCTCTCTCTCTTGCATTCGCTTGCTATCAGTGATGACCACACCCTCCAACCGGATTTCTAATGTTAGCACGAAAATAAACCTCAGAATAAGGGAATAACAGGGAAAATAGGTGATAACTGAAGGAGAGGAGGAAAGTGGGGAAGGAGGGGAGGTAGAGGACTGAGATTTTGCATGGCCCAGGGGCCAAAAAAAAAAAAAAAAAAAAAAAAAAATCGATGTCAAAAGTTGATTTTTGTTTTCACTCACTCTTAAGAGTCTCCCCGCAGTCCGCCGGGGGAACTCTTAAGAGTCTCCCCGCAGTTCCCGGGTTAAGTGAAGTGTCTGTGATTTATGACACCCGAATGTCTATATGTAATTGATCTTGTTTTCTCTCAGGCGTTATAGATTGGTGGAACAAGGAGCGAGCGACTAAGTTCTACCAGCCGCCGTGCAACAGTGTCAAGGGCTCAGCGGGAGAAATCTTCCCACCCAACTTGCAGAAGGACAAAGTGGAGCTCTACAGTTCTGACCTTTGCATGTAGGATATATTTTAGTTTGTTTGTCTTGTTATATATTGCCATTAGCTCATTGATGCTAAATAGAGTTGTAGGAAGCTCACCAGATTATCTTGATAGTTTAGAAGGACAGTAGCTCATTTCATGACCTTTTTTAAATTACTAATTTGCTTGGAGGGTGAGGAAGGAAGTTTCTGGTAAGTAAGGGCTCTCCTTGTTCACTATACATTACTTCACTGTAAACCAGTGTATTTCTCTGTGTCAAGCACAAATTGTTTCTAGTATTAGCCTATGTGAGTTGCAGTTGGGATATGTGTACATGCTTAGATTGATATGCAGGATTCGAAGTTGCATAATAAATCGTAGGCAATGTCCACCATTCTTTTAACTGCCTTCGTGGTGTCATGCATAAGGTGTTGGTATTCGGTGTGAGCGTCCTGGGTTCGAATCCACGGACTGCCACATGTGTTTGTAATATTTCATTAATCGATTTTAGGAGTAGAGTTGGTTGTTGGATAGAACATAATAATTGATATTGGTCCAGGAGTAATTTATCGAGAGGCCTTCCCTAGTGGTTAAGGCCCCATTAATTGCTCTTTCCATTCACATATGCATAGCCTACGTGAGTTGCAGTTGGGATGTGTGTACATGCTTAGATTGATATGCAGGATTCGAAGTTGCATAATAAATCGTAGGCATTGTCCACCATTCTTTTAACTGCCTTCGTGGTGTCATGCATAAGGTGTTGATATTCGGTGTGAGCGTCCTGGGTTCGAATCCACGGACTGCCACATGTGTTTGTAATATTTCATTAATCGAATTTAGGAGTAGAGTTGGTTGTTGGATAGAACATAATACTGTAATTATACCATGATAACTGTTTGACGATACTGGTTGTTAACAGGTGTAAGTTAGGGTATGCTACCTAACAGTGCTCGCACAGAAAGCTACCATTTAGCATGCTCCAAGCTATCTAGACATTATAATGTAAAACTTGCAAAATAAACAAACCAAAACTGGGACGACACAAGATAAACGCAAAGAAACTAATCAAAATCGCTATGTGAAAATAACACTTAAGATAAATTTTGAAATAAAAGAACAGAGGTGATGGAGCTGGGGGCTCCCAAATAACTGCTGTATTGCAGTTGGTGATTCTCCTCTAAGTCTGCCCCAAAGAGTTGTTGTTGTTGTTCCCTAAGCTGCCTGGCCGAACAGCCCCGAGTCCCTGAGAAAGGCCATGGCCACGATCGGGCTTTCTCACAGAGCTCTCATTGAGTGTAGATTGTGTTGTTGGCGTAAGTGGTTGTGTGAAATGCAGTCTTCTATGATGTGTTTAATGGTATGGGGTGCTGTGCTACATCCCGGGCAGGCGTCGACAACGGAGTCATCCAGTCTCTTCTGATAGCTCAGGAGAGCTGGATGGTGTCCGCATCTCAGCCTGGCCAGGTGGACTCTGTCCTCGCGAGGAAGGGAGGATTCGGAAGGATGGATTTCGGGAGGTCATGCCCCAAAGAGTGATTCCTTTGGGTGAACAAGGTTTACTAATGTACAGTATGCAGTATAAAAGTCTTGAAATAAATATTTTTTTTATTGTAGACTTTTAATCTATTTCTCTCTGAAGCTTACTTTTGTGATTATTGCATTTTAGGTTTAAATTTAATTAAAATTTATCGCACTTAATTAATTCTTAAGCAAATAAGAAAAAGGCATTCGATTCTGTCATCATGTCAACTTTTTCACTTCCTCAGGAGTGCCACCCTGTACTACAAGGAGGAAGCCAACGACATCGGTGTAATGGGGTACCGGTACTGGGGCAGCAACCACACTTTTGCCAACAGCTCGGTGGTCCCAGGGAATGAGTGCTACTGCGTCAACGAGACCTGCGCCCCTACAGGTTAGATGCTATGCCAATGAGTGGCTTGATTATGATGTGTACTTCACCTTCTCAGTACGAGGACGGACGCATATATATATCTTATTAAAGCTATCGGTAATAGACTATTTCACTAGAAGTCCCTGAGGGTTCCCGGACAAGTCAACCAGTCGGCCATTTCAACCAGTAGATCTTAACCAGTGCCAAATATACCAGGGATCACTAAATCTGTACCAAATTGAAGCCCTAACCTAACTCGGCCTGACCTAACTTAACCTAACTGTATTGGTTGAGTTGACACTGGTTGAGAGCTACTTGTTGAAATGGTCTACCGATTGAGTTGTCCGGTCACCGTCCCTGAGGAATATGGTTAGCACTATAGGCCTATTTATTATTTCTTCAGCTTCAAGTCTTTCCTAACCTGAATATAATTGTCCACTGATAGGCAGAATAAAGGACAAAATGTATAATGAAAGGGTTAATAAATGAAAAGATCTATACACAGGCTCCAAACATGGTGGCTAATTGTTTTCCCTTAGTCAGTTTTCATAAATGGATTTGACATGATGAACCTATGCCATTTCAATTTGGTTCAAAGGTTCACTAGTTTTGGCCTTAATGCATGTCTGACAACAATATAAAACCTGACCTCCCTTGAATATAATAAGTGGTCTTATTTATATCTACCAAGAATCATCCTTCTCCTCCTGTAGCACTTAACTTGATTAGCCATTAACATTTTAATTTATATAATGGTTTAAGATGTGGCAAACAAAATATACAGTATGTGCTGAATAACCACTTTTAGGTCAACTCAAAGTAAAATGGTAATATAACATGTTGAAACACTAAAAATCAAAGACTGCATTTTTTTGTTTAGATTAAGTAGTAAATATTGTAGATTATATTCACTAGACTTTAAATGACCTTGACGAACGCCCAACGTTGGGTGTTTAAATTTAGAGACTCCTGGACAACTTTACCTAATCTTAACCAGAGCAAACTCCCTTTAACCCTCCTCTAGCGGGTGCTCTGTGGCCGTTTTGGGCCTTTCTGGGCCGTTCTGACTGCTATATCAACCATCAGTATGAAAGGAACTGTATTGCGCCGAAAACTAGGTGGAAATCGCTACACAATGACGCCACATACAGCTACGTAGCACTCGTGGAGCACTGACAGTGTTACCTCGAAGATGGAAGTTAGCTGATTTTGCTACCTTGCTCACTTTTAGCGAACTATTGGTTACACTGTCATCCTCACGCGCGGTGGGGGAACTGGAGTTAGTGTGGGCCGGGAGGCCACAGATGTCGGACGTATGGATCATTACTATCCCACCCATTTTCACTCTATTTCCACCCTTTTTTCACCCGTTTTTTGCCAGTTTTTTCAACTCGACTTATGTGGTGAGCCGCTTTTTAAGGGTTAAAGTCCTTCAGTAACCTAAAACTAACCTAACCTAGCAATACAGTACTGTTAAAGATTATGCAGTCTGAGATCTGCTAGCTAGAATGGCCCATTGGTTATTATCCAGTCACTATTTAACCCTTTCGCGGAACAGTACGCGATTTGCACCCTTTCTGATGATGCATTTTTTACCACCATGCGCTCCCTGCTCAAGAGCTGGGCTAGGGTGGGTGCCCTAATGATCAGGGACTTCAGTGAACAATTGACACAGATTGCTAACCGCGCCGTTCACTAACACTGGCGTCTGCCATTAACACACTGGCCGGCCCGAGACCCGAACAATCGATCTCGTAGTTTGCAAGCGAGTGCTCTACCAATTGCGTTACAGCCTTTGGCTGAGATACTTTAAAGCCTTTGTGACTATCAGGTGTTTAGAAATCTTTAGTTTAGTTACTTCAATCTCTACAGTTGTCTTTGAGCAAGCTGTGGGCAGAAAACTAATTTGGAGAAGTAATTATGAGATTAAGACCATTCTAATTCTGAATACTAAATGGCAACCTCCAGTGCATGAAAGGGTTAAAATAATGTATCTTTCTCGCAGGCCTCCTGAATGCCGAGTCATGCCGTATGGGAGCGCCGGCCTTCATCTCCTTCCCTCACTTCTTCAACGCCGACCCCTTCCTGCTGGACGGTGTGATTGGTCTGCAGCCCAACGAGTCCAAACATGCCTTTGTTATGGACATCATCCCGGTAGGTTTGAGGCTCACTATCTCTCGCCAGGAAAAAATACACTTTACCCTCCAGCCCCGGCTATGTATTCTATATATATTCCCCGAAACCTGGGTGTTTTGGCCGAAAAACGTCTAGCCTAGTCTACCGTATCTTTGTTATTCTGACTGCTTCCGTATTTCCGCGCATCCCCAAGCATAGCTGTGTTTCTCACCTGTAGAATGGCGTTAAGTAGAGCTCTCTAAGTCAACTGGTTCAGTTGTGATGATGATTTCATTGGAGATAACTTTATGGCAAAAACAGCCACTTTACACTACTTTTCGATACTTAACAACAACATACAGGCACACACGAACAAGCGACGCTCTCCTTCTTGTGGCCGGAGATGCGGGGCGTCGGTCCAGCCGGCTGTTGTTTACATGCGTCGGACCGACGCCTCGCACACCAAGCTCACAGGCGTTCAACCACTGGGCGTTAAAGAGCCCTTCCGGGCAGCTCTGGTATGCTTTTTTATGGGCGTTCAAGAGCCCTTCCGGGAACGAAGGGTTAAAAATCGCTCGCCATGAAAAAAATAGACGCCTAAATGGCACGAAAGGTCGTATTAACCAAACTTGACTAATTCCTTTAACGTGACGATAGTGCGTTGTTATATGTGCGATTAGTTTGCTTGGGAAACAGATTAACTTGCTCATGTAGTAATGTACACCCTATGTGGTGGATTGTGTTCTTTTATTTAATAATTTTCATTTTAGTAAGCGTTGTTTCCACATAGCGATTTTGATAATTTAATTTGACTTTATATTGTCCTTGTCCGAATTTTGGTTTGTTTAGTTTGCAAGTTTTACATTTTAAAATGGGGTGAAAGGTCTTAAAATCACCAAACTAAAAGACCTATGGGAGGTGTATTGCCATCTCCATACCTAACAAATGCTTTGGAAACTATTATAGATTAAGGAGCACGTTGTCTGTGTACTCGGTATCTAAAAGTAGCAACATATTTTTGTGTTCATCAATTTACGCTAAAGTTTTCACTATGGTAAGGTTTGAAAATATAGGACCTTAAACCCCTTTCAGTTATACTTTGAAGTATGTTTTATTATTAGTGGTACACTAACTCAAAGAATAACTAGAGTAATTGAGCTGACACTTCTATAATTTGGGATGAGTCTGCCATGGAATAGGTGTGGTAATTTATTGTATAGCCCATTTGCTCTAGTCTTTTTGAGTTACAAAGGGTAGAGTTAAATTTGTTTGGCCTACTTATAGTGAATACACTATACAACCAGATGATTATACTGGATTAAAAAGGACCTCGAGGAATCAATGGGTTAAAGACTATAAGGGAGAGCGGTGATGGTTCGGACAGTGGGATGGTTCGGACATTTCCTGAGAAATTTATGAGACCTAAGGCCGCGAGAGTTTGTTTACTTTAGTTGTTGTTGTTGTTCCCTAAGCTGCCTGGCCGAACAGCCCCGAGTCCCTGAGGAAGGCCATGGCCACGATCGGGCTTTCCCACAGAGCTCTCATTGAGTGTAGATTGTGTTGTTGGCGTAAGTGGTTGTGTGAAATGCAGTCTTCTATGATGTGTTTAATGGTATGGGGTGCTGTGTTACATCCCGGGCAGGAGTCGACAACGGAGTCATCCAGTCTCTTCTGATAGCTCAGGAGAGCTGGATGGTGACCGCATCTCAGCCTGGCCAGGTGGACTCTGTCCTCGCGAGGAAGGGAGGATTCGGAAGGATGGATTTCGGGAGGTCGTGCATGCAGCTGCGTGGTGTCTCTGAGTGAGTGGATGGATCGGTGAGAGATATGAGTATGGATGTGCTTCTGGAAGTTGGTTCGGGGTGGGCAGGGAGGGAGAGAGGACAATAATTGTGTGTGATCCCGTGTGCTGGGTGTTGTTTTGATATTTCTTGGTGTCTGTGGGTGTGTTGCCATGTAGTTTAGTGGGTGGTCTTGGTTCGTGGAGGCTGCTGCCAGGAATTGAGTGCCTCTCATGTCCAGATGGTCTTTGACTTTGAGGATTTTGGTTTCTTGATGTAGGTGATCTGTGGGTGCAGTAGCTGTGCAGCCTGTAATGATCTTCAGGGCTTTGTTTTGAATAGTCTGTAAAGTCTTATGATGTGTTTCAGCTAGGTTAGAAGCCCAGGCTGGGCTTGCGTATTCCATCACTGATCTTATGTATTGTTTATATACTGTGGTGGTAGTTTCTTTGTTGTGTCCAAATTTTGTGTGAGCAAGTGACCTGAGGGCGTTAAGTCTGGGTGTCAGTTCCTTTTTAATGTTTGTGGTGTGCTGTTTGAATGTCATATGAGTATCATATGTTACTCCTAGGATTTTGGGTGTGTGTGTATGTGTTAGGGGTGTGTTGTTTATGGTGAGTTGAGGGATGTATTCGTGTTCTCCTGTCCAACTTGTGAGCAGGGTTGCGGTGGATTTGGCTGGGGCTACATTAAGTCTGTTTGTAGTGCACCAGCCATGTAGTGTGTTGAGATAGGGTTGAAGGAGATCTGTTGCTCTTTTTGGGTCATGGTGTGTGCATGTGAGTGTTATGTCATCTGCATAGGAGGCTAAGTTTATTTGGGGCGTATTGGGTGTAGTTATATCGTGCATGTACAGATTGAAGAGTGCGGGCGATAGGACGGATCCTTGTGGGACTCCGTTTGGAAAGTTTCTGATTTTAGATGACTGACCGGCAAAAGATACGTGTGCACATCTGCCTGCTAGGAAGTTGGCCAGCCACCTTTTTGTGTTGTTGTGCATGTTTGTGTTGTAGATTTTGTTTGTTAGGTTGTGGCGGGGGATGGCATCGAAGGCTTTACTAATGTCGAGTGTGGCTAATAGTGATCTGTGCGGTGGTCTAGCTGAGTTGATGCCGTCGAAAGCTCTTTGTGTAAGGTCTGTAAGAAGAGTGTTTGTGGAGTGCAGTGGCCTAAAGCCATGTTGTGTTGGAGCTAGGGGTAGGTCAGGTGTAATTAGTTGTAATACTAGGCATTCCATTACTTTGGAGGGGGAGCAAAGGAGTGTGATGGGGCGGTGCGAGGAGGGTAGCGTGGGGTCTTTGTTTACTTTAGTCACACAGAATTGTGTGCCTACAAACGCCACACTTTTCGATGCAGATCAGATTTTGTTTTTTTGCACCTATGTTATATTTTCAGTTCATATCGTAAGCTCTACCTCCATGAACATATCGACCAGCGAGTTATGCATTATTATGGTGAATCTTTGTTGCATGCAGAAGATATTGCCATAAAAAACTAATGCTAAACTCTCTTGTGTGAAAGTTGAGCGTACCCTACAATTAACTATTTAGATTCAGGATAGTTCGGACAGTTGAGGGTGGTGATGGTTAGTCAGTGGTCGAACCATCCCTCTTTACCTATAATATAGGGGGACAATAGATGTAAATGTATCTGTTTATTTTATTTATTGATAAATTACATTCCTATTATGATTTATGACAGATGTGTGAGAGAGAACGAAAGTACAGTACAGATTGGAGTGAATATGTGAGAGAGAACTGGTGTTTGAATGAAATAATTATAAAGATAGAGTGAATGTGTGCATGTGTGTGTGACAAAGAGATAGGCCTATATATGAGGCGAAATATGCTTAATTTTATGCAGAGTAAAATGTAAAGTTGATTATCCATAATGATTAATTTTATTAGTTTAAAGTATACATGTTTTGGAACAATTATGAAGAGATCATTTTGGATGTTGGAATCAAATGTTGTGAATGTGTGTGAGAGAGCGAGATATGAATCCCAATTATGCATTATTTTAAAGCAGACAATAAGAGGCTAACTATCTATCTGTCTATCTATATGCTCAGGCCCAATCCCCATTTTGGGGGTAGCCGACTCAAGACAGCGCAAGAACAGGGAAAAAACAAAAACAACATAAAACAACAAATAAACACAGATAAAAAACACAAAACTCACACACATCCAGGTCACCCAGGAGAAGACCCAGAGACCAGGGTCACCAAGGTCGCTCCAGCACTCCCCCGGCCCCCGACCACCCGGAGAGGTTCCGATCTCGGCAGGCAGACATGCAGCGGAGCCAAAGCCACAAGCCCTCCCACCACACTTCCAAGCGCACCCTTCATATTAATCGTCTCCCCGGGCCAGGCGCCTGATGGACTATTATCTAGTCCAACTTGCACCCGACCCCTTACTCCAAATGACCACGTGTTCACTCCACTATTCACAAGCATTCTCCATTCACTCCTGTCCACCACCACTTCCCCTGCCTGATCTATAGTCATTCCTCTATCATCCAAAGCCTTTCTTACACAGTCTCTCCATCTCAATGGGGTCTTCCTGCCCTTCTATCTCCCCTTGTACCTGACTCACATATTCTCTTTGTAAGCCTTTCATCTCCCATTTGTTCAACATGACCATACCAGCTCAGCACCCTTCTGTCCACTCTGGCTGACAAATGTTCCTGCTGCCCCACTCTCCTACGTATCTCTTCATTCCTCAATCTGTCTCTACGAGTAACTCCACACATACTCCTCAAGCAGTTCATCTCCATCACATCCAGCCCTCTTTTCTCCTTTTTCTTCAGAGCCCATGTCTCAGCCCCATACATCACTGTTGGCACAACAATTCCTTGATGCAGTGCACTTTTTACTTTCACTCCGAGATTTCTCGTCTTCCACATACTTCCCATTGCTCCGAAAACCTTCCTTCCTTCACACACACTCTGTTTTACCTCCACTTCCATACCTCCACTCCTACTTATCGTTCCTCCTAGATATTTAAAACACTCTACTTGTTCCAATATTTCCCCATCCAGCCTCACATCTAGATTCACCCTATGCTCTCCGCTATTACACACCATTACTTTACTTTTATTGACGTTCACCTTCAGTTTCCTCCTTCCACAAACCACACCAAACTCTTTGACTACCCGCTGCAGTTTCTCATCAGAATCCGCCACCAATGCTGTGTCATCAGCGAACAGCAACTGATTCAACTCCCAATCTCTACCATTCTTTCCTACTAAACCCAATCCTCTTCCCATAGTTCTCCTTTTCACCTCCCTCACCACACCATCCATAAACATATTAAACAGCCATGGTGACATTACACAACCCTGTCGCAAACCTACCTTTACCTCAAACCATTCACTCAACTCACCATTTCCTACTCTCACACATGCTCTGCTCCCTTCATAAAAACTCTTAACTGCTTCTAACAAATTTCCTCCTATTTCATAAATCCTTAACACCTTCCACATTGCTTCACGGTGCACACGATCATACGCTTTTTCCAAGTCCATAAAAGCCCAACATATCTCCTTATGCTTCTCTAAATACTTCTCGCATAACTGTCTTACTGCAAACATCTGATCCACGCACCCTCTTCCCCTCCTAAAACCGCACTGTTCTTCTCCTATTGTAACTTCCGTACACTTTATTATCCTCTCTATCAACACCCTGCCATACAGCTTTCCAACCACTGACAATAAACTAATACCTCTATAACTTGAACACTCCTGCCGATCTCCCTTCCCCTTGTACAACGGCACAATACATGCACTCTTCCAGTCTATTGGTACCATTGACACAGCAAAGCACACATTGAAAAGTCTCACCAACCAATCTATTATCACATCTCCACCCTTCTTTATACACTCCACAGCAATACCATCCAAACCTTCTGCTTTTCCCGCTCTCATTTGTTTCACTGCTTCTTTCACCTCATTTTCCTCAATCCTTTCATTTATTCCCTGCCACCTGGGTGGCCTGGGTAACCTATCTCCATCCACCTCTGCTTCAATCACTGCTTCTCTTCCATCTCTTGTATTTAACAAAGATTCAAAATACTCTGCATATCTTTTCCTCACTTCAACTGGTTCCACTAGTAATTCTCCATTTTCATATTTCACTGACTCTTCCCTCTTTTGTCCTCCTTTCCTTACTTTATTTACCTCCTTCCAGAACATCTTCTTTCGTTCTTCAAAATTCTCACTCAGCCTTTGACCCCACCTTTCGTTTGCATCTTTTTTCGCTTCTCTAATTTTCCGTTTTGCCTCTCTCCTTTTCTCCTTGTACCTCTCCCATACCTCAACACTACCATCCTGTAAAACCCTCTCAAAACTGTCTCTTCTCAACTGCCTTTCTCACCGTATCATTCCACCACTCGCTTCCCTTCCTGATACCTCTGCCTCCTACTTTCCTTTTGCCGCATACTACCTCTGCACTTGCTTTCACTCCTTCCTTAAACTGTTGCCATTCAACCTCTACTTCTCTCTCTTCCATCTCTCTCACTTCCATCCACTTTTCATTTAGTCTTTCCTTGTACTCCCTCTCTTTTCACTCTTCTCTAACTCACTAACTTTTATTACCTCTCTTACTTCACGCTTGTCTCTTATTCTCCTGTAACTCTTAACTCTTAGCTTTCCCTCCACCAGGTAATGATCTGACATACCCTCTGCCTCACCTCTCATCACATTCACATCCAGCAGTCTACACAATCTTTCCCTTGTCACCAGCACATAATCCATCAATGCCCTCTCTACAATCTCTCCCCTCACAAGTCTATGCCAGGTGTTTTTTTTTTTTTTTTTTTTTTGAAGAACGTATTACCTACACTCAATCTACACTCTTCACATACATTTTTCAGTCTTTCTCCACTCTCGTTTACACCATCCACACCAAAACTACCGATGACTCCCTCAACAGGCTCATTTCCTACCCTAGCATTTAGGTCTCCTAAAACTATAACATTTTCTATCTATCTATCTATCTATTGCCTGACGCCGTGATCCCCGAAGGGGTGGCCACGAACGAACCGCCCCCATGCACCTCTGTCCCCAGTCAGTCGACGCCCCTCCCCCCAACCAGCACCACCTTCGTTCATGTACTTCCTCACTCCATCCTTCCACCTCATATTCGGTCTACCTCTCCCCCTCTGTCCCTCCACCTCGCTCTCATACACCCTCTTAGTCATTCTCTCGCTTTCCATACGTTCCATATGGCCGAACCATCTCAAGTTGTTCCTTTTCACACTTTCCAGCACATCTACCTCCACACCACACCACCTTCTTACTTCCTCATTAGTCTGTCTATCCCTCCATGTAACTCCGCACGCACTCCTTAAGTAATTCATTTCCACTGCTCTCACTCTTGGTCTGAGTCTCTCAACCAACGTCCATGCTTCGCTTCCGTAAGTCAGTGTCGGGATTACCACACTGTCATGCAAGGACTTCTTCACTTCCATACTGACCACCCTATTTCTTGTTACTGCTTTTAGCGTTCCTACAACCCTCTTCCCCTGTTGTACCCTCTCCCGCACCTCTTCATCCATAGTCCCATCTTTACTCAACACACTGCCCAGATACTTAAAAGAGTTGACGATCTCCATAGCCTGACCGTTCAGCTTCACCTCACACTCTGTGACTTCACCCCTTTCGAAGACCATAACCTTGCTCTTCCCCGTATTTACCTTCAAATTCCGTTTTTCGCACACTGTTCCAAACTCATTTACCAGACCCTGCAACTCCCATTCATTATCACTCATCAGAACTGTATCATCCGCAAACAGCAGTATAGGTAGCTTCCACTCAATTCCCTCCCTTTTCAGCGATACACCAACATCCACTGCTCTTGATAGTATTTCTTTCATAACTCCATCCATATATACAGTAAACAACCACGGGGACATCACACACCCCTGTTTCAAACCAACATTCAGGTCAAAGAACTCGCTCTGCTCACTCTCCACACGTACTGCCGCCTTTGCACCCTCATACATGCTCTTCACTGCTTTCAGCAACTTGCCCTCTACTCCGTATATTCTAAGTACTTTCCACAAACCTTCTCTATCCACTCTGTCATAGGCCTTCTCCAAGTCCATAAAGGCAACATACACCTTTTGTTTCTTCTCCAGATACTTCTCCACAACACAATTCAGGGTAAAAATCTGATCTACACATCCTCTTCCCTTCCTAAAACCTCCCTGCTCGTCGCCTATCCATTTCTCCGTTCTCACTCTCACACTCTCAATCACTACCCTACTGTATACCTTCCCTACTACGCTTAGAAGACATATTCCTCGGTGGTTACCACACACTCCTCTTTCCCCTTTGCCCTTATATAGGGGGACTATTATGCCAGTCTTCCAGTCATCGGGTGCACTCCCCTTCTCCCATGCTAGTTTGCACATTTTCCATACCCATTCTATCACTATCTCACCACCATACCTCAACATTTCCCCACACACTCCATCTGTTCCTGGTGCTTTCCCCAACTTCACTCTTTTCATGGCTTCCCACACTTCTGACCTCCTGATCCCCACCTCCTCCTCCACTACTTCTCTTCTTCTCCCTCCCATACCATATCCAGCTATGTTTGCTGGCTCTTCATTCCTTTCATTTAGCAACTCACTGAAGTACTCCCTCCATCTTTCGACTCTCTCTTGCTTCTCGGCTAGCATTCTCCCATTCTTATCTTTCACACCCTTACTGTTTCCCTTGCTACCTTCCCTAACTTTCTTGACTTCTTTCCAGAACAGTTTCTTACTCTCCCTCCATTTTACACTCAGATTCCTTCCAAATTCCTCATCTACTCTTCTCTTACTTTCCTTCACTACTCTCTTCACCACCCTCTTACTCTCCACGTACCTCGCTCGTTTCTGTCTCTCGGAATCTTCATTCCCTCTGCTACCCAACCACTCTCTATATGCTTTCTTCTTTTCTTCCACAGCTATTCGTACCTCTTCTGTCCACCATGCTGTACCTTTCACTCCCCTCCCTCTTCTCCTCACTCCACACACCTCCTCACATGCTGCACAGATCTCATCCTTAAACACCTTGCTCATCTCCTCCACTTCCTCCATAACTTCCAGGTCGAACCCACCTAGTCGTCTTTCCACTGCTCTCCTGTACTCCTCCCTGATTTCCTCCTCCTGCAACCTCTCCACCCTCCTCACCATTCCACCCTCCTCTCGCCTCCCTCCCGCTCTCCTCACCCACTTCTTTTGTATCCTAACCTTAGCTACCACTACATAATGATCAGACAGACCCCCTCCAATACCCCTATACACCCTAGCATCCATCACAGATTTCTTCATTCGTTCATCCACACATACATAATCAATCAATGACTTTCGTTCCACCACTGTCTTATCCTTCATCGTCAACATCCGTTTCCACGTGTACCTGTGGATCATTCTGTGTCGGAAGAAGGTGTTGGCTATCCACAGCCTCCTCCCCACACATACGTCCACAAGTGCACTACCATTCCCATTCACCTCTGATGGTACCCCCCACCCTCCCACCACTCCCTCAACTTTCCTATCACCCACCTTACCATTCATATCCCCAATCAGAAATATTCTTTCGTTCTTGTCAAACTTCTCCAGGCACGCCTCCACATTCATCCAGAACTCCTCTTTCTTTCTTTCAAGTATATCCTCTGTCGGGGCATACACGCATACAATCACCCACGTTTGTATTCCTACTTTCATTCTCACCCACACAATCCTTGAACCCACAGACCCATACTCTCTTACACATTCCTTCCATTTGCTACTTACAAACAAACATGCACCTTCTCTCGCTGTTCCTTCACTCACTCCAGCACACACACCCATTCCACACTCCCACTCTCTCACATCTGAACCTTTCCATTTGGTCTCTGTCATTCCACATACATCCAGCCTGGCATTCACTAACACTTCCAGAACCTCTCTCTCTTTTGTGCCATCATTCATGCCACTAACATTCCACGTAGCCATTCTCAGAATGTCCGAAGGCATGTCCTTAGTCGGTCGTGGTTCGTCAACGTTGGTTCCGTCCGCATCCGAGGCTGTTCGTTCGTTTTTCCTTGCTTCGATATTTTTTCCGGGTGGGGGTCGCAAGCCCACCGACCCAACCTCTTTAGTCGCCTCTTACGACACGCAGAAGGCACGTGGGGCATATTCTATTCCCTAACCCCCAGGGGGGTACATTTTCATTTTCATTTTCATTTTCATCAAACCCTTGTAGACAATCTCTCAAATCCTCCCAGAAACCCTCTACCTCGTCTAACTCTCTTTCACTTCCTGGTCCATACGCACTTACAAAAACCCACCTTTCACCCTTAAACTGCATTCTCACCCACATTAGCCTTGATGACACCTCTTTCCACTCTTTTATAAACTCTCTCAACTCCTCCTTCACAATAATAGCCACTCCTTCTTTCCCCCTGACTCCCTCGTCTACTCCAGACTTTCTACCTATCACGTTTCCAAAATCCACTTCTCCCTCTCCTTTCATCTTTGTTTCATTCAGTGCAAGGACATCATACATCCTTCTTTCAAATAACCTTCCAATCAGGGGTGTAGCTAGAGATTTGGAGGCCCAGGAGGCTTGGTGCCTGGAGGGGCCCCCTCCATGGTTTGCTTATTATAGAAGGGGGTGGGGGTGGCAAGCAAAGCGAGCCTAATCAGCGGGGGGGTTCGGGGGGGCGCTGTAAGCCCCCCCGAGAAAATTTTAGAATAATAATGCTACCTAGGTGCATTTTGACGATATCCATTACTCAATAGTGGGGTACTGGTAATAATTTAATATACAATTAATTATTATATCACCGTTATCTAATGGATTAGGAATACATGTACAATGGATGGTACAATACTGTAAAACATATACCACTTTAATGAACTCTTTCTCTTTGTCGTTCATTAGGCATGTCTGAAATAAGAATATAAAATATAATACTAATAAAATAATAAAAAATAATAATGTAAATGAAACGTGATAACATTAAAATATTATTTCAACCCCACCACTGGCGTTAAGGAGTTAAAATAGGCGTCATTGGTAGGCCTAATCAAGCTATGCATTACCTCAAATCTCAATACTGGGGGCCTCTTCTTGAGAACCCCAGTAACTTGTTAGAAAGCTTACCAACGTTTGCACCTGACTCTGAACCAGCCAAAGGGCTAGATTAACCTACAAACGAGTATTCAATGCTCACAACTGTGTTCCTTCTTATTTCACAGTTCCTGGGCTTGATATGTACAGCCACCATAGCCTATAGCCTATATGGAAGGCGTATGGTAGCATAAATAAAAGTGGTCCAGAGTCTAAATTTGAAAGAATGAGTCATAGTGCTCATAGCCTAACCAAGGTAGCCTACACTCTACACCATTAATGTTGCCTCTCTATGCTCTATTTTAGCTGATGTATTGCACCCATACTTAATTGACTAATATTAAACGACTATGCATCTTTTTCACGATAAAGCTAATAATAATAATAATAATAATAATAAGCATGTTACTTATTTCTCATAAGCGCCAATTTTTCCGAAGAATTCACTAGCGCTCGAAAAGAGAAAGAAAAAAGAACAAAAATCAATGCATCAAAAGAAGGCTTATATACAACACACATTTAACAATCACTAGCAGTGGCAAAATAGCCTAAACTCTATAGCCATCTGTCATGACACCTCTCTCAAGATCATAGCTTCTCTCAAAGAGAAAAGTCTTAAGTTGTCTCTTGAAGCATTCAACAGAACTCAGTTGTCTCATGGACAGCGGCAACCTGTTATACAACCTCGGAGCCATGTAGGAGAATGACCTCTCAAAGAAAGAAGACTGCTGGAAAGCCCTTGGTTCATCAAGACGAAAAGGGTCATTGTCATGACGCACAACTACACCATGGTGTGCCGGTGGGCGCCTGAGAAGCTCCGCAAGGTACCTAGGCTCACCAAATTTGAGAACCTTAAAAGTCACCAAACACAACTTAAATTCTATTCTTGCTCTTACTGGCAGCCAGTGCAGTTCTATGTGAAGAGATGTAGTAGGAGTTCTAGGTAGAACACCAAAAATTAGTCTTGCGGCCCTGTTAAGAACAGACTGAACTTTCCTCAAAATATAATTTGGAAGACCCACCAACAGGGCATTGCAATAATCAACACGAGAGAAGACCAATGAGTGAACCAACGTCAGGAGGCAACGTCTGGTTAAAAACGGCTTCACCAAATAGAGATTTCTGATGTGCAAGTAACAACTTTTAACTATCTGGTTTACATGCTCTTTGAAATCTAATCGGGAGTTCACATATACACCCAGATTTCGAACAGAGTTGGCCGGTCGCAGCTGAGATCCACCCACATTGATGGAGAGGGCACCCACTATATCATCAGCTCTTCTATTTCCTCGGATGATGAGAATATCAGTTTTACCATCATTTAGTTTAAGTTTTCTCGCTCTCATCCACTTCTTGATATCAGACATCAACAATTCCATCTTACTCCGTATATCAACTATATTTGTGATTCTCACATAAATCTGGGTGTCATCTGCATAAAAGTGAAAGGTGACATTATGTGCACGAAGCAGAAGAGACAAACTGCTAATATAAATTATAAATAGGATAGGACCTAAAACTGATCCCTGCGGAACACCATACTGCAGGGGTGTCGAGTCCGAGACCACTTGATTTACCATCACACTCTGGGATCTACCTGACAAGTACGACCCAAGAAGCAAGAGAGCGGAGTCACGCACACCACAATCATAAAGATCACTCGATAACAACTCGTGATCCACTGTGTCAAAGGCCGCAGAGAGATCAAGCAAGACCAATAGTGAGGCCACACCATTGCAAATGTTCTCAACTAGATCATTATGTACTCTAATCATTGCTGTTTCAGTTGAATGATGCTGTCGGTAAGCAGACTGAAAAATTGGGATAGTTTCATTCTGCTGAAGTAGTGGTTGTAATTGGTCAAGTATTGCACGCTCTAATATCTTTGATATGAAGGACAGGTTGGAGACAGGACGATAGTTCAACATGTTCTCAACATCAAGTCCAGGTTTCTTTAGAGTAGGTCGGAGTAGTGCATGCTTTTCAGAATGTGGGAAGCTACCTTCAGAGAAGCACTTATTAATTATTTTGGAAATAAACTCAACTGTGTGATCATAGACTCTTGGTAGCTTGGAAACATTTATGGGATCCAACGGGCAAAATGTTTTATTGAGGTTTCTTATGTAGGACGAGATCATGTCCACCTCTACTGAGTGAAAGGATGAGAGGACATTATTAGGAATGTGTCGGGGTTGGAGTACAACTGAAAGTTCTTCACCAACAGAAGCATCATCCAGTTCCTGTCTTATGCGAGTTATCTTGCCAGCAAAAAATGCCACAAAGTTGGCAGCCAACTCGGCATCGGGTACAGAAGGTCTTAAGCTGACTCTTGTTTTTCCAAGTAAACTGTTTACAATTGAAGCCAACCTCCTCTGGTCATTACCACACGAGTCAACTTTTCCCTGATAATACACTTTCTTTTCATCTTTGATTGTGTGGACCACAGCTCTTCTGGCTGACAGATATTGCAACCATGTAGAGTCTGTTTTATTTTTCCGCCATTCACGTTCAGCTCTTCTACGCGCTCTTCTAAGAAATTTAACTCGAGTGCTATACCAGGGTGAATCATCTCGTACTATGATTTTCTTCTCTACTTCTGGACAGTGATGATCGAACACTAATTTAAGTGCATTTCCATGTACCTCCACCAGCTCATCTGAAGTAAGGTTGGAAGTATCAATACTTCCCAAGTACTGTTTTACTTCACTGCTAGCCAAATTTTGGTCTGCATTTTTATAATTTCTAAATCTGATTACTTTTTCATGTGTGAGTGGCTTAGGGAAATCAAAGCTGAAAGTAATCAAAGCATGATCAGAGGTATTAGGGTCAGCATTCTCAACATCAACATCCAGAACACCACCACAACCCACAGGAGAGAAAACCAAGTCAAGGGTGTGTCCTAAGATATGAGTTGGGTGGGACACATGGTTTACAAAATTGTTCTGATCAGTCAACTCAAGGAACTCAGGAGAGAATGGCTTCAGATGAGGGCTGTCAACCCAGTAATTAAAATCTCCACATATCAAAAGTCTTCCGGTTTTAGCAGAAAATTCCTCGAGAAACTGCCCAAACTCTTCCATAAAACCCCTATCTGTGCCACGATGGCCAGGCCTATAGACAACTGCCATTCTTAGAATTTGTTGATGGAGTTTTATTTCCACTTCCAACAGTTCATAGTAAAGAGGGGCTGGGTTATGGCTTATTTGCAAGATATTCACCAGAGATGTGGAGTAGACAACTGCCACTCCACCACCCGGATGATCTCCCCTAGGCCTAGGAACATTTATTATGGAATGGGTTTTAGGCAATGCCGCCTGGATAATATTCAGATCTGACTCGAACAACCAGGTCTCAGTGAGACATAATACATCAAGGTTACGTTCATCCAAGATCTCGCAAATATGATCCATTTTGTTACGCAAGGAACGAACATTCAACAGACCCAGTTTCAACCGGCTCCCATGTGCATTTTTCAGTTTTTTGAACCTACAAAATTGGTGTTCTCAATAACTTTATTTCTCTGAGCTGTCATTAGAGGACAATTTCTACTTGAGGCGAAATGATTTGGCGGCTCCGTAACTGATGTGGAGCTCATACAATTTATACATTTGGGGGAAGTCTTGTTGGTGCAGTCTTTTGAGTTATGAGTACCGGCACAGAAGTTGCATTTTGGATCCTCATTTTTCCGATAACACCTGTCACTGGTATGACCACTAAGCTAAGGTTTAGTAAGACCATAAACATTGTATAGGCTATGTTAGGCCCCCTAGCCCCTACAGTTCGAAAAACAAATATGAGACCAAAACATAGTCCTACAAATTTCAAGGCCTAAATATTTAGCACTTTAGAAGTTTAGCCTACTCTACAAATATCTTCGATACCACTCAACTTTCTCACAAGGTTAAGTACATAGGTTATCTATGAAATATAGCTATCGATTTGACCATTACAGTTCACGAAAAAGAAAATATTACCGAAATTGTTGGTTCATATATTTATATATAATTGTATGTAGGCCTAATCTTCGATTATACACTCAACTTACTAACAATCACCATGTTTCTTGTTGTCAAATTAGGCTATATCTTATTATTCCTTTACACATGCTTACGAAAAACACAGTATATTAACCAACTGTCAAACTCAATAGTGCTATTTTGTAATGTTATAAAGTATAATGATCAGGCCTACCTATAGGCAGTGCGTCCTAAGCAAGTGGCGGGTAGGAGGCTAGGAGCGAGAGCGACGATGTTTCCCCTTGCACCGCCAAATCAATACTGATGGAGTGATCGTTATTTTTCTAATTTTAAATACCCATGACGTCGCAGGATAGAAGAAAAGAAAGAGGTTAAATCAGAAAACACACATGGTGTTTATTTTACTCATTATTAATATTACTTATATATACAGTATATACTATTAGTATAATTAATATTATTTTCAGATCCATTTGGGGGCCCCCTTCTCTTGGGGGCCCGGGGGGCGATTTCAAACAGCCCCCTCCCGCCCCCCCCCTTAGCTACGCCACTGCTTCCAATATCCTCTCGCTTCTCATTCGTACTACATCCACGCACATTCAAAGCTGCTATTCTTAGGGTCCGGGACCACGAACGCGTTCCCTCGCCCCTATCTCTCGAAGCTAACTAAATTATACATAATTCTGGTGAAGCTTAATTCAGTTTTAAAATATTATTTTATTTAGCAAATATGCAGAGGTCAATTTGGATTATGAAGTCTAATTTTGTGCTTTAGCACAATAAAATTTCTTGTAATTGATAAAATTCTTGATTTTAGCCAATCCAACTCGCATAATTTTAAGATTATGCCAATTAATACAAGTGGCCGTACCATCCCACCCTTCTGGCCGAACCATCACCACTGGTAGGGATGTTTCGGCCGATTTAGAAAGTTGTGTTTCGGGAACTATAGTTTAAAACTGAACAGAGCTAAGGGTTTGATATAATCAGCCTAAAGAACCAACTGACGAGGCAACATTTTAACATCAACTAGATTAAACCTGAATTTATATGAATATTTTACAAAACAGAGGCCGAACCATCACCGCTCTCCCCTAGTGATTAAGGGGTAGGGTTTATATATTTTGTTTATTTATTTATTTATTATTTATTTATTATTTAGTTCCTCACTAGACCGCTATCAAGCTTTTTTATGATTTAGCAAATGATTAAATAAGTATATTCTCAAATATTTGCAAATATAATTGTGATTTTTTTCTTACAGGAGCTCGGAATACCCATGAAAGTATCTCCGCGAATCCAAATCAACTTGAAAATAAGACCCGATAATAGCTATATGTAAGTATAATTTAAATTTGTCTTTGTGATTGTCGAAGATATTTAACCCTCCAGCCCCGGCTATTATATTATATAATTTCCCCGAAACCCGGGGGTTTTGGCCGAAAAACGTCTACGCCTAGGCTACCGCATCTTTGTTATTTTGCTTGCTTCCACATTCCCACGCATCCCCAAGCGTAGATGTGTTTCGTACCTGTAGAATGGCGTTAAGTAGAGCTCTCTAAGTCAACTGGTTCAGTTGTGATGATGATTTCATTGGAGATAACTTTATGGCAAAAACAGCCACTTTACACTACTTTTCGATACTTAACAATAACATACAGGCACACACGAACAAGCAACGCACTCCTTGTGGTCGGAGATGCGCGGCGTAGGTCCAGCCGGCTGTTGTTTACATGCGTCGGACGGATGCCTCGCACACCAAGCTTACAGGCTTTAAGCTCATGGGTGCCTCAGAGCCCTACCGGGTAGCTCGGGGTATGTTTTTTATGGGTGCCTCAGAGCCCTTCCGGGTCTGAGGAGTTAATAAGATCACAATTTTAGTTATTTAGCAATTTATAGCGAGGCCTTCCTAAGGGTTAAGTGCCCCATTAATTACTCCTTCCATTCGTCTATACATTAGGCTACCATAGCGCAGTTGGAATATATGTACATGCTCAGATTAATATGTAGTATTCGAAACTGCATAAAAAATCGTAGGCTTGTCCATATTTTTTAAACTGTCTTGATAGCGTAATGCATAGTGCGCGGAATTTCGATGTGAGTATCCTGGGTTCGAGTCCTCGGAGTGCCACATGTATTTGTTGATTTCATTAATTGAGTTTAGATGTGAAGTTGGTTGGTGTTAAAAACATAATATTACACAAATGTTAGATCCTATGCAAAGCATTATAAAATATAAAATACAGAAGGTAGTATATTAAGCTTATTGACATGTGATTATACTGTAAGTACAGTACTGTATATGGTAGAAAATTATAGATTTTGAATTTCTTGTACAGTAGCTCATATGCAAAGTATTATATTTCTAGAAAAAATAATTAGATATATTTCCAGAACTTATTTGCATATGATTTAAGTTTAGACTAAAAGCTATTCGTGTAATGAATAAAAACACAATTTTAGATTTTGAGGAGCACTTTACAGTATTGATAAATTTTCGCGGATAGCTTCTTCTGGTCACTAACAGTTCATGACTTGAAGAAGCTATCTGCAAAACATTGTCAATAAAGTGCTCCTCCTCAATTGGTGTTTTTACTCCTTGTCAATTTTTGTGGAAGTTATTTTAACATTAGTGCAATGATGCACTTCTCAATATACATAGGCCTACACACAAACACACAAATTTAAAGACGGAGTGCTCCACTCGAAGTGCAGCTCCGGTCTCGCATCCTAATTGTGGCGTTCCAAGCAACCCTGTTAAGAGCTGCCTCACTTGTCAAGTTTGATTTAAAGATCAGACCGCAAGGTCCAATCCCACGTCTTTCTTGGTCTGCCCCTTGGTGCAGCTCCCTCCACATTCATTGACTTGCATCTTTTCACCCAGCTTAGTCCATCCTCTCCACATGTCCAAACCATCCAAGCCTGCTAGTATGCATCACATCACTGATACTCTTGATGCCTAACCTTCTTCTTAGCTCTTCACTTGATATCCTATCTTACAGTTTAGCACCACACATCCATCTCGCCATTCTCATCTCATTGCGTTCCATTCTGTTCATATCTTCCGCTTTGACAGGCCACATTTCTGAATCTGTCATTGCGCTTCTAACACATGAAGCGTACACCTTTCCCTTCAAGGAAAGAAGGTATCGCCCAAGTAGCAAATCTTTTTCATCTCCAGTGCCTTATTGCCAAGCTAACACTCTCGAGCCGGTCATTGAACACAAGCTCACCTTTGCATGCTATGCATACAAATTTCTCCATTTCGGATTTATTCCTTGGTAGAGGTCCCTTCATTCTAGTGCAGTGCTTCTTCCCGTGATGTACCCAGCTGCGGCAGACACTAGACTGTAGAGAGTTTGCGCACACCCCTTTTCTGTATACTGCGCATGGGTATGCTCCACTTTTTCTACCTTTCCTAGACCTAATCTACTGTGTAAAACCTTGGTTTTATTTATATTAACTCCTAACCCTTTACTTGCCATGTCCTCTTCTTAATCTTCTGAACTTGGCCTCTGTATCCAGCGCAATATCTGCGATAAGTACTAGGTCAGCTGCGTATAGCAGTTCCCAGGGGAACCCAGCTCTGAAATCACCAGATTGTGCCTCCAGAACCATAACAGAGAGGAGAGGGCTTAACACAGAGCCCTGGTGGACTCGTACGCAAGCTGTAAACTCCTCACTCGGTACACCTTTCACCCTCATTGCCATTCGTAAGTCATCGTAAATCTTCATTATCACACTCACCAGCCACTCGTCTATGCCAAGTTTTCTCATAGCCCACTGCACAACTTCTCAGGGCACCCTATCAAAAGCCTTCTCCAGTTCTTGAAACACAAGATACAGATCCTATCTTTAAGTAGATATCTTTCCTGCAGCTGCCTGACTATTAAGATAGCATCGATTGTGCCATGTCCTGGCATGAAACCGTACTGCATATCGTCGATAGAAATGCTTTCCCTTATCATGCCTTCATAAACTCTCAGACCTTCATGACTTGGTCAAGCATTTCTAACAAGTCTAACTTGGTGTGGAAGAGTGGCTGGTGCGTGTGATAATGAAGATGTATGAGGATTCGCGAAGTTCGGTGAGGGTGAAAGGTGTACTGAGTGATGAATTCGCAGTCCGTGTTGGAGTCCATCAGGGTTCAGTGTTAAGCCCCCTCCTCTTTATTATGGTCTTGGAGGCGCTGTCTAGAGTTTTTAGAGGCGGACTCCCGTTGGAACTGTTTTATGCAGACGATTTAGTCCTAATAGCTGACAGTATGCAGGATGCTGAGGCCAAATTCAGAAAGTGGAGAGAGGGCATGGCGAGCAAGGGTTTAAGAGTCAATATTAACAAAACCAAGGTTATGCATTGTAGTTTGAGACGAGGCAATGTGGAAAAGAGCGGTGCATACCCATGTGCAGTGTGTGGAAAGGGAGTGGGCGTTAACTCAATTCAATGTAGCATCTGTCGATGTTGGGTACACCATGGGAGTAAGCGCTGTAGTAGAATAAAGGGGCCCCTGCCGAAGGATAAGTCAGAAATAGAGAAATTTGAGTGCGTAGTGTGCAAAGGCGAGCTTGTGTTAAGTGATGATCCTGTGGCTGTGAATTTTTGGAAATGAGTCTTTGGAGCTGGTGAACAAGTTTTGTTACCTAGGAGATACCATCTCTGCCGGTGGTGGGGCCGAGGCTGCCACTGTTGCTAGAATTAGGTGTGGCTGGGGGAAGTTCAGAGAATTGATGCCAATCCTGACCATGAAAAGAATGCCTCTCCCCCTGAAGGGAAAGGTGTATGCCTCATGTGTTAGAAGTGCAATGACGTATGCCTCAGAAACATGGGCCGTTAAAGTAGAGGATGTCAACAGAATGGAGCGTAATGAGATGAGAATGGTGAGATGGATGTGTGGGGCCAGGCTACAGGATAGAATAACAAATGTTGAGCTGAGGAGACGTTTAGGTATAAAGAGTATTAGCGAGGTGATGCGTACAAGTAGACTGGGATGGTATGGACATGTGGAGAGAATGGATGAACAAAATTGGGTGAAAAAATGCAGGTCTGTGATTGTGGAGGGAGCTGCACCAAGGGGTGGACCGAGGAAGACCTGGGATCGGACTATACGCGCCGATCTCAAATCCAAGAACTTGACAAGTGAAGCAGCCCTTAACAGGGTTGCCTGGAACGCCGCCATTAGGACAAGAGACTGAAACTGCACTTATGTGTGGAACACTCAGTCTTAAAATGTTATGTATGTATGTATGTAAGTCCCCCTTGCCCTTATATAAGTTTACTATTACACTTTTATGCCATTCATCAGGGAGAGTATTGGCGTTTTGTTACCAAGCTGCTCTCTATTTCACTCCAATTCCATGTTGAGTAATCTTTCGTAGTGTACCTTCCAAGCATCTCTAATTACCTATCTATCTATCTCACTCCCAATCCCCACTTTTCCTATTTTTATTTATTTTTATTTTCTATTTTATTCTATTTTATTCTATTTTATTCTATTTTATTCTATTTTATTCTAATTACCTACCAGAGTTTTTTTTTAACCTGATTGAAGCTTGTGAAAGGAAACCTTATAACTGTTCTATAAGCTTTTGTTGGGGCTTTTCGACCAGGTAGCCTATGGAACGACTACTACTACTGTTCGATGTCGGGTGAGGGCTGGTGCTATCCAGAGTGAGATTTGGCATCCTCTATCCAACCTTAGCCATTTATGTCTAATTTTTTTTTTTTTTTTTTTTTTTTTTCTGTACTACTTTTCCTTCTAGGTTCTGACGATCGCCTGATTGGGGGGACACTGCATGGAGGGCTGCGGATGGTGGGGGCATTGGCCTGGGGGTGCAAGCCCTTGGGCTGATGAATCCCTCCCCCGCTGCCCTCCGAGACCGATCTCATCGCCCTGGCCCCTGCGGGGCCTGAGCATCTGGAGCGGCTTCGGTCTACCAGACTCGGGACTGTTCAGCCAGACAGTATGGGGAACAAAAACAACTGTTCCATGTAACTTGCCACAACCTATAGTCTGTTCATTATAATTAAGCCAGAAATCTTAACTTTAACTCGGGAAGGCCTAGAACAAACAGGCTGAAATTTTCTACACCTATATAATTATACTGGTTGACTCTTTCCAAATGGTAGAAAAACCAGCTCAATTACTGAAATAATTTTTAAATTAGGAGAGGCTGGGTTCGGGATTTCTGGCCTACTCATAATGAACAGGGTAGTTAGCATGTCATTTAGGCTTTAAAAAAAAAAAAAAAAAAAAACATTTGGCCAAAGCACAATCTGTTTCATAGACTGGTTTCTCGTAGCCCGAAATGTTAGACATAATTTCCAATGTTTCCCTCACTTGGTTTATCCATTTATCATTATGGATCAACTAAATTATAATAACATTTTAGATCTCCTTCCAGATTCTTTAAAAATATTGATGGCAAATTGCGGTATTGTTAATTTTGCAAAATATGTTAGTGTCATGTAATAAGATAATTTATGTTTCTCACTCTCCTTCCAGCATCCGGTAGCGCTGAATGATCTCTACAGGTCCCAGTGCTTGGCCTTTGTGCCTAAATCTTATAAATTAATTCCTTCCAGCATCCTGAAAAACCTTCCTGATGCGTACCTGCCGATGCTGTGGTTTGAGATCCTGGCGGAGATGACGCCCGCTCTGGCCCACCGCGCTCAGATGGCCACCTACCTGCTGCGCTCACCAGTCTTGAATCTCGTTGTATGGCTGGTGGTGATCGCAGTGTCCGCCCTCACAATCATTGGGGTAGTTACTGTTCATTGTATGAAAGCCGGGGGAGGGGAGGAGCGGAGGTGGTGTTAGAGATTGTAGGGATGAGATTTTTAGTTATTGCCATTCATTGTAGGAAACCTTGATATACACGATTACGTAGATCGGAAGCCACGCCTAAATCTGGAGGCTCTCGACATCGTCGGTGTCCATATTCGATCATTAAAAACAGTCCATATAAACATGTATTTTTAGAATTCTGGCTCATCAATGATCTCAAATGTTATAGTAAAGAAAGAAAAACAATTATATCGCTAATTTAATTATCTATTGATCAATTGTAGTCTGGCAGCCATCTTTAATCCCCCCGAATTAGTCAGCCTCATTTCTGCTGGGCTCTTTTGCGACGTTGTGCTTCAGAAGTTCAGGGATAGGCGGGCGGTAGAGGGGAGGATAGAAGGTGTTAGTTGTTTGGGGTGTGGTATATAGTCCGGCTCAAAAGTATAGACCTCCATCAAGCTTAAATAACCTCGACTTCCCTTCAAGATACATTTTTTTTAACTTCTCTGTAGAAAAATGTCCCTCGGCCGATTCCTCTTAAATTACATGTTCGCTATCGCATGCCAGTAAAAAAAATACACCTAAATGGCATGAAAGGTTTTATAATTGACAAATAAATGGGACAAAAGGTGTTAAAACCGTAATACTAATGGGCCGAAGGTTATATAATCTCAAAAGTACAGTAATGGGGCTAAACACGAGGGAGAAGGGGATCCAGAAGAACTAAACCATCCCTTTAGGTTGTTGTTGTTGTTATTGTTGTTGTTCCCCAAACTGCCTGGCCGAACAGCCCCAAGGCCCCGAGCAAGGCCAAGGCCATAACCGAGCGCCCCCACAGAACCCTCCCCGCCGACCACAATAAAGCCTGGGTGACCGAAGCCACTCCATGGCGGGGAGCTGAGGAGGGTGCGGAAATGCCCGGGAAACCATAGCCCCACCCAGGGCCCTGTGTCCCTCAGCAATTATGAAGAGAAAGTTGAGGGGCAAGGGAAAAATGTGACGCTTTGGCTTCCAATCTTGGTAGATTGGGAGGTCAATCCACGTTAGAGACACCGTCACTTGAGATCTAGAAAATATATAAGTAAAAGGAACAGTCAGAGTAAGCTATGGGTATGGCAGAGATTGCTCAGTTCTCACTCTGATAGACCAGCCCATCACCACATGACTAGAACCCAATCCTCTCAGCATCAGCTAGGAAAGGCCCTAGAAAGCCGCCTTTGGCGGGGGGATAGCTCCCCTATTTCAACCCTTTTCGGGGTTGGGCACCTGCCCTCCCTTTAGGTGTCTATTTTTTCCTGGCGAGTGTTAGCGAGCCTGTAATTCGGCTGGTTCCTCCAAAATTACAGGTTCGCTGTCACTCGCCATGAAAATATAGACACCTTACACCTAAAAGGCACGAAAGGTCTTTATATTAACAAAGAAATGGGATGAAAGTTTTCAAATTAGCAAACTAATGGGGCAAAAGTCTTTAAATTTCAAAACTAATGGGGCTAAACATGAGGGAGAAGGGGCCTGGAATGAAAGCTACCTACCTCTCCTTAAAACATAAAAGTGGCCCCAATTTGCATATATTGACTGGTTAGTAAGGAAAGTGATATTGGTAATTTAAATGGATACATATATAATTACATACATAGACACAAAAGTTTAAAACCGCTTCATCCACAGTGAGTGGTTTTACACTTTTTACTGTAGTACAATACTTTCCACAACACGGCCCCATCATGTCATGACAGTGGCAGATGTTAGTATAGTGCTAACAATGTCTCAGCAAGACTAAACAAAGTCCCCTTGAAGCACTTTCACCTTGCGAATCTGCGCCACACCAGCCTTAACAGTGCTACAATAAGGCAGTAACAAGAATTCGCCGAAACTGCTACAGAGGCTGACTGCACCACCGAAGTGACGGGGTCGCTGCATCCCTACACCAGAGAGAGGAAGGCCGATTTGTGCCAGTGGGCTGTGAGAGTAAGACCCTAGGGAACCATGGAGTACACCATTATGGCCCCACTGCCTTCACCACTCTCAGGAAAAAAGGATAGAAATAAGAATGATTAAGATAAAGTCTGAACTGGCTATGGGAAGTGGAGGACACCAACCCTCACCAACCGATCCAGCCCACCACAAGATGATATATGAGAAATAGGGTTTCAGTCTAATAAACTGCTTTGGAAGAAAATCCTTTAATACAATATTCAGAAATTATTAGTAGGGTATCTGAGTACTGTATTGTAAAACTATGAATTGTGATATACAGTATGTGATTTTTTCTGCTCATAAAGTCCTTTTACTGCTTGCATTTTATATATTTAAGAAGAGGGTAAAATAAGGACTACAATAATGTTCAAAACCAAAGATTAATACTTTATTTGCATGTTCATATTTCTTTGTTGTTGATCCACTTTGATAACTGTTCATTTCCTTCCAAACTAGACCTTGTTACTGACCAAATTCTAATCTAATTTTAATATTTTTTCATAAAACCTCCTAAAAATTAATTGCATATCTTTGTAGACCAACTTTATCCAGCACCTATCCTTTAGTTTCCTGTTGCTTGCTGAGCTAGATTTCCTGCTAAAGTATGCTAGGCTTATCTTTTATTAATTAAGGGGGTAGGGTTTATATTTTGGTCTATTTTATATATATATTTTTAGTGTCCTTGCTAGACCTACATCAAGCTTAAACACCCTGAAGACTCCCCTTCAAGATTAGTTTTTAAATTTTTCGGTAGAGAATGTCCCGGCCGAAGGCCAGTTCCTCTTAAAATTACAGGCTCGCTATCGCTCGCCAAGAAGAAATAAACTCGTAAATGGCATGAAAGGCCTAAATATTGAAATGGAGCAAAAGTTCCTAAAATTGCCAAAATTATGGAACAAACTTCTTTGTCTCAAAACTAATGGGGCTAAACCAGAGGGAGAAGGGGGGCCATAAAAAACAACCATCCCCCCTTAACCCTACTATAATAACCAGCGTGACTATTGTGTATACAGTATATTGACACTTCTCATCCAAATCAAAATACAGTACTGTACTATAATTATCCTTTTAGGTACTATGGTGCATTTTACATGTTGTGGCTGACATTAGACGATTGAATTAAGTTTAGGAAGTACCCGTTGGAATATATTATAATTCTACCTTCATTATCCCTCAGGTTCCCTTAAGAGATTGTAGGTACCAGTCAAGCAGGGCAGTACCCAGTGGGAGGCCACATAGGCATATTATAGGAGTTGCTATAACTCCTGTTCCATTTGCCTGGCTTCCCTCACTTTCTATTTGTAACTCTCACAAACACTTCTTATATTTCACTACACTTAACCCTTTCTGTACCGGCAACGTATGTTGTATTTCATTCTAGCAATATTTAGACTATTTTATGCAGCTTAGAAAGGATCTGTGGTAGTTAAAAGGGTTGATTGAGATAGTTTGAAGCCTTATAATTGCTAAAGATCCTTCCTAAAGTGAATAAAATCGATTAGTAGGAGCCAGAATAAAATTAAAAGAAGTCGCCGGTATAGAAGGGGTTAACAAGCACAGCACACTTTATAACACACCTAAATTACCTCTAACTTACCTTGATTTTGGCTCTCTACTGCTCTTTCAACCTTGGAGGGGACACTAGTTACAGGCACCTTTGCCTTTTGTCATCTTTATTCACAGAATTATTTTGATATATAATGGTATATTAGTAGCCAGAATTTATAATGTAAAACTTGCAAAATAAACAAACCAAAACTGGGACGACATAAGATAAATGCAAAAGAACTTACCAAAATCGCTATGTGGAAATAACGCTTGATAAAAAAAAAAAATTCAATAAAAGAACACAATCCACCACATATATCCAACACATATACTGTATAATGAAAGCATCATGGTATATAGAAAGGGTTAAAGTTTTATGTGATATTGTTGCATATATTCCAGTGTATTGTGACTTTAATGAACAAAGCCATTATAAAAGCAGAGTTCACCGTTTACACTATTTTTGTAAGAATGTTAATGTATATGTAGTTTAGAGTATATGAATATATTATTTAAAATAAACTGTATTTATTGTCTCTTTCTACATTTTTAAAGAATTATTAGGGTCAGGCTTGGCCACAAAAGGTAAATATATTAAGTTTGAAACTTAATGGATAAAGAAATACAGTATAATAGTTAGAAATATTGGGAAATTAACTTCTTCAGACATAATATGTTCCAGTAAGTCTACGGAGGCGGGAGCCCGGTATCATTGCCACTGTACCACACAACTGTCAAAACCACACTGCTGACCGTTAGAATTGTCGGAGAAACCTGGGGTTGCCACCAACCGACAGATCTTCATCTAACTTACCGGACTTACTGAGCTCCATATGACGCTAGGGCGTCATATAACTTATTCTAGAATTATGAAGATAAGTCCATATGACGCAGTAGCGTCATATGAGTTTTTGGTTCACCCTGTCATGTGACGCGGTAGCGTCATATAAGTCTGAAAGAGTTAAGGTAAAGTCCAATGTCTGTAATCTTAACACCATCTGGTGTGACTTTTAAGAGTTTGATTTTGTTTAATTAGTGAGGATTTTTATTGAGTTTGCAATTTTCAAGCAATTTATTTTTAGTTTGCTGGCTAGACTAAACATACATAAACCAATAAATAATAATTATCCACTCCAGAGGGCCCAGACCCCTTCAAGCTAAATCTATAATGGAAGCATATCCTGGCCATAGGTCGGTTTCAACTAAATTGCTGACTAGATATCACTTGCCCAGGTAAAAAATTAGCACTGAATGAGGTGAAGTGTCTTACGGTTGCCTGATAAATGAGAACTTCTTAAATTCTCCAAACTAATCCAGTGAAACTGGAAGGTTTCTATAATATCTGCCTTGCACTAAGTAGGGTTAAACCGAGTAAAGCATTCACTTTCATACATATACATACAGTACATACAATCTTAAAGACCGTTTCAGTCCTTTTATTGTAGAACCGTACAAAAAAGTCTTGCCATAACACAGCCGCATCATGTCATCACTGTGGCTGATGTTGGTATAGTGCTAACAATGCCACGGAAAGACTTGCCGTACTTCTACCTGCTGTAGCTGTTCCATACCAGCCTTAGCAGTGTTACAAGGCATTAACAAGAAATTACGGTAACTACTACAGAGGTTTTCCCCTTCATGAAATAGTCATATTTTGACAAGAGTACGTTTTCATTAAATTGGGAAGAAAAGCAGCGCCATCATTATGACCAAATGGAAAACTATACATATAATGTACTTGAAGTACAGTAGATAAAGGTTATTTCTCCCACATTACTTCTAATGCGACTTGGAGGGGGTGGGGCCCTGCCGTTAGGGAGCCACCTTGTCGTGGTGGCGGGGCTTGAAGCGTGACCGGTGGTCTGTTCCTGTTGGGGGGGACAGACCTTCTTAGGATAGGGGCTCCACCGACCTTGTGGGCCAAGACCTCCCTCCTCATTGGTTTACAGAGGCCTGTAAGGTACCACTTTTCTGACTTTCTTTCCCCTTCTACCTTTGTCCTTTTCTTTGCTTCCCTTTCTTCTATCGTTGACGGCTGGACTACTCTATATGCTTCGTTGGAGGGTGGATGTGGACGGCGTTCCCTTCCACCTGTAGAACTGAAGTACAGTACCCAACTTGTCCGCACGAGGGGAACTTTTACCGTTAAATTTTGCACTCTCTGCTGGACCCGAAGCTGACGAGTTCACCGTCCATAAGGCACGGGGGTCGGGGTGTATATCTGGGTTTGACTCCTAGGGCATATACCAAGTCCTCTAATTCTTGGCTCCGTGGTGGGTGTGGAGCTTATCCCGGATGAATCATGATACCTTCGTCTTCTGGAGACTTCTTCTGGATTTTTGATCACCGGCGCTGGCGTGGATATGGCTGTGTCTGACTCTCCTTCCTTGACCGTCCTCCCCTCGGATGGTAGTAGCTCTTTGCCTGCCACTATACCGGGTTCTTTACCGGCCCCTGCACCGTCCTTGGACAACCATCCGACCTCTGCTCCGAATACAATACCGAGCCTAGTCGTGTCAAGTTCTCTTGGCACATCTAGCTTCTCTACGTTCGCTCCCTCACTAACCACTGACTCTGTTCTTGCCACTTTGGTTAACATCTCGGGCAAAACCTTGACTACTGTTTCTAACCCTCTTCCACCCACTTTTAATCCTGGCGTCTCTGTTCGAGAGCACGCCTCTGACTCCTCCAGTACCATCGCACCAAACCTTCCCAATGAGTCTGTTTTGGTTCATTCAGAACGGCCTATACCTACCGATCATGACGACCCACTTCCACCTAACGGAGTTGCCCACGAATCATCACAAGTTTCTCAACCCACCGCTTTGTTCACTCGGCCCTCACCGGCGGTGTCGTTCCCCGGTACTACGATGACTCCATCAATTATGACACTCTTACCTTTTGATGCCAAATCTTCTCACCGCCGTTCTAAGCGCCCACTCCGCACCACTCCTGCGGTACTGAGCACACTGTTTGAGCCACCGAGATGGCCGAAATATTTCAAAGTTGAAAACCACCCTTATGATGACATTGATCTTCAAATATATCTTCGCCAAGAAGTGGGTCATGTTACCCTGTACCACCACTCTGAGACCTCCCGCATCGTGGAGGTTCATTCCGAGGAACCATCTTCCAACATATTGTCCTTCCTAGACATTCCCAGCGACTTCTTATTAGCTCACCCGGAGGATACCTTAAACCATTGCATTGGCACAGTCGTCGTCTCCCACAGCGTTCTTGTTAAGGAGGCTAACTTCACGGATACAGGTCCTCGCCTGTGTCATGCATTGCAGTTTGATTATCCGGCTGTACAAAAAGTCGAGACCTACATTGTGTCATCCAGGAAAGATGTTGACTGCGATCGTCCACCTCTTTGCATCGCTAAACTCTACTTTGATTGCCATGACCTACCTCTCACCATCACTTTAGGTGGTGAGTTGCTGCGTGTGCGGCAGTTTGTTAGTCGGCCTCGTCAGTGTCTTGTCTGCTGGAAATTCGGTCATCCGGACAAATATTGTCGCTCTGGAAGGCGCTGCCTACACTGTGGAGTGGAGACGGGGGATGGTAATCATCCTGTCCCTTGCCCCACTGTTAGTCCAACATGTGCGAATTGTGGCGAACATCACATCGCCTCCGATAGACTATGTTCTCATTACGTGTTTGCGAAGGAAGTCATTCCTTACTGGGTTGCTGTGCGCCTAGTGCGAGAGTCTGGGACGGCGCCCAAGTGCAGGTATGCCACTGTGGCATGTTCATCTGATCCATCACCCTCCCCTTCCATTACACATACTCCAGTTCGCTTGACTATCCCATCACCATCTACTCGTCGAGCATCAACCACATGTTCCACCACCGACACGACACCTGCATTGACGACTACTCAGATTTCTACACGCAATTCATTCATGGCTCTTGCGACTGAGGTTGCGACCACGGATCCTCTCCCTGATATTTCTCTTGGTAAGCCTGGATCTCCATCTTCCCTACAGTCGCGTCCTGTACAGTTTGCCGCACAAGTCCTGATTCTCACCATCTCTGTGAAATCGTAATTTGGCAGTTTCGCACACACCTCCACAACCCCCCTCCCTCACTCCACCTACCTTCCACCCCACCTTTCCTCCCTCCTTTCCACCTTCCGACTTAAATTATTTCTCGGATATGAAGTCAGTGTGTTATGAATCATTTAAACCACTTGCTTTCATGTCATTATATTGATACCCTGGCCGTAAATTGATATACAGTTAAGCTAACTTTGTTCAATGTTATACGATTAATACAGTTCAAAGGGTGTTGTCCAATTTAATTTATCCTTAGAGAGTGAGAGGGGTGTCCTGAAATTTGTCCTCGTATATTTGTTTTTTATCTATACTCAGTTGTGTGTGTGTATTTGTTTGTGATTATTTAGTTGTCAGAGGTTCTGTCTTTCAGTATAATATTCAGTATTCAACATATTTTAGAATTGCCTACTTGATTTAGTCATTCCTCTCTTATAGTAACGGCAATATTATTTGGGACTATACATGACCCAATACATTTATTTTGACAAAATTACCAGTGCCATGAGTTATACAGCTTATCACTTCATCACCACTCTTATAATTGTAAGCATTATTACGGTATTAGTTGATGCTTCACAATTCATTAATTACTATACAGTACTTCCCCTTCGTGGTTATGGTTCTGACAGTATTTATTGCTAATCCATTTCTCAATAATACCACAACTTTGAAAATAAGGTTTTAGGAAAGAACTATTTATATATTCACGTCTACATATAATTTATAATATCCCGATTCATAACTGAATTGAAAATACTTAAGGTCTATCTATCTATGTACAGTATTGCCAGAAGTCATGGATGTTGAATTACGAGCATCTCTCACTCTCTCCCTCTCTGAGTTGTCTGAAATATGCTTCATGCGTAACTTAGCCATGCATTTGTTTTATATGCATTGTTTTATAAAATACGAATACACATATATAACTCGCCTGAACTTTAACCCTTTCTGTATCAGCAACGTCTGTTATATTTTATTATATCCATATTTAGACTATTTTATGCAGCTTAGGAAGATGTGGTAATTAAAAAGGTTTATAATTACTAGAGATCCTTCCAAAACTGAATAAAATCAAATAGTAGTAGCCAGAATAAAATAAAAAGGATATTGACGGTACGGAAGGGGTTAAGAACCTTTTTAATATAATAATTTATGGCTAGGCTATCAATATAATGAAATGAAGCAAGTGGTTTAAATGATTCACAACACACCTACTTCATAATCGTGAAATAATTTGAGTCGGACAGTGGAAATGAGGAAGGAAAGGTGGGGTGGAAGGTTGGAGGTGGAGTGTGCGAAACTGTCAAATTACGATTTCACTTAGATGGTGAGAATCAGGACTTGTGCGGCAAACTGTATCTGATCGGTCTTCCACCCAGTCTAATATTCCTAAATTTGCCTTGACAGACCCCGTGCATGTGGGCCTTGATTCTACTGCCAGGACCAAACTTCCTCTACCTCGGCGCCCACCTCGTCGTGGAACTGTTCCCCGAATCTCGACCTTCCTCCCAGACACTGGTGACCTCCGATTCAAAATCTGGGCCACGCCCCTCCCTTGCGGTTCAGTCCCCGTTGCGTACGACGTTACCCCTGGACTCTCGCGCACCCCGTAAAAATCCGGGGTGCCACGAAATCCACTATCGCGAGCCCTATGGTTCCCGCCAATGATACTCCTGATGATGTTGAGCAGGCGGTTGCTGCTTTTGACGGCTTCGCCCCACCTGCAGAGCCCTGGTCCCTACCTGATCATGACCGTTCATGTGGGTGTAATGATTGTGGTAAGCGGTTCTTCCTCAATCACATCTCTTCTCCAACAGGACTTTTGACGAAAGACCTGAAAGATCTAGAGATCTTTCGTCGGACGGCACCCTCAAATGTCCCGCTTTCCTCACACAAACTTGGGTGCGTGTGTGTCGACCATCTTCAGCGTTCAACCCTTTCTCCTGCTGCTTTGATGGAGCGTTTTAAGCGACAACATGGTCTCGTGGATACTGACCTGGTCACATACCGCGTCTCCAGTTCACACGTCCAACTACATGATGCGCCTGTGCCGGAAGAGGTCGCTTGACTCTACCTCTTTACCCACGAAATCCCCAGTGACGACCAAACTTGCCAAGCCTGTTAGTCTGCACCAGGGTGAAGACTCTCCACAGTTAGTGGCAGCTGCCTCCACAGTGGCAATTGATCGGACACCTCTGGATTCACAACTAGATGCTGAAAATTCTAACAATCTGATTGACTTGTCTGATGTTGACGGTACTCCCTAAAGCACTCAAAAATACCCTGCTCTAATCGACTGCAATGATGTTACCTCTTCATAAAACACTTCCTCCCATGACCCGCATTGCGGTTGTTCGTCCTGTTTCCTACCTTACATTAGGGATTCTTTGACTTCAACGGAACACGACATCACCTCCCGGGTGTGTTCATTCATCTCTCTGCGATACAGTCCGTCGCTGCCCCTATCTCAACATGGACCACACTGTGTCAGATTTACCTTCCATTACCATCCCTCCCCAGCGATCCAGGAGTTCCTTTACACCCGCCCCTCAGTAATCAGGCTCAGCCGATTCCTGGATAGTCGTCATCTACGCCTCAATCTCATATTTCCTCGCCTTCTCCCTTACCCTCACCAACTTCCCTTATCAGAATTACAATCACATTACTACACGACTCCTAACAATGACCCGTGATATTATACATTGGAACATGAACGGATACAATTAAAGCACGTTTGCATTCTGGTGAACTGCAGCGCTTGTTAAGGTTGCACATGCTAGTATGCATTTGCTTACAACACATTGGATCGTTTCTTGTCCCCCAAAAAGAATATCGCAAGGCCGCATGATCCCCCTCTATCGAGGGGCACTTGGACACGGCTATCCTAGTCCGAAATGATCATGCGTACTCCACTCTGACTTTAGATCCGTCTCCCTTCCAAACTGTTACTGTTGTCATATCACTACCCAAATTGTCACGCCTCACTGTGTGCTCTTCGTATAATCAACCGTCTTGCCACTATTCCACCTGTGACTTATCGTGTATCACTGATCAATTGAGTGATTGACCCATCCTTTTCTCATACTTGGGGACTTCAATGCTCACTCCCCATTATGGGGAGGAGCTCGTACAGATGTTCCCGGTCCCCATATAGAGCAGTTGATATCCTCCTCCGATTTGTGCTGCCTCAATCACATGATCCCAACCTATAGGTCTTCCGCACACGATTTGTCGTTGGCGAGCGATTCTGTTGCACCTCACTTGAAGATCACTTTTCGAGAGATCATTATCCCATTCTCCTCCGACATAATAGCTCAGTTTCATCAACTCAAATACCACAATATAACATCTCTAAAGCTGATTGGCCATCCTTTCAGTTATTATCTGGCGATATTTGTGCCTATAGCGATGATGAACCCCCAGATTTGAACTTTGCCTACTTCATGGATGTTCTCCATTCCGCAGCTACCGCCTTTATCCCAAAGACATCTCCTTGTACCCGTCCTCGTCAAGTCCCATGGTGGTCGCCTGCATTGGGTGCTTTGATTGCTTTTAACCCTACCCGCCCGGGCTCGCCTTCCTAAGGACGTCCGGAGATCCGTAAGGAGATCCGGGTGATATGGCCGAAAAACGTATTTAATAGGCTACCCGTATCTTTGTTATTTTAACTGCTAGAAAATTCCCACGCATCTCTAAACGTACTGCTGTTTCTAATCTGTAGACTGGCATTGAGTAGAGCTCTCGAAGTCAACTGGTTCAGTTTTGATGACGATTTCCGTGGAGAGAGTTTCGAGGCGATGTTAGCAATATGGGACACTTTTCAACACTGAATTTGTTTTAGCAGAACACATAATATATACAGAATAGTAAAATTGTTTCGTCTGCTACCGCCGCCGCCAACACCGTGAACGACCGCAGCAGTGCAAGTACTGGTACTGAGCTGGATACACAGGCATAGTTTGTCTTTTTCCAGAGGATCTACTGTAAGAAACTGTAAGAATAATAACAAACTCCGATCTTCTTCTTGCGTTTGGAGGTGCGCGTGTCGCCTCCGACCGGCTGTGTTTACATACGTCGGACGTGCGGCTTTCAAAACAAGCTTGATAGGCTTTCAAGCTTACGGATTTCAAGGGGACACCCGGGCTCCTGCCGCGGTGTCATTTTAAAATGCTGCCCGGGCGGGAAGGGTTAAACATAGTGTCGAAAGGACTCTCCTCAAGCTTCGATCACATTTAGGGATACACGATCGCTCATCCCTTATTCCAAGGATCCCAACCTGATACCGAGTCTACTCAGGATTGCTATACAACTTTCGTTATTGAAGTCCTTTTACAATAAGGTCACCGCTCACGCTAAACGCGCAATATTAACCCGTCCAGCCCCGGCTAGTTTTGTAATGTTTGTTCACCAGAACCCAGCCGGTTTTCAAAAAATGGTTTTATTCCAGAAACAATAGCGAATGGGTTAGGAATGAAGGAAAAACCACGAAAAACCGCTCAAAAAGCTTAAAGAATGGTCCTACAGAGCCCCCGAAAACGTATTTTACAAGAGTAAAAAATTTAAGGCAATTACCCCCAAAAAACAGGTTATTGCGTGCTCACGCGCACGCACGTGGACTTTGAGAGTTTTCAACCATCGGCACGGTTGCGTGGGATACGTACACAGTTCCCATACAAATCTGAGCCCTCTTGAGTCGCTACACCTGAGGTTACGGTCGGCGCAATTAGGGTGACGCGCCAGGCGCGTCTCTGGGGCTGTGCGTTACATACATCGCCGACGCGTCAGGCGCGTCGCTGGGGCTGTACGGGTTAAAAAGCAAATTACACAGGACCTACATAACTACCTTTAACTGCCGTACCTCTATTACAATAATATGGGAGAAATTCAGAAAGGTGAACGGGTTGAATACTTGTCCTTCGCTATCATCGCTGACATCCTGAAACAAGTGTGCCTTTAATTAATCCCAATGACATAGCTGACTGCCGTGCCACCCATTTTGGTCGGGTTGGCTCGGGCATGTTACACACAAGCGAGTTCCTTCGCCACAAGCAAAGAGTCTAATCACAAGCACTTCATTTTGATGGTGGTGCCACTTTTACCTATAATATGCCTTTCACTATGTTCGAGCTCGAGCACGCCTTACATCAGTGCTCTGACACTACACCTGGCCCCGATGGCATTCCATATGTTCTCGTCAGTCGCCTCCACGACAATGCTATGCAATTTCTCCTCCAGGTGTATAATCACTTTTGGAGCACAGGTTACGTCCCTCCTCCTTAGCGTCACGCATTCACAATACCGGTTTCCAAACCTGGGAAGGACTCTACTTCTCCCACCAACTATAGACCCATAGTAGGCCTACTAACATCTTGCCTGTGCAAATTATTAGAGAAGATGATTAATCCAAGACTCATGCATTATGCTGAAGAGCATAACCTCCTATCACCCTTTCAAAATGGGTTTCGCCCAGGCCGGTCTACTCTTCATTCTCTAACCCACCTTGAGCATCAGATATGTGCAGGATTCGTAAATCGCCATCCTACCGTGGCCATTTTTTTTACATAGCGAAGGCCTACGACACAACTTGGAGATACAGACTACTCAAGATATTGCATACTATTAGATATTTACCTACTGTATATTTCTAAAGGCTTTCCTGTCTCCGTGCTGTGTCCTCAGTGGTACACTTTTCATAATTGCTATTAATGAGATTTCTAAATGCCTTTCTGCGGGAGTCTCTCAGTCTTATTGTCGATGACTTTGCTATTTACTACACCTCCCCCACCATTCCCCATATTTTACGTCAACTACACTCCACTTTGACCAACATTGAGTGGGCATCCAAGGCCGGATTCCAGATTTCCATTGAAGAGACTAAAGCCATGGTCTTTTATCACGATAAATGTCACCTACGCAGTCAGTCCTTTGACCTACGAATGGGGGGTTTACGCATCCCCTTCTTCGACAGAGTCAAGTTTTTTGGAATGATCTTTGACTCGCCTAAATTGGATTGATCATATCAACAGCCTAAACGCTCGTTGTCTCCAGCGCATGAACGTCGTCAAAGCTATCGCTCGGGTCCGGTGGGGAGCGGATCGGCCTACCTTGGTTCTACTCTACAAAGCCATTATCCTATCGGTGCTTGACTATGGTTGTCCGATCTACGGTACTGCTTCCCCCAAGGTTTTGCAAAGACTCGACTCCATCCACCACCTAGGAATTTGACTTAGCGCTGGTGCGATTAGATCTTCCCGCATTAGTAGTTTACTAGCTGAGGCTGGTGAGATGCCCCTCCGCTATCATCGTCAATTAGTTATTATGCGCTCGGCCATCCGATTATCTTAGTCACCTACTGTACTAAATTATTTCCTTTCTGACGATCCACTTGCGTGTCTGTCTCCATCTTTTCCCATTGTGGCCCAGAGAGTCTTTTCCATCTACAATGTACAGTTCCCGAATACTTCAGAGGACGGATGTTTTGTGCCACATTGGTGCCTGCTTCGTCCTACATTTTGCATTCACCTATCATCGATCAGTAAATCTAGTAACCCACTTATCTTATGTACTCTTGCCTTAAACCACCTGTTTGCTCATAGCCCTGCTGTTTTCATTTTCACAGATGGTTCAAAGGAAGATGGTATGGTGGGCTGTACTACGGTTTCAGAATTTGGCTCGAATCGACGCACATTACACCCATATTCCTCCATATTTACTGCTGAACTAGTGGCTATCAGAGGTGCACTGAATATGATTTGTGATCTTCCTTACAATGTCCCTCACATTGTCATCTGTAGCGACTCCATGAGTGCGCTACAGGCTTTGCATTGCTTTGCACCCCGCGACCCTCTCGTTCGCGAAATTGTCAACGTACTTCATGGCCTTCTGGTTGCAGGTCGTCGCATAGCACTCTGTTGGATCCCTGCCTACATCGGGGTCGATAGAAATGAACGTGCTGACTCTTGTTAAGTTAGCGAGACGTGGTACTCCTGAGAACACATTGCTTCGTCTACCTGACGTCTTTCCGGTGCTCGGGTCCAGGATCTGTACTGCGTGGAATGAGGAATGGTATACTCTCCCTACCACTATCCATCTCTGTTCCTTCAAAGACCATGTCTCCCCATGGTTATCAACTCCCTCTACTGTTTGCGCTGACCAGGTTGTTCTTACCCGCCTTCGCGTCGGCCATACCAAGGCGACACATGGCTATTTAATGACTACACCTAGGCCTCCACCACCTTATTGCCATCACTGTCACCCATTTGCTGTGCGAATGCCGCAAATACAATTATAAACAACTGTGTTATCTTCGTAACAAGACTCTTCCTGCATTGCTTTGCGATTCTCCTACCTTTACCTTTGCTCCAATCCGCACCTATCTACACGCTATACGTATGTTCAATGAAATCTGACTGACTTATTTCTGATCTGTCCCCCCACTTTCTCAACACATCATTGGTCTCCTAGCCTTATAAGTGGCATTCGCTCAGAAGGCTAGTATAAAATCTCACATCATCATCATCATGATGGCGGGGGTGGGAGGGGAGTGTAATTTATCAGCTAGATTTGTTGGGGGTACAGCCATAGAAAATAAATTTTAGTCTAGTTTAATACAGTTTAGTGCTTTAGTCCTTGTTAATAAGTAGGGGAGAGCGGTGATGGTTCGGACGGAAGGATGGTTCGGACAGTGCATTTCCTGAGAAACGTATGGGACTTAAGGCCCCGAGATTTTGCGTGAAACTGCGAGAGTTTGTCTACTGTCATCACGCGTGATTTGGTTCCTACATCAGCTACACTTTTTAATGCAGGTTCGATTTTATGGTTTTTTGCACTTCCTATGTAATATTTTCACTTTATATCGTAAGCTCTACCTCCATGAATATGTCAACCAGCGAAATATGCATTATTATGGTGAAACTATGTTGTATGCCGAAGATATTGCCGTAAATAACAAATGCTAAAGTCGCTTGTGTGAACGTTGAGCGTACTCATCAATTAACTATATAGATTCGGGATCATTCGGACAGTTGAGGGTGGTGATGGTTCGGACCAGTCCGAACCATCTTTCCCACTAATTGCCAAAAAATTACCTTATCAATTGATAACACTACTTCTTGTAAATATCAATATTATGAACACATAGTGAAACACAACTCTTAATATCCATCAGGGAATAATATATTTACATTTTATTATGCATTTATCTGTGCTAATACAATATAAAATAAAATAAGTCAATTATGTAATTTATTTGAAGTAACATAGTCCTAATCCATACCTATAATATTGTTTATACAAATAAAGGTACTGTATGATTATTTGATTTATGGATAAGTACATTATCCATAATTCTGGTTAAGTATAATCCAGTTTGTTTTCAATATTATTTGTTTACAAATATGAAGAGGTTAATTTCGATTATGAAGTTTAATTTTGTATTTTAGCAAAATAACATGTCTTTGAATTGATAAATTCTTGTTTTTAGCAAATCCAACTCACATAATTTTAAGATTATGCCAATTAATATACGTGACCGTACCATCCCACCCTTCTGACCGAACCATCACCACTGGTAGGGAAGGTTCGGACTATTTAGAAACTTGTGTTTCGGGAACTATAGCTCAAAACTGAAAAGAGCTAAGGGTTTGAAATAATTAGGCTAAAGAATCAAATAACGAAGCAACATTATAACATCAACTAGATTATACTACTGCTTAAACCTGAATTTCTACAAATATTTAAACAAAAAAAAGTGTCCGAACCATCACTGCTCTCCCCTACTGTTAATGATGTGCAAGTGATTATTCAACGTAATTCACTTTATCTACATAAGGATATGAATGGTTTGATATATTTAGATTTCACAAAACTAAAATTATGTATGAACAAAATGGCCATGAACCTCTTGTGCAATCGTCGGCAACAATATCGGTACAATTTTTATAGCCACAATTTAGAGACAATTATGATACACTGGCAAAAATTATTTACAGTTGAAGTCACAAAGATAAAATTCCGGAGATTCACTCGTTAAGGGGGTAGAGTTTATTTTTGGTCTATTTATTTATTAGTTTCCTCACTAGACCTTTATCAAGCATAACAAATAAAAAAAATACTTAGAGATATTTGTAAATTTTTCGGTAGGAAAATATTCTGGCCGAAGGTGGGTTTCTCCTGAATTACGGTCTTGCTATCACTCGCCAGGAAGAAATAGACACCTAAATGGCATGAAAGATCCTAATATTTACATTGAAAGGGAGTGAAAGATCTTAAAATCGCCAAACTAATGGAACAGACTTCTTAAAATCTCAAAACGAATGGGGTTAAACACGAGGGAGAAAGGAAGAAAAAGCAACTACCTCCCCCTTAATCTTCTTTCTAGTTTGATCAATAGGTGTCTAGATAATAATGACCTGGATTGTACAAACTCTAAACCAGTGAATTTGGTAGCTGGTGTTCCGAACAATTGTATATGCATTTTGTTGGACTCTGATATTTGGTACATGGTGAAATCAGAAATATTGACGAATTAGTTTTATTCTTGGATTACTTGGGTGAGATACATCTTTAATGCAATTGAAATTAGTGGAAGTAACTTAATTAGACTTGACTGCATCATAATATAACTTAACAAAATATAACTTGTTGTCACTTAAGAATTTAAGATAATCGCTGGTAATTATTCTTATGCAACGGATTATTGCAACACCAATAGTATGTCGACTTAAAATAGATCATGTTACCCTGCAAACATTGCAATAAAACTATTAAATCCATTATGGAATGTATCTTTAAACTTCAAAATAGTATAATAGATTAACATCTCTTATCCTGGTATACACAAGAAAATTTAAATATTACAAGATCTATGTACTGTGCAAAACATCTCTGTAAGCTACTATCAAAATAATTGCATATATTCTGCTACTCTTTATGATGGAACAATACATTTGAGAGTAAAGACCCTCTTGCAGCAATTTTTTCCATGTAATGTCATTCTCTACAAAAGATGCTCAAACCCCATATTCAGCCAACGTGACCTCTAAAACTCTAAGGAAGGAAAACAATGAAGGCTGCTAATTTGTTAAGTATTATTTAATTACTAATCTTTTCTCATTTAAGCTCATTCTGGAGGCTGTTAATCGTAAGGATTTAATAAACTCTCTTGACCCTTCTTAGGTAGTCAGTATCTCCAAATGACTGTATTTATATACCTAAATTTCAATTGCGTATAATACGTTGATGCTAATTTTAATAATTAATTTACTTCTTGCTAAGATAGGAATGAAGGGGGGGGGACCAGAAATGCCCCAAGTGGTCTAGCCCATGGTACCGTCCCATCCAAATGCTCTGGACCACTATCTTCCACGCTTACTATACATTTCTGCAACATTCGTGGACTTTCTTCTAACTTCCACTCTGTTGAACACCATCTCTCCTCCACCAACCCTGATCTTCTCTTTCTCGCCGAAACTCCGTTGTCTAAGGCAACAGACAGCAAACCCTTCTCTATATCCTCCTACTATATCTATCCTCAATTCAAAGCCAAAGGTGGATGTTGCGTGTACGTACGCAACAATCTTACTTGCTCTCGTGTACCCAACTTTGACTCTTCTGAATTCTCAACTATCTTGCTTAAGCTATCTTGTCACTCTCACTGAATATATGTGCTGTTTATCGCTCTTCTAATTCTACTGACTATCCAAAATTCTTTGACCATCTTATTTCTAAAGTGGAACACATTCTATCCATCTCTCCCTTCTCTGAAATATCAATCTTAGGAGATTCCAATGGCTCAACTCTAATTTCTCTGACCAACCTGGTGAACAAGCCTACATCTTTTCTATCCTAAATTACCTAGAGCAGTTAGTTCAGCAACCCACCCGTATCCCGGACCGCCCTGGAGATCAGCCTAACATCTTTTACTTATTTCTAACCTCTAATCCTTCTGCTTATACTGTAAACCTTCTCTCTCCATTGGGTTCCTCCAATCGTAACCTTATCTCTTTCACCTGTCCTGTCTCTCCAGTATGGCCTTCTGACCCCACCAGCCGGCGGTGCTTGTCGCTGCCGACTGGGAGGCTCTACGGCGGTACTTCTTTGATTTCCCATGGATTTAATTTTTGCTTTCGTGGCCGGTGACCCTCAGAGAGTGCCGAGCGTATTACTGAGGTAATACTTTCAGGCATGAAAGCATACATCCCATTCTCTTTCTCTCTGACTAACTCACAAAAATCTTGGTTTATTCACGCAATAAGGAAGAAGCATTCAAACGATACCGTCGCCTTCAAACTCAAGAATTCCGTACTTTATATCCTGCCTGGAATCAAGCCAAATCTGTCCTTCGACTCGACAAAAACTCTTTCATCAATAACAAATGCTCTGAACTTTCCAACTCTAGCTCTTCCTAACTTTCTAACATCTAGCCAACAATTTTACTTCCTCATCTTTCCCTCCTCTTTTCCACTCTGACAAAGCTGAACTCTTCGCTCAAACTTCTGCTAAGAACTCTACTTCGGATGATTCCGGCGCTACTCCTCCATCTCAACCCCCCTCTCACTTATACCCAATATCATAATTTCTTCTAATGATGTACTCTCAGCCTTCTCTTGGCTTAATACTAAAAAGGCATATGGACCGGATGGTGTTCCTCCTGTTGTACTCAAAAACAGTTCTTCCGTGCTGACTCTCTGTCTAGGCAAACTTTCGTCTGTCTTTCCTCTAACGTCTTTCCTTCTTGCTGGAAGTTTGCTCTTATTCAACCTGTCCCAAAAAAGGGTGACTGCTCTCAAACCTCCAACTATCGTCCAATTACTCTCATTTTTTGCTTATCTAAAGTTTATTAAACTATTCTTAACTCAAAATGTCTAAAGCATTAATCTTCCCATAATCTAGTTTCAGATCCCCAGTACGGTTTCCTTAAGGGCCACTCTACTGGTGATCTTGCTTATCTTACTAACTCCTGGTCATCCTCCTTTCGGGACTTCGGTGAGACTTTTTCTATTGCGCTAGACATATCGAAAGCCTTTGAAAGAATTTGGCACAAATCCCTAATTTCCAAACTATCCTCCTTTGGTTTCTATCCCTCTATCTTTGCCTTTGTCTCTAATTTCCTTTCAGACCGCTCCATAGCTGCAGTTGTGGGCGGCCATCGCTCACTTCCTCAACCTATCAACTATTAGAAAGAGGATTGGAGACAGAAGAAAACTCTGAGGAATCTCAGGGTTTTCTTCTGTCTCCAATCCTCTTTCTAATATTATTTATGATCTCCTCAACTATACCTCTAGTCCTATCCACTTGTATGCTGATGACTACACTATTCAACTAGTTTTTTCACATCAACCAAGCACTCAATCACTCCAAAACTCACGTAAAAGGGCCATAGAACGCCTATCTATTGATATATCAATTATTTCTGACTGGGGCAGAGAAAATCTTGTGATTTTCCACGCCTCCAAGACCCATTATCCCTCCATCGTAATCTTCCGGAAGACTATAAATTATTTTTCAACAATAGGCCTACACAAATCAACCCTTCATCTTCTCTCAATATTCTAGGTGTATCTTTTTCATCTGACCTTTCTTGGAAAGATCATATTACCATTCTTGCTAAAAACAGCTTCCCAACCGTCTCTGAGGCTTCTTCACCCCGCCTTTCAACACCATCCCACTCCTATTCTGTCCAGCTCTCCAAACCAAGAATTTGCCATTTTTTTTTTTTTTTTTTTTTTTTGTATACTTAGCAAGAGAACTCAGGAGCTCTCTCCCTCATTCAATTTTTTCCTTCATTCAATAACTTAAATTGCTTTAAAATTCTCGTGTCCAGGCATTTTGACCCCAAAGTCCCTTGAATTTGGCTCTCTGTCACTCTTTTGGCTTTGGGGGAGGCACATGTACAGGCAACCTGCCTATTGTCTCCTTCATACACATAGACAAAAAATATCAAAATATGTTCCTTTTTTCTAATGAATGGAGAGCCTGAGCTGTGTTTTTAACCAACTGTTACAACTGTCGAACTGTTGCAGCAATTATTGTATTATCGTCCCACTGAAATTAAAGATCCATTCCAAAGGTGATATCATATAGAGCTTCTTCCTCTCGTCTGACTGAAGAGAGAAGCTTGGCCTTGAAGCCTGAGTTCTCTGCCCTCTTGTTGTCCTCCGCCTCCACCTGGTACACGAGTCCATCCAAGCCGTGGGTCACCTGCCCCAAAAGTAGTGCAGGTACATCTCCAATATCTCTGGCAACAACACTAAGGGTGGGTTTACCTTTGGCATCGTAATCCACTATCAAGTGTCCTTTCTTCACACCACCCTTCACTGCTGGTAACCCATGTCCCTCCTCGACAAGTTTGACATCCGGGAGACTGACTTTTACCACCAGCTGCGTCGCTGTGGATCCAGTCGCTCCGGAAGCTTTGTACGATGCGATGAGCCGGGATCTGTGCTGGCCGCCCATCATGAGCTGCCGTTCCACAATGGTGAGGGCATCTTCCGAGGGCCTGAAGCGCAGGGCCCCCGGGGATTTGGTGGCATTGTTGTAGCGTCGCTTTAGGTACTCTCTGGCATGTTCGTCCATCGATATCACTACCAGCGTCACATCCAGGTCACCCGGACCACTCACACTAATGAAGTACCTGACACACGCCAAAGAGTTATAATTAGGTGGTTGCTGTGTTTAGCATGCATTTCAGCAGTCAAGTTTCATGAATTGATATGAACTTATACCATAATGAAAAATCAGCACTATTAATCGCTAGGGGCACATTCATCACTATATGATGAAGGAATTGGTCAAGCATGGAAATTTTATTGCCAGAACTATTGATTCAGACCCTTGATTCATGCTCTAAAATGAAAAAAATGCCACTATGTATGTATTACTTTATTATCAGTGCTTGGAAAGTTGTATGGCAGGGTGTTGATAGAGAGGATAAAAGTATACGGAAGTTGTAATAGGAGAAGAACAGTGCGGTTTTAGGAGGGGAAGAGGGTGCGTGGATCAGATTTTTTCAGTAAGACAGTTATGCGAGAAGTATTTAGAGGAGCATAAGGAGATATTTTGGGCTTTTATGGACTTGGAAAAAGCATTATGATCGTGTGGATTGTGAAGCAATGTTGAAGGTGTTAAGGATTTATGAAATTGCAGGAAATTTGTTAAAAGCAGTTAAGAGTTTTTATGAAGGGAGCTGATCGTGTGTTAAGAGTAGGAAATGGTGAGCTGAGTGAATGGTTTCAGGTAAATGTAGGTTTGCGACAGGGTTGTGTAATGACACCATGGCTGTTTAATATGTTGATGGATGGTGTGGTGAGGGAGGTGAAAATGAGAACTATGGGAAGAGGATTGGGTTTAGTAGGAAAGAATGGTAGAGATTGGGAGTTGAATCAGATGCTGTTTGCTGATGACACAGCATTGGTGGCGGATTCTGAGGAGAAACTGCAGCGGGTAGTCAAAGAGTTTGGTGTAGTTTGTGGGAGGAGGAAACTGAAGGTGAACGTCAATAAAAGTAAAGTAATGGTGTGTAATAGGGGTGATCGTAGGGTGACCCTAGATGCGATGCTGGATGGGGAAATACTGGAACAAGCAGTGTTCTAAATATCTAGGAGGAATGATAAGCAGGAGTAGAGGTATGGAAATGGAGATAAAACAGAGAGTGTGTGAAGGAAGGAAGGTTTTCGGAGCAATGGGAAGTATGTGGAAGATGAGAAATCTCGGAATGAAAGTAAAAAGTGCAATGTATCAAGGAATTGTTGTGCCAACAGTGATGTATGGGGCTGAGACATGGGCTCCGAAGGAAAAGGAGAGAAGAAAGCTGGATATGATGGAGATGAGCTGCTAGAGGAGTATGTGTGAAGTTACTCATAGAGACAGATTGAGAAATTAAGAAATACGTAGGAGAGTTGGATAGCAGGAACATTTGTCGGGCAGAGTGGACAGAAGGGTGCTGAGCTGGTATGGTCATGTTGAACGAATGAAAGATGAAAGGCTTACAAAGAGAATATGTGAGTCAGATACAAGGGGAGATAGTAGGGCAGGAAGACCCCCATTGAGATGAAGAGACTGTGTAAGACAAGCTTTGGATGATAGAGGAATGACTATAGATCAGGCAAAGGAAGTGGTAATAAACAGGAATGAATGGAGAATGCATGTGGATAGATGAGTGAACATGTGGTCATTTGGGGGAAGGGGTCGGACGCAAGTTGGACTAGATAATAGTCCATCAGGCGCCTGGCTCGGGGAGACGGTGGATATGAAGGGTGCGCCTGGAAGTGTGGTGGTAGGGCTTCGCTGCATGTCTGCCTGCTGAGATCGGAACCTCTCCGGGTGGTCGGGGGCCGGGGGAGTGCTGGAGGGAACTTGGTGACCCTGGTGTCTGGGTCTTCTCCTGGATGACCTAGTTGTGTGTGAATTTGTGTTTTGTTTTTGGGTGTTCATTGTCTTCTTTTGTGTTTTCCCTATTCTGGCTCTGTCTCGAGTCCCCCCCCCAAAAAAAAAAAATGGGAAAAGTGGGGATTGGGCCTGAGTATATAGATAGATAGATGTATGTTCTCCCACAAACATTAAATACGCTCATGAGTATACTGTATATTAAATTCAATATTTTGAAACTATAAACTTAATGCAATTATAAAAACTTCATCTTCAGGATCTAAAATATTTAGCTAAAGAATTTTACAGGTTTAAATTATAGTAAAATTCATTTTCCATTCTATTCTATATACTCAGGCCCAATCCCCACTTTTCCTATTTTTTTCTTTTCTTTTTCCCTCTTTTCCGTTTTGTTTTGTTTTCTTTTTTTTGGGGGGTGGCCGACTCAAGACAGAGCCAGAATAGAGACAACACAACAGAAAACAACGAACACACAAAAACAAAACACAAATTCACACACATCTAGGTCATCCAGGAGAAGACCCAGACACCAGGGTCACCAAGGTCCCTCCAGCATTTCCCCGGCCCCCGACCACCCGAAAAGGTTCCAATCTCGGCAGGCAGACATGCAGTAGAGCGAAACCACAAGCCCGCCCACCACACTTCTAGGCGCACCCGTCATTTAAACCGTCTCCCTGGGCTAGGCGCATGATGGACTATTATCTAGTCCAACTTGCGCCCGACCCCTTCCCCAAAATGACCACGTGTTCACTCATCTATTCACAAGCATTCTCCATTCATTCTTGTTTATTACCACTTCCCTTGCCTGATCTATAAGTCATTCCTCTATCATCCAAAGCTTGTCTTACAGTCTCTCCATCTCAATGGGGGTCTTCCTGCCCTTCTATCTCCCCTTGTATCTGACTCACACATTCTCTTTGTAAGCCTTTCATCTTCTATTCGTTCAACATGACCATACCAGCTCAGCACCCTTCTGTCCACTCTGGCCGACAAATGTTCTTGCTGCCCCACTCTCCTACGTATCTTCTCATTTCTCAATCTGTCTCAACGAGTCTCTACGAGTAAGGGAGGTCAGATGAGGTTTGATCAATTAAGGGCAGGCAAGTTTACATTAGAAAAGGTTAAGTTATAATGATATCCCACCTGGCGTCCAGATTGAGGATGATGTTGGGTAGTAGGGAGGCCATGGCATTGTGAGGGACGAGCAGATCGGGTTGAGTTAAGTTAAGGGGAGGTTTGCTTTTTCGGGTTTAACACCTTAAGAGCGGCCTATGCGGTTTATTTATATGTACCGCCCAGCGGGGTGTTTTTAGCCAAAATAGGGCTGTTTACGTGATCATTTTCATGCCTAAATAAGACCCAGAACGTAAAACAAGTATCTATCCCTGAAAGGGCATAAACAGAGCTTTCGAATGACACCATAACCATCCTTTTATGGTGGCTAGTTTTCTTGCAATAACCGTGCAATGCGAGTGCAAAAAGCATGTAATTAGGCACTTTCCCCATACAATTCCGTATATAGCGAGTGAGAGAGGGAGGAGGGAGGTGGGATTCGTGTCAGTAGGTTCGCCGCGGTGGTCTGGAGCAGTCATACGCTCGCTACTCTCCTGCCACCACTTGTCTCTCTCTCTCAGCAACATTACGTGCTGAAATTGCCACTCGACCTATGTCGAGCGCCGCCACATAGTCCAGCTTTATTTAACTCGACTTATGTTGCTCGCCGACAGTTAGGGGTTAAGACGTTCGCCACATTAGTTTGGTGGTGTTAAGACTATTTGTGCCATGTAGGTGTCTTATTATTTCCTGGCGAGCGATATCGAGCCTGTAATTTAGGAGTCAGCTTTTGGCTGGGACATTTTTCTACCGAGAAATGTAAAAAAATATCTAGGAGGGGGGCCTTGGGGATATTTGTTTTAAGCTTGATGGAGGTCTAGGCAGGAAACTAAAAACTAAAATAATAAATAAATATATAATAAAGCGACTAATACAGTAAATCTACCCTACCCTCTTTAGTTTGGTCTGATTTGGTTAGGTAATATCAAATTAGGACAGAAACTCAAATCCATTATATTAGACTAATCTCCCACCTGGTGTCCGGATTAAGGATGATGTAGGGTAGAAGGGAGGACATGACCACCTCTCTGGCATTGTAAGGGAAGGGCAGGTCGGTGGCGCCATAACCCAGGGACACTCGGGAGGGGCTCCGACTCCGACCCTTCTGTGGGGGGGAACGGGGGGGTCAGAAACTTTAACATATAAATCCTGGCTCAATATGAACGTTCAAACAGTAATATTAATGGAGAATTTATTGAAATAATGGGAAAGCTTCTCACCACACCTGTATAGCCTACCTCCACCATCTGATCTCCATCACTATCACCACCTACACTGTTGCCACACCTACCGCCACAGCCAACATACCGAGATCCCCATCATCTCCACCACATCAAAGAAAACGACTACCTCCCCCGCGTCAAAGAAAACGACTCGAGGGCAAACAATTATATACCGCCGCAAGACAGAGAACAACATGTGATCAGTTTCTCGCCGATTACGCTTCTGCAACATCCCAAACCTGCAAACTTGCAACCACTATCCACTCCATCTACCTCCAGCCTACAAACTACATAAGCAGCCCCAGAACAAACCAGAAGGCCAAATATAAATTACCTCTTCTTCCACATCGCATTTATGAAGATAAGAAATAACCCCACCCCAGAGCTACAAGGGAACAACCCCCAACCCAACACGAGTTACTGCCATCGAGATGACACGTCCTTCCACACCAGGGAAAAACTTATTCATCACCATAACCAATCCCAAATTCCAGCAGAAGAAGAAAAGCGAAGAAGAGAATCAACCAAGAAATGGCACCATAAACACGCAGACATCCCCACGCCACTCTAGAGCGCAGCCGCATCGCCGCTATGACCAGGGAAGCCGAGATATACAGTTACCAGATATCACCCCACCTCCAGTCCACACGGACTCAATCGCCATACAACACCCTACCCCTAGGCGCCTTTCTGATGCGGAGCCACACCACCGACCTGGCACTGAGAAAAGGGGCCTATATGCTCCCGCCGATTTTCATATAGTATCTCAATTTAGAGCTGTTCTTGGTGTCAATGGGCAGAAGGACAGTTTCGAAAATTGAGGGCTCAGTTGAAGAATTGTTCTTATTTGATCGATGGACATAGAAACAATTGCGATACTGTAGTCACTCACCAATAATTATTATTTTGAGTGGGTATCAACAAGGCCGGTTTATTAGACCCTTTCATTGTGAAGCAAGCTAATATCCTCGCCATACCTCAACCCCGGCGCTATTGTGGATATAAGTACACTACTGCTGTGGATAGTGGCTTTATCTGGGATAGACCAAACCGCAAGAAACTCATCAACCCTCAGTTCTGCACCAAAGTTTCTCAAAGACCAGAGTAGTCAGGAGTTCACTCCTGCGTTAACTCGATTCTATTTTACCTTCAGCGATGGCTAGGTAAATAGTATTTAAGGTCCCAATTCAAGAACTCGAGTTAAAATGTGGTAACCCAGTCACGACAGGATAACCCCCCCACGGCCAACGCATCTACCCAAGATTGGATTACTGATTCTACACAAATTGGATTACTTATTCTACACATCTAAAGTGAAGTTATTATACCGTTAAAAGTTATAGAAGATCTAAATGTGGAAAGAATATATACTTAGTGTATTACCAGAGAGAAAGTATAGAAAGATCAAAAGTGGAAACTAGTTAAAATATATCTACCGGGTATATAATAAGAAGTATTTTAGAAATATCGAATACTACGCATGTATGCAAAAAGCAAGAAAAAGGAAGTACTAGTGAAACCCAAATAAATCAGGGAAGTACTGATAATAATTCTGATAAAGAAAGTCCAAATCCAGAACAACTCTACGCAGGTAAAACCAAAAGTTCACATATATAATTACTACGTAGCCTTTCTAAGCACAAGTGTAAATCCTCGATTGAAAGGAGTGCTATTCTTATCTCTGAAATAAATACAAGACAAGTGTAATCTTTCAGTTGGACAGCGGTCCACAATACTCACTTAGATATTGCATAGAATAATCTAGTCTTGTGAGTCAGATGTAGTGGAGCCTCGTTCTTGCATCTATTATTGTTTTGTTCTTGACCATTGTTGTTCTAGCTTTTACGTATGCGATATTCTTGTGCAAATAAACGGAATATGAATGCACGTCTTGTGATAATTATCCTCTATTGTCGTTCTGTGTCTGTGGTAAAACAATAGGACTTCTCCAGTTAGGAAGAACCCACTTGATCAAAACCAATTAAATCCCAGTAAAAACCTGGCATAACATTTATGTATTAGCTAAAGGCTTCCATACACTATCAATTAAGAATGCGCAAACATGATTGATGGGTTAATATCAAACCGTATCTAAAGGGCCAGTAAAGGCCCCCATACACTATTCATCATGAGTGCACAAACGTGATTGACGGGATAATATCAAACCGTATCTAATACACGGTTTCAATCAATTTCATCACGCCCATACACAACGGTTATGCCTGCACAAAGATCTAGTTTGCGCACTCGTGATTGATAGTGTATGGAGGCCTTAATAAATTAATGAGAAGATTCGATTCAGTTCGAGATCGCTTCGGAAACACTTCAGGCCACGATTCATGTCCTAGAATGTACAAGCATAAATATTTATATGATTACTGTTATGCCACGTTATAATAAAACGTGAGATAATCATATTGCGGTTTCCACTGTAGGAATAGGTTTTTACACCATACCCGAAAGAGGATTTATGGAGCTCCGATCTTACTCTCAACCATCTTAACAATTTTACCGACACACCTAAACTTCGTTAGATGCTGAAATAGCCTCCCGAAAATATACTCCTGGCCGGGAATTGAACTCGGGACCCTTGGGTTATGAGGCAGGCACTCGACCAGTTAGACCAATAGAGAAACCTCGGTTGGCATCTTGTTCAGCTTAGGCTAACCTATTTTTACTGACTTTACACCACCTTAGGAAATAACGTCAATCAACAACTTGGATTCCTCTCCGCTGGGAAGTTACTAGCCTTAGCTTGACAATCACACTCAATAATAATCAATGGACACAAAATACACGGTAAAGGTTCACAAGTTATGTTCCTTAACAGCTAGGGTACATGTTCAGATTACAATGCAAGATAATATATCAGTAACATATAAATATGGTTAAAGTCACTGATGAAACGTATAAGATAAGAACAATGTTTCTAAATGCACATATAGAGAATAACTATGCTACTAAAAGAACATAAGTAATAATAATGATTCAAATGAATATATAAATAATGAATATATTACTGTACGAATATACAAATAATAATTCACAGATGTTAAGTCTCAATCACAATAAGTAGTGTCTTGAAGAAAAATAATGAAAAGCTCTAAATATGGCTTCACTCGAAGTAAATAATTGCTGTGTTTAGCATACACGCGGTACTGAAGGTATGTAAATTAAGACAGTAGGCCTACTTGACTTCTAAACGAATAATAAGTTATAATAACTTGAACAGGAGAATAAACTCAAATAACTCAGAGTAATAACTATGAATATAAATTTATAAATAGGTTCGATTTGGATAATAGTCATGTATGCGTGACTGAGATTCGAAACGAACAATAATTTAATGCAACGAATAAACAGTTAAGAACTCGAACAATTCATTTAGCGTGATAATTAATAGTAGTCATAAATAAACGACTGATTGAGCAATACACTGTGAATAAACTAATCTATGATTTATGTACCCAGATGATGAATTAGCATATTAATTAGGTCTGAGTAAGTATTCACAGAAATTTACGTGTAAGTATGTTGTATTTATTCCCGGATGAAGATATGTATATTACCCATGGAGAATACTGGAGACTGTATCCGAGAAGTATATATATATCCCACGATAGTTGTATATTTGGTCTCTCTTATCAGAGCAACGAATAAAGAGTAAAAGGGAAGAATGAACAAACTTCGGTATTTACGTTAATTATGAATCTCAACATACCCAGTTAACCCTTGTTAAAATCATCGTTACCATTACGAAATAAGAGAACACTTAAAGAGTTTATGAAGAATAGACGCACTGGTAGAGTCTGGCGAGCACGTTGTCACTGGAACAGTTGTTCCCCCGGTTGACTATAGGGGCTTGGTGAGTTTCACATACTTGTAGTAAAGTCACAGCTCGTCTTCTTCTTTCGTCTTTCTTCTCTCTTCTCTCCACACAAGGTTGTATCACTTTAGCTTATCAAAGGGTTTTAAGGTCGAGGAAAAGGGGTGGTCGCTCTACTTTAGTTGTCAAGGATACTTCAGGAGGTATTAGTTCTTCTTGTGGAAGTCACTCACTAACGGATGAATTGCCCTGATTCCCTTTCTACCTAGGGATCCCAGTGTTGCTTAACTTTCCTCTGGGTTGGGCAGGTAGTAACCCTTTTTGGGTCGGCGTCAAGGGGCTTAGCTTTCGGGGCGTGTGGGGAAGTGTTATTTGATTTTTAGAGGAGTGGGAGGTTGCACTAAAATTACTTGCAGTGTGATTCCTAGAGGAGGAGGACATTTGGCAATTTCTGGTTAGGGGGCTATCTTCAGGCATGACCTGGTGAGGAATTAGCAGCGAATTACTATGTTGGGGAATTGATAGGGAATTCAGGTATTCTATGGTGGTACAAAGAAAGGAAGGCTTGGAGGTTAAATCGGCTTGGGGCCTAGCATAGCTAATCTGGCTGGAAGAATTATTGCAATACTCGATGGGAGGGTACTGGGGGTGTTGATGGGAAATTTGCATACAAAGCTCTTCACTATATTCAAGCACTGGGGGTTTTAGGGTTTTACCCGAGTGGGCCCTGGAGTCCTGGGGTTCCAGGTTTTCCGTGAGAGTTGAGGGCGCGTTTTCTGGCTCGCTCACTTCACGTTCTTTAGTTGAGGGCACGTTCTCCGGCTTGCTCAGGATAAGCTGGTGTTGAGGGTCCGGGTTGTGGTGGCTGGGTCTTTATGGTGGCAATTCGGCAGGTGTTGTTGGAATTGCTGTTTCAAGATGGGAGCAGATTGTGGGTTGGTTTTGCCATTTTGGCTTTTCTTGGCCAGACCCCGTCATCTCAATTACACCCATCTAAATCATTGAACCTTCAAAGCATAGTTCTGAAGTATCTGGGATATATTAACCTCTCAGCTGCGCAGCCCCTGTAGTATACACCATACCCCTGTGCGTAGGTATTTAGATGCATTCCTCACTAAAATCCTTAATTTACCATAAATATAATTAATACTTATCCATATGCGCCTATTTTACGTTTAATATGAAGATAGTAACATGTTACAACAATAAAACAAGTGGGAATATCATTTGTATGGTCAAAATTGCGAATTGTTAGCGAGTGGTTCATTCAACAATTGTGAGCCAGCCGGCCTCACACCCTCCTCTCTCAAGCCTGGAGAGTGACTGAGGCCTGTATCTCTCTCTCTCTCTCTTTCCCACGCATAGACACACACATGACCACAGCCTAGGATCGGTTTGGAGATGTTTACACGAAAATATACCAATGAATAAGGGAATAACAGGGAAAATAGGTGATAATTGAAGAGGTGGGGGGAGGGGGGAGGAGGGGATGTGGAGGAGTGATATGAGGTATGGAGGAAAACAAATAATTTAAGTGCTACTGGGGCCTTTTAAAAGTTTTTTTTTAGGCCTAGGATCTTAAGAGTCTCCCCGCAGTCGCCCAGTAAAACCTCTTAACCCCTTCAGACTCATATGACGCAGAGGTTGCCAGATTAGCAATAAGAAATAGAGTTCTCTCACTCTTATAATTACCTCTCCAAAATTAGTTTTCTGCCCACTGCTAACTCAAAGACAACTGCAGAGGTTGAAGTAACTAAACTAAAGGTTTCTAAATACCCCTGATGGTAACAAAGGCTTTAAAGTATCCCTAATCGGCTCAAAATCGCATCATATTTCGGAGAGGGTTAAGACTCTCCCCGTAGCTGCCGGGTTAAAGAATTTTATTGTTTCGCTTTGGGTATGATGCAGATTCATGTGCGTGAAGTGATTAGGTCTAATGATTGAACAAACCGTCGGCTTACCCTCTGTACGGCCGGAGAGAGCCTGTTGCTGGTTTTGGAGGGTGGGTCACCCAGGTATGGCTGCAACAGGTGACTTAGGTGGATCCAGGGGGTTGGCATAATCCAATCACTTAATCTGAAAATATAGCAGTGATTTATATATATACATACATAGGCATACAAGTTTAAAGACTGCTTCGTCCACAGAGAGTGTGGTTACAATTTCATGCCCTCAATGGCAGCATTCCAGGCAACAATGTCATGGGTTACCTCTGTTGTCAAATTCTTTATTTTGAGATCGGACCGGAGTACCTGATCCCACGTCTTTCTAGGTCTACCCCTACGCGCAACTCTCCCTATGTTCACAGTTCTGATCATCCATTCTCTCCATGTGTCCAAACCAACCAAGTTGGCTTGTGTGCATCACCCTACTGACACTCCTAATGCCCAGATGCCTTCATAATTCGTCACTCGATACCCTGTCCCTGAGGTTATCCCCACATATCCAGCTCACCATTCTCTTCTCATTCTGTTCTATTCTATCGATAACCTCTGCTATAACCGGCCACGTCTCAGAGGCATAGGTCATCACACTCCTAACACACGAGGTATAGCCTATTCTTTCCCTTTAACACCTTACGAGCGGCCTATGCGGTTTATTTATATGTACCGCCCAGCGGGGTGTTTTTAGCCAAAATAGGGCTGTTTACGTGATCATTTTCATGCCTAAATAAGACCCAGAACGTAAAACAAGTACCTATCCCTGAAAGGGCATAAACAGAGCTTTCGAATGACACCATAACGATCCTTTTATGATGGCTAGTTTTCTTGCAATAACCGTGCAACGCGAGTGCAAAAAGCATGTAATTAGCCACTTTCCCGATACAATTCCTTATATAGCGAGTGAGAGAGGGAGGAGGGAGCTGGGATTCGTGTCAGTATGTTCGCCGCGGTGGTCTGGAGCAGTCATACGCTCGCTACTCTCCTGCCACCACTTGTCTCTCTCTCTCAGCAACATTACGTGCTGAAATTGCCACTCGACCTATGTCGAGCGCCGCCACATAGTCCAGCTTTATTAAATACGACTTATGTGGTGAGCCGCTAATTAAGGGTTAAGGTAAAGTGGGAGTCCTCTCATTGTCAGGAGTGGCAACAGCTCTCTAAACTTTCCCCAGCCACTTCTGACTCTTGCAATGGAGCCAGTTTCAGCACCACCACCTTTGACAGAGCCTCCAGGACCAAAATTAACAGTAATGGGCTCAGCACTTAACCTTGGTGAACTCCAACTTTCACTGGGAACTCTTCGCTCAGACCCCTATTCACTCTAAAAGCTGCCCGTGATCCTTCATACATTCTCATTATCACACGCACCAAACACTCCTCTACTCCGAGATTTCTCATAGCCCACTTCCCTTGACACCCGATCAAAGGCCTTCTCCAGGTCTACAAAAACTAGGTATAACTCCCTGTTTTTCTCTAAGAACCCGAACCTCTCTTGCAGTTGCCTAGGAACGTAGATAGCATCAGATGTGCCACATCCCGGCATAAATTCAAACTGCATATCGCTGATGGCAACACATTTTTTGATCATGCATTCAAAGACCTTTTCACTGATTTTCAAGACTTGGTCGAGCATTTTCAAACCCCTGTATTTTTCCCTGTCTAAGGAATCACCCTTACCTTTGTAGATATTTACTATCACAAATTTCTGATATGAATCAGGATTTTTGTCCTCCTTTATGATGGCATTAACCAGCTCTGTGACCAGTTTTACCCCAATATATCCAGCTGCGTTTAGCATCTCAGTGACTATGCCGGAGCTCCCAGTGGCTTTCCCGAACTTAATTTTATCTATAGCACTTTTAACGGTGTCGTACCCTATCAAAGATGGGGGGCCTTGTACTAGGACTGCAGTGCTGAGCTGTTCTTTATTCCATTCAAACTCCACATTTAGCAATCTTTCATGATGCTCCTTCCATACCTCTCAAATTTCGTTTTCTGAGTAAACAGTCATGCCGCTGTCATTATTGATACATCGTACACACACAGCATCCTTGCTACAGTCACTCACATTCTTAGCTAGTTGTGCTACACTTGTTCTATCACGCTATCCTGTATGGTTTTCTTTGCCCTGTAGACCTCTTTTCCAGCATTACGTTTGGCGGTCAGGTATTCTTCTTTGCTACCACTTTCCTTCTATACTTTGAAGCATCTTTTATACTCTCTGACTGCAGCTTCAATATCGTTGTTCTACCACCAGGAGAACTTATGTCTGGGTGGCCGCTTTGTTTTGCCACAGACTTTGTCTGTAGCATTAAAGAAGCTGCGCTCTATAAAGTTCCATTTGTTATCAACGTCAGCTGGCCTAGCACCCGCACTTCTTTCAATTTCTATCATCTCGTTTTGGAATCTGTCACTGTACTCCTCTTTTTATTTTTAAGATGCCGGATGATAAAGAATTCAAAGAAGTAAACACCAACACATTACCACCAATAATCAACCTGCAAGACCAACCAATCCGGATTGCAAGCATACAAACATTCAACAGCAACAGGGCCAAAGTTAAAGAAAACCAAGATGGAGAAGACGCCAGAGAAAACGCGACTGACAGGGGAAGCTATTACAACCTCCCGGACAACCACATGGCCGCCTTCTACACACACGACTTCAGCAATCCTATGCAAGTTAGCCATCAACCTCAACTGTGCGCCCCAATAGACTACCAGCTAAATAGTGAAGTGTACACCAAGATACAGAGTAAATGTTTACAACCAGTGTTAACTTACCATTAGAACGCATATGATGAAGAACTAAACAGGATAGAAATAGCAGAACAGCCTCACATGCCCTATGCAAATATCCCTCAGAACCCAACCAAGCCATATACCAAAGTGATATCCATGTATGCACTACCCAGACATAAATCCCAAGTGCAAATAACCCCTAGTGCGACTGGCTCCCTGAAAGAACACAAAGCCAGAGTGTCTACCATACCCCTCTTGCCCCGAAACTGGGCAACCAGAACGTCGACAAAAACAGAGTCACTATGTGCGCTGAACAAAGTAGAATCACGCAATCAGCCTGCTGGCTATAACCATATTTTTGGTTCTGATATCGATACTCCTAGGTTAGAAAGGGGAAAGAATGACATTGGTTATCGTGAAGAAGTGAATTCTTTATTCTCTGACTGCATCAACGAAAATAGGACAGAGAATAGCTCAATCGGGGTCTGCATCAACAAAAATGGGACCAAGATAGAGCCACATAATAAAAAACAAGATGGGCCTTTTGATCCAATCTCTGACTGCATCAACGAAAATGGGACAGAGATTGAGTCACTAGCCTTGCTATCATTCCATGGTAAGTTCGTCATAGATCAAGAACTTAGTACAAGTAGTGCAAGTCTGCCCAAGCCCCCTAAGACTGGATTTGTATCGAAGTACTCTATCGAGATTCAGGACAGTAATTCTAACTGTCCACCTACACCCGGAAAGACTTCATGTTTACCGAGTGCAGGGAATCCTTTAGTTTCATCCCCCAGGTTCAGCGTGGATAGTGGTATTGTGAGTCGCACTAAGACGAGTGTGCGGAAGAGCCGAGCAGAATGTATCTTGGAATTGTTTGGGCCTGAACCTAGCTGGGAAGTGTGATCATCTCAGTGCCCCTGCAGTCAAAAGCAAGACAACCCGTGACTCAACTCCAGTGTGCTCAAAATTCGTTCTACCAGTGCTCCCAAATCCTTTAAGTGCTTTTCCTAGTTCTTAATGGTAACAATGATTACAGTGAGGGTTTAGACAGAAGATTTTCCCTTCTTCCCTTCTTTATTCATTATTCGTTGCTCCATTGCGGGAGAACAATACATATTCTATCTTGTGGAAAATATTTACATACTTCCTCGAATTCAGGCTCCTGTGTTCTTCGGCTTGGAAATATATATATATTTGTCCAGTTATAAAGACATACACTTATACGTAAATCTCGAACACTTCATCAAACCTAAGTTTATGCGCTACGTATCATTTGGGTGCAGATCCAATAGTGAAAGTTTCGTCGCAGAGTTAATTGCTTCCTCAGTCACGTATAGTTGACTAATATCATTATCCTACTTTTATGAATTCAACTTTCATAGTTATTACTCATTGAGTTATTACAGTTTAAATACTTATTCAAGTTGCATTAACTTATTGTTCGTTTTGAGATTAAATAATGTCCTACTTTCCATACTTATCAGTACTACGTTTCCAAGATCGCAGTAACTATTATGTACTTGTATTCGAGCCATATTTGGTGATAGTAATCTGGTGAGAGCCTTGCATATTTACTTCAGGACTCTATTTTTTGTGATTTGAGACTTATCATCTCTGTGTATTATCATTTATATGTTCATTAGTAACATTATTATTATTTGTATATGATTAGGCCTACTATGCTTATTTCTCCAGAGACATATTGAGATTGTACCCTAGCAGTTAAGAAATAAAACCTGTATATCCTATAGGCCTACCTATGTGTTGTGTGTCCATTTTTAATTACTATTGTGTTGATTAAGAGAATTAAGGCCAGTCCTCAGCCACTGAAGAGGTACCTAAGTTGATGATAAACGCTGATTTCTAAGTTGGAAATCGCAATCAGATTGTCTTGCGTTTCTTGAAAACATGGCACAACAATTTTTGTCCCCTTAGATATATAAAACCGCCTTCCCAGACCTCCTTCAAACTAAAAATAAAAAATGCCCAACCAGACCCCCTTCGATCTAAATTTGTGCATTTTTCGATAGAAAAATGTCCCGACAGAAGACCGATTTCTTCCAAGTTACAGGCTCGCTATAGCTCTCCCATAGAAAAATCGACACTTAAATGGGATGAAGCGTCTTAGTATCGCCAAACTAATGAGGTGAAAAGTCATAAAATCTCCAGCTTTGCATTTTGTCTCCTTCATACACATTGAACAAAAAATAAATCCGTTGTTAACAAGAACAAAAATATCCGTTGTTACCTAAACAAAAATCCATTGCTACCAAAATAAAATCTGTTGTTACCCCAAAAAATCTGTTATTACCAAACAAAATCTGTTTTTACCAAAATAAAATCCGTTGTTACCAAAAAAAATCCGTTGCTACCAAAATAAAATCTGTCATTACCAAAAAAATCTGTTGTTACCAAAAAAAATATATATAAACAATATAAATAGAAAGATCCGTAGTTACCTAATGAAGACCTTATCGGAGGGTGCAGTGATGTTAGCCAGAAGATGACAGCGGGAGGCCAGAAAGACGATGTCCCCCCACTCGTGCTGCCCCATCTCCCACTCTATCACCCGCTCGTGGATCTTTCGCAGGTTCCGCCCATAGTCCACCACCGCCTCCGCCTCCCGCACCACCTTCGCCAGGATCTCCCCCTCCTTCAGCCGGGCACTCAGCGGGGTCGGCTCCATTGACGGGTTCTGAGAAATTCACCACTTGCGAGTTTCAGGCTATAAGGAATTTGGAGTTGTAGTCATCGATATTTAGCAGAATTACCAGCTAAAACAAAAGAACAGTTGTAGTGCATGCAGAATTTCCAGCTATAAAAACGGTTGTAGTTTGAGTTTCAGGCTTTAAGGAAGTTGGAGTTGTAGTCATCGATATTTAAACTATCCCTCGTACGGCTATTTAACTTTCCAAACTATACCTAAACCTAGTCTCAAGCTTTCCCTGGAAATGCCGGTACATAGGCAAGTTGGCCTCCTGTAAAGACAAGAGGACAATGACTCTGAAAGAAGAAGACAAAGAAGAATAATTACCAGCTAAAAACACGATTGTAGTGCATACATAAATACATAGAATTAAATTCAACAAACATTCTATCCATTACAAACTCCCATAATGTTTTCATATCTGCGAAATATCTATGTTTAAAGCTCTAACTTCCATAGAAAAATGCCCCAACCATAGGCTGGTTCCCCCTAAATTGCAGGGTTGCTATCGCTCGCAAGGAAAAGATCGACACCTAAATAGCACGAAAGATCTTAAAATCGCCAAACTAATGGAGCAAATGTCTTAAATATCAAAAGTTATAGGGCTAAGCATGAGGAAGAAGAGTCCTTTTACAAAGGACTAAAATATACGTTGTCCGCAGGGAAAGTGTTAAGGGAGACTAGGAGCATGTAGTGCCAAGGAGAGAGACAGGCATAGTACGAACCATAACCCATTGTCACTCTCCTGCTGATTTACTTCCCTGGTTATATTCCCTGCATAAAACAAAAACAAAAAATAGGTGAAGCAACCATCTCTTATTGACCATGATCGAGTACATAGGGTGAACGTCGGTGAGAGAGGCGTGGAATGAGCCCTGAGTAATGTTTCAACTATTCTAACTTCCCTATTATTCCTCCTCCATAACCCCTCTACATAATCAAACTAAACTAGCTTCCTTTACTAACCATGATGGAGTGGTGATGGGCTGGTCTATCAGCGTGAGAGTTGAGCGTTCTCTGCCATGCCCATAGCTTACTCTGACTTTTCCTTTCCCTTATATATTTTCTAGATCTCATGTGACGGGGTCTCTTCCGTGGATTAACCTCCCTACTGCCAACTCTCGAGGTTGGCAGACTGGGAGCCAAAGCGTCACATTTTTTCTTTGCCCCTCAACTTTCCCTTCATAATTGCTGAGAGGCACAGGGCCCTGGGTGGGGTTTCGGTATCCCGGGCGTTTCCGCGCCCTCCTCAGCTCCTCGCCTATGAGCGGCTTCGGTCACCCAGGCTTTATTGTGGTAGGCAGGGAGGGTTCTGTGGGGGCGCTCGGTTATGGCCTTGGCCTTGCTTGGGGCCTTGGGGCTGTTCGGCCAGGCAGCCTGGGGAACAGCAACAACAACAACAACTAACCATGATGGAGTATATTTGATGGACACGAGTGAGGGAGGCGTGAAGGGAGTTGAGGAGCGTGTAGTGCCTCAGGAGAGAAACGGCTTGGGTGCGAAGGGTGGACAGAGCATCAGGGGTGTCCAGGACCTGTTGGTGTTAGTAGAACAGTTGGTTGTTAGTAGTGGTGTTATTGTTGGTGTTGCTCAGAGATTTAATGTATTATTATTATTATTGTTATTATTATTATTATTATTATTATTATTATTATTATTATTATTATTATTGTTGTTGTATCATTATTATTATTTTATTATATTCTTATATGAGAGGTATTTAACTACAAACTACGAAGGGTGAGACCTGGTCCTGGTGAGGTGTGGCATCCTCTACCCAACTTTAGCCGTTTCTGTCTGTTTCTTTTGCTGTACTACTTTTTCTTCTAGGTGCTGGCGAGATCGCTTGCTTGGGTGGCACTACAAGGGGGGCTGACAATGGGGGCATTAGCCTGGGGGTGCAATCCTGTAGGCTGATGATCCCCTCCCCCGCTGCCTTCTCAGAGACAGATCTCATCTCTCCCTGGCCCCTTCGGGGGTCTGAGTACCTGGAGCGGCTTCGGCCTACCAGACTTGGGACTGTTCGGCCAGACATTCTGGGGAACTACAATATCAACAACAACTACATCTACGATATTTGCTTGCAAAATAGGAAATTATTGATTTGTGTTATATGCACGCGAGTCCTTAAGGGGGGTGACCTGCCTTTTTTCTCTTTTTCTGGCTTGTTTCCATTCGGCCCCATTCAGCCTACTGTTTTAAGACGTTTACCCCCATCCAGGTGTCAATATTTTCCTGACGAGCGGTAGCGAGCCAGCATACATATATTTATTTTTTAATTTTTTTTACAAGCTAAATTTGTACATTTTTCGATAGAAAAACGGATTTCTCCATACAATGCTGGCTCGCTATCGCTCGCCAAGAAGAAATTGACACCTGGATGGGGGTAAACGTCTTAAAACAGTAGGCTGAATGAGGCCGAATGGATACAAGCCAAAGAGAGAGGGAGAGAAAGATAACATCAGCGAGGTGGGCTCCCTTAAAGAGACATATTAACCGACTTGGGTGGCAGGAGAAATCAACCCCACCTTTCATTTGACCGCACTTTCTCGGCAACATACAAATCAAAACCATATAAGATCAACTCCATCCTGCATTTGACCTATATAGCCTACTTTCTAGACAACAAACCAAGCAAAGCAAAGCAATTATAGTCCATTTTCTTCTAGCTGATGGTAAATTGACCACTTGCGAGTTTCAGGCTATAAGGAAGTTAGAGCCGTGAACATCGATATTAAACAGAAATGCAATAATTTTCTAAGTTTGTGATGGATAAATGGTATGTTGAATTGGATTTTATGTATTTATAAATGTACTACGACCGTTATTTAGCAGTAAAATATGTTAAATATCTTTGTCTACAGCTCCAACTTCCTTATAGAACGAAACTCGCAAGTCGGCAATTACTATCTTACTATCTTGGTTACTCGGCTATTACGACGATTTTGTATCGAAATATGTCGTCAATTGACCACTTGCGAGTTTCTGACTATAAGGAAGTTGGAGCCGTAAGCATCGAATTTAAACGGAAATGCAATGATAATGTAGGTTTGTGATGGACAGAAACTATGTTGAATTTGGTTTTATGTATTTATGCATGTACTACAACCGTATTTTAGCTGGTAATTCTGCAAACTATTGATGTCTACAACTCCAACTTCCTTATAGCCTGAAACTCGCAAGTGGTCAATTATGAAAACTTGGCAATTATATGAGGCAGAGACATTTTTTTTTTTTTTTTTATTAATTATCGATAAATCAGCTGGTAGATGATTGTATTTAAGGGGAGGCAGTTGGTTTTTCGAGTCCTCCTCCCTCATGTTTAGCCCTATTAGTTATGAGATTTCAAGACATTCGCCCCATTAGTTTGGCGATTTTCTGATCTTTTGCCCCATTTCTTTGCCAATATTAAGTCCTTTCGTGCTATTTAGGTGTCGATTTTTTTTCCTGGCGAGCGATAGCGAGCCTGTATATGAAGAGGAATTGGCCTTCGGCCGGGACATTTTTCTACCGAAAAATGTACAGATTGATATCGAATGGGGGTCTTGTGGGTGTTTTTTTAAAGTTTGATATAGGTTTAAAGAGCAAACTAAACCCCTTCCTTAAACCATTGAGCCGAACCAGTAAATTATGCTACACAATACCGTCTGGGTTCAGCTGAAAATAACTAGACTATAAAAGCAAAGGAAAGGAAGGCTTATATTATGTACCTTGTGTGAGTCGCTGTGCTGATGGGCCACCACAGTGCAGTCCCGGCAGATCACCACTCGGCACTTGATGCAGTAGAAGTTCAGGATGGCTTGATGGTCAGCTGGATGGATTAGGAGACAAAATGGATGAGTTTTGTAGTTTTTTACCACCTATGTGAAGTGTCGAAAGGCTGATATCACTTATTTTATTCTTCTACTGTACATTATGGCAATTAACCTCTTGAGTATTATGACGCATTTTGACAGTTTATTCTGGCTATCATTAAACGGGTTTACTCAGAGTAGGAAGGACATTTGGAGTTCAGAGGGTTTATTGGGCCTGTCTTCACCCTTTTAACTCCCACAGATCCTTCCTAGGCTGTGTAAGATCGTATAATGATAGCCAGAAACAACTGTAAAATGGTCTCATAATCCTCAAGGGGTTTAAGGAATAAACTTAATTAATTGGGGGATATTGAATGAGATTATACGCTAACTAGGGAGTATTTCTAAAGGGAATGTTTCAACATATTTCCTTTGTAAAATTCATGAAATAAAACGGCTGAAAATATAAGATGCATACAATAACATAATTCAAATATTGGCTGTATAAAATAACACTTGAAAGAAAAAGACCACTGAAAAAATGAACTATTACAGCGAGTACATACATCAAGGGCCTTGGTTCTTCTTTAGACATTCATACCTACAAATTAACGTACATAACTACACATACACACCCACGCGTACCCATACACAAATTAAGAGATATATGGAAGCAACCTTAGTTCGTATTTGAAAACAAAACACAGATTATATTCTCGTTAAGGACTATGCCTTCGTACGCGTGGCGAATTTATTAACCTTCAACCATGTATATTTTACACATCCCCCCCCCCCCCGACATTTTGAATCTATCATACGTTGATTTTGGCTATCCGCCACTCTTTCAGCTTTGGGGGAGACACTTGTCTTTTGTCTCCGTCATTCACATAGGAAAAAAATACATACTGTATAATATATAGCCATAGGAAATAAAGTAGCTAAGACAGGTGGTCGACTCAAATAAAAAAAAAAAAAAAAAAAAGGATAAGTGGGGATTGGGCCTGAGTAAATAGATAGATAGATAGATAGTTAATCCCTTCTTTACCGGGAAAGTCTTTTTAATCTTATGCTAGCTATATTTAGACGATTTTGTGGCGTTTAAGAAGGATCTGTGGTAGTAAAAAGGGTTAAGTGAGATAGATCGAAGCCTGTTAATTGATGGAGGACCTTTTAAACTGAACAAAATCGTCTAATAGTAGCCAGAATAAAGTTAAAAGGACGACGCCGGTACAGAAGAGGTTAAGAGTACATACGGCATGGGTCCTGGTCCTTCTCCAGGTTGTCGGAGGCCTCGATGTGTTTACGGGGCGGCTTGGCTGGCTTGTTACGATGAACCACCTCTGAGGGGAGAGAGAGGGGGGGGGCAGGTGTTAGATCAGGGCCCTACTACCATTTTTTTTTTTTTTTTTTTTTTTTTTTTTTTTTTTTTTAGGACTTCACAGGCTACCAACCCTTCAGGATTAATAAGGCAGCATAAGTTAGGAAGAAAGTTATGACGAAAAGCATGTATCCATCATATAAATTATTTTTGTCACTTTACTCACACCCACAATTTACCAAAGGATAAAAGGCTTCTCACAATACGTAGATGGATATCATTGGTATAGTCTATTCGCTGTAAGTGGGCGAGAAATCATGATCTCTATCCTCTGTAACATAAAAAGTGATGGAGGAAATTGGCTGTAAATTTCCACATATATTCCCTGACTGACTCTTCCCAAATGGTAGAATTATTAACTCAATTACTGTAGTCGTTTTTTAGTTACAGAGGTTAGAAGTCATAATGTCTCGCCTAATTGCAGCGAATAGACTATCGCAAATACACTCAGATCTTTCTCACTGTCTGAGTTTTGTAATTCCGTATTAGCTATAGTTTATATTTTGCATTTGTATTCATCTTCCCTATCGTTAATACCTTGTATTTATCAATGTTAATAATCATCTGCCAATTTGCTGACCATTCATGTAAGGTATCTAGATCCTTGTGGAGGTACTCTATATAATTATCCGAATCTATTTTTCTCCCCATATTGGTATCATCTGCGAAGTTACTAATCCTACTAGTTATACCTAAATCCAAATAATTTATGTATATAACAGAGGGCCTCCTACAGATCCCTGTGGGACACCACTTTTGAATGTACACTGAAAATATATGCCTGAAATTAACCTAAATGCCTGAACAAAATTAAAATAGAGGCCTGAAATTAACCTGAATAACTGAAAATAACTTTAAATAACCTGAAATAGAGGCCTGAAAATTACCTGAAAGTAGATGCATGAAAATAAACTGAAAATAAATGCCTGAAATTAACCTGAATGTTTGAAAACAAATAACTGAAATAACCTGAAAATAGAGGCCTCCAATATCATAAAAATAGAGGCTTGAAAATAACCTGATAGTAAAGGTCTCAAAATTCTCATGAATTCCTGAAAATGCTCTGAAAATAGATGCCTGAAAAAATCCTGAATTACTGAAAATAACCTGAACATAGATGCCTGAAATAATCCTGAATGCCTGAAAATAAGCTGAAAATTGGTCCAAAGTCAAGGATACTAAGCCATTTTTAATATTGGATATTTTGGCTTTGCTTCTACACTGTAAAACACGTAGACATAAAACGAGTATGACACAGGTGTTAACCCATCCAGTACCAGGGACGTGCTTTTCATCGTATTCTGGCTACTATTAGACGATTTAATTCAGCTTAGGAAGGACCTCTAGCAATAATAAGGCTTCAAACTATCTGAACCAACCCTTTTAACTAACACATATCATTCCTAAGCTGCATAATATCGTCTACATATAGTTAGAGTAAAATATAACACGTCGCTGGTACTCAAAGGGTTAAATATCTTTGAGTATATTGAGTGTGATTTATCCTTCTATTCTTGCATTAGATGAGTATATTATCATCAATATACCTTTAAATTAGTAAAATTATTATGGACACTTTCATTGCCTATTCCATGCCCATATTTTTTGAGAGTATACAAAACATATTCGGGTGATGTATATGTTACTATACTATGTTCATATGAGGTACGCCAGAAATCCTGATCCCAACCTCTCATAACTCAAAAAGGACTAGAGTAATCGAGCTAAAAATATCTACCATTTGGGAAGAGTCAGCCAGGGAATAGGTGTTGACTTTTACAGCCCATTTGCTCAAGTCCTTATTGAGCTACAGGGGATAGAGGCCACGGTTTCTGGCCTACCTATAATGAATGGATTATATACTCTAGAAAATATGGGTATATAAATGGTATATACAATTTCCAAATAACATACCCTTATCAATTAAAAAGGGTAAATGCTATCTCAATCAACTCTTTGACTTCCGTATACCGTTACTAATCTGAATAAAATCGTCTAATAGTAGCCAGAAAACAGAACAGAAACGCGTATTGGAGCTTGAAATGGTTAAGTAAGGGAAGCAACCTTAGTTCTTATTGTGAAGAACCAGGTTATAGTCTCGCGTGAAGGACTGTGCCTCCATACACGTGGTGAATGTAGTAGACTTCAACCATGACTATTTTACCCCCCCCCCGGGACATTTTGACTCTATCATCCCTTTATGTTGGCTCTCTGTCACTCTTTCAACTTTGGGGGAGACACTTGTTACAGGCAGTTTTGCCTTTTGCCTCCGTCATTCACATAGGAAACAAATTTATATATACAGGTATATAGCCATAGGAAATAAAGTATTATAGCCATAGGAAATAAAGTATTATAGCCATAGGAAATAAAGTATATAGCCATAGGAAATAAAGTATATAGCCATAGGAAATAAAGTATTATAGCCATAGGAAATAAAGTATTATAGCCATAGGAAATAAAGTATATAGCCATAGGAAATAAAGTATTATAGCCATAGGAAATAAAGTATATAGCCATAGGAAATAAAGTATATAGCCATAGGAAATAAAGTATACAGCCATAGGAAATAAAGTATATAGCCATAGGAAATAAAGTATACAGCCATAGGAAATAAAGTATATAGCCATAGGAAATAAAGTATACAGCCATAGGAAATAAAGTATACAACCATAGGAAATAAAGTATATAGCCATAGGAAATAAAGTATTATAGCCATAGGAAATAAAGTATATAGCCATAGGAAATAAAGTATTATAGCCATAGGAAATAAAGTATATAGCCATAGGAAATAAAGTATATAGCCATAGGAAATAAAGTATACAGCCATAGGAAATAAAGTATATAGCCATAGGAAATAAAGTATACAGCCATAGGAAATAAAGTATACAGCCATAGGAAATAAAGTATATAGCCATAGGAAATAAAGTATTATAGCCATAGGAAATAAAGTATATAGCCATAGGAAATAAAGTATTATAGCCATAGGAAATAAAGTATATAGCCATAGGAAATAAAGTATACAGCCATAGGAAATAAAGTATATAGCCATAGGAAATAAAGTATACAGCCATAGGAAATAAAGTATATAGCCATAGGAAATAAAGTATACAGCCATAGGAAATAAAGTATACAGCCATAGGAAATAAAGTATATAGCCATAGGAAATAAAGTATTATAGCCATAGGAAATAAAGTATACAGCCATAGGAAATAAAGTATATAGCCATAGGAAATAAAGTATATAGCCATAGGAAATAAAGTGTAGTAAATAGAGTACATACGGCATGGGTCCTGGTCCTTCTGCAGATTGTTGGAGGCCTCGAGGTGCTCAAACCCCAAAGGCTGGACTTGCTTTAACCGTCCTGGTGGTGTAATGGTTAGAGTGTTTAAAATCTGTGTGTGATTACCTAGGTTCGAATCCCGGTGGATCACATATATGCTTTCATTAATTTCATTGGAGGTGTTTGGTGTTGTGGTGAAATTAATACAAATATAGGTTGTTACGATGAACCACCTCTGAGGGGGAGAAAGAGAGGGAGAGGCGGGTGGCAGGTGTTAGATCAGGGCCCTACTACCACTATCTTCTGTTTCACTTTTTTTTTTTTTTTTTTATTAATAAGACTTCACAGGCTACCAACCCTTCAGGATTAATAAGCCAGCACCGAAACAATTTACAAATTTATATCTAAGGGGAATCTTAGGTATTTATTTGTAAAGCTTGATAGAGTTCTATGGAGGTAACTAACCATATAATAAATGAATATATAAATCAATAAACTAATAAATAAACCCACACCCTTTAATATACTCCAACATATACCATGCTTAATTTGCTGGCCGTTTGTTTGGTCTATTCATTCATTTATTCATATATTTTTTTAGTTTCTTCCCTAGACCTCCATCAAGCTTTAAAAAAGTACCCACAAGAACCCCCTTCGATATAAATTTGCAAATTTTTCGGTAGAAAAATGTCCAGGCCGAAGGCCGATTCCTCTTCAAATACAAACTCGCTATCGCTCGCCAGGAAATAAATCGACACCTAAATGGCACGAAAGATCTTAATATCGGCAAAGAAATGGGGCAAAAGGTCTGAAAATCGCCAAAGTAATGGGGCGAATGTCTTGAAATCTCATAACTAATAGGGCTAAAAATGAGCGAGGAGGACTCGAAAAACCAACTGCCTCCCCCTAATATATTCCAACATATACCATGCTTAAGTATATAATAGCTTTAGAAGTCATGTGTACAACTTTAATTTGATTTTAATATGGGTTGATGAATAGTTAAAATCATAGAGGAGATTCGTTCGTGGCCACCCCCGCAAGGATTAAGGTGTCTGGCAATAGATTCAAAATGACAAAATTCAAAATAAAGCTATTAGATTAATCAATAACCCTGCAATCACACAGGACCTTCCTACATTATCCATACGAAGAAACGTTGCATCCCTTGCATTATTCTACAGATATTTTCACAGCAATTGTTCCGAGGAACTTGCTTCAATTGTGCCGCCTCTCCACATCTTTCCCCGTAGAACTAGGGCAGCTGAGAGCGCCCATGAATTTACACTTTCTCCTCCACAATGCAGAACTTCTGCTTATCAGAATTCATTTATCCCCAGAGCTACTACTCTTTGGAATTCACTTCCCTCGAATTGCTTTCCACAAACTTACAATTTACAAATGTTTAAATCCAGTTGTTACAAACATTTTATGAATGGAGGATGCCTTTAGGCACATGGACCTTTTTGTTTTATCTGTGTTTTTCCTTCCTCCGTTCATTGTCTCTTAAAAAGAAAAAACAAAGAAAAAAAATATAGATATAGATAAGTAGATAGAAAGATATATAGATAGATAGACAGACAGACGTATATTTAGATAGATAGATATATGGACAGACATATAGATAGATAAGTAGATAGATAGATATATAGATAGATAGACAGACAGATGTATATTTAGATAGATAGATAGATGGACAGACATATAGATAGATAAGTAGATAGATAGATATATAGATAGATAGACAGACAGACGTATATTTAGACATACAGATAGATGGACAGACATAGAGATAGATAGACATATATGTAGACTGATAGTCAGACGGATAGATAGATACACAGACAGACAGACAGACAGACAGATAACATTAAGGGAGTTCAGAGGGTATTGTGCAGCATAAATTACTGGTTCGGCTCAATGGTTTAACCCTTTCGCTGCGGGTGACGTTCTGGAATGTTTTGGCAAATTACAGCAATTTCCAGGCTTTAAAAGCCTGTAAAAAACGTAAGAATCGAGTGTCAGTGGGTGGGAGCGTGAGGGGCCCACCTCCGACCCTCAGAGCACCGAGCGGCTCACTGAGCTAGGCTGTGTCTCGGGCGAGTCTCTCTCTGTCTCTCTCACCAGTGTAGCCAAGCGAGTGAGTGTTACATAATAGCGGGATTCCCGCGTTTCACTGGGGCCACTGCGGGTGAACCAGACCACGTACACGGTCCGTTCTGGTGTCATTTTGAAGCTATTTTCGCCTAGTTTTCGGCAGAATACACTTTATTTAATGCAGATGCTTGATTTATCATTCAGGAGTGCCTGAATATGCCCTAAATAGCCCAAACATAGCCGCAGCCAAAGGGTTAAGGAGGGGTTTTAGTTTGCTCTCTAAACCTCTATCAAACTTTAAAAAACGCCCACAAGACCCCCATTCGACACAAATTTGTAAATTTTTCAGTAGAAAAATTTCTCGGCCGAAGGCCGATTCCTCTTCATATACAGGCTTGCTATCGCTCACCATGAAAAATCGCCTCTTAAATGGCACGAAAGGTCTTAATATTGGTAAAGAAATGGGGCAAAAGGTCTGAAAATCGCCAAACTAATGGGGCGAATGTCTTGAAATCTCATAACTTATAGGGCTAAAAATGAGGGAGGAGGAGGACTCGAAAAAACGACCGCCTCCCCTTAACTTACCTTCAATCGCGCGAAGATTCATCCTCCGTGTTTTGTCTTCCATTCTTCCGTTTTCATTTATACTGTGTTGGAAAATTCTTATCACTTTATTAAGGGAGCCCACCTCGCTTTTGTTCTATTTCTCTCACTCTCTCTTTGGTTTGTATCCATTCGGCCCCATTCAGCCTACTGTTTTAAGATGTTTACCCCCATCCAGGTGTTAATATTTTCCTGGCGAGCGATAGCGAGCCAGCATATCTATATTTTTGTTTTGACAGCAAGCTAAACTAGTAAATTTTTCGATAGAAAAATGTTTCCGGTGAAGCCGGATTTCTCCATACAGTGCTGGCTCGCTATTGCTCGCCAGGAATAAATCGACACCTGGATGGTGATAAACGTCTTAAAACAGTTGGCTGAATGGGGCCGAATGGATACAAGCTAGGGAAAGAGAGATAATGAGAGAAAATTAAACAAAGCAGGTGACCCCCCTTAAATCTCTCGTGAATGAACTGAAATACCTGGATATTATTTAACCTGTTCATTAGCGGTACCGTCCTTCTAACTTTATTCTGGCTACTATTAGACGAAGTCACTCAGTTTAAAAAGGGCCTCCAGCTACTAACAGGCATCCAACTATCTCAATTAACCCTTTTTAATACCACAGATCCTTTTTAAACTGCACAAAAACTTCTAAAATTAGCTAGCATATAATGAAAAATCGTCGCCGGTACAGAAGGGGTTATAATGGACGCTGTAAACAATAATTCACCTCTTGCGAGTTTCGGGCTATAAGAATGTTCAAGCAGTAGACACGAATGGGGTGAAGCGTCTTATTATTGTCAAACTAATGGGGTGAAACGTTTTAACCCTTTCTGCACCAGCGACGTCCTATCATTCTAGCTATATGTAGTTGATTATAGGCAGCTTAGGAAGGATCGGTGGTAGTTAAAAGGGTTGATTGAGATAGTTCAAAGTCTTACAGCTGCTCGAGATCCTCCTTAAACTGAGTAATGAGATAGTTCGAAGTCTTATAATTGCTCGAGACCCTCCTTAAACTGAATAAAATCGATCAGTAGTAGCCAGAATAGAATAAAAAGTATGTCGACGGTACAGAAGGGGTTAAACATTCGTAATTAATGGAGCGAACCGAGGGGACGACTCTATACTCTGTTTCTTCTCACCTGGCGGTAAATTGAACCCCTTAGCAGCTCATGTTCTTGTTATTTAAGGGGATAGTGGATTTTTTGTTTTTTTTCTATTAAGGGGAGATTTTCACTTGAGGGATTTTTTTCTTGACTCCTTTCTCCCTCATGGTTAGCCCCATTGATTTTGATATTATAAGACGTTCGCCCCATTAGTTTGGCGATTTTAAGAACTTTCGCCCCATTTCTGTCAATTTTAAGACTTCGTGCCATTTAGGTGTCGATTTTTTCCTGGCGAGCGATAGCGAGCCTGTAATTTAAGAGGAACCGGCCTTCGGCCGGGACATTTTTCTACCGAAAAATGTACAAATGTATCTTGAAAAGGGGGTCTAGGGGCTGTAATGTTAAGCTTGATGGAGGTCTAGGGAATGAACTAAAAACCTCCCCTTAATTCATGTATTCATATATTTAATAGGAAAAGTGGGGATTGGGCCTGAGTATATAGAATAGAATAGATATATTTTTTAGTTTTCTCACTAGACCCATCACACTTGGAAAAACACTTATGTTTGTACATTTTTCGGTAGAGAAATGTCCGGTCTGAAGGCCGTTTTCTCTTAAAATTACAGGCTCGCTATCGCTCGCCAGGAAAATATCGACACCTAAATGGCACGACATGTCATAAAATTGACAACGAAATGGGGCGAAAGGTGTTAAAATCACAAAACTAATGGGCCGAACGTCTTAAAATCTGAAAACTAATGGGGCTAAACACGAGGGAGAAAGGGGTCCAGAAAAACGATCCATCTCCCCTTAATGGAAAAATATGAAACTATTTGGTGTCTGCGTCAAAAGTGCACATAGGCCTACTGTAATTAGCACCCTACTTCACTATACAATCTTCAAAATAACTGAGAAATTTTGATGGGAACCTTGCAATTTACCGCCAGTTGCAAAGAAACAGAGTATAGTGTCAGGTCAGGTCAGGTGAAGGTATTGAGGGATAAGCCTTTACAACGGCACCTCGTAGCTACTTTCTACTTTTCCTATTATCTGAAGAAGGTATTGTTTTGTCTGACCGTTCAACACTAGGGGATAATTTGCAACTCGGGGCACCCGTAGGAAGGTAGACGTGATGATAGTGTGAATGTAGTGTGAGGTGGTGTGTGTGTGTGTGTGTGCTGAGCTACTATCACTGTATGCTTCCTCTTGGTGATATCTTGTTTTATTTTAGGGGGGGGGGATTTATCATGGCGAAATTCCGGGAAATTCGCTCGTACTGGTCCCTTCCGTTGCTCTCTCTCTCTCTCTCTCTCTCTCTCTCTCTCTCTCTCTCTCTCTCTCTCTCTCTCTCTCTCTCTCTCTCTCTCTCTGCATAGCAATATATATATATATATATATATAAAAGTGTGTACGTGTGTGTGTGATTGAGTGTGTGTGTGAGACTGAGAGGGAGTGTGGGGCTTGACTTGACTCTTTGTCTATAATAACCATTATTTACTGCCCTAAGGAATGGACTTGGGTAGACATTATTACAACACAATTCCATAAATGTTAGTGATACAATAAGTCACTTATAACAGAGCACGAGAGAGAGAGAGAGAGAGAGAGAGAGAGAGAGAGAGAGAGAGAGAGAGAGAAAGAGAGAGAGAGAGAGAGAGAGTACCGTAGTCGTGGTAAAATAACATCGTCACTGCACCACTTCCGCTCTGACATCCCCCAACCACAGTTATATCTTCACACATACACACGCACACACATACACACATACACACATACACACCTACTCACACACACATACACATATACCGGGCATATGCACAAACAAGTAAACACATGTATAAACGCACACACTCATACACGCACACAATAATACACACACTCGTACACGTACACACACACACACTCGTACACACAGCCCGTAGCCTAGTGGTAGAGCTCTCGTCTCACACACGAGGGGCCGGGGGTTCAATCCCCGGCCGGACGGAGACAAATTTGGCTTTTCTCCTTTCATGTGTTAGCCTCAGTTCACCTAGCTGTAAATAGGTACCTGGAATAAGTGGACGACGTTGTGACGTCCCATCTGGGGTTGGCAAAAATGGTACAAGGCGAGATGGGTATCATATGGTTCACCTAAGCTGATGGCTACCTAAGCCTTCGGGCGAGACGGTACCGTCTATAGTGAGAATGGTACCATACAGATCCACCCTAAGCCTTCGTTTCCGATGTCGCCAATTGGCTAAAATACAGACTACACACTCATCCACAGCCATTCCAACAATACATAAAACACTTAACATGCATTTCACGCAATACATTCCCAGTTAAGGAGGCGCGATAATAATGAGCTTAGCTCGCATTGCGTGGATTCCCCTTGACGAACAAGTAACTGAGTAACACACACACACACACACACTCGTACACACACACACACATATACCTACATACAAACAAACACAAGTCAGTTTAGCCGAGTGGTAAGGCGTCATGTGCTGACCGCGAGGTCGCATGTTCAAGTCGCCCCAAAATCCTAAACGTTTTTTCGGCTATAGCGATGGAGAGGATTGTATTGTGGTCCCTCCCTAGCCAAGCTGCCTAACTATCAGCTTGTGTTAGCCTACACGTACTTCTCACCAGTACATCTGCGTATGTACTATGGTGGGAACTCGGCACCTCACGGTCGCCAAAGGTTGCATGTGACCTCGTAGTTAAGGTAGAATAAGCATTGTACTGTACCTAGGTTATGAAAAACTGTAGATTTGTCAGCTTCACGGCTGCAAGTGAACAACAAGCCAACAATTCCACATAAATATAGTTATACCCTCACACACATTCTCTCTCTCTCTCTCATTTCCACCGGCCATCTTTCCCCCTTCTTGCCCCTTTAAACCTTGTATTTTTAACAATAACACACAACTAAGCCACTCCAACAGCTTGCTCTCTCTCCAACACCCCTTCTCCCTTCTCAACACTCTTCGAAAAGTAAATAGGAGGTGCCGTTACAAAGGCTTATCGCTCAATACCATGACCTGACCTGACCTAAAGCAGGAATGAGTGTTGTTTACAGAGATTAGACGGATTAGCATTCCCATTTCTTAAGGGGGCTCAGACGGTATTGTGCAGCATAATTTACTGGTTCGGCTTATTGGTTTAAGGAAGGGGTTTAGTTTGCTCTCTAAACCTCTATCAAGCTTAAAAAAACACCCACAAGACCCTCCTTTGATTTAAATGTGTACATTTTGCGGTAGAAAAATGTCCCGGCCGAAGGCCGATTCTTATTCAAATACAGGCTCGCTATCGCTCGCCAGGAAAAAAATCGACACCTAAGTGGCACGATAGGTCTTAATATTGGCAAAGAAATGGAACAAAAGGTCTGAAAATCGCCAAACTAATGGAGCTAATGTTTTGAAATCTCATAACTAATAGGGCTAAACATGAGGGAGGAGGAGGACTCGAAAAACCAACTGCCTCCCCTTAAGGTATGTAATTTTGCAAGTGATTTCGTCCATTAATAACAGTACTTTAATAATATCACATTATCATTATTTATTTATATATAATTATCACTTTATTTATTACTTTTTAAATATCTTATTACTATATTATTATAACTTTATTACTTTAACCCTTTCAATGCGGGCATTCTATAGGGAAGAATCCACTTAGTCATCAGTAATTTTCCAGTAAATTTGGCTCAATATACGTCGCCCGAGCGCCATATCCGTAGCCCTGAGCGAATTGGAAGGAGCTCCAATGAAAAGATTGGTTGAACTCTCCCTATAGCCCTCACTTTCCCTCCAAGCGAAAATGTAAAAAAAATCCTTCACTTCCGCTTGTGTTAACTGGATGATATTATCAGTAAGTTTTATTATGAGTTTTGTTCACAAGACAGGATGGGATGTTGAAATAAAGATGAAATAAACCATATATCCGTATGTGGTGCATAGGTGTCACAATTACATGGAGAAGTGGACCTGGTTTTGTTGATGTTCAGCTTATAAAAGACCTCTTCATTGTGCACACACCCTCCCTCAAACAATGCACCGAGCACACTGATCTAAGTGTGGGTGGCAAGCTTAGAACCTCCTTGAAACGCCTGGCAACAAGCAGGGTGGGTTGGTGCAGCAAACTCAGCCAGTAATAAGTAACACCCCGTTCTTAACCCATACCGTACCAGGGACGTCATTTTCATCATATTCTGGCAACTATTAGAGGATTTTATTCAGCTTCGGAAGGACCTCTAGCAGTAATAGGGCTTCAAACTATCCCAACCAACTTTTTCACCTACCACAGATCCTTTCTAAGCTGCATAATATCGTTTAAATATAGCTAGAATAACATATAACACACGTCGCTGGTACTCAAAGGGTTAACATTAATCATCAATTATACAAACCCCAATGTACTTGAATAAACTAATGAAAGCATATGGTCCTCCCGGGATTCAAACTCGGGACACCACACCCAGAACATAAGCACCTAAACCATTACACCACCAACACAGTAACATCAACAAGCATAAAGGGGGTCTAGGGTGGTGTCTTCTACCTTGAATGGGGTATTGGGGGGCAAACTAAAAATATGTTCTGTATTGGCACAAACAATCAATACCCTCATTAGTGATATACAAACAATTAATACCCTCATTAGTGATATACAAACAATCAATACCCTCATTAGTGATATACAAACAATCAATACCCTCATTAGTGATATACAAACAATCAATACCCTCATTAGTGATATACAAACAATCAATACCCTCATTAGTGATATACAAACAATTAATACCCTCATTAGTGATATACAAACAATTAATACCCTCATTAGTGATATACAAACAATTAATACCCTCATTAGTGATATACAAACAATTAATACCCTCATTAGTGATATACAAACAATCAATACCCTCATTAGTGATATACAAACAATTAATACCCTCATTAGTGATATACAAACAATTAATACCCTCATTAGTGATATACAAACAATTAATACCCTCATTAGTGATATACAAACAATTAATACCCTCATTAGTGATATACAAGCAATCAATACCCTCATTAGTGATATACAAACAATCAATACCCTCATTAGTGATATACAAACAATCAATACCCTCATTAGTGATATACAAACAATTAATACCCTCATTAGTGATATACAAACAATTAATACCCTCATTAGTGATATACAAACAATCAATACCCTCATTAGTGATATACAAACAATCAATACCCTCATTAGTGATATACAAACAATCAATACCCTCATTAGTGATATATAAACAGCACAAGTAACCCTTCAATCGTTAGGTGAACTACACTCTTAAGGGGGGTCACCTGCCTTTTTTATCTTTATCTCCTTTTCTCTCTTTCTCTGGCCCGTATCCATTCAGCCAACTGTTTTAGGACGTTTATCCCCATCCAGGTGTCAATTTCTTCCTGGCGAGCGATAGCGAGCCAGCATTGTATGGAGAAATCCGGCTTCGCCGGAGGTATTTTTCTATCGAAAAATGTACAAATTTAGCTTGCTGTCAAAACCAAAATATATATATGCTGGCTCGCTACCGCTCGCCAGGAAAATACTGACACCTGGATGGGGGTAAACGTCTTAAAACCGTAGGCTGAATGGGGCCGAATGGATACAAACTAAAGAGAGAGGGAGAGAAAGATAAGAAAGCGAGGTGGACTCCCTTAAAGATTAAAGGCAAGAGAAGGGTTATTAAAGTGTTGATAATAATCTACCCATTTAAAAGTATATTGGAAGAACACACATAACAAAGCCACTCCAACAGCTTCCTCTCTCTCCAACACTCCCCTCCCCTCCCCTCCCTACTCCCCTCTCTACACTCTTTAGAAAAATAGGAAAAGTATAATGTAGATACGAGGTGCCGTTGTAAAGGCTTATCCCTCAATACCTTCACTTGACCTAATAAACCCATCTCGTAGAAAGGTAAATCATCATCAATATACCTAAGGACTTTATATAGGCCTATTTTATATGCTCTTTATACTCTAGATTTGTATAGCGCAGTGTTAACCCCTTGAGGATCATGGCGTGTTTTGACAGTTTATTCTAGCTTTCATTAGACGATTTTTGTTAGATTAGAAAAGAATATGGAAGTCAGAGGGTTAATTGAGACAGTCTTTACCTTTATAATTCCCACAGGTCCTTCATAAGCTGTAAATATCGTCTAATGATAGTCAGAATAAACTGTCAAAACTATGTCATGATCCTGAAGGGGTTAAGCAAGAACTCAGGATAACTTACTTGGAGGGGTAGGTGGGAGTTCCGCACCCTCGCCTCCTTGGCATAGTTCCTTCCGGGCGCCGCTCCGGGATGTCAGCTCCTTGAATGACACTTTGATGCTGGCTCTTGATTTGGCCCTCGCTCGTAGCTTTTGGCGGATCCCTTTCACTGTCCTATTCACTTCAGCATAGATTGGGCCGTCTGTTCCACATTCATTGACAGCTTCGGAGGCCATTGCGACGTTAGAATTTCTAGTGTCGTCTTCGGTACTATTATTGTATTGATTGTTGGTTGGTGCTTTGCGTGCTTCTGAATCTTGCTTGTTGACGTTAGTTACTGAAGAACTGGTACGTCCAATAGATTTTACAGACTGCACGTTATTCTCATTCAGAGGCACGCTAAGTGTTATGGTATTCTCGTTTTCCTTCATTGCCTCCTTCTTCTTTGGGTAATTGGCCAGAGTGCTTGAGCTTATGGAAACGACTGCCTTCTCTTCTCTCTCACTTCCAAACTCCTGAATGGAAGTATTGTTTCTCGGTGCCTGATACTCCAAGGTCTGTTCAGAATCTTGGTCGTAATTAGACAACTTGCAAATAGATGAGGAGTGGGGTGATCTGCTTGTGGCATTTCGTCTCCTGACCGGTTTGGGAGGCGGTTTAGGTTTATCTGCCTGCACGTAAACAGCATTTACATCATTTATGGCATTAGGAGTTTTATCTTGAATCAAATATTCTTTGGTATTAGATACTGTAGGTGTTTCCTTGAAGTTAGTGCTGTCCAGATGAGCACTGGAGTTATCATTGCATGTTAGTTTTGTCGTAATTACTTCATCACTAAATATTGTTTCATAGATGGATTCATCATATGTGGTTGACGTGTATCCAGCATCTGCTGTTGTTGTTTGTTCATCTGTTTTACCATCGCATTGTGTTGAAGTTACTGAATAATTTTCACTTGGGGGAGATTCGCAAACACCCTCACCCTGGAAGACCACTGGCGACCCAACAGTGAGCAAGCTGTCGACGGTAATGCTGCTCCTATCTGACTGCGAGTCATCAACATCATCACAGGTACTGGTACTAGACAAGATGAGGTTTTTGTTGCTTCTGGAAAAGTCAAAGTGTTTGTTGAAGTTGAAGAGGGGCGACTCGAGAATATGGCCCTCGAAGGTGGATTCTCGATCCTCCCATTGTTGTATGGGTGAAATGGGACTGCCCAGGGGGGAAGGAGAAGATCTCAAGAAGGTGGCGATCTCAGCCGGGGAGATGTCAAGTCTGGAAATAAGATAATATTATTTTTAACATCGTTCTTAACACCAATAACACCCCAAATCAAATTAATGAAAGCATGTGATTCTCCCAGGATTCGAAGCCAGGATATCACATACAGAACTTGCACGCTCTAACCATTACACCATCAAGACAGTTATAAGTACAGCACATGACCACGATTGGTATCCATTTATCGAATACTGGATATTAATATAATCGTGTACTGTACCCAACTGCACTATGAATACCCTAATGATTTACCCACCCAGTACCAGGGAAGTCCTTTTCATCTTATCCTGGCAACTATTAAACGATTTTTTTCAGCTTAGGAAGGATCTCTAGCAATAAGAAGGCTTCAAACTACCTAGACCAACCCTTTAAACTACCACAGATCCTTCCTAAGCTATACAATATCGTCTAAATATAGCTAGAATGATATATAACACACGTCGCTGGTACTCAAAGGGTTAAGCGAGAGGAAGGAATATTTTACGGGGCACAGATCACATTTCGAGTATTGGAATAATAAGTCAATGCATGAATGGAGTAGTTTGATCAATTACATAATAAACACATCATCATAGATACTGTACTCTTATTCAGGAGCAGTTCGTATAGTCGCTGCGATCAAAGTCAAACGGTCAGCAAAGTTGAATAGAATATCATTTAAGGGGAGGCTGACCGTTTTTGTGGACCCCCTTCTCCCTAATGTTTAGCCCCACCAGTTTTGAGATTATAAGACGTCCGGCCCATTAGTTTGGCGATTTTAACACCTTTCGCCCCATTTCATTGTCAATTTTAAGACCTTTCGTGCCATTTAGGTGTCGATTATTTCCTGGCGAGCGACAGCGAGCCTGCATTTTTAACAGGAATCGGCCTTCGGCTGGGACATTTTTCTACCGAAAAATGTACAAATTTATCTTGATCTGTCTATGGGGTGTTTTTCTAAGCTTGATGGAGTTCTCGGGAGGAAACTAAAAAAATATATGAATAAATAAATTAATAGACCAAACAAACGGGCAGTCTCCCCTTAACCCGTACAGTACCGTGAAGGCCTTTTAAGGGGCAATGGGTGTATTTATTTGCATATTTATTTATTTGTATATATTTTGTTATAGTTTTCTCTCTAGATCTCCATCAAACTTAAAAAAGAAATAAAAAAAAAATATGTTTTTACATTTTTCGATAGGAGAATGTCTCGGCCGGTTACTACTATATTACTGGCTCGCTATCGCTCGCCAGGGAGAAAATCGACACCGAAATTGTACGAAAGGTCTTAATATTGACAAATGAAATGGGGTGAAGGGTATTAAAATCTCAAAACTAATGGGGCAAAACATGAGGAAGAAGGGGGACCGGAGAAACGGACCATCTCCCCTTGACCATTACCTAACCATATGTTCAGCCATAAACAATAATTGGGGGCCAAATGGGAGGGTATAGAGTCATTAGATGGTTTAGTCAGGGGTCTCAATCAACCAAATGGGAGGGTATAGAGTCATAAGATGGTTTAGTCAGGGGTCTCAATCAATCAAATGGGAGGGTATAGAGTAAAAAAGATGGTTTAGTCAGGGGTCTCAATCAACCAAATGGGAGGGTATAGAGTCAAAAGATGGTTTAGTCAGGGGTCTCAATCAACCAAATGGGAGGGTATAGAGTCAAAAAGATGGTTTAGTCAGGGGTCTCAATCAACCAAATGGGAGGGTATAGAGTCATAAAGATGGTTAGGTCTCAATCAACCAAATGGGAGGGTATAGAGTCAAAAAGATGGTTTAGTCAGGGTCTCAATCAACCAAATGGGAGGGTATAGAGTCATAAAGATGGTTTAGTCAGGGGTCTCAATCAACCAAATGGGAGGGTATAGAGTCATAAAGATGGTTTAGTCAGGGGTCTCAATCAACCAAATGGGAGGGTATAGAGTAAAAAAGATGGTTTAGTCAGGGGTCTCAATCAACCAAATGGGAGGGTATAGAGTCATAAAGATGGTTTAGTCAGGGGTCTCAATCAACCAAATGGGAGGGTATAGAGTCATAAAGATGGTTTAGTCAGGGGTCTCAATCAACCAAATGGGAGGGTATAGAGTAAAAAAGATGGTTTAGTCAGGGGTCTCAATCAACCAAATGGGAGGGAATAGAGTCATAAAGATGGTTTAGTCAGGGGTCTCAATCAATCAAATGGGAGGGTATAGAGTAAAAAAGATGGTTTAGTCAGGGGTCTCAATCAACCAAATGGGAGGGTATAGAGTCAAAAAGATGGTTTAGTCAGGGGTCTCAATCAACCAAATGGGAGGGTATAGAGTCAAAAAGATGGTTTAGTCAGGGGTCTCAATCAACCAAATGGGAGGGTATAGAGTCATAAAGATGGTTTAGTCAGGGGTCTCAATCAACCAAATGGGAGGGTATAGAGTCATAAGATGGTTTAGTCAGGGGTCTCAATCAACCAAATGGGAGGGTATAGAGTCAAAAAGATGGTTTAGTCAGGGGTCTCAATCAACCAAATGGGAGGGTATAGAGTCAAAAAGATGGTTTAGTCAGGGGTCTCAATCAACCAAATGGGAGGGTATAGAGTCAAAAAGATGGTTTAGTCAGGGGTCTCAATCAACCAAATGGGAGGGTATAGAGTCATAAAGATGGTTTAGTCAGGGGTCTCAATCAACCAAATGGGAGGGTATAGAGTCAAAAAGATGGTTTAGTCAGGGGTCTCAATCAACCAAATGGGAGGGTATAGAGTCAAAAAGATGGTTTAGTCAGGGGTCTCAATCAACCAAATGGGAGGGTATAGAGTCATAAAGATGGTTTAGTCAGGGGTCTCAATCAACCAAATGGGAGGGTATAGAGTCAAAAAGATGGTTTAGTCAGGGGTCTCAATCAACCAAATGGGAGGGTATAGAGTCAAAAAGATGGTTTAGTCAGGGGTCTCAATCAACCAAATGGGAGGGTATAGAGTCATAAAGATGGTTTAGTCAGGGGTCTCAATCAACCAAATGGGAGGGTATAGAGTCATAAAGATGGTTTAGTCAGGGGTCTCAATCAACCAAATGGGAGGTATAGAGTCATAAGATGGTTTAGTCAGGGGTCTCAATCAACCAAATGGGAGGGTATAGAGTCAAAAAGATGGTTTAGTCAGGGGTCTCAATCAACCAAATGGGAGGGTATAGAGTCAAAAAGATGGTTTAGTCAGGGGTCTCAATCAACCAAATGGAGGGTATAGAGTCATAAAGATGGTTTAGTCAGGGGTCTCAATCAACCAAATGGGAGGGTATAGAGTCATAAAGATGGTTTAGTCAGGGGTCTCAATCAACCAAATGGGAGGGTATAGAGTCAAAAAGATGGTTTAGTCAGGGGTCTCAATCAACCAAATGGGAGGGTATAGAGTCAAAAAGATGGTTTAGTCAGGGGTCTCAATCAACCAAATGGGAGGGTATAGAGTAAAAAAGATGGTTTAGTCAGGGGTCTCAATCAACCAAATGGGAGGGTATAGAGTCATAAAGATGGTTTAGTCAGGGGTCTCAATCAACCAAATTAATTAAGGGGAGATGGGCCGGATTTTTGTTTTTGTTTTTGGTCTATTAATTCATGTATTCCTTTATTTCTTAGTTTCCTCGCTAGACCTCCATCAAGCTTAACAAAAAAAAACTAGACCCTCTTTCAAGATAAATGTGTACATTTTTGGGTAGAAAAATGTCCCGGCCAAAGGCCGATTCTTTCTAAAAATACAGGCTCGCTATCGCTCACCAGGAACAAATCGACACCTAAATAGCACGAAAAGTCTTAATACTGACAAAGAAATAGGACGAAAGGTCTCAAAATCGCCAAACTAACGGAACGAACGTCTTATAACGAACGTCTTAAAATGTCAAAACTAATATGCTAGGTGTGTGTGTATGTCTGTGTGTAGGGTGTATGTGTGTGTGTGTGTGTGTAGTGTGTGGGTGCGTGTATGTGTGTGTGTGTACGTCTGTGTGTATGTGTAGGGAGTAAGTGTGTGGGTGCGTGTATGTCTGTGTGTGTGTATGTCTGTGTGTGTGTGTGGGGGTGTTTGTGTGTGTAAGTGTGTATGTGTGTGTATGTCTGTGTGAGTGTGTGTCTAATAGTTGCCAACATAAGATAAAGAGGACGTCCCTGGTACTGAATGGGTTAAAGGGACACTGGCTGGTTTTTTTTTGGGGGGGTATATTAATTCAGTTATTCATTTATTTTCTAGTTTCCTCGCTAGACCTCCCTCAAACTTTACCAAAAAAAAAAAAAAAAATCCTAGCCCCCCCCCCCCCCCCCCAATATAAATTTATATATTTTCTCGGTCGAAAAATGTCCCGCCCAAAGGCCGGTTCCTCTTATAGTTACAGGCTCGCTATCGCTCGCCGGGAACAAATCGACACTTAAACGGCATGATAGATCTTAAAATTAACAACGAAATGGAGGTAAAGGTGTTAAAATCGCCAAACTAATGGGCCGAACATCTCACAATCTGAAAACTAATGGGGCTAAACATGAGGAAGAAGGGGGACCAGAAAAGCGACCTATCTCTCCGTAACAGATATTCCTCTATGTCATACACTTCTTTATACACTCCAAAGTATATTTGTATTAATAATAATTGGTATCAGCAAGATTTAAGACTTGATTTATTCGTTTTGAGTGAGATATATAAACATGTTCCTACACTTACCCACCCTATTCAACATCTGACAGACATTAATACACCACAAGGCAAGCCAAACGTAAAGAAAGCTGGAACATGACTTATTAGCGCGACTGTACATCTAGCTAACAAATTACTGTCATTATGGACTCCAATGTTCTTCCAACCTAAATTTAATGACCTTCATAAACCAGATCGGGTTAGTAATAGTTTGTGACAACCAAACACCTGGCATACCGCAGTCATTACGTCATATGCTTATATATATATATATATATATATATATATATATATATATATATATATATATATATATATATATATATATATATATATATATATATATATATATATATATATATATATATATATATATATATATTAGTTTCCTTCCTAGACCTCCATCAATCTTGAAAAAAATACATCCATTAGATCCCCCTTCGAGATTAATTTGTACATTTTTCGGTAGAATAATGTCACGACCGAAAGCCGGTTCGTCCACAATTACAGGCTCGCTATCGCTCGCCAAAGAAAAAAAATGACACTTAAAGGGCACGAAAGGTCTTAATATTGACAAAGAAATGAGGCGAAAGGTCTTAAAATCGACAAACTAATGGGGCAAACGTTTTAAAATCTCAAAACCAATGGGGATAAGCATGAGAAAGAAAGGGGACCAGAAAAACGGGCATCTCCCCTTAATATAAATTATGCTATCCAAAGTGAGGAATATACACCAGCCATATCCAGTAGTAGTCAATATTGTATACCTTAAATAGCCAAGTTTAATATGTTTACCAAATAATAGTCGCACTCAATAAAAAATAATACGACCTTTAATATATTATGTATATCCAGTGTGTGTGCGGAGAGAGAGAGAGAGAGAGAGAGAGAGAGAGAGAGAGAGAGAGAGAGAGAGAGAGAGAGAGAGAGAGAAAATTAGGAGCCCGCAATAATTTATTTTCTTGCACACCTGAACATTTTTGACCAAGGTAAAGCACAGCTGGAAGATTAGGGGGGGGGGGGGGGGGGGCGAGGCGAGATGACACGATCACATTTTCTGGCACTATCACACGACACTTTTGGCCTGACATTTGCCTCCTGACTCACTCTCTCTCTCTCTCTCTCTCTCTCTCTCTCTCTCTCTCTCTCTCTCTCTCTCTCTCTCCGTACACACGCTGACACACATCAGCCAAACCTAAGACTGTTATACCAGAAACATCAAAATGCCTGAAAAAGTGAAGATTACACAAAATTAACAAGAATTGGTGTGCGAAACTATAGCTCTTAACCGGCCCCTAGATGATTATTGTCGCAATATTGTGACTCAATAATTATTGTGCATTATGCCTCCCCCCTACATGACTCAGTATTATTGATCAATAGTGAGAATAGTCACTGGAAGGCACGATGACTGACACGGACATTGCGTGTATCCAAATTGCACGCAAAATGTAGCCTATTTGTAAAAAAATCAATTAGCCAAACAACTTACCTACCTGGTTCTGAACGAGTCTGATCGTGATAAGTGAGCTATAGCCTACTATAGTCAAGTAAAGAATGCAATTGGCCTATTTCCTATTTTCCTTTTATGAATAAGCTATATTATAATGGAATAGCCTATATATTATAATGGAATAGCCTATATATTATAATGGAATAGCCTATATATTATAATGGAATAGCCTATATATTATAATGGAATAGCCTATATATTATAATGGAATAGCCTATATATTATAATGGAATAGCCTATATATTATAATGGAATAGCCTATATATTCACATTTGGACTACGCTATACCGGTACTATATTAAACAATGCAATGTTCTCACATACCCAATCTTTGCTATATTAAATACAATTTTGCAAGCATCATTATAGTCAACCACAGGATATACCTACTGCATATGAGGGCCTTAAACTAGGAATGTACTAATGCAATAGAACAAACGCCTTAACCCCTTCTGTACCGGTGATATACTTTTCATCATATTCTGGCAACTATTATACGATTTTGTGCAGCTTAGGAAGGACGTGTGCTCATTAGACGGCTACAGACTATCTCAATTAATTATTTTAGCTGCCATATATCCTTCCTAACCTTCATAAAATCGTCTTAATGTAGCTGAAATCAAATATAATGACGTCGCCGGTACAGAAGGGGTTGAATTAAATAGTGAAGAAGATATAATTGCCGTTCTAAATGCCATATATGTCGCTTATCAATCAAGCTATCAGGTTGAAATTAGGCTTCACACTATCTGGTGCAACGTCTTGGAGGTCATCATGGTATTTTGTTTAATTATTACAGAGGGTTTTAATTGTTTTTGCCATTTTCGAACAATGTGTTTTTAGTTTACCCCGAGACTTGGAAAAACGCCTCTCCAAATCCCCTTCAAACTAAAAAAAACGTCCCCCAGACCCCCTTCAAGATAAATGTGTACATTTTTCGGTAGAAAAATTTCCCGGCCAAAGGCCGGTTTCTTCCAAATTGCAGGCTCGCTATCGCTCGCCCAGGAAAAATCGACACCTTATTGGGTTGAAGCATCATATAATCGCCAAACTAATGAGATGAAACGTCTTAAAATCTCCAAGATAGTGGAGTAAAACTGGGAGGATCTAAATTGGCCCGCCCTGCACCTAATATAGTTAAATTGTACCCTGATTATTTGTCTATCGAGCAATACATCGTAAATATTGTACCTTTGATGCCTTTTGGAAATATTTAACTGGAAACATTCAATTATTATCCCATATATTTTCTGCTTTCTGGCAATGATTAGACTTTTGAAGATTAGAAAGGACATATGGAAATCAGATGGTTGATGTAAATATATTCTATGCCCTTAAGTCCCACAGAGCCTTCCTAAGCTGAATAAATTATTCTAATGGTAGCCAAAAATATTAAACATTGCGTTAGCCTTAAAGGTGGGGGCTCATGATTTTAGGTAAACATGGAATGATAATCGCCAAGCTGTACATAATTATCTTGCAAAATGCAATGGCACTGAAATAATTATTAACAATGGTATAAAGGATTTTGTGGATCGTCTATACCAGGCCAGTGACGTCACACCAGTATAAGTCCACCATCCAGTCTAGGATAAGGATACTGGTGTGACGTCACTATGACGTCACAGGCCTGGTATAGACGATCCGCAAAATCCTTATACCATTGTTAATAATTATTTCAGTGCCATTGCATTTTGCAAGATAATTATGTACAGCTTGGCGATTATCATTCCATGTTTACCTCAACCCATGAGCCCCCACCTTTAAAGTGTTTGTATTTCAAAATATCTTTCCCTTTTTAATCACTTAATGTATTGCTTCGATAGACAAGGCATCCCGGTATAAATTAAGCTTTAATTAAACCTAAAAGTCATTGATAGCGAGATATGGCATGTTGACTGATCCACAGAAGGCAGGAATGAGGAATCGCACTGTACTAAAGCCGGTGTCACACGAGAGCTTTTATAGTCAACATTCGATGATCAACATTTTTTCTGGCAACATTTCTGGAATATTGTGCCTTGGTATCGGAAACTAAACTAATGCTAGGTGAATTTAGGTATCCGAAATATTATAAATGTTGACCTCATAAGCTGTTACGACTAGTGTTAAGGATAAATGTTGAGGGAAATAGTGCTCGTGTGATACCGGCTTAAGGTGCTGCATCATAGGCCTATATTGATGGGTATACAGACTAATAACACACATACCAAAGCCATTCCAACAGCTTCCTCTATCTACAACACCCCTTCTCTGCTATCTACACTTTCCCAGCCGTATGGTCCTATAGTGTATTCGCTGTAAGTAGGCGAGAAATCATGACCTCTAACCTCTGTAACTAAAAAACGACTAGAGCTAATATGTCTACCAGTTGGGAAGAGTCAGTCAAGGAATAGATGTGGAAATTTACAGCCAATTTGGTCTAGCCCTTTTTGAGTTACAGAGGATAGAGGTTATGATGTCTCGCCTACTTACAGTGAATAGACTATAGTGTACAGCTGTCTGATGGCGTAATGGGATTCCAAACGTAGGGGTGTATACATTGCTACATTCACTATACGACCTATCAGCTGGCTACAGTTCGGCGATTTTTAGCATGCAGGTTTGTTGACAGCTTGTACGGTTGGCCAAATAAGTCATGGCTCCGCTGACATTTTGTTTTGCTCGTTCTTTTCTGTATTAATGTCTGTCAGATGTCGAATAGGGTGGATAAGTGTAGGAACATGGTTGAATATCTCACTAAAAATAAAAATATATATATATCATGTGTAAATAGTGTTGATACCAATTACTGATCAATACATACTTGGTGGGAGATGAAAGGCTTACAAAGAGAATATGTGAGTCAGGTACAAGGGGAGATAGAAGGGCAGGAAGACCCCCATTGAGATGGAGAGACTGTGTAAGAAAGGCTTTGGATGATAGAGGAATGACTATAGATCAGGCAGGGGAAGTGGTGGTGGACAGGAGTGAATGGAGAATGCTTGTGAATAGTTGAGTGAACACGTGGTCATTTGGAGTAAGGGGTCGGGCGCAAGTTGGACTAGATAATAGTCCATCAGGCGCCTGGCCCGGGGAGACGATTAATATGAAGGGTGTGCCTGGAAGTGTGGTGGGAGGGCTTGTGGCTTTGGCTCCGCTGCATGTCTGCCTGCCGAGATCGGAACCTCTCCGGGTGGTCAGGGGCCGGGGGAGTGCTGGAGCGACCTTGGTAACCCTGGTCTCTGGGTCTTCACCTGGATGTGTGAGAGTTTGTGTTTTTTATCTGTGTTTATTTTTTGTTTTATGTTGTTTTTGTGTTTTCCCTGTTCTTGCTCTGTCTTGAGTCGGCTACCCCCAAAATGGGGATTGGGCCTGAGCATATAGATAGATAGATAGATAGACATACTTGGTGCCGAGAAATGACTTATTAGGCTGACTGTACAGGCATGTAATATGGTACAACACACCCTCACAGAACTTGTGCAGGTGCTGACACTAGCCAGAATGTACTACAGTCACTTTCTCTCTTTCTCTGGCTTGTATCCTTTTGGCCCCATTCAGCCTACTATTTTAATACGTTTATCCCCATCCAGGTGTCAATTTTTTACTGGTGAGCGGTAGCGAGCCAGCATATTTTTTAAATGTTTTTGACAGCAGGCTAAATTTGTACATTTTTCGATAGAAAAATTTCTCTGGCGAAGCCGGATATCTTCATAAAATGCTGGCTCGCTATCGCTCGCCAGGAAAAGATCGACAACTAGATGGGGATAAACGTCTTAAAATAGTTGGCTGAATGGGGCCTAATGGATACAAGCCAGAACAAGAGAGAAAAGGAGATAAATAAACAAAAACAGGTCACCCCCCTCTTAAGGAGGGATGGGCTTATTTATTTGCTTATTTATGTATCTCTATATTACTTTATTAGTTTCCTCCCTAGACCTTCATCAAGCTTAAACAAACACTCCCTAGACCTTCATCAAGCTTAAATAAACACTCCCTAGACCTCCATCAAGCTTAAACAAACACTCCCTAGACCTTCATCAAGCTTAAACAAACACTCCCTAGACCTTCATCAAGCTTAAATAAACACTCCCTAGACCTTCATCAAGCTTTAAAAAAACACTCCCTAGACCTTCATCAAGCTTACAAAAAAACAAAAAACACACACTTCCTAGACCTCCATCAAGCTTAACAAAAACACTCCCTAGACCTTCATCAAGCTTAAACAAACACTCCCTAGACCTTCATCAAGCTTAAACAAACACTCCCTAGACCTTCATCAAGCTTAAACAAACACTCCCTAGACCTTCATCAAGCTTAACAAGAACACTCCCTAGACCTTCATCAAGCTTAAACAAACACTCCCTAGACCTTCATCAAGCTTAAACAAACACTCCCTAGACCTTCATCAAGCTTAAACAAACACTCCCTAGACCTTCATCAAGCTTAAACAAACACTCCCTAGACCTTCATCAAGCTTAAACAAACACTCCCTAGACCTTCATCAAGCTTAAACAAACACTCCCTAGACCCCCTTCAAGATAAATTTATAAATTTTTCGACTTCGGCCGGTTTCTCATAAAATTCATATTTTTTCACAAACCAACTTTACTTCTAAACTCAATTAATGAAATCAAAAAATACAAGAGGCACTCCAAGGACTCGAACCTAGGATACTCACACCGAAATTACGCGCATTTATGCATTACGCTATCACGCTATTACGTTATTATGCAATTACGCTATTGTGCTATTACGCTATCCAGGCTCGCTATCGCTCGCTAGGAAAAAATAGACACCTATGTTACGTCCTGGGATATATAAACACTGGGCTCTTTCTATTGGACTAGGTATGCGGCAACAAGCAACAACGGGAAACGCTAGATCCAACCCTTATATATAAACCCAGGCAACAAACCACCCTAAACCGTCAAGAGTCCTGCCTGGACAACGAGGTATCCTATGACTCGGTTACAGGGTGCACGCACTATAGACTGCTGATAGTCAAGCAGGCTATATAAAAGATCACACAATTAAGTTGACTTAAAGCTTCAAGGAAAAGATAGATAACGTAATTAAATTGCAGAAACAATTTAATAACAAACTAGAAGAAAGTACATTTAACGTTACGTTAATTAATACAACTAATCACCCCTGCGTGAAAGAAGGTGAAAGCAAACAGTCCTCAAAACATCGTACAGGTAGACAAGATGCGGGTCTCTAAACTGCATGCGGCTACTGTAGGATCTGATGCTTAGCAAAGAAAGTATGTTACGGATTTAGAGAACTCTTAACTCATAAGCAGGAATAAATACTAGTGATAGGACATACAGTGTATAATGGCATAGGTATAATTAAATAAAGGCAGCAACTCGCAACATAACCACATACAGGTGTGCTTCTCACTCTTAGTCAGGCAAGCCTGCTCGGACAGAGTCTCTAAGCCACACCCTGACTCACAATGCTCACAAAAACGGTAAACTGTGGCACAATAACAAGCATACAGAGATAATAAACCCCTAGCTGTTAATCTGCCAGGTGGCAGAGGTCTAGCCGGAAGGATATAGGCTTTGGATACCCGGGCTGAGCCACCTGCTCTAGCCTAGGGACGTTCCCAGGTCTGTGCGCCAAATTACTCTAATTGAAAGGGTGCTCTCTTGAGAGACTCAGATCGCAAGTATCTGACTCTCTCCTGGCGACCCTAAAACAAAAGCAAGACGTGCCAGCGCAGTGCTGAGTGGACTAGGCAATGGCCCTCACACAACACAACGCTAGACACACAGGGACACAGACAAGAAAATGCCCCCAGACTCCCACGGGTATCCTAGTAAAGTCGTGCGGGTCCACGGGACTCGCACCAGCAGACTTTACTTAAAGGATCGCAAAAAGCCTCCCCTCCGGTCTAGCCCCTGCTAACCTGACACAAGAACACACTAGCAAGCATGAAACCACCAAATATGAGACAACAAAAAAGCTTCCTAGGTCTCATTAACAATTACATCTCTGCATAAGGCCCAAAATCCTATCTAGTTATCTGAGAGCTCGTCGTTAATACAATAATAGATATAAGGTCTATCAAGGGGATGGGATAATTAAATTGATTGGTGAAGTAGTGGAAAGAAGGTATACAAAGTAAGAGAGAACGTTTCTAAGTGGGGTTGAGAGGGATAGATATCAAGGGGGTCCGAAGGGTACACAATGAGGTGAGCTCTGAGTCTTGAATCTGTCTGGACCCCCCCCCGCCCCCCCCCCCCCCCCTAGGCATGCAGAATACATCCCAGGCTTGGCAACACTCAACACAGTTGCCTGGTCAAAATCCTCTACCCCGTGCGCGTGTCGAAACTAAGCCTAACGTTGCAATCAAATGCATGTGGCAGCGCTTCAGGCTCGTCCCAAGCTGGTCTCTCCACGCGAAGCAACGTCCCAAGCCGGTCTCTCTCTCCCGCTCGTCTCGTCTCTTTCCGCTCTCACTAGACTTACATCTTATATATTATAATGAAACAATCAACTATCGAGAATAAAATATACTAAGATGCGTTGGTTAAGAATAAGGGCAGCTTCAAGCTGTGAAACAACATAAGAATATCCCAGACATTAGTTACATTGTCGTAGGATATATACTAAGGGAAAGCCTGCCGGCCGGCTACCACCAGCCGGTTTCTAAACGGCTGGGCAGCCGACGCGCGCGCATGCCCGCACGTGGTTACTATGCAGAAGCGTCACACCTCCCCCAAGATATAAGACCCTTGACTAAGTTCTTCATATCTAACAGAAAGCTTCTCATAGTACCACACACTGTTGCGACACAAGGCACTATATATAAAAAAAAATAAAGACTGTTGCGCTCCACCGAGCAAGTTCAACTAACTCAGGGACAATAAGTGAAAACATTTAACTTAGATACTGCTACAACATCTTATACAAAATCTACACGTTATAAAAAATAAAGAGTTTTTATAAGGTTTTTGCTTTTTTTAATTTGTTTTTTTTGGCTGAACTACAGTGACAGCCTATTTTCCTCCACACTCAACCCTCAATCATGTGGCAGTCTAACCAACATCATCCACCCTTGATAGACAATCCGCTATCACGTTATCAGAACCGGCAATATGGCGTATGTCCAGATTATACTCCTGAAGCATGAGTGACCAACTGGTCAGCCTCATATTCCGGTTATGAAACTGATTCAAGAATTTCAGAGGGTGATGATCGGTATAAACCACTACGACTGGTCCGAAAGCAGGAACATATACATCGAAGTGCCTGAGCGCCAGCACTATCGCCAGGAGTTCTTTTTCAATTACAGAGTAATTCCTTTGTGCACTATTGAATTTTTTACTGTAAAAACTCACTGGATGTTCGATACCTTCATCATCTGTCTGTAACAAGACAGCCCCAGGCCCTACGCCACTGGCATCAGTCGCCAGCTGAAAAGGTCTGCTGAAGTCCGGGGCCCTGAGTATGGGGTGGGTACATAACAGGTGTTTTACCAAGGAAAACGCCTCTGCACACTCAGGAAACCACCGGAACTTCTTGTCCTTAGATAATAAGTCAGTTAAAGGTGCAAGTACAGTCGAATAGCCTTTGATGAAGCGACGATAATAGCCTATCATACCTAGAAACCGCATGATTTGTTTCTTAGTCGTAGGCTGGGGAAACTGATTGATGGCTTTGATCTTTGTCTGTGGAGGGCACACCTGACCCATCCCCACCTCGAACCCCAGGTACAAAACTGTGGCTTTGACAAAATTGCACTTACCCAGGTTTACCACCAAACCTGCTTCATTCAGTTTATTAAAAAGCTGTCCGATGTGAGCACAGTGACTGTTAAAATCATCGTCGTATATTATGACATCATCTAGGTACACCGTACAGTTGGGAATGTCGGCTACAATGTCGTTCATTAATTTCTGAAACGTTGCAGGGGCATTTTTCAGCCCGTATGGCATAACATGGCAATGATATGTGGCACCGTCCACCACAAACCCACACACCTCTCGCGCTCGCTCAGACAAGGGCACTTGCCAATATCCCTTAACAAGGCCTATCTTAGTGAGGAACTTGGCTTTTCCTATCTTATCCACACTGTCGTCCACACGAGGGAGAGGGTAGGCATTTGTGGGGGTTAAACCATTCAACCTCCGGAAATCTATACAAAACCGCACCTTGCCATCTGGTTTGGGCTGCAGTGTGACTCGGGAAGTCCACCTTACTTCACCCTCAGAAATCAGCCCACGTTTCAGCATATAATCCAGCTCTTCCCTAAGTGCTGGTAATTTAATAGGGGGAACACGGTATGGCACTGATTTAAAGGGCGGGTGGTCCCCAACATCGACATCGTGCACCGCTTGAGTAGTGAGGCCAGGATGCTCCGTGAAAACAGCTGGGTTTGAATCAAACAAGTGCTGCACAGCTACACGTTGTTGCTCAGGCAGGTGCAATATCAACTCGTGAGCCACTTGTCTAGAATTCCCCGCCCACTGATCCGCGGAAACATGACAATCCCAATTATCCTCCCCTGCAGCTTGACTGTCCCTTCCTCCTTCTCCACTACGATCGCTGCAGATCAACACCGGGACAGTGAGAGGCTCGGAGGGGTGCCTCACATACCCTTTCATCAGATTTACATGGCAAAGTTGGTTCTTTTTCTTACGATCAGGAGTAGCTACTAAATAGTCTAGATCAGAAACCTTCCTTACAACCCGATACGGACCAGAATACTTGGCAGACAAGGGGTGTCCCACCAGAGGCAGTAGTATCAGTACCTCCTGATCTACTTCAAACTCCCTCAGCTTCACCTTCTGGTCGTATCTGTCCTTCATCTGAGCTTGTGAACTCTTAAGGTTCCGACCTGCTACCTCCAAGCTCTTTAGCATTCTCTCACGGCTTCCAACAACATACTTTAGAAGCGAGCATGGCTTTGTGACTCCCTCCCAGATCTCCTTGACTATGTGGAGGGGCCCCCTGACCCTGTGTCCAAAAACCAACTCGTTCGGGCTAAATCCCAAGCTCTCCCCAGGTACTTCTCTCGCAGCAAATAAAACGTATGGGAGACCTAGATCCCAGTCCTTCCCATTTTCCATGCAATAACACCGCAACATACTCTTGAGAGTCGAGTGCCACCTTTCCAAAACTCCCTGACTCTCGGGATGGTAGGCAGATGACACCACAGACACTATCCCATGTTGCTGCATGGTCTGCTTAAACAAAGCAGAAGTAAAATTGGATCCCTGATCAGACTGGATCTCCTGAGGGTAGCCATAACGAGAGAAATAGACAAGTAGGTTTTGACAACAGTCTTAGCCATCCCGTTGCGCATGGGGTAAGCATCTGGATACCGTGTTGCTACATCCATTACAGTTAGTAAACATTTATTGCCGGCACTAGTGGGGGGCAATGGGCCAACCATATCGATAACTACTTTGCTGAAGGGCGGCCCAATGACAGGGATGGGTTGTAACGGGGCTCTCGGGATGACCTGATTGGGTTTCCCAACAACTTGACAAGTGTGACACTGTGACACCCATGACACGACACTCGCCTTTAACCCAGGCCACCAGAAAAGCTTGCTCAGAGCTGCCTCCGTCTTACGTGCCCCCAGGTGCCCTGCCAAAGGCACATCATGAGCTAATCTCAATAAGCTCTCACGGCACACCCTCGGTACTACTAACTGGTCCACTAATCCTGACCCGCCATCCCACTTTTTCTTGGGATCCTGATGTCTCCGATACAAGATCCCCTCGGACAAGAAAAAATCACCAGGCTGCGCATCCCCATCGCTCTCCAGTTCGACAGCACCATTACCACACGCCCTGACTTCAGGATCTTCCAGCTGCAAGGAACATATATCAGCAGGTGCGAGATTATCCAAGTTCATCTTAAATAATTTATTTCCACCTCCAATGTCCCGCTCAGCCATCCTTTCCTCACGCTGCGCATAACGATGCTGTCGCAGAGTCTCTTCCTGCCCTGCACCTGCACTAGCGGTGACAGGCCCCGGGGCCTCTCCAGACTCTAACATAGGTGCCAATAATGAGTCACCAAGAAACACTGCCGGCTCAAAACTCTCCAATTGACCAACACTTCCCGTTTTCTTGTGACCTTTCCTCCGTGGTTTGATAGACTGAGGTGGTGGCTGCAAGGCTCCGGATGTCTGAGAACGCGTCACAACACACGCCATGGTTTGTACGCTACACTTCTCAACCCACTCCTCTTCCTCCCTACTAACGTCGGCCGCCTTCTCGGCAACGACCAAGGGTGAAACCTTAGAAGCAGGCACCGCAAAGTCGTTGCCGAGGAGGAGGTCGACGCCCCCAACAGGCAAGTTCTCTACAATTCCTACATCCAGCTCCTTCGCCACACCACCCACCTCCAGCTCCATCCGCACCAGCGGGTAGGACTTCGTAGCATTGATCCCCTGATCTACCACCACCCGAGCAGCGTTAATCGGTCTACCAGTAAAGTTCCTTAACAAGGTCTGAGAAGCCCCAGTATCACGCAATAGCTTAACTCCTCGCCTTTCGCCAGCCCACCTCACAAAACCATGCCCTCTATGACCCCTATGACGTCGCGGACAGGGTTCGAGCCTTCCGGACTCTTGAACACAGGCTGTGTCCCAACCTCTGATGAACTACCCTTGGCAAACTCAGAAGATATAGGCGACACCCCGATGCTGCGGGCCAATGACACAACCTTGTTTGGTGGCTTGTTCGGACAAGCATTTGCAAAGTGACCCTCCTTGTGACATGCAAAGCACTCTTTACTCTTTGGTTTCCCTTGGGAGTGGGAGGTACCATTAGACTTCTTATACGGGACGGTATTTGGTTTATGTTCAGTTTTATTGTCAGTGCTAGATGGTTTTGTGTATTTATGTGTATCAAAATTCTTGGGAGGAGGAGGGGTACGATCCTTTGCACCCGACTCACTCCTAGCTGCTGCTTCGCACCCTCGAATTAATGACAGTCGGCGATCAGCCATTTCTGCTGCCTCCTGGAGAGTTCTAGGATTTTTTTCCTTTATATTTAATGTTAAGTCCCCGCCTGTGCACTTGAAGAACTGCTCCAAGAGAACCAGCTCACTCAACTCCTCAAAAGTAGCTGCCCTCTCAGAACGCAGCCAATGTCGTAGTGCATCAGACAAGTCCCGGGCGTGTTCTAGGAAGGTACTATCCTTGCCCTTAGTAACACCCCGAAACTTCAAGCGGTAAGTTTCTGGTTGTAACTCATAGGCCCGTAGCACAGCCTTCTTTAGCTCATCATAACTACACAGGACTCTAAAGGTAGTGCATCATACGCTTTTAGCCCCTTTCCTAGGAGTTTGATGAAACTAATGCTGCCCACTTTTCCTGAGGCCACTGGTGTTCCTGACACTTCTTCTCAAATCGCATAAAAAAACTCAGCCACACATAACTCATCGAACACAGGAACTAGTTTAAGCAGGTGCGACAATGATTGGTCCCGATGTCTGTTACCTCCCCCAATATTTCGCCCTGTTACCTCCACTCGACATCTCTCCAGCTCCCTGTCAGCCCGATACCTAGTAGACTCTGCCTGCAGTTCAGCCTCTCGTATAGCTGTTCTCTCTGCAGCCTCAGCCTGCACACTAGCCTGTCTCTCGGCAGCCTCAACCTGAGCTCTAGCCTGTCTTTCGGCGGCCTCAACCTTTGCCATCTCAAGCCGAAACAACAAATCTGGAGTCAACCCTTGAGGAGGGGAAGGTGCATTTAATGGAGAGGGTCCCTGTGATTGAATTCCACGCTGCCATTGACCATCAACTTGGGGGTATGTACTAAATTCAGGCACCCTGACGTTTGATATGGGGGTGTAGAGTGGAGGGGGGCTGGGGACCGGGGCCCCAGTCGCCTCTCCACCCAGGTCTCTCCCTTCTAAACCCAATATCAAAGTCCTCAGCTGATCTTTCCTCATGCCACTTAAACCCTGGTGACCCTGAAGACCTGCCACACACTTTAAGCCATACTTATTCAGCTTCAACACCCTGGCAGCGGTAAGGGGCACCTCTAAAAATCTTCTAGCACCCTCCTCGCTATCGACTAGCCACTCCACAGGTCTTTCTCACTCCGAGCCCGTATCGTGACCTGACCCATCACTGTGTTCTGATGTATTAGACATGTTTGTATACTGCAGTAATTATCACGGTTATAGAATGTGCCTTATCTCCTATGCAAGTATGTATATACTAATGTTATTTAAAGTCTTTAATGTGTTATATTGGTTGCTCCAAAAAAAAAAAAAACTCTATGTCCACTGTATTCCTCTAATCATAAGGAATCTCAAAACAAATGACCACTATATTCCTCTGTTCAGTAAATCCTATGCAAGGTCGCCATTTGTTACGTCCTGGGATATATAAACACTGGGCTCTTTCTATTAGACTAGGTATGCGGCAACAAGCAACAACGGAAAACGCTAGATCCAACCTTTATCTATAAACCCAGGCAACAAACCACCCTAAACCGTCAAGAGTCCTGCCTGGACAACGAGGTATCCTATGACTCGGTTACAGGGTGCACGCACTATAGGC
>CM064495.1:48491319-48526319 GCA_032716605.1 Paralithodes platypus
GTTTTAAGACGTTTCTCCCCATAGCGAGCCAGCATTGTATGGAAAAATGCGGTTCGCCGGAGAAATATTTCTACCGAAAAAAATGTACAAATTAAGTCAGCTGTCTAAAACATAATTCAAAATATGCTGGCTCGCTATCGCTCGCCAGGTTCAAATCGACACCTGGATGAGGATAAACGTCTTAAAACAGTAGGCTGAATGGGGTCAAATGGCTAATACCTAGAAATAAAAAAAAAATGCAGGTCGGTCCCCTTAACCCCTTCTTTACCGACGATGTTGTTTTATTATATTCAGGCAACTGCGTGACGATTGGAGTCAGCTTAGGAAGGACGTCTACCCATTTACAGGCTACAGACTATCTTAATCCCTTTAGCTACCGCATATCCTTCCAAAGTTTCATAAAACCTTTTAAATGTAGCTAAAATTAAATAAAAAAGACGTCTCCGGTACAGAAGGGGTTAAGCCGGATAAAGTTAAATGGAAGCAATAATAAATAATAAATACAGTGGCGCTAAAAAGTCAAGTCTCAGCTGTCATTACGTTTGGCTTGCTCTGTGCTGTATTAATGTCTGTAAGATGTTGAATAGTGTGGGAACATGTTTGTATATTTCACACGATATGAAAAAATGAAGCTTAGATATTGATGATACCAATTATTGATCAAAACATACTTGGTGCCGAGACATCACTTATTAGCGCGACTGTACATAAATATATGAATACTGTTACGTCCTGGGATATATAAACACTGGGCTCTTTCTATTGGACTAGGTATGCGGCAACAAGCAACAACGGAAAACGCTAGATCCAACCCTTATCTATAAACCCAGGCAACAAACCACCCTAAACCGTCAAGAGTCCTGCCTGGACAACAAGGTATCCTATGACTCGGTTACAGGGTGCACGCACTATAGACTGCTGATAGTCAAGCAGGCTATATCAAAGATCACACAATTAAGTTGACTTAAAGCTTCAAGGAAAAGATAGATAACGGAATTAAATTGCAGAAACAATTTAATAACAAACTAGAAGAAAGTACATTTAACGTTACGTTAATTAATACAACTAATCACCCATGCGTGAAAGAAGGTGAAAGCAAACAGTCCTCCAAACATCGTACAGGTAGACAAGAGGCGGGGTTCTAAACTGCATGTGGCTACTGTAGGATCTGATGCTTAGCAAAGAAAGTACGTAGGGATTTAGAGAACTCTCAACTCATAAGCAGGAATAAATACTAGTGATAGGACCTACAGTGTATAATGGCATAGGTATAATTAAATAAAGGCAGCAACTCGCAACATAACCACATACCGGTGTGCTTCTCACTCTTAGTCAGGCAAGCCTGCTCGGACAGAGTCTCTAAGCCACACCCTGACTCACAATGCTCACAAAAACGGTAAACTGTGGCACAATAACAAGCATACAGAAATAATAAACCCCTAGCTGTTAATCTGCCAGGTGGCAGAGGTTTAGCTGGAAGGATATAGGCTTCGGATACCCGGGCTGAGCCACCTGCTCTAGCCTAGGGACGTTCCCAAGTCTGTGCGCCAAGTTACTCTAATTAAAAGGGTGCTCTCTTGAGAGACTCAGATCGCAAGTATCTGACTCTCTCCTGGCGACCCTAAAACAAAAGCAAGACATGCTAGCGCAGTGCTGAGTGGACTAAGCAAGGGCCCTCACACAACACAACACTAGACACACAGGGACACAGACAAGAAAATGCCCCCAGACTCCCACGGGTATCCTAGTAAAGTCGTGCGGGTCCACAGGACTCGCACCAGCAGACTTTACTTAAAGGATCGCAAATAGCCTCCCCTCCGGTCTAGCCCCTGCTAACCTGACACAAGAACATGAGCAAGCATGAAACCACCAAATATGAGACAACAAAAAAGCTTCCTATTTCTCATTAACAATTACGTCTCTGCATAAGACCCCAAATCCTATCTAGTTATCTGAGAGCTCGTCGTTAATACAATAATAGATATAAGGTCTATCAAGGGGATGGGATAATTAAATAGATTGGTGAAGTAATGGAAGGAAGGTATACAAAGTAAGAGAGAAAGTTTCTAAGGGGGGTTGAGAGGGATAGATATCAAGGGGGTCCGAAGGGTACGACAGTGAGGTGAGCTCTGAGTCTTGAATCTGTCTGGACCCCACCCTAGGCATACAAAATACATCCCAGGCTTGGCAACACTCAACACAGTTGCCGGGTCAAAATTTGTCTACCCCGTGCGTGAGTCGAAACTAAGCCTAACGTTGCAATCGGATGCATATGGCAACGCTTCAGGCTCGTCCCAAGCTAGACTCTCCGCGCGAAGCAACGTCCCCCAGCCGGTCTCTCTCTCCCGCTCGTCTCCTCCCACTCTCACTAGACTTACATCTTATATATTATAATGAAACAATCAACTATCGAGAATAAAATATACTAAGATGCGTTGGTTAAGAATAAGGGCAGCTACAAGCTGTGAAACAACATAAGAATATCCCAGACATTAGTTATGTTGTCGTAGGATATATACTAAGGAAAAGCCTGCCGGCCGGCTGCCGGCCAGCCGTTTTCTAAACGGCTGGGCAGCCGACGCGTGCGCACGCCCCGCACGTGGCTACTATGCAGAAGCGTCACACCTCCCCCAAGATATAAGACCCTTGACTAAGTTCTTCATATCTAACAGAAAGCTTCTCATAGTACCACACACTGTTGCGACACAAGGCACTATATAAAAAAAATAAAGACTGTTGCGCTCCACCGAGCAAGTTCAAACTAACCTTAGCGACAATAAGCGAAAACATTCAACTTAGATACTGCTACAACATCTTATACAAAATTCTACACGTTATAAAAAATAAAGAGTTTTTATAAGGTTTTTGCTTTGTTAATTTGTTTTTTTCGGCTGAACTACAGTGACAGCCTATTTTCCTCCACACTCAACCCTCAATCCTGTGGCAGTCTAACCAACATTCATCCACCCTTGATAGACAATCCGCTATCACGTTATCAGAACCGGCAATATGGCGTATGTCCAGATTATACTCCTGAAGCATGAGTGACCACCTGGTCAGCCTCATATTCCGGTTATGAAACTGATTCAAGAATGTCAGAGGGTGATGATCGGTATAAACCACTACGACTGGTCCGAAAGCAGGACACATTATGCATCGAAGTGCCTGAGCGCCAGCACTATCGCCAGGAGTTCTTTTTCAATTACAGATGTAATTCCTTTGTGCACTATTGAATTTTTTACTGTAAAAACTCACTGGATGTTCGATACCTTCATCATCTGTCTGTAACAAGACAGCCCCAGCCCCTACGCCACTGGCATCAGTCGCCAGCTGAAAAGGTCTGCTGAAGTCCGGGGCCCTGAGTATGGGGTGGGTACATAACAGGTGTTTCACCAAGGAAAACGCCTCTGCACACTCAGGAGACCACCGGAACTTCTTGTCCTTAGATAATAAGTCAGTTAAAGGTGCAAGTACAGTCGAATAGCCTTTGATGAAGCGACGATAATAGCCTATCATACCTAGAAACAGCATGATTTGTTTCTTAGTCATAGGCTGGGGAAACTGATCGATGGCTTTGATCTTTGTCTGTGGAGGGCACACCTGACCCATCCCCACCTCGAACCCCAGGTACAAAACTGTGGCTTTGACAAAATCGCACTTACCCAGGTTTACCACCAAACCTGCTTCATTCAGTTTATTAAAAAGCTGTCCGATGTGAGCACAGTGACTGTTTAAAATCCTCGTCGTATATTATGACATCATCTAGGTACACCGTACAGTTGGGAATGTTGGCTACAATGTCGTTCATTAATTTCTGAAACGTTGCAGGGGCATTTTTCAGCCCGTATGGCATAACATGGCAACGATATGTGGCACCGTCCACCACAAACCACACACCTCTCGCGCTCGCTCAGACAAGGGCACTTGCCAATAACCCTTAACAAGGTCTATCTTAGTGAGGAACTTGGCGTTTCCTATCTTATCCACACTGTCGTCCACGCGAGGGAGAGGGTAGGCATTTGTGGGGGTTAAACCATTCAACCTGCGGAAATCTATACAAAACCGCACCTTGCCATCTGGTTTGGGCTCCAGTGTGACGGGGGAAGTCCACCTTACTGCACCCTCAGAAATCAGCCCACGTTTCAGCATATAATCCAGCTCTTCCCTAAGTGCTGGTAATTTAATAGGGGGAACACGGTATGGCACTGATTTAAAGGGCGGGTGGTCCCCAACATCGACATCGTGCACCGCTTGAGTAATGAGGCCAGGATGCTCCGCGAAAACAGCTGTGTTTGAATCAAACAAGTGCTGCACAGCTACACGCTGTTGCTCAGGCAGGTGCAATATCAACTCGTGAGCCACTTGTCTAGAATTCCCCGCCCACTGATCCGCGGAAACATGACAATCCCAATTATCCTCCCCCGCAGCTTGACTGTCCCTTCCTCCTTCTCCACCACGATCGCTGCAGATCAACACCGGGACAGTGAGAGGCTCGGAGGGGCGCCTCACATAATCTTTCATCAGATTTACATGGCAGAGTTGGTTCTTTTTCTTACGATCAGGAGTAGCTACTAAATAGTCGAGATCAGAAACCTTCCTTACAACCCGATACGGACCAGAATACTTGGCAGACAAGAGGTGTCCCACCAGAGGCAGTAGTATCAGTACCTCCTGATCTACTTCAAACTCCCTCAGCTTCACCTTCTGGTCGTATCTGTCCTTCATCTGAGCTTGTGAACTCTTAAGGTTCCGACCTGCTACCTCCAAGCTCTTTAGCATTCTCTCATGGCTTTCAACAACATACTTTAGAAGCGAGCATGGCTTTGTGACTCCTTCCCAGATCTCCTTGACTATGTGGAGGGGCCCCCTGACCCTGTGTACAAAAACCAACTTGTTCGGGCTAAATCCCAAGCTCTCCCCAGGTACTTCTCTCGCAGCAAATAAAACGTATGGGAGACCTAGATCCCAGTCCTTCCCATTTTCCATGCAATAACATCGCAACATACTCTTGAGAGTCGAGTGCCACCTTTCCAAAACTCCCTGACTCTCGGGATGGTAGGCAGATGACACCACAGACACTATCCCATGTTGCTGCATTGTCTGCTTAAACAGAGCAGAAGTAAAATTGGATCCCTCATCAGACTGGATCTCCTGAGGGTAGCCATAACGAGAGAAATAGACAAGCAGGTTTTTGACAACAGTCTTAGCCATCCCGTTGTGCATGGGGTAAGCATCTGGATACCGTGTTGCTACATCCATTACAGTTAGTAAACATTTATTGCCGGCACTAGTGGGGGGCAATGGGCCAACCATATCGATAACTACTTTGCTGAAGGGCGGCCCAATGACAGGGAGGGGTTCTAACGGAGCTCTCTGGATGACCTGATTGGGTTTCCCAACAACTTGACAAGTGTGACACTGTGACACCCATGACACGACACTCGCCTTTAACCCAGGCCACCAGAAAAGCTTGCTCAGAGCTGCCTCCGTCTTACGTGCCCCCAGGTGCCCTGCCAAAGGCACATCATGAGCTAATCTCAATAAGCTCTCACGGCACACCCTCGGCACTACTAACTGGTCCACTAATCCTGACCCGCCATCCCACTTTTTCTTGGGATCCTGATGTCTCCGATACAAGATCCCCTCGGACAAGAAAAAATCACCAGGCTGCGCATCCCCATCGCTCTCCAAGTTCGACAGCACCATTACCACACGCCCTGACTTCAGGATCTTCCAGCTGCAAGGAACATAAATCAGCAGGTGCGAGATTATCCAAGTTCATCTTAAATAATTTATTTCCACCTCCAATATCCCGCTGAGCCATCCTTTCCTCACGCTGCGCATAACGATGCTGTCGCAGAGTCTCTTCCTGCCCTGCACCTGCACTAGCGGTGACAGGCCCCGGGGCCTCTCCAGACTCTAACATAGGTGCCAATAATGAGTCACCAAGAAACACTGCCGGCTCAAAACTCTCCAATTGACAACACTTCCCGTTTTCTTGTGACCTTTCCTCCGCGGTTTGATAGACTGAGGTGGTGGCTGCAAGGCTCCGGATGTCTGAGAATGCGTCACAACACACGCCATAGTTTGTACGCTACACTTCTCAACCCACTCCTGTTCCTCCCTACTAACGTCGGCCGCCTTCTCGGCAACGACCAAGGGTGAAACCTTAGAAGCAGGCACCGCAAAGTCGTTGCCGAGGAGGAGGTCGACGCCCCCAACAGGCATGTTCTCTACAATTCCGACATCCAGCTCCTTCGCCACACCATCCACCTCCATCTCCATCCGCACCAGCGGGTAGGACTTCGTAGCATTGATCCCCTGAACTACCACCACCCGAGCAGCGTTAATCGGTCTACCAGTAAAGTTCCTTAACAAGGTCTGAGAAGCCCCAGTATCACGCAATAGCTTAACTCCTCGCCTTTCGCCAGCCCACCTCACAAAACCATGCCCTCTATGACCCCCAAAGACGTCGCGGACAGGGTTCGAGCCTTCCGGACTCTTGAACACAGGCTGTGTCCCAACCTCTTGACGAACTACCCTTGGCAAACTCAGAAGATATAGGCGACACCCCTATGCTGCGGGCCAATGACACAACCTTGTTTGGTGGCTTGTTCGGACAAGCATTTGCAAAGTGACCCTCCTTGTGACATGCAAAGCACTCTTTACTCTTTAGTTTCCCTTGGGAGTGGGAGGTACCATTAGACTTCTTATACGGGACGGTATTTGGTTTATGTTCAGTTTTATTGTCAGTGCTACATGGTTTTGTGTATTTATGTGTATCAAAATTCTTGGGAGGGGGAGGGGTACGATCCTTTGCACCCGACTCACTCCTAGCTGCTGCTTCGCACCCTCGAATTAATGACAGTCGGCGGTCAGCCATTTCTGCTGCCTCCTGGAGAGTTCTAGGATTTTTTTCCTTTATATTTAATGTTAAGTCCCCGCCTGTGCACTTAAAGAACTGCTCAACTCCTCAAAAGTAGCTGCCCTCTCAGAACGCAGCCAATGTCGTAGTGCATCAGACAAGTCCCGGGCGTGTTCTAGGAAGGTACTATCCTTGCCCTTAGTAACACCCCGTAACTTCAAGCGGTAAGTTTCTGGTTGTAACTCATAGGCCCATAGCACAGCCTTCTTTAGCTCATCATAAACTACACAGGACTCTAAAGGTAGTGCATCATACGCTTTTAGCCCCTTTCCTAGGAGTCTTGATGAAACTAATGCTGCCCACTTTTCCTGAGGCCACTTGTGTTCCTGACACTTCTTCTCAAATCGCATAAAAAACTCAGTCACACATGATTCATCGAACACAGGAACTAGTTTAAGCAGGTGCGACAATGATTGGTCCCGATGTCTGTTACCTCCCCCAATATTTCGCCCTGTTACCTCCACTCGACATCTCTCCAGCTCCCTGTCAGCCCGATACCTAGTAGACTCTGCCTGCAGTTCAGCCTCTCGTATAGCTGTTCTCTCTGCGGCCTCAGCCTGAGCTCTAGCAACCTTAGCCTGCATACTAGCCTGTCTCTCGGCAGCCTCAACCTGAGCTCTAGCCTGTCTTTCGGTAGCCTCAACCTGAGCTCTAGCCTGTCTTTCGGTAGCCTCAACCTTGGCCATCTCAAGCCGAAACAACAAATCTGGAGTCAACCCTTGAGGAGGGGAAGGTGCATTTAATGGAGAGGGTCCCTGTGATTGAATTCCACGCTGCCATTGACCATCAACTTGGGGGTATGTACTAAATTCAGGCCCCCTGACGTTTGATAGGGGGGTAGAGGGGGGGGGGGGCGGGGGACCGGGGCCCCCAGTCGCCTCTCCACCCAGGTCTCTCCCTTCTAAACCCAATATCAAAGTCCTCAGCTGATCTTTCCCTCATGCCACTTAAACCCTGGTGACCCTGAAGACCTGCCACACACTTTAAGCCATACTTATTCAGCTTCACCACCCTGGCCAGCGGTAAGGGGCACCTCTAAAAATCTTCTAGCACCCTCCTCGCTATCGACTAGCCACTCCACAGGTCTTTCTCCCTCCGAGCCCGTATCGTGACCTGACCCATCACTGTGTTCTGATGTATTAGACATGTTTGTGTACTGCAGTAATTATCACGGTTATAGAATGTGCCGTATCTCCTATGCAAGTATGTATATACTAATGTTATTTAAAGTCTTTAATGTGTTATATTGGTTGCTCCAAAAAAAAAACTCTATGTCCACTGTATTCCTCTAATCATAAGGAATCTCAAAACAAATGACCACTATATTCCTCTGTTCAGCAAATCCTATGCAAGGTCGCCATTTGTTACGTCCTGGGATATATAAACACTGGGCTCTTTCTATTGGACTAGGTATGCGGCAACAAGCAACAACGGAAAACGCTAGATCCAACCCTTATCTATAAACCCAGGCAACAAACCACCCTAAACCGTCAAGAGTCCTGCCTGGACAACAAGGTATCCTATGACTCGGTTACAGGGTGCACGCACTATAGACTGCTGATAGTCAAGCAGGCTATATAAAAGATCACACAATTAAGTTGACTTAAAGCTTCAAGGAAAAGATAGATAACAGAATTAAATTGCAGAAACAATTTAATAACAAACTAGAAGAAAGTACATTTAACGTTACATTAATTAATACAACTAATCACCCCTGCGTGAAAGAAGGTGAAAGCAAACAGTCCTCAAAACACCGTACAGGTAGACAAGATGCAGGTTTCTAAACTGCATGCGGCTACTGTAGGATCTGATGCTTAGCAAAGAAAGTACGTTACGGATTTAGAGAACTCTCAACTCATAAGCAGGAATAAATACTAGTGATAGGACCTACAGTGTATAATGGCATAGGTATAATTAAATAAAGGCAGCAACTCGCAACATAACCACATACAGGTGTGCTTCTCACTCTTAGTCAGGCAAGCCTGCTCGGACAGAGTCTCTAAGCCACACCCTGACTCACAATGCTCACAAAAACGGTAAACTTTGGCACAATAACAAGCATACAGAAATAATAAACCCCTAGCTGTTAATCTGCCAGGTGGCAAAGGTCTAGCTGGAAGGATATAGGCTTCGGGTACCCGGGCTGAGCCACCTGCTTTAGCCTAGGGACGTTCCCAAGTCTGTGCGCCAAATTACTCTAATTGAAAGAGTGCTCTCTTGAGAGACTCAGATCGCAAGTATCTGACTCTCTCCTGGCGACCCTAAAACAAAAGCAAGACGTGCTAGCGCAGTGCTGAGTGGACTAGGCAAGGGCCCTCACACAACACAACACTAGACACACAGGGACACAGACAAGAAAATGCCCCCAGACTCCCACGGGTATCCTAGTAAAGTCGTGCGGGTCCACAGGACTCGCACCAGCAGACTTTACCTTAAAGGATCGCAAAAACCCTCCCCTCCGTTCTAGCCCCTGCTAACCTGACACAAGAACACACTAGCAAGCATGAAACCACCAAATATGAGACAACAAAAAAGCTTCCTAGGTCTCATTAACAATTACGTCTCTGCATAAGACCCAAAATCCTATCTAGTTATCTGAGAGCTCGTCGTGAATACAATAATAGATATAAGGTCTATCAAGGGGATGGGATAATTAAATAGATTGGTGAAGTAGTGGAAGGAAGGTATACAAAGTAAGAGAGAAAGTTTCTAAGGGGGGTTGAGAGGGATAGATATCAAGGGGGTCCGAAGGGTACGACAGTGAGGTGAGCTCTGAGTCTTGAATCTGTCTGGACCCCACCCTAGGCATACAAAATACATCCCAGGCTTGGCAACACTCAACACAGTTGCCGGGTCAAAATCGTCTACCCCGTGCGTGAGTCGAAACTAAGCCTAACGTTGCAATCGGATGCATATGGCAACGCTTCAGGCTCGTCCCAAGCTAGACTCTCCGCGCGAAGCAACGTTCCCCAGCCGGTCTCTCTCTACCGCTCGTCTCCTCCCACTCTCACTATACTTACATCTTATATATTATAATGAAACAATCAACTATCGAGAATAAAATATACTAAGATGCGTTGGTTAAGAATAAGGGCAGCTATAAGCTGTGAAACAACATAAGAATATCCCAGACATTAGTTACGTTGTCGTAGGATATATACTAAGGAAAAGCCTGCCGGCCGGCTGCCGCCAGCCGGTTTCTAAACGGCTGGGCAGCCGACGCGCGCGCACGCCCGCACGTGGCTACTATGCAGAAGCGTCACAATACATACATACATACATAAATAATCCGATGAAGTTAAATTTAAATATACAAAATAATAAAGATACCTAATTAACTAAAATATATATATACTGTATACTGTACAGGTATATGTAAATTAATACATAAAGAAGCAGATACAGTTACATTTAAGCATAGCAACAAAATATAATATAAACTATAATATATAAATGAATATACCAAAACAATGATTTTCCGTTTTGACCAATTTTGCAATAATCTGGTAATTGGCGAGCTCACGAGAGGGATCTTGCGGGGTAAGTCTGTTATGCCGGATAAAGTTAACTGGGAGCAACAATTACGAGAGCTCAGACGGTATTGTGCAGCAACATTTACTGGGTCGACTCAATGGTTTAAAGAGGTCTAATTTGCTCTCTAAGCCTCTATCAAACTTTTAAAAAAACACCCACAAGACCCCCATCGGTACAAATTTGTAAATTTTTCGGCAGAAAAATGTCCTGGCCGAAGGCCAATTCCTCTTTAAATACAGGCTCGCTATCGCTGGCCAGGAAAAGAATCGACACCTAAATGGCACGAAAGGTCTTATTATTGGTAAAGAAATGGGGCAAAAGTTCTGAAAATCGCCGAACTAATGGGGCGAATATCTTGAAATCTCATAACTAATAGGGCTAAACATGAGGGAGGAGGAGGACTCGAAAAACCAACTGCCGCCCCTTAATTAAGCCCCTTGCGGATCTAAGACGTATATTGACCTTTAATTTTGGTCATCATTTAAACACTTGTATGCTATTATTTTCAACATCATTCTTAACCCCTTCTGTACCGGTGACGTCTATTTAATCTTATGCTAGTTATATTTAATCTTATGCTAGTTATATTTAATCTTATGCTAGTTATATTTAATCTTATGCTAGTTATATTTAATCTTATGCTAGTTATATTTAATTATGAGTTATATTTATCTTATCTAGTTATTTAATCTTATGCTAGTTATATTTAATCTTATGCTAGTTATATTTAATCTTATGCTAGTTATATTTAATCTTATGCTAGTTATATTTAGTCGATTTTGCGCAGCTTTAGAAGGATCTGTGCTCGTAAAAAGTGTAAAGTGAGACATTTCGAAACCTGTTAATTGCTGGAAGCCTCTTTTCAACTTAAGGGGAGACAGACCGTTTTTCTGGACCCCCTTCTCCCTAATGTTTAACCCCACTAGTTTTGAGATTATAAGACGTTCAGCCCATTAGTTTGGCGATTTTAACACCTTTCGCCCCATTTCGTTGTCAATTTTAAGACCTTTCATGCCATCTAGGTGTCGATTATTTACTGGCGAGCGATAGCGAGCTTGCAATTTTAAGAGGAAGCAGCCTTCGGCCGGGACATTTTTCTACCGAAAAATGTACAAATTAATCAAGAAGAGGGATCTAATAGATGCTTTGTTTAGTGTTTGATGGAGGTCTATAGGGAGGCAACTAGTGTAAGTGAAAATCGTGAATAGAAGGGACTGGAGTTCTGGAAAAGGGGGCTCCAGTCCTGATGCGATTTGGTACTTATAATGTGCTGGCTTAAGGGGAGATTTCCATTTGAGGGATTTTTTTCTTGACTCCTTTCTCCCTCATGTTTAGCCTCATTGTTTTTCTAATTGTAAGACGTTTGCCCCATTATTTTGACGATTTTAAGAACTTTCAACCCATTTCTGTCAATTTTAAGACCTTTCGTGCCACTTAGGTGTCGATTTTATCCTGGCGAGCGATAGCGAGCCTGTAATTTAAGAGGAACCGGCTTTCAGCCGGGACATTTTTTTACCGAAAAATTTACAAATTTATCTTGAAAGGGGCTCAAGGGGGTGTAATCTTAAGCTTGAAGGATATCTAGGGACCAAACTAAAAACCTCCCCTTAAGCCGGTATCACACGAGAGTTTTTTTTTAGTCAACATTCGACAAATTTCTGGCAACATTTTTGGAATATTTCGCACTGGTATCATCGGAAACTAGATTGATGATAGATGAATATTTACGTAACCGAAATAATTATATAAAATGTTGACCTCCTAAGCTGCCAGACCAGTGTTGAGCATAAATGTAATCCAGAAGGGTTGATATAGCCTCTGAAGTCCTATTTTAACCATGGTCGGTTATATTTCAGCTGACGGTAAATTGAATCCCTTAGCAACTGATTTTTCGATACTTAATGGAAAAATATGAAGGTACTATGTCTCTAGGTCGTATTAAGGGGAGGTTTTTAGTGCGTTTCCTAGACTTCCATCAAGCTTGAAATTAGACCCCCTTTCAAGATAAATTTGTACATTTTTCGGTAGAAAAATGTCCCGGCCGATGGCCGGTTCCTCTTAAATTACAGGCTAGCTATCGCTCGCCAGGAAAAAATCGACACCTAAATGGCACGAAAGATCTTAAAAGTGACATAAATGGGGCGAAAGTTCTTAAAATCGTCAAACTAATGGGGCAAACGTCTTAAAATCTCAAAATTAATGGGGCTAAACATGAGGGAGAACGGGATCCAGAAAAAATCCCTCAAGTGGAAATCTCCCCTTAATGCCAAGTTTTCATAATCAACAACACATTCGCTCCAAAATGTACGTAATAGCTGAGTGTAAACAAGATAGTAACATAGCAATTTGCCATCAGCTGGTTTTCTGGACCACTTTCTCCTCCCTCATGTTTAGCCCCATTAGTTTTCAGATGTTAAGATGTTTGCCCCATTAATTAGTCGATTTTAAGACCTTTCGCACCATTTTTTCGTCAATATTTAGACTTTTCGTGCTATTTGGGTGTCGATTTTTTCCCTGGCGAACGGTAGTGAGCCTGTAATGTTGTAGAAAATTGTACAAATTAATCTAGAAGGGGGATCTAATGGATGTTTATTTTTAATTTGATGGAGGTCTAGGGAGAAAACTAGAAAAAATAATAAATCTATCTATCTATCTATCTATCTATCTATCTATCTATCTATCTATCTATATGCTCAGGCCCAATCCCCACTTTTCATATTTTTATTTTGTATTTTATAATTTTTATTTTATTTTTTTTATTTTTTATAAAATAATAAATACATGCAAAAATCGGCCAAAAAGTTAACCATCCCCACTTCATTGAGGTGTTTGGTGGTGTGGTGAAATTATTAAAAAATATATTAAATTATCTGACCTGTGTAGCTGGTGATCGTCCTGACTCTGATGGTGGTGGTGGGGGGCGTCATCTTCAGCATTATGGGGGCCTCCGGGGGACACCTGGGGGAAGAATGTATTCAAGGGGTCGTCGTCGGAGGTCGTTGATGTGGTTCTGGGGGAGAGATAAGCAGGAGAGTGAGGAAGGTTATTTATATTTTTATTTTATTTATTTATTTTTTATTTTTTTTTAAAGACCTCCGTCTACGTATTGTGAAAAACCTGTTATCCTCCGGCAAATTGTGGGGTTGAGTGAGTGAAGGGGGGGACAGTGAATGAAGGAGGATACATGTTTTTCATAATACGTGTTGCTAGCCCCAAACGCGCGAGCAACTGTGGCTTTCAACCATCCGACACATCCCCTTTTATTTATGTGCATCACACATGTTACATACATGTTACATACAAATAAAGTTTATGTTTTGTTTTACCCTACTGTGGAAAGACTACGGATACACCACTCCTGCCCGGGCCTCACACAGTGGCATGACCCAGTCCTGTCGAACTGAGCTCATGACGCTGGTGGCATTGCCCCGGAGGATAGCCATCCCTAGTCTTTGCTTGAGCCAGAGGGTTTCCCGGGGTTCTCCTGAAACTTCTCTGATTTTACGGCCTATTTCATTCACCATCTTAAGGGTGGTAGAGCCGAAGACTCCTGAAGTTTCGAATGCCAGGGGCTCGAACTGATGATTTCTGGCGATGGCTTGATATTTTTCTCGCTTTTTATTTTCTGCTATCCGGGCGGCTTCACCTGCTTCGTCGGCGTTTCTGGCGATGTTGGTTGTGGAGAAAGTGTCAACACATGTGGCATCCCACACGAGGCACCGGCCATTCTTGTAAGGGAAAGTGGTCATCCCATCTGGCCGTTTGCCGTCTTCTCTGTGAAGTCCATGTGGTTCGAGGATTGATGCACGGTTAGCACTCTGCAGGGCCGTTTTATGACATCATTTAGTGCAGAGTGTCGACAGGCAGCCTGCGTTGTAATTACATGACAAGGCATGGTGACCTTGACCATCCATCTTGCAAGTGTGTGGGTGACAAACTGCCGCACCCACTCTGAGCGCGATGGCAACCCGGAGCGCTTCAGCATCCAAGTGAGTTCCAAGAGGTGGGATGGGGATGGCGTGTAACCACAAGCCACTCTCCGAATGGACGGCTGCCTGGAGGCGTGCTTTTGCAACCTGGTCTGCATTGGTTAGGAGATTTTCTTGAGTTTTCTTCGCCGAGATGGTATCCCACGCTTTCTGCTTGCTCCTGGAGGTACCCTGAGGCTCCTCCTCTACTCCTGTACTTCCCTTCCAGGTGTTAATCGCTGCTGTTACGTCCCCATTAAGTGTCATTCCGGGTTGAGAAGAAAGGATGGACACTACAAGGTCGTTGGTCGCGATGAGGGAAGAGATAAAGGCTGGGGAGGCAATATCCGAGGCTCTCCGTATGCCCAAACCCCCGAGGCGGACAGGAAGGGTGGCTTGTGTCCAGGCCCGTTCTTTAAATTCCACGTTGGTGATGCTGGTCACTGCTTCTCGGATTATGCTGTCTAATTCTTGGAGGCCACCATTGTTCGTGTAAGTCATCGATGTGCGCAGGAGGTATTGGAGTTTTGGGATGGAGAAACAGTTCTTGAGCAGGGCCAGAGCCGAGTGGGCATCGATGTGTATCAGGCGACTCACGAGACGTTGAAGCTCCTCCTTTTTAACTTGAAGTGCTGGTGGGATTGCTGCCAGAGTTAGTGGGGAACCTAATAGGGTTTGCTGGTGCTCCTGAAGGATCTTTACATCTGGCAATATGCCTCGAAACAGGGCCTGAGTCTCTTCTCCTTGTTCACGTGTGTGGTTGAGGAGGACAAGTTCACATTTGGTGTCATTTATCACTAGCCCAGCCTGGCCGAGGTCAGTTACGATGTTATTTAGGTCGGTTAGAACGTTCTCTACTGACCCACCCAAGGTTGCATCATCCAGGTACCATACATTCAGTTCTGACCTTATTTGTTAGCTGCTGCATCCACCCCTATTGAGAAAAGAGCAGGACCACCTGGATCTCCCTGCTGTAACCCGGTCGCTGATGGGATTACCGTCTCGCCAAAAATCAGGATTGAAGGTTTGGAATAAGCCTGCCAAAGTAGGGGGTACAGAGTGGGGATGTGTTCTTGAGCTGCATGGAGGAAGACATCCCTGTGAATGCTGTTGAATGCGTTCCGCATGTCAATCTTTAGAAGCACTCGTTTTTCTTGGGCTTGGCTGAGGTAGGTGCGGGTTGCGTGTACAGCAGCTTCACACCCCCCTGGAGTTCCGAAACCTATTTGAACTGGTCTTAAGTGTTGACCTAGGCCATTCGAGAGTGGTTTCAAACCCACCTTTGTGGCAAGGCGGCGGAAGGTGTTCCCTACTGCTATTGGGCGCACACCGCCATCTTTTTTTGCCAGTGCACAGAGTGATGCCCCAAAAAATAGGGGTGTGGCACAGTCGGGTACTTCCCCTCTTAAAACCATCTTGATGAATTTGGTGAGGGTTTCCAAGAGTGCCTCCCCAGCAGCTACTGATCCCTGACCCAAGAGGCCTTTGAGGTGGGCGGGTCGGATACCATCTGGGCCCGCGGCTGAGCCTGCTGGGAATGAAGTCACTGCGGCAACCACCTGCTCCTTCGTGACAACTAAAGGTTGGCGCATCTGGTCATTTGGGGCAGGGGGGAGGTTTAGGTCCCTAGGTGTAGGTGGGTGCTTTTCTTGTAGGGCTTCAACAACTTCGGTGCCTTGACCAGCAAAACCTTCTGAAGAGGACAACAGTCTGACGGTGTCACTATCCGCCAGCTTCGCCGCGACCCTCTTACGTAGCTGTTCAGCCTCTTCCTCTTCCTTGTCCTGTTGCTTCTGGGCCCTGTTTGGTTGCTGTTCGGGGGGTTCCACCAGTTTGTTTCCATCCATATACTGTGCTACTTGACGTTTCACTCTGGTGGCTAGTGAAACCTGGAGATGGTCTTGTATGTTGGTTCTGGGTGGTTTTCGGAGGGCCCCATAGGAGAAACCCAGGAGCCGTGCCCATGCGAGGGGTGTCTTGAGCTGTAAGGCCTGCTTTATGATGGTTGCAAGGGCCTCCGCCACTTGGATTCTGGCTCCTTTAGGTACCCGGGCAAGGACCTGGATCCGCGCTTTCCATTTGGTCACTGGATCTGCCTCGGGGTTTGGATCAAGACAAAAAGAGAGTAAATATAAACACCATATGAGAAGGAGCACTTTATTGACAACGTTTCGCAGATAGCTTCTTCAGGTCACTAACCCTATCTGTGAAACGTTGTTAATAAAGTGCTCCTCCTCATTTGGTGTTCATATTCATTCTGTCAACTGTTCAAAGTTATTTCAACAAGAAGAGAGTAGTGTGGAAGAATGTAAAAAGGAATTAAGAATGTGTAAATGTGTAGGGCGTGGTTCTGGGGGAGAGATAAGCAGGTGAGTGATGAAGGTTAGTTGGATCTACCTCAAAGTTTGGATCAAGACAAGCAGAGAGGAGTATGAAAGAATGTGTTGAGGACGAATGTGTAAATGTGTTGGGCGTGGTTCTGGGGGAGAGATAAGCAGGACATTGATGAAGGTTAGTTGGACCTATTTCTAAGTTTGGATAAAGACAAAAAGAGAGTAGTATGGAAGAATGTAAAAAGGAATTAAGAATGTGTAAATGTATTGGGCGTGGTTCTGGGGTAGAGATACGCAGGAGAGTGATGAAGGTTAGTAGGATCTACCTCAAAGTTTGGATCAAGACAAGAGAGTAGAAATAAGAATAAGCCTACAAATTTAGAACGGAGAGATGGATAGATTTTCGGGACCCCTTTCTCTCCCATGTTTAGCCCCATTAGACGTTCAGCCCATTGGTTTGGCTATTTCAACATGTTTCGCCCCATTTCGTTAGTCAATTTTAAGACCTTTCGTGCCATTTAGGTGTCAATGTTTTTCCTGGCGAACGATAGCGAGCCTGAAATTATAAAAAGAACCGGCCTATGGCCGGAACATTTTTCTACCAAAAATTTACAAATTTATCTTGAAGGGGGGTCTAGGGGGTATTTTTTATAACTTAAGCTTGATGGAGGTCTAGAGAAGACACTAAGAAATAAAGGAATAATTGAATTAATAGACCAAAAAACGGCCCATCTCTCATTAAACTTGGTACCTCAAATTTGAAAGAAGAGCCTATAGTTCCTTGGGATTGTGGTGGATCGACAACTGGCATAGGCTCCCCACTTATAAAATTCAACAAGTAAAATAAACAAGCAATAACATTCTTGATAAGATCCTGTGTAGCGGGGAGAACTGTTTTTCAGATGCCTATTTACTAAGAAACATTGAACAATACCTAACCTAACCAAAACCTAACCCAACCTAATCTAGTATATTAGTGGACTATTTAAGTAAAATGTAAAAATATATATTGTAACATTACCAGATTATTGAGATATAAGTACAGGTTTCCTCGCTACACAGGATTATTGAGATATAAGTACAGGTTTCCTCGCTACACAGGATTATTGAGATATAAGTACAGGTTTCCCCACTACACAGGATTATTGAGATATAAGTACAGGTTTCCCCACTACACAGGATTATTGAGATAAGTACAGGTTTCACTACACAGGATTATTGAGATATAAGTACAGGTTTCCCCACTACACAGGATTATTGAGATATAAGTACAGGTTTCCCCACTACACTGGATTATTGAGATATAAGTACAGGTTTCCCCACTACACTGGATTATTGAGATATAAGTACAGGTTTCCCCACTACACAGGATTATTGAGATATAAGTACAGGTTTCCCCACTACACAGGATTATTGAGATATAAGTACAGGTTTCCCCACTACACTGGATTATTGAGATATAAGTACAGGTTTCCCCACTACACAGGATTATTGAGATATAAGTACAGGTTTCCTCACTACACAGGATTATTGAGATATAAGTACAGGTTTCCCCACTACACAGGATTATTGAGATATAAGTACAGGTTTCCCCACTACACTGGATTATTGAGATATAAGTACAGGTTTCCTCGCTACACAGGATTATAACACATTCTTTATCACACAAGAATTTACTTCATCATTAAGGGGAGGTATTTAGTTTGTTCCCTAGACCTCCATCAACCTTAAAATTACACCCCTTCGAGTCCTTTTCAAAATAAATTTATACATTTTTCGGTAGAAAAATGTCCCGGCCGAAGGCCGATTCCTCTTAAATTACAGACTCGCTATCGCTCGCCAGGATAAAATAGACACCTGAATTGCACGAAAGGTCTTAATATGGGGTGAAAGTTCTTAAAATCGCTAAACTAATGGGGCAAACGTTTTATAATATCAAAAGCAATGGGGCTAAACATGAGGGAGAAAGGGGTCAAGAAAACAATCCCTCAAGTGGAGACCTCCCCTTAATGCCCCAAAACATGTATAATAGTCCTTAGTATATCCGCTCTTCTACTACTTCTACTGCTACACAGTATACAGAACAATAGAAAAAAATCGCTCGCCAGCCAGGAAAAAATCGACATCTAAATGACACGATAGGTCTTAAAATTGACAACGAAATGGAGGTAAAGGTGTTAAAATCGCCGCCAACCTAATGGGCCAAACGTCTTAAAATGTCAAAACTAATGGGGCTAAACACGAGGGAGAAAGGGGTCCAGAAAAACTACCCATCTCCCCTTAAGAGTGTACTGTTTAAGGAGAGATGGGCCGTTTATTTGGTCTATTAATTCATATATTCCTTTATTTCTTAGTTTCCTTGTTAGACCTCCATCAAACTTTAAAAAACATCCATTAGATCCCCCTTCTAGTTTAATTTGTACATTTTTCGGTAGAAAAATGTCCCGGCCGAAGGCCGATTCTTCCAAAATTACTGGCTCACTATCGTTCGCCAGGAAAAAAATCGACACCAAAATAGCATGAAAGGTCTTAATATTGTCAAGGAAATGGGGTGAAAGGTCTTAAAATCGCCAAACTAATGATCCGAACGTCATAAAATCTGAAAACTAATGGGGCTAAGCATGAGGAAGAAGAGGGACGATAAAAACGGCCCATGTGCCCTTAACCTTGAAATGTACAATACTGATACTGCGTGACTGCCGTGTTATCAGTTACATTATAGAGCTGCACAGGACAATTGACGCTGTTATCTGGCTCAACGCGGGGAGGCATTAACCTTTTTACGCTTATGACGCAATTTTGAGCCTATTAGGGATACTTTAAAGCCTTTGTTACCATCAGGGGTATTTAGAAACCTTTAGTTTAGTTACTTCAACCTCTGCAGTTGTCTTTGAGTTAGCTGTGGGCAGCAAACTAATTTTGGAGAGGTAATTATAAGAGTGAGAGAATTATATTTCTTATTGCTAATCTGGCAACCTCTGCGTCATAAATGCGTGAAAGGGTTAATGGGTTCTGTAGGGTAGGGTGATATAGATAGAAATAGGGGGAAGCAGACATATTATATAGACATAAATAGGTAGACGGACATAGCTACACAGATAAAGACATCTAGCTATCTACAGTATCTATCTATATACTCAGGCCCAATCCCCACGTTTTTTTTTTTTTGGGGGGGGGGGGGGGGGGCCGAATTAAGGGGAGATTTCCACTTGAGGGATTTTTTTCTGTACCCTTTTCTCCCTCATGTTTAGCCCCATTGCTTTTGAGATTTTAAGACGTTCGCCCTAGTAGTTTTGACATTTTAAGACATTTTGCCCCATTTATGTCAATTTTAAGACCTTTCGTTCCATTAAGGTGTCGATTTTTTCCTGGCGAGCGATAGCGGAGCCTGTAATTTAAGAGGAACCGGCCTCCGGCCGGGACATTTTTCTACCGAAAAATGTACAAATTTATCTTGAAAGGGGGTCTAGGGGGTGTAATTTTAAGCTTGATGAAAATGTAGGGAACAAACTAAATACATCCCCTTAAGACAGAGCAAGAATGGGTACAACACAAAACACAACAGAAACAAATGAACACACAAAAACAAAATACAAATTCACGCACATTTACAGTAGGTCATCCAGGAGAAGACCCAGAGTCACTGGTAGATCTTTCAACTCACATGAGTCTTAGAAATTCTTCTTTAATCGAGTGTGAACTTGTTGAATGGGCTTTCTCTAAATGTTATAGACCGCAGCACCGTTGATTCCTTTAAACATCACATAGACAAGCACCTTGCCTTAGACCCGCGATTGGTTGTATTAGTAAATTATTAACTCTTTTCTAATGTTTCCTCAAATACATTGAGGATCAGTACATGTATAAATATATAACTCCCTTTTTCCCAGATACACAAAGGATCACTTATAGCTGTCATGATATTCACCCAAAATTTCCCCTACTAATATCTCCTTACACTGCCTTGGACATTAATCCTAGGGCAGTAATTCCCTTGCCAATTGCCCCTTACCCACTCTAAACCACTGTTGAACACTCTGAGCAGCAGTGATTTAGAGGGCAGGCAACATCGAGGGGTCGCTTGACTCCCTTTGTATTCCTTTGTATTCCTTTGCACTCCTTTGTATTCCTATGTATCATCTTACCTAGTGTACGATGGCTTCCGAGTCCTGTTGGGTCTGGGTCTGTTGAGGGTGGTGTGGGTCAGGGTAGAGGGGCTACCTGGAATAGTCACAGTATTGAGGGTTAGGGAGTGTTTTTATTATAGCTAGGTATTGTGCTCTCCTCTCTCTCTCTCTCTCTCTCTCTCTCTCTCTCTCTCTCTCTCTCTCTCTGGGATCGGTCCTTGGTCCGGTTTTATTTATCATATATATACATGGTATTGATTTGGGTCTGAATAACTTTATCTCCAAATTTGTTGACGATACAATGATAGGGAACATAGTCTTGAGTGAGGAAGACGGAAATAGCCTACAGTCCGACTTAAGCAATATAGTGGATTGATCAGAAAAGTGGCAAATGCCCTTTAATGTTGACAAATGTCAAATTTTGCACGTTAGTTCAACAAACCAAAAGTATGATTATCAAATGAGAGGCCAACCAATAATAGCAAACTCTAAGGTTAAAGATCTCGGGGTTATAATATCAGAAAACCTAAAATTCTCAGAGCAATGTGCTGCTGCAGCAAATAAAGCTAACAAAGCCTTGGGATTTATCAAAATACATTTTACCTATAAAAACGAAAACTATATTTTGCCATTATTCAAAAGCATTGTTAGACCCCATTTTTAATATGACTTTCAGTTCTGGTCCCCTTATCTCAAGAAAGATATTACAAAACTCGAATCTGTGCATCGTAGAGCAACTAAACTAATTCCCTCTCTGAAAAACAAGACATATTATGAAAGATTAAAGAAATTAAATTTGTTCTCGCTAAATAAAAGGAGGTTGCGAGGCCAACTTATCGAGTGTTTTAAGATACTTAAAGGATTTGACAGGATGGATATCAGTGCATTGTTCACGATTAATAATAATGCTGCAACCCGAGGTAATGGAATGAAATTAATTAGAAAAAAGGCATCCTTAGATGTGACACAAAATTTCTTCACATACAATGTGGTTAACGAGTGGAATAGTTTACCAAGGGAGGTGGTCGACAGTAATTCTATTGATACGTTTAAGAAAAGACTGGACGATTATCTAATGAAGATTGGATTAATATGAATTAATCAGTAGGCATGTGTAATTTCCCTTTCAAACTAATTTCTTCGTATAATATATACAAACTCTCCTTGTGAGCATTTCCTGACCCATAAGGTTACACTTCATCCTATTTTCCGGTACGGCTCTTTAGCCGGAGGGTGGGGAGAGAGCCTTATGCTTTACTGTCCTATTCTTCCACTATAAACTGTCCCTGTCTAGTAGTATTAAGGCCGGACCACCTAGTTGGGACTGCAAGGTCTGTGTGGTCTGAGTATCTGTGTAACTCTCTCTCTCTCTCTCTCTCTGCGCAGGGTCAGAGGGACTGAAGTGGGCTACTTAAAAAAGCAATAGTGTACATTTTATTGAATATGAAGAAACATTATCTGTACATGTATGTAGTAGGCATATACAGTATACTGTATATATATATATATACTGTTTAAGATCTTAAGATTGCAAAAGAAATGGGGTGAAAGGTCTTGAAGCCGACAAACTAGTGGGGCAAACATCTTAAAATCTCAAAACTAATGGGGCTAAGCATGAGGGAGATGGGGGGGGGGGGTCCAGAAAATGCAACTACCTCCCCCTTAATCTTTCATCCTTTATCTTCTCTCAATATTCTCAGTGTCTCTTTTTCTTCTGTTCTCTCTTGGAGGGACTATATTACCAGTCTTGATAAGGCAGCCTCCCAGAAGCTGGGTGTGCTCAACTGCCTCAAGGGGTTCTTTACCCCTGCACAGCTTATTACTCTGTACAGGGGCACAGTGCGTCCTTGTATTGAGTATTGTTCACATGTGTGGGGAGGATCCTCTCACACCGCACTCCTAGACAAAGTAGAAAGGAAAGCCTTTCGTATCATTAACTCCCGTCTGCTCACCAACTCTCTGCAATCTCTCACTCTTCGCCGTATTGTTGCATCTCTCTCACTATTCTATCGCTACAACAATAATTAGTGTTCCTCAGAGCTCTCCCAGTGTATACCATCTCTTCTACGTAGGGTACGTAGTACCCGTCTTGCAACACAATCCCACCCCTACTCTGTGCAACTCTCCAACTCAAGAGTGAAACGATACTCCCAGTCTTTCTTCTATTCAACAGCTGAGCTTCGGAACTCTCTCCCTGAATCCATCTTTCCTTCATCCTATGACTTAAATTGCTTCAAACTCCGTGTGTCCAGACATATTGGCTCGAACATTCCTTGATTTAGGGCCTGTCACTCTTTAACTCTGGGGGAGGCGCTCGTCACAGGCAGCTTTGCCTTTTGTCTCCCTCATCAACATAGAACAAAAATGGAATGTAACGTGTGTGTGTGAGAGTACTTACCAATGGGCCCGTTCATGTTTCAAAGGTACAGTATGACAAATAAGTACTGTATGTCACTAGATATAATGCACACTTATTGCATTACTTTGCCATTCTAATTCTACTTGGAACTCCATTAATTTGTTTATTTATTTATATACATTTTTTTCTAGCATTATTTCTATTTCTTTTTTTTCCTTTTCCTTTTTGTTTTTAATCCACAATCACTGCAATTAGAAAGGTAACACTTAAAAATTCACACAAGGAAGGTGAGCAAAGTTTCCTATAATCCCACTCGTACTGCTGTAAACGATCGGTGTATAACAGTGAGAACACAAGCCTACACTATTACGTAATTATCAACTTGTGTATTAAAGGGAGGTTTTTAGTTTGTTTTCTACTCCTCCAGCAATCTTAAAATTTCACCCCCTTGACCCTCTTTCAAGATAAATTTGCACATTTTTCGGTAAAAAAAAATCCCGGCTGAAAGCCGGTTCCTCTTATATTACAGGCGCGCTATCGCTCGCCAGGATAAAATCGACACCTAAGTGGCACGAAAGGTCTTAAAATTGACAGAAATGGGTCGAAAGTTCTTAAAATCGTCAAAATAATGGGGCGAACGTCTTAAAATTAGAAAAGCAATGGGGCTAAACATGAGGGAGAAATGAGTCAAGAAAAAAATCCCTCAAGTGGAAATCTCCCCTTAACTGTCTTGATAGCGTAATGCATAAATGCGCGGAATTTCGATGTGAGTGTCCTGGGTTCGAGTCCTTGGAGTGCCACATGTATTTGTTGATTTCATTAATTGAGCTTGGAGGTGGAGTTGGTTGGTGGAAAAAAACATAATAATATTGAAATCGACTCATTCACGAATTAAGTCTTTAGTAACGAGTACGATTTTCACTTCACTTTGACACATATGATTAACCCCTTGAGGATTATGACGCCATTTAGCAGTTCATTCTGGGTATTATTAGACGTTCTTATTCAGATTAGGAAGGGTATAATTATGGCAGTCAGAGAGTTAATTGAGACCGTCTTTACTCTCTTAACTCCCACAGATCCTTCCCATTCTGTATAAAATCGTCTACGGGTAACCAGAATAGACTGTCAAAATGCGTCATAATCCTCAAGCGATTAATAGTATATCTATATACTCTGTTTCTTTTCAACTGACGGTAAATTGCAAAGTTCCTATCAAGATTTCTCAGTGATTGTGTACTGAAATATGTAGTTAATTATGGAAGCTTGGTATTCGGTGTGAGTATCCTAGGTTCGAGTCCTTGGAGTGCCACATGTATTTGTTGATTTCATTAATTGATTGTTGAAGTAAAGTTGGTTGGTGAAACAATATAAATAACTATGATGATGAGACCTAGTAGTTCCATATGTTACCATTAGGGCCTAAGTGTCGATAAATTAGCAACTCAGGGATTCAATTTGTCGTCAGTCACAAAGAAACAGAGTATAGTTTTCCGTGTTTCTATTCACTGTGGGATAATGTGGATAATACTACGTGTTGAAGGAGAGCGGTAATGGTTGTAGTGTCGTGGTGTGTTATCTGACTACTGTACATGTTGGGCAGGATGATGTGTGTCGGTGTGTGTGTGTGTGTGTGTGTGTGTGTCGGTGTAATTGTATGTGTTAGTGTGTGTTTGTGTCGGTGTGTAAGTGTATGTGTCAGTGTGTGGTTTTCATTGTGTGCGTGTAATAATGTGTGTCGGTGTGTGTGTGTGTGTAATTGTATGTGTTAGTGTGTGTTTGTGTCGGTGTGTGTGTGTGTGTGTGTAATTGTATGTGTTAGTGTGTGTTTGTGTCGGTATGTGTGTAGTGTGTGTGTGTGTGTGTAATTGTATGTGTTAGTGTGTAAGTGTATGTGTCAGTGTGTGGGTTTCATTGTGTGCGTGTAATAATGTGTGTAGTGTGTGTGTGTCGGTGTGTGTGTGTGTGTGTGTAATTGTATGTGTTAGTGTGTGTTTGTGTCGGTGTGTCAGTGTGTGGATTTCATTGTGTGCGTGTCATAATGTGTGGTGTGTTTTTTTCTTAATGGATTTATGTGTGCGTATCAGTGCCTGTGTCTGCGTAAATATGTGTTACTCAGTTACTTGTTCGTCAAGGGGAATCCACACAATGCGAGCTAAGCTCATTATTATCGCGCCTCCTTAACTGGGAATGTATTGCGTGAAATGCATGTTAAGTGTTTTATGTACTGTTGGAATGGCTGTGGATGTGTGTGTAGTCTGTATTTAGCCAATTGGCGACATCGGAAACTAAGGCTTAGGGTGGATCTGTATGGTACCATTCTCACTATAGACGGTACCGTCTCGCCCGAAGGCTTAGGTAGCCATCAGCTTAGGTGAACCATATGATACCCATCTCGCCTTGTACCATTTTTGCCAACCCCAGATGGGACGTCACAACGTCGTCCACTTATTCCAGGTACCTATTTACAGCTAGGTGAACTGAGGCTAACACATGAAAGGAGACAAGCCCAATTTGTCTCCGCCCGGCCGGGGATTGAACCCCCGACCCCTCGTGTGTGAGACGAGAGCTCTACCTACTAGGCTACGGGCTGTGTGCCAGTGTATGTGTTTGAGTACCAGTGTAAATGTGTACCTAGGTAAGTATGTTTGAGAGAGACAGAATGTAAGTTGATCCGTGTGTGTGTATGTGCGTGTGTGTGTGTGTGTGTGTGTGTGTGTGTGTGTGTGTGTGTGTATATATATGTGTGCGTGTGTGTGTAATCATGACATCCGCTCGCACTTTGTTGTATATCCTATGACAGATCTTGATACTAGCAGCTCGTGATAATACACCGTAACGTCTTTCAACACAGTGGAGTTTACGTAAATACATTTCGAACCATTCAATGTTCTTGATTTTTGTTCTCTCTCTATCTGTATGAAGGAGACAAAGGGCATAGCAGCATGTAACAAGTGTCCCTCCAAGGTTGAAAGAGTGATAGAGCCAATAGAGCTGATAGACAGAGACGTATTTGTAGTTACATTTGTTATAAGTAATTTATACATAAGGTACATAAAGTTGTAGAGTTTGTTTGTGCCCCTCTAACGCCCAAGCTCTTGGGACAATGGAGATGAGACTTTATTGAAGTGTGAAGAGTTTACCATGAGAGTCTCTCTCTCTCTCTCTCTGTGTCTCTCTCTCTCCCCCGCCCCTTAGGATTGTGTTATTTAATTCATTGGCTGTATTATCACGAGATCCGTATATGATCCTCGGCTAGTGCATTCATCATCATCATCAACTCCGACGCCTTGCTTCCTTCTGGAAAACCCCTCGCTCATGCTTAACCTCCTTTCATTTCAGAATATTAGACGTTCAGCCCATTAGTTAGGCGATTTTAAGACCTTTCAGACTCTTTTCTTTGTCAATATCAAGACTTTTCGTGCCATTTAAGTGTCAATGTTTTCCTGGCGAGCGATAGCAAGCCTGTAATTTAGGAGGAACATACCTTTGGCCGGGACATTTTTCTACCGAAAAATTTACAAATATATCTTGGGAGGGGGGTCCAGCTCCTACATTTTAAAGTTTGATGGAGGTCTATTGAGGAAACTAGAAAAATAATAAACATATGAAAAAAATCGACCAAAAAGTGAATCATACCCCCTTAACCCCTTCATTACCGAGCCGTCTTTTCCATTGTATTCTGGCTATGATTAGACGGTTTTATTTAGCTTAGGAAGGACATAAAACAATGAAGAGGTTTCAAAAAATCTCGAATCACTTTTTTTTAACTACCACAGATCCTTCCTTAGCTACTGTATAATTATAATAAGCCTCTAAATATTGTTGAAATAATATAAAAAGTCATGCTCGGTAATGAAGTGGTTAACCCCTTCCATACCGACGACGTCTTTTTTATTTTATTCTGGCTACTATTAGACGATTTTATTCAATTTAAAAAGGGCCTCCAGAAACTAACAGGCTTCGAACTATCTCATTTAAACCTTTTTAATACCACAAATTCTTCTTAAACTGTACATAATCGTCTAAATATAATCGTCTAAATATAGTAGAGTAAAATTGAAAAGACGTCGCCGTACAGAAGAGGCTAAGGGAGAGTGTGTGAGTAGCCTGGTGAAGTGTTAATGCTGTATAGTGGTATGTCTGGTAATCTGACATTTCTGCTGGCGATATCATATCACACAATACATACTCACTCATTATATCTCTCTCTCTCTCTCTCTCTCTCTCTCTCTCTCTCTCTCTCTCTCTCTCTCTCTCTCTCTCTCTCTCTCTCTCTCTCTCTCTCTCTCTCTCTCTCTCTCTAAATATACATATGTTAGGTTAGTATGCAATGTTTCTCAACCTCGTTCTTTACTATGAATTTCTCAGTAGAAATCTCATTCTGCTGGGGGCCTTGATTCCCCAACTAAATTTTATGCCGCCCCAAGGTCGGAGAGAGTGGTGGGTGGGGAGAGAGCCTTCTGCTTTGCTGTCTTTGCCTTCCACTTTGTAGCAAATTTTATGTTAGAATTAAGTCCGGAATGCTTGTTAGGGACCGTAAGGTCTGTGCAGCCTGTGTATTTATGTAACTCCTTATATATATATATATATATATATATATATATATATATACAGTATATACAGCTTTCCCAGTGTATACCACCTCCTCTACATAGGGTACGTAGTACCCACCTTGCAACACAATCCCACCCCTACTCTGTGCAACTCTCCAACCCAAGAGTGAAACGCTATTCTCAGACTTTCTTCTATTCAACTGCTGAGCTCTGGAACTCTCTCCCAGAATCAGTTTTCCCTCTTCCTATGACTTAAATTGCTTCAAACTCCATGTGTCCAGGCATTTTAGCTCGAATGTCCCTTGATTATGGCCCTGTCACTCTTTGAAATCTGGGGGAGGCACTCGCTGCAGGCAGTTATGCCTTTTTTCTCCCTCATTCACATAGAAAAAAAATATATATATATATATATATATTACCTGACGCCGTGATCCCCGAAGGTGTGGCACAACATTCTTGACATATTTCTAACCTTTAACCCTTCTGCTTATACTATAAATCTTTTCTCTCCTTTGGGCTCCTCCGACCAATAACATATCTCTGTCACCTGTCCAATCTCTCCAGTACAGCCACCCAATCCTCCTAGCCGGTGGCGCTTGTGGCACTTTGGTGCTGCCGACTGGGAGGCTCTCCGGCAGTACTTCTTTGATTTTCAGTGGAATGACTTCTGCTTCCGTGGCCGGGGACCCTCGGAAAGTGCTGAACGCATTACCGAGGTAATCCTCTCGGGCATGGATGCATACATTCCATTTTCTTTCTCTCAGTCTATTCTATTCTATTCTATATGCTCAGGCCCAATCCCCATTTTGGGGGTGGCCGACTCAAGACAGAGCAAGAACAGGGAAAACACAAAAACAACATAAAACAAAAAATAAACACAGATAAAAAACACAAACTCACACACATCCAGGTCACCCAGGAGAAGACCCAGAGACCAGGGTTACCAAGGTCGCTCCAGCACTCCCCCGGCCCCTGACCACCCGGAGAGGTTCCGATCTCGGCAGGCAGACATGCAGCGGAGCCACAGCCACAAGCCCTCCCACCACACTTCCAGGCACACCCTTCATATTAATCGTCCCCCCGGGCCAGGCGCCTGATGGACTATTATCTAGTCCAACTTGCGCCCGACCCCTTACTCCAAATGACCACGTGTTCACTCAACTATTCACAAGCATTCTCCATTCACTCCTGTCCACCACCACTTCCCCTGCCTGATCTATAGTCATTCCTCTATCATCCAAAGCCTTTCTTACACAGTCTCTCCATCTCAATGGGGGTCTTCCTGCCCTTCTATCTCCCCTTGTACCTGACTCACATATTCTCTTTGTAAGCCTTTCATCTCCCATTCGTTCAACATGACCATACCAGCTCAGCACCCTTCTGTCCACTCTGGCTGACAAATGTTCCTGCTGCCCCACTCTCCTACGTATCTCTTCATTCCTCAATCTGTCGCTACGAGTAACTCCACACATACTCCTCAAGCAGCTCATCTCCATCACATCCAGCCCTCTTTTCTCCTTTTTCTTCAGAGCCCATGTCTCAGCCCCATACATCACTGTTGGCACAACAATTCCTTGATACAGTGCACTTTTTACTTTCACTCCGAGATTTCTCGTCTTCTCTCAGTCTAATGCAAACAAATCTTAGTTTACTCACACTTGCTCTGCTGCTGTCCACAATAAGGAGGAAGCATTCAAACAGTACCGTTGCCTTAAAACTCAAGAATCTCATACTTCCTATGTTTCTGCCCGGAATCAAGCCAAATCTGTTCTTCACCTCGCCAAACATTCTTTTATCAATAATAAATACACTGAACTATCCAACTTTAGCTCTTCCTTTCATGATCTTCCACACAACTATCCCTTATTCTTCAACAATACACACATCAAACCTTCATCTTCTCTCAGTATTCTTGGTATTTCTTTTTCTCCTGACCTTTCTTGGAAAGAACATATTACCACTCTTGCTAAAACAGCTTCCCAGAAGTTAGCTGTGCTCAACTGTCGATGTGGGTTCTTTACCCCCGCACAGCTTCTTGCTCTGTATAGGGGCACAGTGCGCCCATTAATTGAGTATTGTTCACATTTTGGGGAGGTTCCACTCATACTTCTTGAAAGGTTAAGAGTCAAAATAATTTTGTCTCATCAACTCAACCTACAATCACTCTCTATATGCTGAAATGTTGCATCTTGCTCACTCTTGTATCGCTATTACAATAATCAATGTTCTTCAGAGCTTTCTCAGTGTATATACCTCCTCCCTGCAGACATGCAGACATAACATTGCAGACACCATAAGGGCATCAATAGGGTTGAGCCACACACACCTTATTGATGCCATATGGCATCACCCTGGTTTTAAGGGTTAAAAAAAGGGGGATTTTTTAAATATAAATTTTTAAATGGCAGGCATTTCTATATGTGAGAGGGTGATTAGATAAGAGAGATGGAGAGGCAGGGGGAGAGAGAAGACAGATAAATTAATCAATGGAGATTTTTTCTTAAACACGACATATTATATGTATGAAAGCTTAAAGTTTAACACCTTATTGGCGGGCTAGGCGGTCTATTTGACCGTACTGCACAGCGGTTTTTTTTTACCCTAAATAGGGTTGTTTACGTGATCATTTTCATGCCTAAGTAAGACCCAGAGCGTAAAAAAAATATCTATCCCTGAAAGGGCGTAAACAGAGCTTTCCAATGACACCCGAACCATCCTTGTATGACCACTGGTTCTCTTGCAACGATCGTGCAACACGAGTGCAAAACCCTGAAATAAGGTAATTTCCTTACATAATTCCCTGTGTAGCGAGTGAGAAAGGAGGGGGGAAAGTAGAATACAGTTCAGTATGTCCACGGTGGTCGTGGGGAGCGGTCATAGGGTTGCTACGCTTGTCCCACCGCTCAGCTCTCTCTCTCAGCAACATTACGTGCTGAAAATGGCGCTCGACAGATGTCGCGCGCCGCCACTTAGTCCAGATTTATTTCATTCGACATAAGTTGCGCGCCGCCAGTTAAGGGTTAAAAGGAAAGGACAAGAAGGAAATTGTAAATGGAAAGCAAGAGTGATTACTGTAGCTAACAGAGGTGGAGAGGCAGGGGGAGTGTTCTAATTCAAATTATTTGATTTCCACAGTTTTTGGTTATTCTTTACAAAACAAATATTTACATACCGGTATTATAGTAAACCGTATAAAATATACGTACACACATTTAAATGTATATCACAGACAAAGTAGCCATGTCACACACATACTGTATACTGTATATATATATATATATATATATATATAGAGAGAGAGAGAGTATTATTATTATTATTGTCTTCATACTACCATATTTATCTTCAGTACTATTGCTGGCCTTAAATAACTTATGTATATGTAGTATGCCCCTCCCTCCCCAACACATACACACACACACTTCCCCTCTGACACACACCTCCTCCCTGGAGTACCTTACCTCCTCCTCCATATCTTGGAATGCCCAATGATTAGGGAATACAGAAATAATCAGTTAACCACAATTGAGGATCAAGCAACACACATGCTAAAGAATAACGTAATCAATAACATACTAAAAGAAACACTAAGAACTTTGCCCCCCCACAATAATATGAACGGAGAGAGAGAGAGAGAGAGATAAGAGGGTGCAAGCCAAGTGGGCTAGGGTCGCTGTGAGTCCTGAGAGAGAGACAGTCCTCAGTTACACTTCAGTTGTGTGTGTGCCAGTACGTTATTAGTTCACTTTATCCTTCTACTAACGCTTCTTAACCCAGTATGTACCGGTGACGTCCTGTTCATTATAATATTATTCTGGCAACTATTATACGATTGTATTCAGCAATACAAAATTCAATCCGTGTGTCCAAGCATTTTGGTTCGAACGTCCCTTGATTTTGGCCCTGTCACTCTTTCAACTATGGGGGAGGCACTCGCTATAGGCAGTTTTGCCTTTTGTCTCCCTCACTCACATAGAAAAGATTTTTTTTTGGTTGTAGTGACTAGAATAAAGCAAACACATGAATACCTACATACATGCATTCATTCACACGTAAATACATATACACACATAATTATATTCATATTAAGCATATCTCACAAATACACGTGAGCTACTAAATGTTCTATACTCTCAGCCGGGCTCGAACCACCGACAGTCAGGACGCGTTTCCATGCTTTAGTCAACTAGGCTACACCACGGCGTGATAAAGCGTCGTCCTGAAAAGAAGCGGAAGAAGTCCAGGAAGCAGATGTCCCCACCACTGAGAGAGAGAGAGAGAGAGAGAGAAGTAGGGAGAGAGAGAGAGAGAGAGAGATTCATATTATTTTATTTCCATTAAATATACAATGGCTGTTTAAACATATACAATGGCTGTTCAGAGAGAGAGAGAGAAGTAGGGAGAGAGAGAGAGAGAGAGAGAGAGAGGTGGGGGGGGGGGAGAGCCAGTGAAAGTGTATGCTAGTTATAATAGTGAAAGTCCAGTTGCTTCCCCCCCTCCCCCCCCAAAGGCTGTGTTCCGGCGTGCTCTACGATACACTCATCAGGGATTGGTTGTTTTTTCTGGCCCCCCCTTCTCCCTCATATTTAACCCCATTAGTTTGAGATTTTAAGACGTTCGCTCCATCGGTTTGTCGATTTTAAGATCTTTCGGCCCATTTGTTTTGTCAATATTAAGACCTCTCCTGCCATATACAGTAGGTGTAAACAAAATCCTGGCGAACGATAGCGAGCCTGTAATATAGTAGTAAACGAACTGCGGCCTGGACATTTTTCTATCTTGGGGCGTCATTTTAAGCTTAAGGGGAGACGGTCGTTTTTCTGGTCCCCTTTCTCCCTCGTGTTTAGTCCCATTAGTTTTGAGATTTTTAGACGTTCGGCCCATTTGTTTGGCGATGTTAAGACCTTTCGTCCCATTTTGTTATACATTTTAAGACCAATCGTGCCATTTAGGTGTCGATTTTTTCCTGGGGGGCGATAGCGAACCTGTAATTTTAAGAGGAACCGGCCTTCGGCCGAACATTTTTCTACCGAAAAATTTACAAATTTATCTTGAGGGGGGGGGGGGGGATGTTTTTCTAAGTTTGAAGGATGTCTAGCGAGGTAACTAAGAATTTATGAATTAATTCATTTATAGGCCATTGTCCCCTTCAGGGGAGGTTTTTAGGTTGTTCCCTAGACCTCTATCAACCTAAAAACTACACCCCCTAGACCCCCTTTCAAGATAAATTTGTACATTTTTCGGTAGAAAATGTCCCGGCCGAAGGCCGGTTCCTCTTAAATTACAGGCTCGCTATCGCTCGCCAGGAAAAAAATCGACACCTAAATTGCACGAGCGGTTTTAAAATTGACAGAAATTGGGCGAAAGTTCTTAAGATCGTCTAACTTATCTCCAAATCTTAAAAGCATTGGGGCTAAACATGAGGGAGAAATGGGTCCAGAAAAAAAAAACTCCAGTGGAAATCTCCCCTTAATGCTGTTGCTGCTGTTGTATTTATGTCGTTGTTACGGCTGTTGTTTTTGTTGGTATCGTTCCTATTGTTGTTGTTATTGTTACTTATTGTTTATATAGTTATACTTATTGGGTCTGCTGCTGTTATTAATGTTGTAGTTGTTGTTGTTGTTGTTGTTGTTGTTGTTGTTATTATTATTGGTATTATTGTTATTTTACTTGTTGTTGTTGTGGCTACCTGTTTTTTATGTTTGTGTTGTTGTTTTTGTTGTTGTTGTTGTTGTAGTTATGGTTAATGTTGTTGTTGTTGTTGTTGTTGTTATTATTATTATTATTATTGGTATTATTGTTCTTATACTTGTTGTTGTTGTGGCTACTGTTGTTTTTTATGTTTGTGTTGTTGTAGTTATGGTTAATGTTGTTGTTGTTGTTGTTGTTATTATTATTATTATTATTATTGGTATTATTGTTCTTATACTTGTTGTTGTTGTGGCTACTGTTGTTTTTTATGTTTGTTGTTGTTGTTGTTGTAGTTATGGTTAATGTTGTTGTTGTTGTTGTTGTTGTTGTTATTATTATTATTATTATTGGTATTATTGTTCTTATACTTGTTGTTGTTGTGGCTACTGTTGTTGTTTATGTTTGTGTTGTAGTTATGGTTAATGTTGTTGTTGTTGTTGTTGTTGTTGTTGTTATTATTATTATTATTATTATTGGTATTATTGGTATTATACTTGTTGTTGTTGTGGCTACTGTTGTTTTTTATGTTTGTGTTGTTGTAGTTATGGTTAATGTTGTTGTTGTTGTTGTTGTTATTATTATTATTATTATTATTGGTATTATTGTTCTTATACTTGTTGTTGTTGTGGCTACTGTTGTTTTTTATGTTTGTTGTTGTTGTTGTTGTAGTTATGGTTAATGTTGTTGTTGTTGTTGTTGTTGTTGTTGTTGACCTACCCCTGTCAGCCATCGACCCACCCCCGTGTCCGGAAACTCTGAGGAGGTCAGAAAGTTTGGACGGGGTAAAAGACACCACTTATTGTGACATAACACCTTAAAGGGGGTGACCTGCTTTTTGTTATTTCTGTCCTCTTCTCTCTTTCTCTGGCTTGTATCCATTCGGCCCCATTCAGCCAACTATTTTAAGATGTTTATCCCCATCTAGGTGTCGATTTCTTCCTGGCGAGCGATAGCGAGCCAGCATTATATGAAGAAATCCGGCTTCGCCGGAGACATTTTTCTATCGAAAAATGTACAAATTTAGCCTGTTGTCTAACAAAAATAAAAAAAATGCTGTCGCTACCGCTCACCAGTAAGAAATTGACACCTGGATGGGGATAAACGTCTTAAAACAGTAGGCTGAATGGGGCCAAATGGATACAAGCCAGAGAAAGATAGAAAAGGACAGAACAAAAACAGGTCACCCCCCTTAAGGGAGTAGGGTTTATTTAATGCTCGATTTATTTATGTATTAAGCCGGTATCACACGAGCGCTTTTTCACTCAACATTTATACTTAATACTGATCTGGCGGCTTATGAGGTAAACATATAAAATATATTGGTTGGGTAAATTAATCCACCATCAGTCTAGTTTCCGATACCAGTGCAAAATAGTCCAGAAATGTTGCCAGAAAATTTTTGATCACTGAATGTTGACTATAAAAGCTCTCGTGTGATACCGGCTTTTAGTTTCCTCCCTAGACTTCCACCAAGCTTAACCCTCTCACGTTTTTGACGCGATTTTGA
>CM064495.1:48531319-48637209 GCA_032716605.1 Paralithodes platypus
CTAGGATACTCATACCGACATTCCGCGCATTTATGCATTACGCTATCAAGACAGTTAAAGAATTATGCACAAGCCTACGATGTAGTATTCAGTTTTGAATCCTGCATATTAATCTGAGCATGTACATACATTCCAACTGTGCTATGGTAGCCTAATGTATATACGAATGGAAGGAGTAATTAATGGGGCACTTAACCCTCGGGAAGGCCTCGCTGTAAATTGCTCCTGAACCAGAATACAAGACTCTGCTTTCGTTTGACACCGAGTCTGTTTTCTAGGTAGAGGAGTGCGTGTACATGTTACGGAAGTGGGTGCGGGTGTTAGTGGTGGTGGCCTTGGTGTCCTGGACGGTGTGGTTCTGGCAGGGCACCATCGCCAGCCGGGCCCTCCAGCTCAGTCACACCTTCGCCGTCCCCTTCACCGCCAAGTCCGATGCCCAACCCAGGCCCAGAATACAAACCGTTAACCAAGTCCAATCAGCCAACACAAAGTCCACCTCAGTCCATACTCCCCTCATCTCTCCCCTGAGCCACCTACGTAGACCTACCGAGGGGAGTATCCACCAAGAAGGTCTAGACACTCAGCAGCGGAATAAAAAGGAAGGTGGAGATGTACAAACAAATCAAGGCAGAAATAAGTCCTCACTACCAAACACAGAAAAGGTAATCATGGTACGGTAATGGTTCTTTAACATGTCAAGAACTAGCTTATATTAAATCATATGACCTTATACAGAGAAGATATAATACCATAAATATTCTACTTATCTGGGTTAATAACACAACTAGAAAAATTTCTGTGTTGCATGATAATTGTGTGCCTAACGCAGGAGGGTAGAGGAACAGGGAACATGATGCCACGATTAGATTAATTTGACGTTAGTCACCAGCACTGGCAGTTTGGATATTAGCTTTATCTGTAAATGATTTAACCTTGGTTAAGTTTTGAGGTGTGCATTTAGCAGTTAGTCTGGGGCAAAGTGGGTTGGATGTATTTAAATCAAAGCAAAGATTGCTGTACGAGTATGAAGCGAAGCTACTGTCTAGATTGTGTTTATGTTTCAAAATTATTTTTAATATATCCTGCTAATAACAATAATCACTTAAAGACCCTCACCCATCATTAAATTCATACAATTCTCACCAAAAAATAATTAATTACATATAATTACCCACTGCATGCGGCCACCAGACGTATTTTGTTTCCGTCCCACGACACTACTTTCCTTTTGGGGCCTGTCAAATCGGTCAAATCAGGTACCAAATGAAGGTACGGACCAAGTCACATAGAAATCTGTCCACACGTTTTGCAGTTTACAAGAGGTCCTGCTGATAAACTAACGAACACACAGTCAAAGGAACAAATGATAAGGACCACATACTCCTCGCCGAATTCTGTTTTAAGGGGCAATGCTTGCTTTTTGGTCTATGCATTTATATATTATTATGTTTTTGTTTTTGTTTTTTAGTTTCCTCCCTAGACTTCCCTTCAAGCTTAAAATAACCCCCTAGACTCCCTTTCAAGATGAATTGTTACATTTTTCGGTAGAAAAATGTGCCTGCCGATGGCCGGTTCCTTCTAAAATTGAGAGCTCGCTTTCGCTCGCCAGTAAAAATTTAACGCCTAAAGGCTAAATGGCACGAAAGGTCATAATATTGACAAGGAAATGGGGCGAAAGGTCACGATCAACACTAATGGGCTCTAACCTTGACCTTCCATATTATGAACAGGTGAACTATTATCAACAGATGAACTGGAGCGCCGTGATGACCAAGCGGCGGGGGAGGGTGGCCAGTATCTGTCGGCGTAACCTTAGCAAACTCCGGAGGTTCTCTTATTACAAGTCATTCACCTTCGACACCGACCACCACCTCGCCTACTGCAGGAACGCTAAGGTCAGTGTTGCTTCCCTTCTGCTGTGTAGAAAATATCCGTAAAACTAACTGCAGAAATCCGTAAATTCACACGATGGAAACCCGATTTAAATAACACAATTTCTTACCTGCATTTACCTTGAAAAAATATGGTAATTAGACCGAAAATTACTGTTAATAATGACGGTCAGATAGGCCTGTCAACGTTACAATTAAGGTAATAGGTTAACATTATAGCACTGCGTGTCTCTTGGTGAATATGTTTACACTCTGTGCGAAAAACAGAAACCGAAGGTCAATGTCTTCAGGAGTAAGGTTATGGTCTTTGAGAGGAATGCAGTCACAGAGTGTGAAATAAGGTTGAATGGCCAGGTAATGGAACATGTCAGCTCATGTAAGTACTTGGGCAGGGCAGTCGGATGAGTAAAGATAGGAATTTGGAGGATGAAATACAAGAGAGGGTGCAGCAGGGAAGGAGGGTTGTAGGGACACTGAAGCAGCGACTTGGAATAGGGATGTGAACATGAAAGTAAATACGTCGTTGCATGATAGTGCGGTGATCCCGACATTGATGTAAGCTATGTAAGTGAAGTGTGGACGTTGTTGGAGAGGCATAAATCAAGAATGAGAGAGGTCGAAACTAGTTACTTGAGTGTGTGGAGTGACATGGAGAGACAGACAGACAGACAAATGGGGAAGTACGAGGGCGTTGTAGTGTGGATCTATTTGTGCTGGAGATTGAAGAGGAACACCTTGAGGTGGCTCAGTCATGTGGAATGTGTGGAGAGTAAGGGAATTATTAAAAGTGTGAATGAAAGTGAGGTGTAAAAGCAGAGAAGGAGATACATACATACATACATACATACGGGTTTAAAGACCACAACCGTCCACAGTGAATGTGGCTTCCATGGTACAATCACAGTACTGCACACAGTGCACAGCAATCATAGCGCGGTGGTTACAGTCTTGACTGCAGCACAGTACAACAAAGTCTTACCACAACAACGCCCCATCATGTTATCACAGTGGCTGATGTTGGTATAGCGCTAACAGTGTCTCAGCAAAACTCAACAAAGTCCCCCTGAAGCACCTGCACCTGGCAAAAATCGCACCACACCAGCCTTAACCATGCTACAATAAGGCAGTAACAAGAAATCACCGTAACTGCTACAGAGGCTAACTGCACCACCGAAGATGTAGACTGAGAATGAAATGGTATGATGGATTTGAGAGGTATGAATGAAAGTGGTGCGGGGTGGGAGGAGGGGCGCCGGCTGACAGAGGAGCATGGAGACGATTCATTCGTGGTTACCCACCCCCTCGGCAATAGATAGGTCTCGTGTGACAGCGGCATGATGTTGTGTGGCTTCCATGTGACTCAGCAGATTTACAGCATTGAACATCCACTCTACGAGAATAACCGTATATATAGCCACTACACTGTACGGTTGGCCAAATATGTGATGTCGCGGCACCAAGTATATTTCGATCAATAATTGGTATCAGCACTATCTAAGCATCAATTCATCGTTTCGAGTGAGATATACAAACATGTTCCTATCTTTACACACCCTATTCAACATCTGACAGACATTGCTACAGCATACAGCGAGGAAAACGAAATGACAGCTGAGACATGATTTATTAGCGCGACCGTACCTCCAAGCTAAGGTTTATGAGACCTCTAGCAGATGATGATGAGATGAAGGTATTGAGGGATAAGCCTTTACAACGGCACCTCGTATCTACATTCTACTTTTACTATGTTCATTACAGCTTCTTCTTCTTCGTCTATTGAGCTCCCAACAACAACAACAACAACCGCAACCACAACTTGTTTCATCCATCTTCTCCACATACCCAAACCATTCAAGCCTCATCTCAACCTAAATTTGTACATTTTTCAATAGAAAAATGTCTCCGGCAAAGCCGGATTTCTCCATACAAAGCTGGCTCGCTATCGCTCGCCAAGAAAAAATCGACACCTGGATGGGGATAAACGTCTTAAAACATTTGGCTGAATGGGGCCGAATGGATACAAGCCAGGGAAAAGAGAGAAAAGGAGAAACAAAAAACGGTGACCCCCCTTAATATACTATCTTGCAGTTTGGTTGGCCCCACACATCCATCTCGCCATGCTCAGCCCGTTACGTTCCATTCTGTTGATACCATCCACTTTATCAGGTCACGTTTCTGAAGCATTAATCCTTGCGCTTCTAATACATGAAGCGTACACACACACATCCATCTCGCCATGCTCAGCCCGTTACGTTCCATTCTGTTGACACCATCCACTTTATCAGGTCACGTTTCTGAAGCATTAATCCTTGCGCTTCTAATACATGAAGCGTACACACACACATCCATCTCGCCATGCTCAGCCCGTTACGTTCCATTCTGTTGATACCATCCACTTTATCAGGTCACGTTTCTGAAGCATTAATCCTTGCGCTTCTAATACATGAAGCGTACACACACACACACACACACACACCTTTCCCTTCCTGGTCACTGGTTGAGATATAATGGCTTAAGGGGAGATGGGTCGCTTTTCTAGACCCCCTTCTCCCTCATGTTCAGCCCCATTCATTTTCAGATTTTATGATGTTCGGCTCATTAGTTTGGCAATTTTAAGACCTTTCGGCCCATTTGTGTGTCAATATTATAACTTTTTGTGTCATATTGGTGTCGATTTTTTCCTGTCAAGCGATAGCGAGCCTGTAATTTAAGAGGAATCGGCCTTCGGCCGGGACATTTTCTATCGAAAAATGTACACCTATTTTGTTATTTAAGCTTGATGGAGGTCTAGGGAGGAAACTAAAAAAATAATAATAAAAACAATATACTGTATATATATATGAACAAATAAATACGCCCATCCCCCCTTAAATTATATGAACAAATAAATACGCCCATCCCCCTTAAATTATATGAACAAATAAATACGCCCATCCCCCCTTAAATTATATGAACAAATAAATACGCCCATCCCCCTTAAATTATATGAACAAATAAATACGCCCATCCCCCCTTAAATTATATGAACAAATAAATACGCCCATCCCACCTTAAATTATATGAACAAATAAATACGCCATCCCCCCTTAAATTATATGAACAAATAAATACGCCCATCCCCCCTTAAATTATATGAACAAATAAATACGCCCATCCCCCTTAAATTATATGAACAAATAAATACGCCCATCCCCCCTTCAATTATATGAACAAATAAATACGCCCATCCCCCCTTAAATTATATGAACAAATAAATACGCCCATCCCCCCTTAAATTATTTACTAGTTAGATGGCACTGGTGAGATATAGTGGTTGTAGTGGTTTACCGGTTAAGCTGGCACTGGTTGAGATGATACACTGGTAGAAATGGTGGACTGGTTGAGTTACCCTCCCCCCCTCGCCCCAGCCTATTTTGCCTGACTCATCCCTCGCCCGTTACCTGAGTCACTCTAAATCATCACCACCTGTCACACGCTCATCACACCTTCATGGGCACACGGAGCAACGGGATTATGGAACTCCAAACAACAAATACTAACAATTGGGTCGAAATCGTTATGTCAGTCTTATGGATACATTTTGAAACATACATTTGACTATAGGAATTGCTAGAGGGAATTATATATATACTGTATATATATATATATATATATATATATATATATATATATATATATATATATATATATATATATATATATATATATATATATATAGATATATATATATATATATATATATATATATACATATATATATATATATTGTGTGTGTGTGAGGTAAATCTTGACAACCTCATAATGATATCAATATAAATCCGAAATTATGAGGCAATATATATGTTACTCTCAGGTAAAGAATTCCACGATCTTTGGCCAAAAACTTTTGACCGATGTTTCCATAAACAACACACACTATAATTGTTTTGATCATTAAGAGGGGTCACCGGTTTTTTTTTTATCTTTCTCTCCTTTTCTCTCTTTCCCTGGCTTATATCCATTCGGCCCCATTCAGACTACTGTTTTAAGACGTTTATCCCCATCTAGATATCGATTTGTTCCTGGCGAGCGATAGCGAGCCAGAATTGTATGGACAAATCCGGCTTCGCCGGATAAATTTTTCTATCGAAAAATTTACACATTTAGCTTGCTGTCGAAACAAAAATATATATTTGCTGGCTCGCTACCGCTCGCCAGGAAAATATTGACACCTGGATGAAATTAAAAATCTTAAGACAGTAGGCTGAATGGGGCCGAATGGATACAAGCCAAAGAAAGCGGGAGAGAAAGATAAAAAAAGCGAGGTGGGCTCCCTTAAATAAATTGACGTACAGTATATACCTCCTGCTTTACGACATGACCAGTGCAGTGATCAATGCTGTATTATTTACGACATGACCAGTGCAGTGATCAATGCTGTATTATTTACGACATGACCAGTGACCAGTGCAGTGATCAATGCTGTATTATTTACGACATGACCAGTGCAGTGATCAATGCTGTATTATTTACGACATGACCAGTGCAGTGATCAATGCTGTATTATTTACGACATGACCAGTGCAGTGATCAATGCTGTATTATTTACGACATGACCAGTGCAGTGATCAATGCTGTATTATTTACGACATGACCAGTGCAGTGATCAATGCTGTATTATTTACGACATGACCAGTGCAGTGATCAATGCTGTTTATTTACGACATGACCAGTGCAGTGATCAATGCTGTATTATTTACGACATGACCAGTGCAGTGATCAATGCTGTATTATTTACGACATGACCAGTGCAGTGATCAATGCTGTATTATTACGACATGACCAGTGCAGTGATCAATGCTGTATTATTTACGACATGACCAGTGCAGTGATCAATGCTGTATTATTTACGACATGACCAGTGCAGTGATCAATGCTGTATTATTTACGACATGACCAGTGCAGTGATCAATGCTGTATTATTTACGACATGACCAGTGCAGTGATCAATGCTGTATTATTTACGACATGACCAGTGCAGTGATCAATGCTGTATTATTTACGACATGACCAGTGCAGTGATCGATGCTGTATTATTTACGACAAGACCAGTGCAGTGATCGATGCTGTATTATTTACGACATGACCAGTGCAGTGATCGATGCTGTATTATTTACGACATGACCAGTGCAGTGATCAATGCTGTATTATTTACGACATGACCAGTGCAGTGATCAATGCTGTATTATTTACGACATGACCAGTGCAGTGATCAATGCCTGTATTATTTACGACATGACCAGTGCAGTGATCAATGCTGTATTATTTACGACATGACCAGTGCAGTGATCAATGCTGTATTATTTACGACATGACCAGTGCAGTGATCAATGCTGTATTATTTACGACATGACCAGTGCAGTGATCAATGCTGTATTATTTACGACATGACCAGTGCAGTGATCAATGCTGTATTATTTACGACATGACCAGTGCAGTGATCGATGCTGTATTATTTACGACAAGACCAGTGCAGTGATCAATGCTGTATTATTTACGACATGACCAGTGCAGTGATCAATGCTGTATTATTTACGACATGACCAGTGCAGTGATCAATGCTGTATTATTTGCGACATGACCAGTGCAGTGATCAATGCTGTATTATTTACGACATGACCAGTGCAGTGATCAATGCTGTATTATTTACGACATGACCAGTGCAGTGATCAATGCTGTATTATTTACGACATGACCAGTGCAGTGATCAATGCTGTATTATTTACGACATGACCAGTGCAGTGATCAATGCTGTATTATTTACGACATGACCAGTGCAGTGATCGATGCTGTATTATTTACGACAAGACCAGTGCAGTGATCAATGCTGTATTATTTACGACATGACCAGTGCAGTTATCAATGCTGTATTATTTACGACATGACCAGTGCAGTGATCAATGCTGTATTATTTGTCTGTTGTTGTTGTGGTTGCTAAAGCCGCTGTCACACGAGCGCTTTTTCCGTCAATTTTCCATGAGCAAGTTTTTTCTCGTATTATTTCGGGACTTTTTCGCACTGGTATCGGTAACTAGACGGAAGGTAGATTAGGTTTGGCGGCTGAATTCTGCTAAAGTGTAATTTTTTAAGCTTCCAGACCATAATTGCCCGTAAAAATTGCTCGAAAAAGGGCTCGTGTGACTCCGGCTTAACAAATAGATTATGTCAAGATACACTGTCAAAATTATGGGTTAAAAAAAGGTATGAAAGGCAAAGTAAAGTGTCACTAAAGTATACCATTATAAAGGTATATAGTATGTAGGCCTATGTATGTATACTGTATACTTGGCACATATCCATAGCTGGGGGTGGCCGTCTCGAGACAGTATACATATATATATATATATATATATATATTTGAGGTAAAGGTAGGTTTGCGACAGGGTTGTGTAATGTCACCATGGCTGTTTAATATGTTTATGGATGGTGTGGTGAGGGAGGTGAAAAGGAGAACTATGGGAAGAGGATTGGGTTTAGTAGGAAAGAATGGTAGAGATTGGGAGTTGAATCAGTTTCTGTTCGCTGATGACACAGCATTGGTGGCGGATTCTGATGAGAAACTGCAGCGGGTAGTCAAAGAGTTTGGTGTGGTTTGTGGAAGGAGGAAACTGAAGGTGAACGTCAATAAAAGTAAAGTAATGGTGTGTAATAGGGGAGAGCATAGGGTGAATCTAGATGTGAGGCTGGATGGGGAAATATTGGAACAAGTAGAGTGTTTTAAATATCTAGGAGGAACAATAAGCAGGAGTGGAGGTATGGAAGTGGAGGTAAATACAGAGAGTGTGTGAAGGAAGGAAGGTTTTCGGAGCAATGGGAAGTATGTGGAAGACGAGAAATCTCGGAGTGAAAGTAAAAAGTGCACTGTATCAAGGAATTGTTGTGCCAACAGTGATGTATGGGGCTGAGACATGGGCTCTGAAGAAAAAGGAGAAAAGAGGGCTGGATGTGATGGAGATGAGCTGCTTGAGGAGTATGTGTGGAGTTACTCGTAGAGACAGATTGAGGAATGAAGAGATACGTAGGAGAGTGGGGCAGCAGGAACATTTGTCAGCCAGAGTGGACAGAAGGGTGTTGAGCTGGTATGGTCATGTTGAACGAATGGGAGATGAAAGGCTTACAAAGAGAATATGTGAGTCAGGTACAAGGGGAGATAGAAGGGCAGGAAGACCCCCATTGAGATGGAGAGACTGTGTAAGAAAGGCTTTGGATGATAGAGGAATGACTATAGATCAGGCAGGGGAAGTGGTGGTGGACAGGAGTGAATGGAGAATGCTTGTGAATAGTTGAGTGAACACGTGGTCATTTGGAGTAAGGGGTCGGGTGCAAGTTGGACTAGATAATAGTCCATCAGGCGCCTGGCCCGGGGAGACGATTAATATGAAGGGTGTGCCTGGAAGTGTGGTGGGAGGGCTTGTGGCTTTGGCTCCGCTGCATGTCTGCCTGCCGAGATCGGAACCTCTCCGGGTGGTCAGGGGCCGGGGGAGTGCTGGAGCGACCTTGGTAACCCTGGTCTCTGGGTCTTCTCCTGGGTGACCTGGATGTGTGAGAGTTTGTGTTTTTTATCTGTGTTTATTTTTTGTTTTATGTTGTGTTTGTGTTTTCCCTGTTCTTGCTCTGTCTTGAGTCGGCTACCCCCAAAATGGGGATTGGGCCTGAGCATATAGATATATATATATATATATATATATTTTTTTTTTTTTTTTTTTTTTTTTTTTTTTAACCACAGCACCAAACACCTCCAATGAAATTAATGAAAGCATATACTGTATGTGATCCACCAGGATTCGAACCCGGGTTATCGCACACAGATTGTTAGACACCTTAACCATTATGCCACCAAGACGGCAGTAATAAAATAATGAAATTCAATGTATAGAAAGGTAGATCACTATGGGTAGCGCCAGCGAACTTGGCAATAATCTTGATCCCTTAACTTGTTATAACTCAAAATGAATGAAAGTAATCGGGCTGATGTTTATATTACTTGGGAAGAGTCCACCAGGAAATGGGTGTGGATATTTACAGACAGTTTGCTCTAGAGTACACTTTTGAGTTACAAAGAGGCCAGGGATCAAGATTATTTTCAAGTTCGTTGACGCTACCTATTATTATGTTTTTTTTCCACCAACCAACTTTACCTCTAAACTCAATTAATGAAATCATCAAATACATGTGGCACTCCAGGGATTCGAACCTAGGATACTCACATCGAAATTCCGCGCACTTATGCATTACGCTATCAAGACATCTATCAATATACCCATTTTGTTGTGTGTACCTTTTTTATAGCTTTGATTTTTGCAGTGCATGATGTACAGTCACTCAACGTTCGCGGTCCACTTGTGTTTTCTTATGCATATGCAACCATCATTATTGTTTTATGTATATCATTGTCTTTACATTATATAATTGGATATATGGTGTTGTAATTAATGTATGCAAAATTACACCGTAAAATTAGGCCCCATGTATATATTATTGCATACTTATAAATGCAAGGTATAGAATCGTATCCATTGACTGTCTTGATAGCGTAATGCACAAGTGCACGGAATTTCGATGCGAGTATTCTAGGTTCGAGTCCTTGGAGTGCCACATGTATTTGTTGGTTTCATTAATTGAGTTTAGAAGTGAAGTTGGTTGGTGGAAAAAATATAATAATACACGAATATTTACGAATGGTTGTACAGTCGCGCTAATAAGTCATGTCCCAGCTGTCATTACGTTTGGCTTGCTCTGTGCTGTATTAATGTCTGTCAGATGTTGAATAAGGTGGGTAAGTGTAGGAACATGTTTGTATATTTCACTCGATATGAAGAAATGAAGCTCAGATATTGCTGATACCAATTATTGATCAAAACATACTTGGTGCCGAGACATCCCTTATTAGCACGACTGTACTTACATATCACTTTCTACATAATCAATTTATGAAAAAAGGTGACTGGTGAATGCTGATGTCCACTGGCCTATAACCCTTTCTTCTTCTCACTCCAGCTACCAGTATACGATTTTATTTAGTTTAGGAAGGACCACTAAGTTCATAGAGTTGTTTTTCGCTCCTTTGGTGCCTAGAATTCCTTCCTAAGCCGAATGAAATCGCCTAATGTTAGCCAAAATAATATTGAACTTTTGTAATCAAATTACGATTTCTATACTTAAGGAGGTTATAGGCACCATTCATTCAGGGAAGTATTCTGAGGGAGAGCTTTTTGGTGAGCATTAGGTTTGTTATAAGTCCTGTTTCACCATCTGGCCTCCTTTGTTGGTTATTTTCTTCTGTGCCTCAGTTACAGTTAGCTTGCTCTTAATTTACACACTCTTGTTCTCTTACGTATATAGCCACATGCGCTATACACCTTACACCAACTTATCTAAATTACTACCTCTTCTTATTTTGGTGTTGGGATGTGGCGACTCCACAGCCCTCCTCTTTGGTGGTGCAGTTAGCCTCTGTGGTGCTGGACCATCGTTCCTCTAGGTCAGGTGAAGGTATTGAGGGATAAGCCTTTACAACGGCACCTCGTATCTACATTCTACTTTTCTTATTTTTCTGAAGAGTGTAGAGAGGGGAGAAGGAGTGTTGGAGAGAGAGGCAGCTGTTGGAGTGGCTTTGTTATGTGTGTTATTAGTCTGTATACGTCGTCGAGGTGTCCCCCGACTGGATGCTCTTCTGAACACAACTGTCTCCGGTTTTGCTGTGCAATGTACATATAGTATATACAAGACATACATCTTATTTATCTGGGATCACGACATCATACAGTCTGTTATTCAATCATGCAACTGCCAGATCAATTTATTTTGCTTTTGGAAGGATAACTAAGAATGAAATGGTTAAAGATGATCCCCATCATCACCAACTAGGACAGCTTTTCTAAATTTGAAAACAAAATCCTCTGTAGACAGCAAGAATTAGATACAAATGGGTGTGATCTGCTTGAAAGGGTTTATAATGCGTCCTTGTCCCCAACAGGCCGGCACCAACACCATGCTGAGCTACCTTGGTGTTTTTTTGTTTTTTGTTTTTTCCCCGGGCTAGACCTCCATCAAAATTTTAAAAATATCCCTAGACCCCCTTTCAAGATAAATTTGTACATTTTTCGGTAGAAAAATGTTCCGGCCGAAGGCCGATTCCTTCTAAAATTACAGGCTCGATATCGCTCGCCAGGAAAAAATTGACACTTGAATGGCACGAAAGGTCTTAAATTGACATTAAAATGGTGCGAAATGTGTTAAAATCACCAAACTAATGGGCCGAACGTCTTATAATCTTGAAACAAGCGGCTCGCTTGGTGTAGTGACTAGCGTCTCGGACTTCCACCCAGAAGGCCCGGGTTCGCGCCCACGCTCGGCGCATTAAAGATTTTTCACAAGCACTGAGTCGTTACCATCCCTCATGAGCAAAGGGATGGGGTAGTAGTACAGGACCCCAATGGAAATACGCCTAATCGGCCTTATTGAGCTATCCTTAGCTAGCTTAGCATGTGCTAGCTTTAAGAACTATTATTATTATTATTATTATGACTTAACAAGAGGGAGAAGCGACTATCTCCCCCATATAATACGTCCTGGTCCCCACTTTAGGCCGGCACCACTACCATGCTGAGCTACCTGTTGGAGTTGAGGGGCGTCAACACCACCGGCATGGACGACAACAGGATTCATCTCGTGGCCATCAGGGAAGGGAAGTTGGTATCCGACAAGAAGGCCGGCACAGAGATTAACGGCCGGGCGACTACCGTTATCATCGCCAGGCATCCATTCGCAAGGTAAGTTGCCCCCGAGACCTCCTTCAAACTGAATCACACATACACACACACACACACACACACACACACACACACACACACACACACACACATACTATCCCCCTGATTCTCTTTTAAGCTAAATTTGCAAATTGCGATAGAAAAATAGAAAAAAGTCCCGACCAAAGGCTGGTCTCTTAAATTGCATGGTCACTATCGCTCTCCAAGAAATATGATTGTGAGTCGGTTTGTGCTGTCCATATCCCTTTAGGTATACCCATGCATTCCAGATACTCTTGACAGCCAAAACTCAATACAGTAGACACTAGACAGCTGTAGGAATTTAGGCTCGTGGTGGAGTGTGTGAATGTAGACAGTCTAGCACCAAATTTGGCACTGAGCTCTATTTATAGGCAGCTATGATGATGACGAGCAACCTTCCAGCACCATTCGTCTATTGTTGTCCAGACTTCATTGTCCGGCAATCCTCGAATCCTCAGACTAAAGCTGCCTTCGTCTGGAGGATTAGGTTAGGTTAGGTTAGGTTAGAAAAAATCTCCTAAGCGGTCACAACCAAAAGCAGACAATAAATATCAATCCCGGGTGGATGGGACTCGATAGCCTTGGCAGGCAACCCATCTAGGGGAATATACCCTAAACAAATTACCAATGGGCGACATGCTAATCGGTGCCACTTACACCTGGTGATCTTTGTAACAGATAACAAATAACCTACTGTATATGGAATTTAGGTTAGGTTAGGTTTAGTTTGAATAGATACGATTACATTGTGTTAGGTTAGTTTAATTATAGGCAGCTGGACGTTTTGTTATTTGATAATTTTAGTTGTGGCCATTTGTGAGTGAGGATTTTGGCTTGAAACTGTTTTTAGCATTCCTCTTGTGAACGGATCATGTACCTGGAAAATTCAGGCTCTGGAAGAATTTTGATGGAGAGAACTCGGCCTCTAAAAGATGTCTGCAGCATGGAGTAGGTTAGATAAAGTAAATAGAGTTGGCGAAGTCGGCCGTGGGAAGTAGATTAAGTAAAGTTAGGTAAAGTAAATATATTTGGCTATTTTGTTTTCTTTTTCTTTTTTCCTGGGTGACATGCCAGTGCATTCAGTTTCAGGAAGGATCTCTAGAAAATTAATTCTGAATCAGAGGAAATGTCTATCCCCGTTAACCCTCTGACTTCGGTCATTCTTTCCTAAACTGAATAAAACCATCTACTCATAGCCAGAATAAAAGAATAAAAAAGTAATTGTATACTGATGGGGTTATTTGGAGGAAAGCATACGATATGAGTGATATTTACTTAGATGCGCGGGTTGTGTTATTGATCACACTAGACCAGGGTTCGAGTTTGTGGGGGCAGCCCTAATTCATCCACTTTCTGTGGCCAATGTGCTGGTCAAAGAATACATCTGGAATGTGTATCGGGTCAGTGACCAGCTATACTTAGCATGACATCAAAGTGGTTGACAAAATAGCCCGGGGCACCAGTAAGGATATAATTATACAAGCATACCACACATCTTTCCAATACACCTAAATCATTTAAGGGGGGTGACCTGTTTTTGTTCTGTCCTTTTCTATCTTTCTCTGGCTTGTATCCATTTGGCCCCATTCAGCCTACTGTTTTAAGACGTTTATCCCCATTCAGGTGTCAATTTTTTACTGGTGAGCGGTAGCGAGCCAGCATGTTTTTTATTTTTGTTTGACAGCAGGCTAAATTTGTACATTTTTCGATAGAAAAAAAATTCCGGCGAAGCCGGATTTCTTCATATAATGCTGGCTCGCTATCGCTCGCCAGGAAGAAATCGACACCTAGATGGGGATAAACGTCTTAAAATAGTTGGCTGAATGGGGCCGAATGGATACAAGCCAGAGAAAGAGAGAAAAGGACAGAAATAACAAAAAGCAGGTCACCCCCCTTAACATACCTTGAATTTGGCTCTCCTTCAGTCTATCAACTTTGGAGGGGACTTTTTCTACATGCAGATTTGCCTATTGTCTCCTTCATACACATAGAAATAAATATAATAATATGGCCCTGTAGTTGGTAACAGACGAACAGTGTACTACTCCCAACAATCTTGGATGGACCCTGGAGGTGGTAATGAGGTGCTGGAGCCGGGGACTTCCATATAACACCTTTGTTGCCTTTGTGGATAACCCTTTCTTGTTTCCACAACCACCTTTGTGTGACCAGGGCTCAAACGTGCATGCATGTATATAAGTCTTTTATAATATATTATAAAAATCATGTAAAGGGTTTCTACCATGGATGATCTCTACTTTTCTAAATGAAGAATGCATTATAACTCCTAAAGTAAGATTATGCCATTTTCATTACATTCTGGCTATTATTTGGCTATTTTATACAGTTTAGGAATGCCCTGTGGGAGTCACAACTATGGTCCTACTAGGCATAAGCTTCTGATCTAACAATACTTATAAATATATGTTGTACTTTTTTTATATTTCAGGTTGGTTTCAGCATACAGAGACAAGATCCAGGGCTCGTATAAGATACCATTACAAAGACAAATAATTGCTAGATATAGAAACAAAGAAAAGCTAAATTCTCACTTTCAAAGTAATAATGAAAAGACTATACGAAAAGCTATAAAAATTACGAATGCTAAGGATGCCACAAACAATACCATTAATCTTGAATCACCAACATTATTCAATGAGAACACCGCAACAGACATAACCGTTTCCACTCAGATGGCCATAGAGTTATCACAAGAAAAAGGATCCAATTTCAAGCACCCAACTTTCCACGAGTTTGCCATGTATGTAGCTGATACCATACTAAGGTGTTCAGAGAGTCCAAGCCCAACCTGCATGAAAACGGTGGATATACACTGGGTACCCTTGCATGAGAGATGTGCTCCCTGTGACGTCAACTACAAAGTCATCGCTAAGGTAGGGCATAACAAGTTTAAATACTATTGCAATAACCCTTTTGCCTCCAACAGGAACATCCTAAGATGAAGAAAACTGCATAATGGGAGCGAAATTTCAAAGGCTTAAATCTGAATTCAAATGTATTGATAAGATAAAAGGCATTGTCAGAATCGATTATAATATTCCTTCATTGAATTTAGATTCTATTAAAATAATGAGAGACAACAAACCTGTCTGTAAGTTGACCATTAGTATATTGAGCAATGAGGACACTCTCCGACCCAATTTTACGCCGGGACACATCTGCAAAATGCGTCCCTCAAACGTAATGTAGTTTCTGAAAGTTAAGCTGACCTCTCATCCACAAGCCACAGGTGAGGTGAGTGTCGTGCAGCGTAGGTGGACCAATTGGTTGCAGGTATTGCATTTTAGTGAGTAGTGTTGTGTTGTGATTTGTTGTGTGCAAATGTAACAGGTGTATGTTGTGGGTCCAGGGTTTGTTTCTATGTCCCGGTTAAGAGTAGCAGGAGGGATGTGAGTGCCAGAGGGTAGCATCAATTTAATAATAAAAAAATAGAGATCTCTCTTCCGAGAAATATTCTAATTAATTAATTTCACTCCCAATACCAAACACGTCCCAATGAAATTAATGAAACTCCTATCAAGACCTCCGCTGCCCAGAGACCTTGGCATAAAAGTTGACACAGCTTAAATTCCATCAACCCGTCAGAAACACTGTCTGTAAAGATGGAGGTGCTCAAGTTAACAGTATGCCGTTCACCCCAATTCATGACTTTCCACCTCATATCTTATATCCGGCCAATACTTGACTTTGCATCCCCTGTGTGGAATCTTGGATTTGTGGGAGACTGCAGGCTGTACAGCGGAGATGGTCTAAACAAGTATCTGGCCTTTCTGACATACCATACGCTGAACGACTAAGCCAACTTAATCTCTTTTCTATTAAAGGATGGCTGCTGAGGATGACCTAATCCTTTGGTTCAAGATTGTGCACGGTCTTTCACCCATCCTTCCCTCAGACCTATTCGATCCTCCTCACCCCATCACCAGGGGACACAGACACAAGATAGCCTACACGCCCACCACACGAACATTGAAACACACTAAAGATTCTTCTCATGTAGGGTGGTTAGGCACTGGAATGCCCTCCCCTCTGATGTAGTTTAAGCCTGGTCCCTCTCACGGTTCATAAGCAATTACAGTCCTTGATAATTAACTCCATAGCTACGTCTAATATACAGAAGCCAAATATATCTACAGCACCAGCTAACTTCACTTATCATAGATAATATGCAATGCCAATCTGTAATTTAACTACAACCCACAGTCATGTCCACTTTGAAATACAGAGTAATAGTCATACACCTTGAATATTTATTTGAAAAAAAAAACATTGAACAACTATAAAGGATACACTAAACCAGTCACACAATGTACACTGTGCTTGTCCTTTTACCTGTCCATGTGACTGGAGCATCCCTTTGAGTCTTGGGCCATTTCCCTCCTCCTAGTACAGTCATTTGGCTGCCGGAGGGATTTGTGGCCCTCCCAAGTAAGTTAACAATAGTTTACTTATACAGATGCAGCATAAGGCATATACACAAGTAAATGAATATTATTAAAAAGGGTTATCACATGCAACTTATAAAAATTTGTTGAAGCGATCAAAGTTAGAACATGGGATATACTGTACTCCTACACAAGATATTCAGGGTAACTAATCTATTACAGTAATGGCAAAAAGTAATATTTATGCATTACTGTGGGTTGAGGGTGTAGGTAAATTTACGACACTAAATACTGTAACTATAGTACTTTATAGTACAGTTATCGAATGCCACAGGTTCCCAAGTACAAGTTTATATAGGCCTAGGGATAGCGGTGTGTGGACTATATTCCCAAATGGAGTGAAATGGAACACAAGAAGGGTTTCAAGGAGCCTTAGGACAAACTTTATATGTGAATTATGTGCTTTCGCCAGGTGTTAAAAGGTAATTGGTTTAGTGCACTATCTCTGGATCTCGAGGGAGGAGGTGATCTATCCCGCTGGTGGTTTCTTTCAGGTGTCTCGGCAAGTCTGGGTTTAGGTTGAGTGCCGGGGTTGTCAGTGGGCTTCTGGCCTGCTTCTTATGAGGTATCTGGCTTGACCTTGGCTTGGAGATGAGTGCCACACTGGGAGGACCAGGCGACTAAAGTTCGTGTTCCCTGGGCAAAATATTAGTCTCACTAAATACTGAATAGGAATTGTGTTCCCCAGATCGGCCTCAAACACGATCTGCAGCCCAGCCCCGAACCAAGGCTGATTCCGAATTATGGTCAGTGGACCGCACAGTCACTTCCTGGGAAAAGGCCAAAATAAATTCCCTAGATCGGCCTCAAATACGATCTACTTTTACCAAGCCCCGAACAATGGTAGAGGAACGTATACTGTATTGCTGTCGTCTGGTTTTCTGCGATGGTCTTGCCTTTGGTGGTGAAGTCCCAGTTGAGGTGGTTCCGGGCTTAAAGGGCCTGAAGTTACTGGCCCGGTGTGGTGTGCTTGGTGGTCGCTGCATATTTAAATTTGGTAACCCATTCATATTTTGTGTGCCAATTTGATGTGTTGTCAACTGTACAGTGGCTCTTCAAGCAGTTTTATTAGAGGGACTACGTTACGACTTTAACACTACCTCATCCTACTTTACTGTTAGTGTGTGTGTGTGTGTGTGTGATTTATATTTGTATTTTCTAGTAATTATTAGAGAGGGTTTTCATTGTTTATGCAATTTTTTAGCATACAATATATATTTAGTTTGCCCCCTAGGCCCCCTTCAAGCTAAACAAAATATCCTCCAGACCCCTCTTATATGTGCGCATTTTTTGGTAGAAAAATGACCCAGCCAATGGCAGTTTCTTCTAAATTGCAGGTTCGCTATCGCTCACCTGAACACATGAATTGGGCGAAAAGTCGTACAATTTCCAAAGCAATAGGGTAAAACCTTTTAATATTAGTAATGCTAAACAAAGGGATTACAAAACAATGACCACCCATGGATTCGATACAGTTAATCCTACTGTACATCTAACCAATACTGTTATTTGAACCTGAATTTTACTATCCTATTCTATTCTATATACTCAGGCCCAATCCCCACTTTTCAAATTTTTTCACCCTCTTTTTTTTTTTTTTTTTTTGTTTTGTTTTACAGTATATATTGTATTTTCTTTTCAGATGGAAACTTTCAACTCGGACATGCAGTATTTAAGGGAGCCCACCTCTCTTTTGTTTCTCTTTCTCTCCCTCTTTCTTTGGCTTGTATCCATTGGGCCCCATTCAGCCTACTGTTTTAAGACCTTTACCCCCATCCAGGTGTCAATATTTTCCTGGCGAGCGGTAGCGAGCCAGCATATATATATATATATATATATTTTGACAGCAAGCTAAATGTGTATGATCGAAAAATGTCTCCGGCGAAGCCGGATTTCTCCATACAATGCTGGCTCGCTATCGCTCGCCAGGAAGAAATCGACACCTGGATGGGGATAAACGTCTTAAAGCAGTTGGCTGAATGGGGCCGAATTGATACAAGCCAGGGAAAGAGAGAAAAGGAGAGAAAGATAAAAAAAAAAAAAATTGTGACCCCCCCTTAATCCTACATCTAACCAATACTGTTATTTGAACTTGAATTTGACTACAATACAGTAATGTATTTTCTTTTCAGCTGGACACTTTCGACTCGGACATGCAGTATCTAAGTCAGCTCGCTCACATTCCTCCGATCAAAACCAAACTCCATTCAACAGGTGGACCTTCAGATTCCTTTACTCAATATTATTTTTCAACTTTAACCCCTGAGGAACGTGAACAATTGTACAAAGCCTACAAATATGACTTCCTGCTCTTTGACTATACATATAATGATAGTGATTACTAAAGTCTGTTTGTTTGGGGGGTTTTTCAACTGAAGGTAAATTGCAAAGTTCCCATCAAGATGTCTTCGTTATTTTATAGACTTTGTAGTAGTGAAATATGGTGCTAATTATGTGAAGGGGTGACCTGTGTTTTTTTTTTATTTCTCTCCGTTTCTCTCTTTCTCTGGCTTGTATCCATTCGGCCCCATTCAGCCAACTATTTTAAGACGTTTATCCCCATCTAGGTGTCATTTTTTTCCTGGCGAGCGATAGCGAGGCAGCAGCATTAAATGTAGAAATCCGGCTTCGCCGGAGAACATTTTCTATCGAAAAATGTACAAATTTAGCCTGCTGTCAATTTTTTTTTTTAAATATTCTGGCTCGCTACCGATCACCAGTAAAATATCGACACCTGGATGGAGGCCTTTATTAAACTGAATAAAATCTAACTAAAAATAAAAGGACGTCACCGGTACTGAATTATTAACCCTTTATATACCGGCGATGTCTTTTTACTTGTATTCGTGCTACCGTTAGACGATTTTATTCAGTTTACAAAGGGCCTCCAGCAATAAACAGGCTTCACACTATCTCACTTAACCCTTTTTACTACCACAGGTCCTCATTAAGCTGCACAAAACCGTGTAAATATAACTATAATAAAGTTAGAAAGGACGTCGCCGGTACAGAAGGGGTTATAATAATACTACTACTAATAATAATAATAATAATTAATAGTTGTTAAAGCTAGCGCATGCTAAGCCAGCTAAGGATAGCCCAATAAGGCCGATTAGGCGTATTTCCATTGGGGTCCTGTACTACTACCCCATCCCCTTGCTCATGAGGGACGGTAATGACTCAGTGCTTGTGAAAAATCTTTAATGCGCCGAGCATGGGCGCGACCTGTGCCTTCTGGGTGGAAGTCCAAGACGCTAGTCACTACACCAGCGAGCCACTTAACTGCGCCTCTTCCCAGGTATATCAACTTGCTTTTTCTGGACCCCCCCTTCCCCCTAATGTTTAGCATATTAGTTTTGATATTTTAAGACGTTCGTTCCAATAGTTTGTCGATTTTAAGACCTTTCGCCGCATTTTGTGTCAGTATTTAGACCTTTCGTGCCGTTTAAGTGTCGATTAGCAAGCCTGCAATTTTAGAAGGAATCGGCCTTCGGCCGGAAAAAATTTCTACCGAAAAATTTACAAATTTATCTTGAACGGGGGTCTAGGGGGTGTTATTTCAAACTTGATGGAGGTCTAGCGAGAAAAGTAGAAAATACACAAATAAATAATTATATAGACCCAAAACCAAGCACTACCCCTTTAATTGTTCAAATCCTTTCTGAGTTAGAAAAGTGGCAGTCGGGATAGGAGACATTAGCTTGTTTCAATTGTTCATAAAGAATTATAGATACTGTAGTGTATATATCGACAAAGTATTATTGTCCAGCATTATACTAAAATGCTTCGGCTTATTATACCTGTAAGTCCTGTGATATGGTATTAAACATTAAGATTTGATAGTGAAGCGAATGATTAGAATTATTGATACTTTGTGTGTGTGAGTGTGTGAATTTTCAATAAATGTTAATCCTTGGTTAATGTATATTTAAACCTACAATAATATATATATATATATATATATATATATATATATATCTATATATATATATATATATATATATATATATATATATATATATATATATATATATATATATATATATATATATATATACTGTATATATATATATATATATATATATATATATCTATATATATATATATATATATATATATATATATATATATATATATATATATATATTCCAATGTGGATCATGATTTGGAAAATGTCTTACAAAGGTCTGATAAATGGGCTAATTAAATCCCCCCCCCCCCCCCATTGTGTATCGGCGAGACATCTTTTTCAATTGCCTTATCGCTACTGCTAATCGATTGTATTTAGTTTAGGAATGATCTCGAGCAATTATTATAAGGGTTGGAACTATCTCAAGCCACCCTTTTATCTATCTACCCCCAGATCCTTCCTAAAGCTGGTATCACACGAGCGCTTTTTCCTTCAACATTTATCCTCAACACTGGTCTCGCAGCTTATGAGGCATAAACGTTTAAAATATTTCGGATACCTAAATTCTGCTATCATCAGTCTAGTTTCCGATACCACGGCAAAATATTCCAGAAATGCCAGAACATTTTTGACCCTTGAATGCTGACTATAAAAGCTCTCGTGTGATACCGGCTTAAGCTGGATAAAATCGTCTAAATATATTGTAGTTATAATCCAATTGTATAACCTATGTCGCTGGTACAGAAAGGTTAAGGTTGCTGCCGCTCTCCTACGTCCCAACACTGTATGTAGACCCCCCCTTCTCCTTCGTGTTTCTCCCCAGTATTTTTGAGATCTTAAGACGTTTGCTCCATTTGTTATGCGATTAAGACCATTTGTGCCATTTAGATGTCAATTTTTTCCTGGCAAGCGATAGCGAGCCTGTAACTTTAGGAGGAACCGGCCTTTGGCCGAGACATTTTTCTACCAGAAAAATGTACAAATTTATCTTGAAAAGGGGTCTAGGGGGTGTATTTTTAAGCTCGATGGAGGTCTAGCGAGGAAACTAAGAATAAATATAGCCTATAGGTCAATAAATCAAATAAATAAATATATAAATACATAGACCAAAAAATAACCACTACCGCCTAACAAGCAGCTTGGGGATAATAATATACAGGATAGTAATTAAGTCCTTCCCTATCACCCAAGACTATATAAAGGTCACGTGACTATAGTCTATTTTTTTCCAGCTGATGATAAATTGCCATGTTACTATCTTGGTTACTCGGCTATTATGTAGATTTTGTAGCGAAATATGTTACTAATTATAAAAACGTGGCACTAATTGGCGATGGGCTGGTCTATCAGAGTGAGACCTGAGCGATCTCTGCCATACCCATAGTTTACTCTGACTGTTCCTTTTACTTATATATTTTCTAGATCTCAAGTGACGGCGTCTCTTCCGTGGATTGACCTCCCAATCTACCAAGATTGGAAGCTAAAGCGTCACATTATTCCTTTGCCCCTCAACTTTCTCTTCATAATTGCTGAGGGGCACAGGGCCCTGGGTGGGGCTTTGGTTTCCCGGGCGTTTACGCACCCTCTCAGCTCCCCGCCATGGAGTGGCTTCGGTCACCCAGGCTTTATTGTGGTCGGCAGGGAGGGTTCTGTGGGGGCGCTCGTTTATGGCCTTGGCCTTACTCGGGGCCTTGGGGCTGTTCGGCCAGGCAGCTTGGGGAACAACAACAACAACAACGTGGCACTAATATGATGCAGAGACATAGCAGTATCATATTTTTCCATTAAGAATCGATAAATCAGTTGCTAAGGGATTCTATTTAGTATCAGCTGGAAAGAAATAGACTAGGCTGATGAGAGGTGTAGCCTAAGAGTGGCTGGTCAACCAACTAACAGGTAGTGATAATATGGTACAACAGGCTGTATCAAAAACAAATTCCCAAGGTTGAGCATTAACCCATACAATTATTCCGGTGACATCTTTTTCATAATTCTGGCAACTATAAGACGATTTTGTTCAGCTTTGGAAAGACGTGTACCAATTAATAGGCTACGGACTGTCTCAATTAATCCTTTAAGCTACTATATATCCCTCCCAGTCTAATTATAGCTAGAATAAAATTAAAAAGATGGCAGACGGAGGGGTTAGGATAGAAAGGATGCTGGAAGAGGTTGATAGGTAGGCCTACTGTGGTACGGAGAAGAGATGCAGGTGAAATATAGTGGAGAGAAGAGTAAATTAATGATAGTGAACAAGTCTGAAGGTATTGAGGAGAGAGGTCTTAGGGGGAGGTAGAATGGAAGTGAGTGAATACAAATACTTGGAGGTCTGGGGGAGTGGAAGGATTTAATAAGGAGATAAATTAAAAGATCATGGAAGGCGAAAGAATGTGGGGCAGGCTCGTGAATCCGGTAAGAGAGAGGGTATATATGAGGTGGTTTTGGGGGTTGTGGAAGGGAGTGGGAATACCAGGAGTGATGAATGGGTTAGAGGCAATAGGTTGTAGGCCTACAGGGAAGGATGCACAGGGAATGGAGAGAGTCCAAAACAAGGTGGGTAGGTTAATGGACCTAAGAGTGAAGTGATGGTCAGCAGTGGAGGTAGTAAGAAGAGATGGAGTGGTCAGTGGAGTACTTTTCAGGAACGGATAAATAAACCAAAGTTACATTTTAGAGTTAGGATTGAGGAATCTGAGGAGGATACATGGATTATATTAGGAGGGTGTAGGAGTCACGAGTGGGTACGTGATAAGAGTAGGCTGGGAAGAGAATGCAGAGCAAGACAAAACACTAGGGATGAGACAAGATAGAGTGGGGGAGAGTAGAGGAGAACAACAGGTGAAGTGATTGCAAGGGAGAGGAAGCTAGAAGGGATAATAAAGAACAGAGTGGAGGAAATTTGAAAAGAGGAGGAATGGAAAGAATGAGCTCCCTGAAGATGTACAGGAAGAAGGAGAGGCCAGGGAGAGAAAGATATTATGATGGAAGCTTAGGGTCGAGCCTACTGTTTAGAGTAAGACAGGGGCATGGCTGCATGAGAGGTAAATTCTAAAACCTGGTGGTGGAATAGGGGGGGGGGGGAGGTCAGAAGTTCTATGAAGAAACATGTTGGGTAGGAGGAGAAAGAGTGGAAGAGACTGTGGAGCACATATTATTATTATTAATTTATTTTAGTGTAAGCTGTATGTAGAAGAAAGAGAGGAATTAGAGAGCAAGATGAGGAGATATATAGGGGAGAAGAGATGGGAAAAGTTAAGGAAGAGGAAGATCGAGGAGTAGCATATCTGGTGGGGTTAGGAGGATGAGAGCAAGAAAATGTGGGGCAGAGCATGCAGATATATCAAAGTTCCCAAGAGGATTATGGATGAGGAGGGAACAGGAAGGGAGAGAGAGGAGAGGAGAGGTAGGGGGTGACCAGTAGCGACATTGGTAGAGCGCTCGGTTTCTAACCGGGAGGACCGAGTTCGATTCTCGGCTGGTGGAGATAGTTGGGAAATCTCCTCACACCCCTTGCCTCTGTTCTGATCACCTAACAGTATAATAGGTCTATGACAGGATAAAAAGGGTCTTCGTGACCAGTGGCGGATCGGGGGGGGGGGGGGGAGGCAGCCACCCCCCCCCCCCCCCCCTTAGTGACCAAAAAAAAAATATATACTGCAGTTTATCTGAAATACAATACCTATAAAGAATATTGTGTGAATTATGGCGCCCCTCATGTATATATATCAGCCCCCCCCCCCTTTAAGCCTGAGCTGGATCCGCCACTGCTCGTGACCTCATCCCTTAAACCCAAATCCCTTAATACTACAAAAAAAAAAAAAAAAAAAAAAAAGAGGAGGTAGTACAATATATACGTATATATGTTAAGCTAACTTCTCTGACTATCCATTTCTTCACTACACCTTAAGCTGATTTCATCTTCCCCTTTAAATACAGTATATGGTATACATCCTTTCCCTTCTACTATTCATTTCCTTTAGGAAAGTTTAGGTGGAAGCCGGTACAAATGCTTGGCCGGCGAGGAGAGTTCGGAACTCGGAGGAGTCGGGACTCGGGAGGACCACGCAAAGAAAAAAGAAAAAGAAAAAGAGTTTATTATTTGCAATGTCCACAGTCTACACCTATTCCCTGGTTGGTATTATTAGCTCAACTACTGAAGTCTTTGTGGTAAGAGTTGTGTTAGCGGGCGTACCGACCGCTTTGTTTACATAGGCTAGTCGCACGCTCGCAATTTCATTCGTGTCTAGCCTAGCCTAATTTAACTGTTGTTAGCCTAGTTGTCCCTAGTGGTAATATCCTATATAGCCTATGATGACAATAAGGGTAGCATTCTACTGCAAGACTCTTCTTCTTCTTACCTCTGACCGGGTATAGGCAATCCTAGTGTTTACTAGCCTAGCCTATACCCCTTTGAAAGGACATTAGCCTAACCTAACAACCTTACCTAACCTATCCTAGTATTATAGGTGGGGGCTGCCGCCCCCACACCCCCGCTTTGACTTAGATTTTTTGTGTATTTGTCTGTGAAGTGGGTATTTTTCAATTTGTTGATAACGAAAATCCTCCATGCGGACTATATGGAGAAAAATATGGCGAATCTATTGGTGCCTATTTTCCCTAATAAATTGTTTCTCATAACGTCGCACTAGTGTCCTTGAATATTATCACAATAAGTTATATGGGTAGCATTCAAGGAGACTAGCCTACTGCAGGACTCTTCTTCTTCTTACCTCTGACCGGGACCCGGGTAAAGGCTATCCTAGTGTTGGTAACATTCAAGACAGCTAGAGCCGCCTTAGCCTTAGGCCTAGGCTATTTACCAAGTTTCTGTACTAGGCCTAGGCCTATATTGGGTCAATATTTACGAGTCACACCACAGCTGGAATCTCATTTCTAATGGTAGTTTTGGGTTCCTATCATTCTATGTTAGTATGTTTCATTACTATATACTTTTGGTCAATATTTACGAGTCGCACCACAGCTGGGATCTCATTTCTATTGGTAGTTTTGGGTTCCTATCATTCTATGCTTCATTGCTATAAGGCCTAGGCCTAGCCTATACTTTTTATCTACGGGATTTTTTTTTTTTTTCTTTTACACTTACACTTAGTTACACTTAGTTGTATTCCATCCGTTAGTGACACAGTTGAGCTGGGGCTCCACTGCGACCAGGCAGCTCCCTTTCTTCCACTCTCCATTCCAGAAGTCGGTTGGAGTTGGTGCTGGGGTATCCTGGTGTTGGTGGCCGGTCCGGTATTTTGGCCAGCCACATGTCCAAGTGTTTCTTGAAGGTGTCTGGAGACACCCCGGTCATGTTCCTGAGAGGGGCTGGTATACAGTTGAACAGTCTGGTTCCATTGTATGTAAAGCTGTGATGGATCAGGGATTTGATTTTTTGTGTTGATCCCGGCGTAGTCCTCACATAGCACAGCCTCCCTCGCCTTTGGTGCTGAGTCTCTTGGATGTTTGGGTTTGGTACCTTTTTTTCCAAAATCTTCCAGACGTAGATGATGATGTATCTCTCCCTACTTCTTTGAAGTGAGTACAGCTGCAGCTCCTTAAGTCTCTCCCAGTAGTTAAAGTGTTGAAACCCATGGATTTTACTGGTGAATGTCCTCTGGGTGGCTTCAATTTCTGTTATTTCTCCTACTTTTTGGGGAGACCAGAGCTGGGAGCAGTACTCCAGTCGTGGTAGGACCAGTGACTTCCACAATGTTAGCATACACCTCTCATTTCTTGTGTGGAAGGTTCTCAGGATCCAGCCTGCTATTTGTTTTGCTGTTGTTGTGGCTTTGGTAATATGCTGGGAAAAAGTGGCGTCACTGCTCATATTTACTCCCAAGTCCTTCACTGTGTCCTTGGCAGTAATTTCTTGCTGTCCACTTTTGTAGTTGGTGTCGTTTTGTAGTGCTCTCTTGTTCCCGTACCTTAGAAGCTCGAACTTGTCTCCGTTTAGGGCCATGTTGTTTTCTTCTGCCCACTTCAGGATTTTGTCCAAGTCTTGTTGTAGTAGCTGAGCATCATGTTGTGAGGTGATTTTCTTCATGAGTCTGGTGTCGTCTGCAAACGATGTGGCTGTTGAGTGTTCCAGGTCCCTGTCGATGTCTCCTATCATGATGAGGAATAGGAGAGGTCCCAGTACTGATCCTTGTGGTACTCTGCTGATGACCCCACCTGCTTCTGATAGGCTTCCTTGAACCGTGACTCTTTGTTTTCTGTTGGTGATGAAGCTGTGGAGCCATCTTCCAAGGTCTCCCCCTATTCCCAGTGATTTGAGTTTATGTAGAAGGATCCCATGGTCCACCTTGTCAAAAGCTTTGGCGAAATCTAGATATATGACGTCTACATTTTCTCCGTCTTGAATATCCTGTAGGATTTTGTCGTAGTGTGATAGTAGTTGTGAGAGGCAGGAGCGGCCTTTTCTAAAGCCATGTTGCCCCTCGTTGAACGCCTCATTATCTTCCAGGAAGCTGACCATCTTAGCTCTTATTGTTCTTTCTATGATTTTAATAAGGTGTGACGTCAGCACCACTGGTCTGTAATTTTTGGCTATGCCTTTACTACCCCCTTTGTGTATTGGTGTGACATTACCTTCTTTTAGGGATTGTGGTACATATCCAGTTTGGAGGGACTTGCTCCACAGCAGTTTTAGAGGCAGGGCTAGCTGATGTTTGCAGTTTTTTAGCAGTTGGGCATGAAAGCCGTCTGGTCCTGCTGCAGAGTTTGGTCCAATCTTGTCGATGGCTGCTATTATGTCCTCTGTTGATACTGTTACCGAGGAGAGTTGATGTGGTGTCTCTGGAGCGTTGCCAAAGAAAGTCGTTGCATTCTCGATTTTCTTGTCTTCATTTGGCGGGCTGAAGACACTTTCATACTGCTGTTTGAGTATCTTGGCCATTTCGGTTGGGTCACTCTCAAGTTCGCCCGTAGGTTTTGCAAGTGGTCCTATTGTTGTGGTGTTCCTGAGTCTCCTTTTTGCATATGCATAGAAGAATTTGCTATTTACTCGTATGTTTGCAACTGCTTGTAGTTCTTCGCGTGTTCTTTGCTCTTGGTGTGACTGGATGAGTTTACGTTCAACTTCATCAAGCTCTTCTTGTAGTTTGGTGATATTGTGCGCATAGCTGGTCTTCCTTTGCTTGGCTCTCAAGTACGTCCTTTTCTTCATTAGTATTTTTCTATCTCTGGGAATCTGCTTGATCTGCTTCCTGCTTGATTTGGGTGGTATGGTGTTTTTACAGGTCTCCAGGCATTGTTGCTGGAGGATACTGAGAGTTTCGTCGACGTTTTTGTCTTCGAATAGTGCCCTCCAATCAGTTCCTGCCAGTTCTGCTCTCAGTCTGTCCCAGTCTATATCTTTGCTGTAGAAGTTGAGATCTTTCAGAGAGGTGCAGGGTATTTGGCTTGATTCCTGTTGACATCTTCTTGGTGGTGTGGCGGTTGGTGTGGGGGTTCTAACTTTGATGAGGCTGTGGTTGGACATTATAGTTTTTACAGTTTCGTACGAGTGTACCAGGTCGAAGTTGTTGCCAAATAGTAAGTCCAGTGTGTTGTTGCCTCTTGTAGGTTCCTCGATGTATTGCTTCATGTATGCAGTGTCCATGATAGTCATTACCTCCTTGGCTTGCTGTTTTTCATCCCTGGTTCCTCCATCTATTTTCATGGTTGCCCAATTGATGATGGGCAGGTTGAAGTCTCCTGTGATGATGACATCTGTAGCGGGAGTTGGAAGATTTTGTAGGAGTGATTGTATTTTCTCTGTGACCTCCTTGAAAATTTCCCCTGTGGTGTTTGGAGGTCGATACAAAATTATGATGAGCATGTCGGTTTGTCTTATGTGTACTGCTAGTAGCTCTGTTGTGCCGTTTGAGAATGCAACTAAAGTTTCGGTATTTGCAGCCATATCCTCCCTTAGGTAGAGTGCTACTCCTCCGTGGCTTCTGTCCTCTCTGTCGGCTCTGAATAGAGTGAAATTATGGATATTGATCTCTGCATCCAAAATGTTTTCGTTCAGGTGTGTTTCTGTGAGGGCTAGAAAAATTGAGTTGTCTTCCTCTGCAATTTCTCCCAACATAGGGACTTTACATTGATTGTTTCGTGGGTAAAGTCCTCTGATGTTGCCCACAACAAAACTAGTTAGTGGTAGTTGCACCTTCCTCTGTGGTTCATGTCTGGCCCCTCGGTTTGGGCTAGGAATCTCTCCATTATCACTTGAGACCGTTTTTCCACTTCCAGAAGACGTCCCATTACTACCTCTAAAAAAGCACCTTGGTCGGGCATAGCCGTGTGTACCGCTGCTGGTCTGGCCTTGTGAGTTTGCTGGGTGGTTGGCCAGCTTCTGAGGGCATTGCGTTGGCTTTCTATTTTGTCCTCATATGTTGGTGTGTAAGCAAATTCCCTTTGAATGTGTCCTGTAGCGTGTTCCCTTGGTCTGTTGACGTTGTTTCTTGGCGTCAGTATTTTGGTTCCCTTGATGTGTGGAAGATTGCAGTCTCTCATAGTACATGCCCTTTTGTTGAGTGAGATTCTGCATACATATGGGTGGTAGTCGATGCATTTCCATCCACGCTTGCAACCTATTCTTTCATCCCGCCCGTGCTTCATGAATTTTGCACATATTTTTGGGTGGTCTTGTTTGCATCCCCTGCCCACTACTCCATATCGGCATTCATTTCTTAGGTAGAAATTGCATACTTCTATTCTTTTCCTCCTAATATCGGTGCCCCTGTAATCAGCTCTGGGCCTAGGTCTCCATGAATTTGTATTTACAGCACTAACCTCACCTGTTCTACTGTATGTAGGAGCATTTTGGCCGCATCCGTTGCATGTGGGGTGTGTGCTCGTTGGGGTCCCCGACCTCACCTGTCTTGCTGCATTTTGAGGGGGCTCTGCCGTGTCTGCTAGTGTTGCGGTGGGGGGGCTATGTGCATCTGGCATTGTGATGCTAATATTTCCTGGTGTGTTCCCCATCCCTAGATCTAGGCCTATAGCCACGTTTGGTGTGTTACTGGTATGGGGGTTGTCACCGTCACTCTTGCCTAAGGCTACTTCTGGGCTTATGGGTAGGCCTTGGCCTAGGTCAGTGTCCCCAGTTAATTCCTTGGTTGTTGGAGTAGGCCTATTGTCAGCTGGCGTGTTGGTGACATCTTTGTTGCTCTGGGGCTGAACATGGATTTTTCTTACCTTACTTATCGCTCCAGATTTGGTTATTCGTTCCTTGTGTTGGAGAACGGCTGCTTCTGCCTCGGCCACCCACTCACCTTTTGTGTCAAGCTTTGTTAGGCAGCATGTTTTGCACATGAATTTCCTTGCCGTTTTTGCATAGTTGAGAATTTGATAGGCAGGGAGTTCTGTGCAAAAATAGTGCAGCCAATCCTGGCAGTAGTCGCATTGGATTGCATTTTTTTCACCTGCGAACTTGATTCCGCAGTCGGGGCACTCTGGGTCGGGTTTGTTTTGATCCCCGGCCATTGTTGGCGTCATGTTCTTAGTCACTGTTTTTTTTTTCTCTTATTTTCACTTCAATCCTTCTGTTTCGGTCTTTGTTTCTTGTATATGTGCACTCACTAAGTGTTTATGTAGGTTATTCTGTCTTTGGTAATCACCGATTGCACTTTCTTTACGAGAAACACTTGATAATGTATGGAGCTACAGTGTGACGTGGCCTTGACCTTGAGTGTCCCTAAAAGGGACATTAGGCCTAGCCTAGGCCTAGGCCTAACCTAACCAAAAAACCTAACCTAACCTAACAGCCCCCAAATACATTTAGGTTAGTCTAGGTTAGGTTAGGTTTTTTGGTTTGGTTAATAGGGGCCTACAAAAAAAACAAAAAAAACAAACGAAAATAACAAAATTCCTGTGGTTAAAAAGTATATAGCAATGAAGCATAGAATGATAGGAACCCAAAACTACTATTAGAAATGAGATCCCAGCTGTGGTGCGACTCGTAAATATTGACCTTCTTTTATATCAAGGACCACTGGAAATGAGTATTTACCCATTATCCAACAATCTAAAATCACGGCCGCCGATAGATAGTGGGGAAGGCTATGAAGATCAGGGAAAATGTGGGGTTAAAGACGTAATAAGCCGCTAATAGAGGTTTTAAAATTAAACTTGGCTCAGGTTTCCTTGTTTCTCAACTTAAGAAAACCTCAAAATGGAAAAACCCGAGCCAAGTTTTGGCAAAACTTGACTCGGATTATAAAAAAAATCAAGAGTCCAAAAACCCTTAAAATTAATTTCCAAACTAGCCTATGACCTAGTATATTAACCTAACCAAACAACCCAACCTAACCTAACCTAGACCTAGACCTAGTACGTCGGATACAAAACTAGCCCTTGCATGCCAGCTACTTTGGGTGCATAGTATACCCAATACGTTGGATACAAAACTAGCCCCTGCATGCCAGCTACTGGGGGTGCATAGTACCCAGTATGTGGAATACAAAACTAGCCCTTGCATGCCAGCTACTTTGGGTGCATAGTATACCCAGTACGTTGGATACAAAACTAGCCCTTGCATGCCAGCTACTGGGGGTGCATAGTACCCAGTACGTGGAATACAAAACTAGCCCTTGCATGCCAGGTACTGCGTGTGCATATTACTCAGTAATATGCAAAACGGCTACAAAACTAGCCGTTGCTCTCTGCCACACTCGTCCGATGGCAGCGAGAGGTTGACAACAATATCATTAACCTAACACAACATAACCTAGCAACACCAAGTATATGTCCCTAGTACTAACCTTATTGTGGTTACACACCCATTCTCTCCTTTTTTGTCTATATGAGCACTTAGTCCCGCACGTCGCACAATTCACAGATGTAGGTAGTACTCTGTGGTCCACTAACAGCTTTTATGAAGGCTCATTTTCTTCGAAGGTTTTCTTAATAATCGAGCACAACCTCTACACACGGGACCCATCCTCCAATTGTAGAGAAAAAAGCCGGCGCAATCAGGTTCGTCGGACGTGACGTGACGTGACGTGACGTATTGATGGACTGTGATTGGTTACTGATGATGTAAGGCTGTGGTTGGTTCCGGGAGTGGCGAGATGTGACGTAAGCCATTGTAATTGGTTCACACATGCATAAAAAGATCGCCAGATGTAGTGGCGTTCGACTGACAGGTTGGTGTTAACATGGGGGTGCCTCCTGGACCGCCATTTGTTTTATCGGCGCGCCGGCATCTAGAGGGACAGTTTTGCATACAGAGGGAAGTTTTTTTACAGTGTTTTGTATTTTACTTATAATAAATTTGCGACGGTAATTACTTATACACCAACCAAGTATCGTCCATGAAACTTCTAAAACAATTATATTTATCAATGGGGCTCGTATGCGGGTTGTCTTCAATTTAACCAGGAATCCTTATAATATACTCACATAGATTCCGTTCTGGGAGAATAGGTTTGATAAGTTTTGTAACACTCGATTTTGTCGATAACAATAGCGCGTAAACAAACTCTTCTTCTTCAGTCCCGCAATCTTGAGAGCTCTGCTGCGGACGTGTTCAATGTTTACAAAAAGTGTTCGGAATGGAGTACACTCGCTACGGTAAAGTGTTATGTTCTACAAAGATGTTACTGTAGCCTAGGCTATGTCTAATATATGAACCCACAGTAGCTGGCATGCAAGGGCTAGTGTTGTATCCCATGTACTGGGTCTAGGTTAGGTTAGGTTGGGTTGTTTGGTTAGGTTAATAGCCTATTATTATGTTCCTTCCAACAACCAACCATACTCCTAAAATCGATTAATGAAATTTACAAACACATGTGGCAGTCCGTGGATTCGAATCCAGGATGCTCACACCGAAAATCAGCACCTTATGCATCGCACCACGAAGACAGTTAAAGGATGGTGGACACTGCCTACGATTTATTATGCAACTTCGAATCCTGCATATCAATCTAAGCATGTACACACATCCCAACTGCAACTCACGTAGGCTATGCATATGTGAATGGAAAGAACAATTAATGGGGCCTTAACCACTTAGGGAAGTCCTCTCGATAAATTAGTCCTGAACCAATATCAATTATTATGTTCCTTCCAACAACCAACCATACTCCTAAAATCGATTAATGAAATTTACAAACACATGTGGCAGTCCGTGGATTCGAATCCAGGATGCTCACACCGAAAATCAGCACCTTATGCATCGCACCACGAAGACAGTTAAAGGATGGTGGACACTGCCTACGATTTATTATACTATACTAGGTATACTAGGTCTCGGAAACAAGATTCGTAGTTGCGGTAGTATTTACATCAAAACTATAGTTAACTATCAAAACTATTCTCCCACAGTGGAATTATAACTAATAGGCTAGCAGCAAAACTACCATTTCCAAAAAAAAACTATAAAAAAACCTCGCAAATAAGGCTGCGAGTCTTTTCAAAAAAATTACCATTGTTTCTCATAACGCTGCACTAGTGTCGTTGAAAATAACCGTTATATGTTATAGGGGGGTGAGCCCGGTGAGGGGGGCAACCCATTATTATATCCCATTGGCTGGTAGCCTGGTAACAAAACCATTTACCGAACACCTGGCCGTGGGATACAATAGGCCCTAGGCCTAATGGATTGAGGGGGGCTTTGTCCCCATCAGGCCTCACCCCCCATGACTTATTGTCATCATCATAGGCCTAGCCTATATGGGCCTAGGCCTATACCAGTAGGGGCAAATAACAGCAGTCAAATTAGGCTAGACGCGAATGTAACTGCAAGCGTGCGACTAGGCCTATGTAAACAAAGCAGACGGTACCGACTATGGACTACCATAGGCTATGCCCGCCAACACAACTCTTACAGTCGTTTTTTTAGTTAGGCCTAGGCTAGGCTAGGCTATTAGGGTTATCTTAACCCTCCAGCCCCGGCTACGTATTCCATATATATTCCCCGAAACCCGGGGGTTTTGGCCAAAAAACTTCTACGCCTAGGCTACCGTATCTTTGTTATTTTGACTGCTTTCGCATTCCCGCACATCCCCAAGCGTATATGTGTTTCGTACCTGTAGAATGGCGTTGAGTAGAGCTCTCTAAGTCAACTGGTTCAGTTGGGCGGGTGCCCAACCCCGAAAGGGTTGAAATAGGGGAGCTATCCCCCCGCCAAAGGCGGCTTTCTAGGGCCTTTCCTAGCTGATGCTGAGAGGATTGGGTTCTAGTCATGTGGTGATGGGCTGGTCTATCAGAGTGAGAACTGAGCAATCTCTGCCATACCCATAGCTTACTCTGACTGTTCCTTTAACTTATATATTTTCTAGATATCAAGTGACGGCGTCTCTTCCGTGGATTGACCTCCCAATCTACCAAGATTGGAAGCCAAAGCGTCACATTTTTCCCTTGCCCCTCAGCTTTCTCTTCATAATTACTGAGGGGCACAGGGCCCTGGGTGGGGCTTTGGTTTCCCGGGCGTTTCCGCACCCTCCTCAGCTCCCCGCCATGGAGTGGCTTCGGTCACCCAGGCTTTATTGTGGTCGGCAGGGGGGGTTCTGTGGGGGCACTCGGTTATGGCCTTGGAATTGCTCGGGGCCTTGGGGCTGTTCGGCCAGGCAGCTTGGGGAACAACAACAACAACAACAACAACTGGTTGAGTTGTGATGATGATTTCAGTGGAGATAACTTACGGCAACAACAGCCACTTTACAATACTTTTCGATACTTAACAACAACGTACAGGCACACACGAACAAGCGACGCTCTCCTTCTTGTGGCCGGAGATGCGGGGCGTCGGTCCAGCCGGCTGTTGTTTACATGCGTCGGACCGACGCCTCGCACACCAAGGTCACAGGCTGTCAACCACTGGTACAATGTTGTACCACCCGGGTTCCTCGGGGCAAAACATAATGGTACACACGTGTACCATCCGAGTTTGAAGGGTAACCCATCGGATCCGGGGGGCCTCATATGATCCTGATCGCTGTGTCCGGGTCCATTTTTGTACAGTCAAGCTTCATAATTCAGTAGCTACTGATTGAGACCACCTAGAGCAGTAATTTTTTTTGCAAATTGTAGAACATTTTGTTCTCTGTAGACTGCCGTTAAGATGACATCGCTATGACGCGTGGTTGCCGAGTTATGACGATTTTAACGGCGATTTTTAGCCATGCATTTTGCCTCGTATGAGGCCTCCCGGATTCCGAGGGTGAGGGGCTCATCCCCACATGACATATTGTCATCATCATCTATATTGCCAGGGCAAATAACCGAAAAAATCGCTGTGCGTCTAAATAGACGCGAACTTAACCGAGGCAATCGACCATGTAAACATGACGGCGGCGACGGACACTTGCGATCATGTTCCCGTCTATTTTGACTGCCATTGGATAGCCTACAATAATATGTTGAGGGGAGGCTTTGCTACCCCCCCCCCCCATGACATTGTCATCATAAATATTGCCAACCCCCTCGGGGGTGGAGGAACAAAGCAGAAAAGTGGTGGAAACGTCATTCGGGTGAAGGAAAGCGTGCTCCGTGTCTGTGCCTTCAATGCCAATGGCATAAATGATTTTTAGCAAGAGAGAGTGTCTGATGCGAGAGCTTAAAGATGGAAGTGTGGGGTGAGTGAGATGCACCTGTTGGGTTCTGGAGTGTGGGATGGTGAGAGTGAGCATGATATGTCGGGTGGGGAAGGATTGGTTGTCTGGTCTGGATTGGATGCAGGATATAAACGTAAGAAAAAGGAAGGGGTAGCAGTAATTTTGTCAGAAAGGTTGAAGAAGTGTGTGAAAAACTATGGATGTGTGGACTCAAGAATTGTATGGTGTGAGTGCAAGATTGGGATAGATAGGTATACTTTTATGTGTGTCTATGCACCAGTCAACCAAGAAACTGGGAAAGGTGCGGAAGAAAATAGAAAATTTTGGAATAAAGTCAATAAATGTATAAGAGAAAGGCAAGAGTGTACACAAGTAATATTAGTAGGTGACATGAATGGTAGAGTTGGAAACGAGGAGATAGAAGGTATAGTGGGTTAATGGGGTGTGGAGGGTAGGAATATGAATGGTGACTTCCTTTTAGAAGTATGTGCGGAGAGAGAGATGTTTCTGGCTAACACATTTTTTGAACATCGTCACATTCATAGATATACATGGCACAGAGGTGAAGGTGAGCAGGAACAGAAATCTCTAATTGACTACGCCATGATGGACTCTGGACTAAAAGGAAGAATTTTAGATTCAAAAGCTGTAAGAGGTATGCTGACGGGATCAGACCACTATACAGTGCTGACAAAAGTGAGGATAAGGAAGGAGTGGAAATATGAAAGGAAAGAGAGAAAACTGACAGTAGAGAGAATAAATGTGAGAAAATTAAATTAAGAATGTAATGCAACAAAATACAAGGACATTCTGAAAGAGACTATAAAGGACATGGATGTTATGATAGATCTGGGAAATACTGTAGACGAAGTATGGAAAGGTACAAGAGACTCCATGATTAAAGCAGCTGAGAAAGTATGTGGGAAGAAAACCTTTAAAATGTGGAAGAAGAAAGGTAACGCATGGTTTAGCAAAGAGATAGAAGAAATAGTGAAAAGGAAGAAAGAGTTGAGAAAGAGTATGCTGCAAAAGAATATACCTAGAGCAACTAGAGATGCGAGGAAAGAAGAATATACAAATTTGAAACAGAGTGAAGAGGACGATACAAGATGCTAAAAGGAAGACAGATGAGGAATATGGGAGAAAGATTAGTGAACAGTTTCTGAATGACAGGAAAGCATACTACAGAGCTGTGAAAGAAGCCAGGGGGAAGAAGACAGAGTGTCTCAGGTGGTAGGATGAGGGACATGAATGGAGAAGTGGTAGAGGGTGATGGTGTGGTGAAAGTATGGAAAGATCATTTTAGCAGCTTAGCTGTAAAGAGTAGGGGGAAGGCAAAGATCTCATCCATAGGAATGGAGAGAGGTAGAATAAACAGGGTACTGTAGTTGAAAGCCAGATAAGCAGAGCAGAAGTAAAAGAAGCAATCAATAGACTTAAAATGGGCAAAGCTGCTGGAGTAGATAACATCCCAGGTGTAATGCTGAGATATGGAGAAGAAGCTGTTGACATAATGCATAGGTTATGTAAATTAGCATGGAAAAAGGAAAGTGTACCAGAGGACTGGAGGAAAGCAGTGATACTACCCTTGTACAAAGGGAAGGGTAGTTGTTGTTCCCCAAGCTGCCTGGCCGAACAGCCCCAAGGCCCCGAGCAATTCCAAGGTCATAACCGAGTGCCCCCACAGAACCCTCCCCGCCGACCACAATAAAGCCTGGGTGACCGAAGCCACTCCATGGCGGGGAGCTGAGGAGGGTGCGGAAACGCCCGGGAAACCAAAGCCCCACCCAGGGCCATGTGCCCCTCAGCAATTATGAAGAGAAAGTTGAGGGGCAAGGGAAAAATGTGACACTTTGGCTTCCAATCTTGGTAGATTGGGAGGTCAATCCACGGAAGAGACGCCGTCACTTGAGATCTAGAAAATATATAAGTTAAAGGAACAGTCAGAGTAAGCTATGGGTATGGCAGAGATTGCTCAGCTCTCACACTGATAGACCAGCCCATCACCACATGACTAGAACCCAATCCTCTCAGCATCAGCTAGGAAAGGCCCTAGAAAGCCTCCTATAGCTCCCCTATTTCAAACCCTTTCGGGGTTGGGCACCCGCCGGGAAGGGTAGGGGTAGTAAAGAAGAGTGTAAGAATTATAGGGGAATTAGCTTGCTTAGCATACCTGGAAAGGTACATGCAAGAGTAGTAACAGAGAGGCTACAGAAGATAACGGATGACAAAATAGGCGAGGAACAGGGAGGTTTCAGAAAGGGCAGGGGCTGCATTGACCAGATAGCCTCAATGCGATTGTTGGTAGAGAAGTATCTGGCCAAGAACAGAAAACTCTATGCAGCATTCATGGATTTGGAAAAAGCCTACGACAAAGTAGACTGGGAGGGCCTGTGGAATGTGTTAACAGTATATGGTGTGGGAGGAAAGTTGCTAATGGCAGTAAAATCTTTTTATAGGAATGCAATGGCAAATGTGAAGGTAGGGGATAAGTTAAGTGAGTTTTGAGGTCAATGTAGGTGTAAGACAGGGATGTGTCATGTCAGCTTGGTTGTTCAATATATACATGGATGGAGTGATTAGAGAATGTAGGGCTGTATCAATGGGTGTGGGAGCTAGACTGGAATCAGAGGGAAGAACATGGAAGATTTTAACATGCCTATATGCGGACGATGCAGTCTTGTTGGCGGAAAATGCTGAAGAACTTCAGAGAGTGGTCACTGACTTTGACAGGGTATGTGAAAAGAGAAAGTTAAAGGTCAATGTAGGGAAATGTAAGGTAATGGTGTTTGAGAGAAGAATGCATGAAACCATAGATTTTAAGAAAAAATATAGAATCAAGAAAGAACATGAGAAAAGTTGTAAAATAAAAATGAAAAATGAAGTACTGGAAGAGGTTGAAAGTTTCAAGTATTTGGGAGCTGTACTATGCAAATATGGTAAAATAGAGAGTGAGATAAAAGAGAGAAAAATGCAAGGGAGAAAGGTGATTGGAGAACTTGATAGTATTCTCAAAGGAAGAATGGTTAGCCAGGAAGTCAAAAAGTCACAGAGAAACAGTGTGCTGCCCCCAACACTCGTATGGAAGCGAGACATGGATGGCAAGTGACGAGGACCTCTCCAAACTGAGAGCTGTGGAGATGAGCTTTTTCAGAATGGCAGCTGGCATGAATAGGCTAGATGGGCCAAGTAATAGGGAAGTGTACGAGTCCTTTGGAATGGAAGAGCAGGCTTTGGGCATTGATTGTGGTGTGGTTGAGTGGATAAAGAGAAGTACTTTGAGGTGGTATGGTCATGTTCAGAGAATGGATGAAGACAGAATGCCAAGAAAGATATATGGGAGTCAGGTGAGTGGAACCGCTAGTAGTGGAAGACCACCTATGGTATGGGAAAAGAAAGTGGAAAAATATATTGAAGAAAAACTTCCACGTAGTGGAAGGGGCATTGTGGCACGGGCAAGGGAGGCATGTCTTGACAAAGTAGCTTGGAGATGTTTCTGTCATGGCCATCCTCTAGCGGGGGTTTCCCAGGGGGAAACAAGGCGTCGGAGATGATGATGATGATGAGGGGGCAAATAACCGAAAATATCGCCGTCAAAATGGATGCGAACTTAACTGCGGCGATCGACCTATGTAAACATGACGACCGTACGTCCGGATACTACATCCATCCCGTCTTTTCATATATATTGCCAGCAGGGGGCAAATAACAAGAAAAATAGACGGGAACTTAACGCGAGCGATCGACCTATGTACACATGACGACCGTCGGAATGTACACTCGGATACTACATCCTTCCCCCAAGGCCTTCCAGAGTGTTAACATTCAGACCTTTTCCCTTGTTTGGAAAGTCCTTAGGTATCCACCCTGTTAGTTTGCTGTCAGTTTCGGTGATGAGGTTGGGATATGGTGGGAGAAGGTTCCGTCCGACCTCATTGTGGCTCCCAGGTCCCGCACGGTCCGCACCTGATCTTTAGGTGCTATGATTTGCTGGTTGTTGTTGTTCCCCAAGCTGCCTGGCCGAACAGCCCCAAGGTCCCGAGCAAGGCCAAGGCCATAACTGAGCGCCCCCACAGAATCCTCCCTGCCGACCACAATAAAGCCTGGGTGACCGAAGCCACTCCATGGCGGGGATCTGAGGAAGGTGCGGAAACGCCCGGGAAACCAAAGCCCCACCCAGGGCCCTGTGCCCCTCAGCAATTATGAAGAGAAAGTTGAGGGGCAAAGGAAAAATGTGACGCTTTGGCTTCCAATCTTAGTAGATTGGGAGGTCAATCCACGGAAGAGACGCCGTCACTTGAGATCTAGAAAATATATAAGTAAAAGGAACAGTCAGAGTAAGCTATGGGTATGGCAGAGATCGCTCAGTTCTCACTCTGATAGACCAGCCCATCACCGGGTGCTGGTTGACCTGATAGCTGGTGCCCTGTTTGATGTCTTGAAGTGGGCCGTACCTTATGAGTTCGAATTTCTCCCCGTTCATCATTATGTTGTTGGAGTCAGCCCAATTGAGTAAGCGGTTGAGGTCTTCTTGAAGCAGGGCCACATCTTCCTCTGTTTCTATCCTCATCTTCACTCTCGTATTGTCAGCAAATGAAGTTGCCTGGGAGTGTTGGAGTTCGCTGTCGATGTCTCCAATCATGATGAGGATTGAGGAACAAAAGTGGACCCAGTACAGACCCCTGAGGTACACTGCTGAACACGTCGCTTGGGTCTGAGAGGTGTCCCTGAACCGAAACCTTCTGTTTCCTGTCTGTCAGGAAGCTATGCAGCCCGGGAAACCAAAGCCCCACCCAGTGCCCTGTGCCCCTCAGCAATTATGAAGAGAAAGTTGAGGGGCAAAGGAAAAATGTGACGCTTTGGCTTCCAATCTTAGTAGATTAGGAGGTCAATCCACGGAAGAGACGCCGTCACTTGAGATCTAGAAAATATATAAGTAAAAGGAACAGTCAGAGTAAGCTATGGGTATGGCAGAGATCGCTCAGTTCTCACTCTGATAGACCAGCCCATCACCGGGTGCTGGTTGACCTGATAGCTGGTGCCCTGTTTGATGTCTTGAAGTGGGCCGTACCTTATGAGTTCGAATTTCTCCCCGTTCATCATTATGTTGTTGGAGTCAGCCCAATTGAGTAAGCGGTTGAGGTCTTCTTGAAGCAGGGCCACATCTTCCTCTGTTTCTATCCTCATCTTCACTCTCGTATTGTCAGCAAACGAAGTTGCCTGGGAGTGTTGGAGTTCGCTGTCGATGTCTCCAATCATGATGAGGATTGAGGAACAAAAGTGGACCCAGTACAGACCCCTGAGGTACACTGCTGAACACGTCGCTTGGGTCTGAGAGGTGTCCCTGAACCGAAACCTTCTGTTTCCTGTCTGTCAGGAAGCTATGCAGTCACTTGCCAAGGTTTCCCCTTATGCCAAGTTCCCTTAGCTTGTGGAGGACAAGATCATGATCGACTTTGTCGAATGCCTTGGCTAAGTCCAAGTGTATTACATCGATGTTTTTGCCCTTGCTGTCTTCCAGTAGGGCCTCATGGTGGTTAAGTAGCTGTGACAGACAGGATCGGCCCTTCCTGAAACCGTGCTGATCGTCGTTGAAGGCATCTAGTTCCTCCATATGTTCAGTTAATCTTTTCCTGATGACCCGCTCGATTGTTTTGATAGTATGCGAGGTCAGTACTACGGGCCGGTAATTTTTAACCATTCCTTTCTTGCCCCCTTTATGGATTGGTGTGACTATTCCCTCCTTTAGAGAAGAGGGAACTGCACCAGTGGCCAGGGACTTGGTGGCTATTAGTGTCAGTGGTTGAGCCAGCTCTTCTTTGCAGGTTTTCTGAAACGGTGAACTGAAGCCCTTGCGCCTTCATACATGCTCTTTACGGCTTTCAGCAACTTGCCACCTATTCCGTATATTCTCAATATTTTCCATAGACCTTTTCTATCAATTTTGTGATATATGCTGGCTCCAAATCCATGAAGGAAGCATACAGTATAACTTCCTTCCCTTCTCCAGATGGTTCAACCGTTCTCCACAATGAACCTCAAGGAGAAGATCTGATCTTCACATTCTCTCCCTAAACCCACCCTACTCCTCAGTTACTCATTGCTTTGTTATCTCTCTTACTCTCTCAATCATTATCTTACAGTAGTGTATATCTTCTCAATGTGTGTAAGAGATGTATCCCCACTATGGTTACCACACACTTCTCTCTCCCTTTTCTCCCTATAGAGGGGGACTATTATACCTGATTTCCAGTCTGATATTATTATTATTATCATCATCATCATCATCATCATCATCATCATCATCATCATCATCATTATTATTATTATTATTACTACCGGGTATTATATTACAATGTTATATTATTGTTTTTCTTTCTATTTCAGATAAATCTGGATGTTAAGTGAAGAATGACTTCTGAAATTATACTGTAAAGTACAGTACCGGTACTTGGACTTGGCAAGAGCTATATCATATGATATAAACTCAAGTGAAATGACCTCTTAATTTAGTTATACTGTAGTACATTCTTATGGTGATATAATGGATAAGGATGAGAACATGGAGGATAGTTCTAATATACTAAAAGACACCAGTGTATCAAAAATTAACTCGCACATTCATCCCCAATCGGATCTCGGTGCAACCATCACAATAAAAAGTTCCATATCATCACACAGAGCAGGAGGAGGAGAGGTACCGGTATTGAAAAGTAGGGTTAAAGTTGATCTAGCAAATAAGACAACTGACGATACCAAAGATGCACAACTCATCTCACAATGCAGTGACAAAACTAAAGGTACTGGTAGTCAGAAGGAATCAAGTGATATAGATATTGTATCAAGAGGAGTAAAGTATTCTCAATTTGCAACACCAAGCAGTAAAAGTGATAAGATCCGTGTACAGCGACATACCAGTAAACTGATAGGCTTGGATGTAAACTCTGGAGAAGTAACAAAAAGGGATAGCCAGAACAATACACTAATAAGGAAAAATGATTTAAGCATGGAATGCGAGCAAGAAACAGAAACTATGGATATTAATACAGAAAATGTGACAAACAACAAAGCTCAACTCATAGCACCAAAGAACAAAAGTGATCAAAACAAAGAAAGTCAGCAGGAATCAGATTATGTGCGTAAAATAAGTAGTTTATTTGGGAATGACAAAAATGTAACTCAAGATATTGGCTCAGTTGAATGTATCAGTAACTCTAAAAGTAAACAGAATGATAGGATCAGCAATGTTGGGTGTAATGAGTTGGGCATTAGTAAAATTGTTTGTGATGAAAGGCAAGAGGTTTCTGTGAATAGTGATGCATGTAATAATGATGTCTGTATTGAAGACATCAATATTGATTGCACTCGCAAGGAAAAATGTGAAGAGGAAAATAAAAGTACCGGTAAATGCACAGATATAGTCATTCTGGATAGCTGTAATATAAATACTAATGAATTTGGGAAGCTAGGGAGCAAGCAGCCTGAAAATGTTAAGAAACCTGTAAGTCCTGGTAGTGTGAACGAAGAGGAACAAGTAGAACCTGATAGTAGTATGAATATTAATGAATTTGAGAAGCTAGAGAGAAGACAGTCCAGGAATAATAAAAACCATGAAAGCCCCGGTGGTGTGAATGAGAAGGAAAAAGTTTATCAAAAGCATGAAACCACCGGTAGTGTCAATATAGAGGGTAAAGTTAAATATACCAAGGATGAACATACCATCAAGTTAGGCAAGATCTGTCGGATTTGCGGAGAAATGAAAGTGAAGTACGAGGGTCCCATGAGAGGCGTCCCAAAAGATGAGGTCGTCAAGTATGTGAAGAAGATCTGGAAAGTCGATATTTCAGAAGAGAACCCTGAAGTTTATCCCATTAATGTGTGCCGCAGCTGTGAACGCAAAGTCAAGAGAATTTATCTGAGAATATCAAAGAAAAAGAAATGCGAGATGTTTCAAGACAAGCCAGCGGAGTTTACCGAACACAATGACAGTGATTGTGCTGTGTGTTCATTGGAAGTGAAAACTGTACCTAATAAACTTCAGGATAGTAGCAACAGCATGATGGAGGATATTGGTAATGCACAGGAGAAAACTATATGTTTGCCTATAATTGAACCTCGCAGGAATTCAGCTCGTAAAAGAAGTTTCGAAGAGAGGGAAGCATCAATGAAGTCTGTGTCCACTCAGATTAATATATCCAGCGAGTTTGATAATACTGGTGGCTTACAGGAACATGATTATACTCAAGATGAGACTCGGCAGCAGTTCCTGGTCATGCCCAAGAAGCTTAAAGGAAGAACACCTTACAAAAAGCAGTCACTTAGCTCAGTCAATGGCAAATACATTAGACAAGACAGGTTGAAACCTCTTATAGCGCAAATTGATAACTACTGTGAGCTACACAAAGAAAACAAAACTGAAGTTCTGTTCTTCCTGCTAATTCAGAGTCTCCGTAATAGTGGAGACCGGGCGAGAGAAGGGTTGGTGGATGATGTATGGAACAAGCGAGGCCATGCAGGCACCACACTCAGTCAAGAGGAGTGCCTGGCCAAGCGTATTCTGCTCAAGCAATCTAAGGACCAGTATAGAAAAGAATATACATTCTACAAGGAAAAACTAGATTTGTGCGTTCTGAAACCTCCCTTCCTTTTAGATCGGCTGGAGAAGACCTACTTCCCTGAGAACCTCGAGTACTATGTGACCGAGGGCCACGGAGAAGCGGTCACATATTTTCACCCCAAGGCCTCAGTCCCCTCTTTTCTGTCCTTGAGCCAAACGGAAGGTGGCGGACGGGGAGAGGGCCTTAGTTGGAGGGTGATGGGAGTGCGCTGGCATTACATTGATGTCCTAGCCAAGACCATCGAGGAGCTCTGGGGCACGCTGGAGAAGGAAGTGGGGGAGAACGTGTACATCCAGGCCGACGTTGCTGACTACATCGAAGAGAGAAGAGACGCCACTACTTGCGATAAGTCCTCCGATCAAGAGGGCCGCACAACCCAGCCAAAGATGGTGAATTACATGTTTAGCATACAAGCCATGTATGTGTTCTCCCAAGACAAAATGTTCCCAGTGTACACAGGAGAACCGAATGCCTTTATGTACCGACCACTCATGAAAGCTATAATGAGTGAGAGAGGGACGCTGCAGCCAACGTTAACCGCCATCGAAGCAGAGCGCACCGAATTGATGAACAAGATGCTGCACATTAAGCTCCCCTCTACCTCAACACTCAGAGTGGTTGTCAACTTTACATCACCAGTTGTGGAGATGCGCAAGGATTACAGGTCTGTCTTAAGGGAGCCCACCTCGCTTTTTTTCTCTTTCTCTCCCTCTCTCTTTGGCTTGTATCCATTCGGCCCCATTTAGCCTACTGTTTTAAGACGTTTACCCCCATCCAAGTGTCAATATTTTCCCGCGAGCCAGCATATATATATCTTTGTTTTGACAGCAAGCTAAATTTGTACATTTTTCGATGGAAAAATGTCTCCGGCGAAGCCGGATTTCTCCATACAATGCTGGCTCGCTATTGCTCGCCAGGAAGAAATCTGGATGGGGATAAACGTCTTAAACCAGTTGGCTGAATGGGGCCGAATGGATACAGGCCAGGGAAAGAGAGAAAAGGAGAGAAAGATAAAAAAAAGCCGGTGACCCCCTTTAAAAGAACTTGCAGTATAATTTTTTTCCTTTTAGCAAAACTGATGTGCACACTTGAAATAAGTCAAACTTTACAATGATATTATCTTTGCAATTATGTAGTATTGACTTACTGTTCATAACATAACTCATAGATTAAAATAATAGCTAATGTATGGTCAAGTTAAAAGCCATGATAAGTGTACAGTGTACACACCCATTTCAGTCTTTGAACCTTTAAAAATAGAACTCTGAAACATTTGGAATACTACCGGTATACAACACTGTATTAATTTGTTTGAATTCACATACAGATCCAAATAATTACTGGGATAGGTTATGTACTTATGGCTTATAAGTGTACTGCATTGGACATCCCTTAATTTAGGTAATGAATCCTCTTGCTTTCTTTATTACCTTTGCATTATCTTTTATTGGCAGGAACCTATGGGGTCTGAACCTGTGGTCTCTGCGAAGGATCCCCATGTCTATCAACCGGTATGGCACCATGTGTCTGGAGCTAAAGAGGAGCTGGCTGGCGTCCAGTCCTCGGCTGGTCAGTGTGGGCACCGTCATTACCAACCGCACCAAGTGTAGTCGCTGCGGACACGAGGGACACAACATTCGCAAGTCAGTACATTACAGTACGGTACTGTACTATATTTGTTTAGTGGCTCCTACATCAAATGATGTAATGCCAATAAGTATTCTTTATTTGGCCATATTTAGCCTCCTGTATAGCTAAGCTGGTGGGCCCCATATGCCCACCAACATTAGATAGAACCTCTTCATAAGTAACACTGTGAAATTACCTATGGAATGTCATTGGTCACAGATGTCACTATGAAGTACCCAGTAATACTGTGATTAAAAATATTAAAGATTTATTTAGAATAATAAAATAAGAAAAATTAATGTAAATATGTATAAGTATTGTTCAAAACTACAGTATAGTGGTACAGGTACTGTACTTTGCGTTTCCCATGCGTCTGTTGTCACTAAGCGCGCCATCTCGCTTGGCATCCCGTGAAGCTGTCTTCTATGGTGGACGCTCACACTGGTAACGCACATAAAGTTTTGCTGTTTAAACATGCACTTGTGATCCTATTAACTTCGTCTAGACTTCCCTAGTGAGTTCTAATTTATGTTTTGGTTGTTTATAGTGAGTTAGAAAGTATTTTATGCTAGAGGATGTTTAGACGTGTTTCCTGGCGATCGCCTCCAGAACATAGAATGCCATGCCTGACCCCAGTCGTTCGAGAAATATATTTGGGTGTGGGCAGGCATTTTATTGTGGTATATACAGGTCTCCCTCACTATCCCATGCCCCGATTTACGATATTATTAGGGTAAGGTAACCAATAGGTACGCACTTGGCATTTAAAAACCTCCTTAAATGCCAAGTGCGTACCTATTGGACCGGTGCATACCTATTGGTTATCTTACCCTATAGGTTTTTAGGTGTTTATGTTTGAGTTTTGGCTGGTCCCAGAACACATCCCCATTTACCCCCATGAATTTTAGGGTTTGCCATATGAATTTTCTATTCAAGATCAGGTTTTCAGGAATGTAACCAAATCGTAAATCGAGGAAGATCTGTACCCTGTTATTTTTTTAGCTAGCCTAGGTATAGTTTTGTGAGGTGTTATGCGTTGCATAGGTTAATTCTTCAGATTCTTCAAGTTTTGGGATCCACGTGCTTTCGCTCTTTAACCCCTTCAGCACGATGACATCTTTTACCTTGTATTCTGGTTAATGTTAGACAAATTTATGCAGTTTAATAAGGACCTATATGTTATTCAGAGGGTTTATTGGGATCGTATTTATCCCTTTGAGTCCTTGAGGTACAGTACATTATAAGCTAAATAAAATTGTCTATAGTAATGGTAACCAGACTAAGATGAAAATTACGTCATATTGGTGAAGGGGTTAAGGGAGAGGTAGTCGCTTTTTCTGGACCCCCTTCTCCCTCATGTTTAGCATATTAGTTTGGAAATTTTAAGAAGTTTGTTGTTGTTGTTCCCCAAGCTGCCTGGCCGAACAGCCCCAAGGCCCCGAGCAAGGCCAAGGCCATAACCGAGCGCCCCCACAGAACCCTCCCCTGCTGACCACAATAAAGCCTGAGTGACCGAAGCCACTCCATGGCGGGGAGCTGAGGATGAGCGGAAATGCCCGGGAAACCAAAGCCACACCCAGGGCCCTGTGCCCCTCAGTAATTATGAAGAGAAAGTTGAGGGGCAAAGGAAAAATGTGACGCTTTGGCTTCCAATCCTGGTAGATTGGGAGGTCAATCCACGGTAGAGATGCCGTCACTTGAGATCTAGAAAATATATAAGTAAAAGGAACAGTCAGAGTAAGCTATGGGTATGGCAGAGATCGCTCAGTTCTCACTCTGATAGACCAGCCCATCACCATTAATTTGGCGATTTTGAAACCTTATGCCCCATTTCTGTGTCAAAATTAAGACCTTTCGTGCCATTTAAGTGTTTTATTTTTTCCTGGCGAGCGATAGCAAGCCTGTAATTTTAGAAGGAACCGGCACATTTTTCTATCGAAAATGTACAAATTTATATTGAAAGGGGGTCTAGGGGGTGTATTTGTTTAGCTTGATGGAGATGTAGCGAGGAAACTCAAAAATACATACATCCATAAATATATACATTGACCAAAAAAATAGCACTACCCCGCCTTAAGTGAGGGGTCCACATGCTTCCGCTTTTCAAGTGAGGGTTACTCCTTACACCCAACACCACTATCACTTTTATACCTCTCAACTCCATCCCTCTACCTCTATCTCGGTCTACTTCTCCCTCTCTGGCCTTCCATCCTACCCTCATACAGTCTTTCAGTCATTCTCTCACTCTTTAAGTTAATTTGTTAAGTCATTGGTTAAGATGAACTGAATATAGAATCATTGTAAATTGATTTTCCATTAATTTATCTAGTTTTTGTTTTCTTGTTTTTGAGACAATGATTAGAGGAAGGGAAAACAAGGACAAAACAAAAAAGGTCCATACGGCATCCTCCATTCGTAGAATGTTTGTAACAATTTAATTTAAACTGTTCTAGATTGTACATTTCTGTGAAGAGTCGTTACAGCATAATGAAAGGTTAGTTACACCTGGCTAATGTAGAATCTATCTCCCAGGTGCAGTATGAAGACTGAGGACAGTGAAACAAAGGGTCAGCCCAGGAAGCGTCCAAGCAAGCACCGGTCGGCCCCCATCACCACCGACCCACCCGCCATACTCTCCCTGCCGTCTGAGGTGAGATATGGGTGTTGTTTTCTCAGTTGGAGATGGCAGGTGTTTTTGGATCCCCCCCCCCCCCTTATCTAATTCAGGGATAGTATTCTTGGATCCCCCTTGCTGTTTTGTCTAATTAGTTTGGATTTTTTTTAGCTCCCAGGTGCAGGCATCAAGAAAGAGGTCAATGAAACGAAGGGTCACCTGACCTCCGAGGTGATACTTATGCGAAGCTCTCTCACTCAGACTCATTCTACGAGATAATATAATAAAAATACAGTAGGGTCTCACATAAAACGAGTTTATGGTCGATAAACGAGGGCGTTTTATGCGATTTCGTTTTATGTGAACACAGCATTTTGGTGGCGCAATATCGTCAATGTTCACTGTAAGCGAAAATTTTCGTACAAAGCGAACGATATTTCGTACGTTTTGTACGATATTTCGGCGCTCTATATGAAAACTCCTCGGATTTGCCCCACTTTGGCGGCGGACTCGTTTTATGTGATCACATTCGTTCTGATCGAAAATTAAATATTAATATTTTAGGTCGGTCGTTTTAATCGAGACTCGTTTTATGCGAACACGTTTTATGCGGGACCCTACTGTATAATAATAATAATACAGTAATTATAATCATCTGGTTACTTATATAGCGCCCGTATCTCCTCCTTCGAGGATTCACAAGCGCAATTATCATACTGAAAATTGAATTCAAAATAAATATGTAAGTGTTGTTGGAACTTCAAATCATCATATTTTCTTAACAAAACTGTTAAATGCCCAGCATCAGATGATTAATATACAGCTACATGGATGGAGTGGAGTGGAGTGGAGTGGAGTGGAGTGGAGAGGAGAGTGGAGGATAGGCTCAATAAACATAGGAACTGGGCTGGAGTGGGAGGGAAGGAAATGGAAGATTTTAACATGCCTATATAGTACTGTATGTGGATGATGCTGTCTTGTTGTCATGGTCACATGCTCACATACTCACCCTATTCTGTCCAACTCTCTAAGCCAAGATTGAGTTGAGTTTCCCAGTCTTTTTTTTTACTCAACAAGTAAGCTCTGGAACTTTTTCCCTTATCCTATGAGTTAAAAACTCCTTCAAGCTCTGTGTGTCCAGACATTTTGACTCTAATGTACTTTGAATTTGAACCTTTTTCACTTATTCAACTTTGAGGGGGGCACTTGTTACAGGCAGCTCTGCCTTTTGTCTCCTTCATAAATAAATAAATACAAAATAATAATAATATACTTGGAGTTAAGATATTTTACTCTGAGGCAAGAAAGAAATAATGGGAAAGATAATGAAATAGGGAAATCATTGAAATCTCAACAAACTGTATTTACCAATAGACCACGCCTAGTTGGGTATTTGTCACTCATGCAGTTGCCTAGACCTGGTCCCAGCACAATATCTCTTTATTTTACTAAATTGCAGCTAGTACTTATCCGATCAAATGATAGAGTTGATTGGACCATGTAGCCTACTACATACCCAACCACCGTGCACTAAACAAAAAAAATCACGGATTTGCCCTACTTTAGCCACATACCCGTGTCCTAAAAATGGAAACTGTGTACTGTACCTGTATTATGTTTTCGGTAAAATGTTTCGAACCCCCACCGTGTACTGGACAGATCATTTACTAAAAACAGGTGTACTACAAGGATAGACTGTACTATACCTGTAATTGTTCAAGGAAATCATATTATGTAACTCCTGTAAACTTGTAAGTGCCAGTGTATAGCCTACAATAATTAAGCTAACATGGTATTATATTTGTTTTCAGATTATTGAAGGCAATTTTAAAATGGATTCCACTAGTAGAAGTGTAAAAGCCTCCAAGCCAACCCTGCAACTCCCACCAGCCTGCCAGGTCCCACCCATCACAACAACAGCAGACCAGGACTCCTCCATTGTCAATGAGATTCTATGGGCCTCCTCTAATGTCCCTTCCACGAATTCATATTCAGTTCTCACCCCGGCTTCTCCTTCTACCTTCGCCTCGGTCTCCTCAACCATAGCTCCAGTTGTTTCATGTTCTAGCCTCATTCCTTCCATTACCACGGCTGTTTCATGTTCTAGTATTGTTCCTTCTGTGGTCTCCTCCCAAGCCTCTTCACTCCCAATGGTAGCAGGATCTGGTGTGGAATCGAGCCAGAGTTCATCCGCCCCGATGTATGTGTGGACGTATACAGTGGTGCCACCTTTACCTCCGCCGACCCGATCACACCAGCCACAACCAGTGCCACAGCAAGTTGGCCAGGCTACCCCTATACAGTCACATATGTCCTCAAGCACACAGGAGCCACATCTTTCTACCACACAACAGTTACTTTTGTCTACCACTCAACAAAATTCTTCTGCACATCATTCCTCAATCACACAGTCTCCTCTTTCCTCACATACACAGCCTCATCTTTCCTTAAGCATACAGCCACATCTTTCCTCCTCACAGTTACATCTTTCTTCAAATTCACATCTTACCTCTAATATGCAGCAGCCACATCTTTCCTCTAATACACAACTGCACCCATCTTCTACCACACAATCTCATGTTTCCTCATGCACAGAACCACAGCTTTCGTCAAACATGCAGCCTCTTATTTCCTCTAACACACAGCAACCTCGTCTTTCTTCTTCTACACAACCACACATTTCTACTACCACTCAACTGCACCTTTCATCTACCTCACAGCATCACCTTTCATCTACCACACAACCACACCTTTCTTCTACACCACAACAGCAACATCTCTCGTCTACCACACAGCCGCATCTTTCCTCCTCCTCAAATCCACCTGATATCTCACAATCTCAGCATGTATCCACACCACAGCCACACTCGGCTTCACCGCACCTCCTCCTAGTCAAACTGCCCCAGTTTCCTAGTGCACAACCACACCAACAACATCATTCCTTGCATCAGCAGCAGTCATCATCCAGCACCGAGTCAGTCCAGCACCTAACTCATATAGAGTCACCTCATAAAGCAGCATCAGCACTGCCCCAGCTCTCGGTCATTCAGCAGCAACCATTTCGTCAGCAGCAAGTCAGTCTGCGGCTACCCTCACATCTCGCACCCATGTCTCAGCCTTCCCTCACTGGTGACTTGCTAAACACATCAACCTCTCAGTTACAGGCAGCTTTGGTTGGACATCAGCCTACTTCCCAGACAGTCACTATAAGTCATACCACATCGGAATCACCACATGTTGATCACCATTCAAGTACACAGTCTAGCAATATAGACCGTACAGATTCACAACCCGGACATACTATGTCACAATCACATGTCGGACACCAGTCAAGTACACTGTCTGCTAATACATCACACACAAATTCTCAATCAGGTCATAATACTTCACCTTCATCTGTTGGACACCATCCAAGTAAACGGTGTACCAAAATATTGCACACAAATTCGCAACCAGTTGTTGTTGAGCAGCACTCTGGTTCACAATCACAGCATGGGGTTCTAACTGTTCAGAATGCTGATTCTCCAGCAAAACAGGAAATCACAGTTGTAGAGCAACCTCTCTCATCACAGTCACAACAACCAGTCACTGTCCAACAGCAGTTTCCATCACAATCTCAATAATATGTTCGACTAAAGGGGGTATCACACTAGAGTTTTTATTGTCAGTTTTCGTCCCATTTCACCAATACAGGTCTCCCTCACTATCCGATGCCCTGATTTACGATATTATTATAGGTTTTTAGGCATTTGTGGATGGCTTTTGGCTTGTCCCAGAATGCAACCCCATTTATCCCATTAGTTTTAGGGTTTGCTATATGATTTTTCTATTTGAGATTAGGTTTTCAGGAACGTAACCTAATCGTAAATTGAGGGAGACCTGTAACATTTTAGGCATCTTTGCACTGTTATCGGGATACTAGAATGAAGGTAGATTAATTTAGGTGACATAATGTTTTATATAATTTACCTCATAAGCTGCCAGACCAGTATTGAATATAAAAATATAGGGAAAAAAGCATGTGTGATACCGGTGAAATACAACCTTCTCAACATAATTCTTCCGTCTTAAGTTGTATTTATACAACTTTTTTCTGGCAACTTTTAGTCTTTGAATATTTTATGTTTTTTTACTGGTGTTGGAAACTAGATTGAAGATATATCATTATATTTCTTTAACTGTCTTGATAGCGTAATGCATAAGTGCGCGGAATTTCGGTGCGAGTGTCCTAGGTTCGAGTCCTTGGGAGTGCCACATGTATTTGTTGATTTCATTAATTGAGTTTAGAAGTGAAGTCGGTTGGTGTCAAAATATAATTATTGGTAACAGAATTCTCATAAAGGTATATCTCTAAAGCTTTCAGATCAGAGTTGCAGAAACCAGTTGTGGGAAAAAGTGCTCATACAAATCTGCCTTTGTAGAAAGTACCATCTGTTACAGTACAATATAAGCAGCCAATTTCTTAATTTATACAATTCAACCTTGATTATACCTTTACGTCGTCATTATCATTATCTCTGATGCCTTGCTTCCTTCTTGAAATCCCCCACGAAAGGATGGCCATGGAAGAAACGCTTTCTTTATGTTGTACAATACTAGATATACCCTGTACTGTAACAATTACCGGTAATCTTATGTACAGTACAGTATTAGTATTTTCATCATTCCAGAAGTACCTGTACATCATTATTCACATTTGCATTCTATGTAGTAATTCTCATCATATAAGCATTGTACTGGTTAACAGTGGTTTATGATTAACAAATTTTTTCCAGAAAATCCTGTTCTTATAATTAAAGTGTATTACTGTATGTATATACATACCCCATAGCTAGGGGTGTCCGACTCAAGACAGAGCCCGAACTAAAACATCATATAAAGTTCCAATTCTTAGGGTCTGGGACCACTTTCGCTTTCCCTCACCCCTTACCCTGTCTCATTTAGTAGGTGAATTTTACAAGGTTAGGAGGATTCCTATTTCCTAGCCCCCTGCCCCCAGAAGAAAAAGTAGGACAGTAAAAAGAGACAGACAGAAACGGCTAAGGTTGGGTAGAGGAAGCTAAACCTCACTCTGGATAGGACCACCCCTCACCCTATTGTTACTGTATATTTTCATAAAATCATTCATCAATCCGTTGTTTATTTTAAAATAATATATAAATAAATCATTGACAGCTTTGAAATATTCTCAACAAAAATGTAATCCATTGCATGGTCAATTTGCAAAGCAAAAGACTACCTCTGAAGTCAACCACCCAAAGAATGCCTGTTAGCAGAGAATCTGCTCAAAATCCACAAGAAAAATTAGTAATTTACTTTAAAAGCTTAGATGCATTTATGACAGATATGCATGTACGTTTGAGTCCTAGTCACCCAGGGGTGGTTGTGGATACAGAGAGGGTAATCCCCAACTGTAACACAGCTGTTATGCAAGTCTCCAGCCCCATCATCACATTATTATCTCCATAGACCATATGAGATTCCCCTAATTACAGGGCCTTATATCCTTACTGCCCCACACACTCTGGCCGACACTGGCGTGGGGCCAAACAGGGGATGGATGTAGATTCCGAGAGTACGGTCGTCATGTTTACATAGGGCGATCGCTGCGATTAACTTCGTGTCTATTTTGACGTTGATTTTTTCGGTTGTTTGCCCCCTGCTGGCAATATATATGATGATGACAATATCTCAAGGGGGGGGGGGGGCCCCCTCCCTCAACATACTGTATTATTGTATCCAATGGCATTCAAAATAGACGGGAACATGATTGCAAGCGTCCGACACCTTTCCCGCCGCCGCCGCCGCCGTCATGTTTACATATGTCGATCGCCGTGGTTTAATAATAATAATAATAATAATAATAATAATAATGCTTTATTTCAGACTCACACAGTACAGAGGGGACCATACTGGGGTCCATATAAACCTTACAGTAACATAAATATATATACTGTACATAGGCTACATAAAATAAAAACAAAATTAAATAGTTCGCGTCTATTTTGACGGCGATTTTTTTCGGTTATTTGCCCCCTGCTGGCAGTATATATGATGATGACAATATGTCATGGGGAGGTGAGGGGGGGCAAAGCCCCTCCTCAACATATTATTGTATCCAAAGGCAGTCAAAATAGACAGGAACATGATGGCAAGCGTCCGACGCCACTCCGCGTAGTGTAAACAAGGCCCGAATTCTACATTCTACCTCCAAACAGTGCCCAGGTAAGACTAGTCGAGTCTCCTGTGGCATTTATCAGCTCCTCACCAGCATCGACAGTGCTATAGAAATTAAATGGCAGGTGGCGACTTTGGTATTGCTGACTGTATCTTAAAATTTGGTATATACAGTACTGTACTAAAAAGCCAGTTGTAATGCCATGTGCTCGTGGTCTGTTTAGTGAACTACAGTACAGTACTTGGGTGCTGCAAAGTGGAGTATCAGGGTACTGTATTCTGAACTGGATTTTAGAATTTGATGCAGATGAATTTGCATCAATTGTGCCACACTTCATTGCACCTTTCCCAGAGGTACTAGGGCAGCTGGTAACGCCCATGATTTCACAATTTCTCCCCCACAATGCAGAATTTCTGCATTTCAAAACTCATTTATTCCCTAAACCACCTCTCTGTAGAACTGGGTGAAGAAATGCCGGACTATGAACGTGGGTGGAGCTGCGCGTAGGGGTTGACCTAGAATGACGTGGGCTCGGGTACTCCGTTCCGATCTCAAAATAAAGAACTTGACAACAGAGGCAGCCCTTGACAGGGCCGCCTGGAAAGCTGCCATTTAGGACGTGAGACTGTAACCACATTCTCTGTGGAAAAAACGGTCTTTAAACTTATGTACAGTATGTATATATGGAACTCACTTCATCAGAGAGAATTTTGACCAATCTTCAATCCACAGCAGTTTAAATACAACTGTTAGAGACTTTATGAATGGAGGATGCTATTTGGCACATGGACTTTGTTTTCATTAAAAACAAAAACATTTCCTCCCTATGTTCTTCCATCTCCTTCTCTATATTAGGGAAAATGTTGTGTGGTGACTTAAATTACGGGCCTTAAGGTACAGGCAAAAGCCAAAATTTCTTCTCACTCTTACTCTAATGAATATCCAAATTTAATGCTAGTGAAAGGTTGAACACCAGAATTATTATGTTCTCTCCACCAACCAACTCTACTCCTAAAATCGATTAATGAAATTAACAGACACATGTGGCAGTCCGGGGATTCGAACCCAGGATGCTCACACCGAAAATTAACACACTATGCACTGCACCATGAAGCCCTTGCTTCCCAATCCCACTATTTATATGTAGTGGATCAGGGATTCAAGTAGGTTTTTACTTTACACCAGGGGGTAAGGGGGCTTTCACATTTAATGGAGGAAAAATGTATATGCCCCATCCTACTTGCATGTCATGCAAAGGAACTAAAGAGGGGATGGCATAAGTAGGGACCAACAGATATCCTATGCTGTAAGGTTTTGTTATGGCACTGTCTTGTAGCACTGTTGAGGCTGGTGTGGTTGCAGATACTGCTGGTGGGCTTACTTGAGTCTTGCTGAGTTGAGTTAGTGCTATCAGCCAGTGATGACATATACAGCAGTGTTACAGTAGAACTTTATTGTACTGTACAACATTTTAACTGCTAAACAGCATCTCCGCCTGAACCAAATGTTACAATGTAATGGAAAAGAATGTTAAACTATTATATGTACAGTATGTATGAACAAAGGTGGTAATTAACTTTTAACCATTGACTGTACACACTAAGACAATAGTACCGCCCTGATATTTTCAAAGCTATCCGGGCTGAATCGAATGTCATATTGAGTAAGTTATCCAGCAAATAATTAAGAACTTAGTTACGTTTTGCTGTTCGAAGGTTCATAATGGGCCAGAATTAGTGTCATAGAATGTACAGTCATGTCCTACCTTCACAACTTAACCTTTTCAGTATGCAAGTATGTATTTTGCATTATGTTCTGACTAACCTGAGACGATTCTATTCAGCTTACGAAGGATTATGGGAGTCTTCATTTCCAGTAATCCTTCCTATACTGAATCAAATTGTCTATTAATAGTAAGAATCAAATGAAGATATGCCTCATCATAATATACTGTAAGGGTTAAAAGCGCGACTACTGGCAGATTTTGGAGTTCGCTAAAAACTTAACTTTGAAGTACAAGAATTAAATTAAGTGTAATTTAGGCATAACTTGATAATAGGGGTTATACATTTGTGCCTATTGAAAGAAGTTTCCTTGAATTTGCATTATATATATATACAGTACAGTATTACTTTAATTGGTACTGTAGATAGGTTTTATAATTAATTGATAGGTTATATATTATTGTATGATCATGTACATTTGTAATGGCATTGTACAAATTATAGTATTTGACATCTATACAATATTATGCTGTACAGTATATGCTTCCCTGATTCTAATTGTGGAATTACATTAGAAACTGATTATGGTAACTATTATAATTAAGAATGTTAATATTAGTTACTGTTATATTTTTATTATAATTTCTAAAGAACAAATTTGATTAAATACCAAAATTTTATTACACCTTTTTTGGCTTGTTAGCATATTAAGACCAATGAATGCGCATTTAACGGGGATCTACAGTATAGCCTGTGTTCTGCTAACACTGCTATGATCTATCTATTTACTCAGGCCCAATCCCCACGTTTCCTTTTTTTTTTCTTTGTTTTTTGCTATGATATTTCAGTAAATTAAATACTATAAGTGTGAAGTAAACGTTGGAAAGAGTTTAAATTATTGTCTAATATTTTGGGCTACCTGTACATACAAACCATCTCCAGAGAGACTGAAGATGGACTCTGTGTAGCCCAAGATTTTAGATAAATATAGAGTTCCATCTCTGTCCTGTGTTTTCCTTCCACCCACTTAATCTACTTAACATAATGAATCATTTCAGTAAAGCGCATATTAGTACGCATGCCATTTTTTGGTCTGAGGTAGAAGTGTCTAAAGGGGGCATCACACTGGGCCAAATTCTCGCCATTCTCCGATCTCCAGTCTCCGTTTCCGGTCAGTAGCGCCGGCAAATTCTATCACACACGCCAAGCGTCCTGGCTGCGTGAGTCTCCACACAACAATAACAATGTCCGATCTTAGCCTATATTGGTCCGTTTCACCTATACTGTAATGTATAGTAATATGGATTTACATCTACAATTATAATGCAATATGACTCAATCTACACGTTAGTGTAATTTTAATTTGAAGCTTATATGAGGAAATTTATATTTTGAACTTTTCGGAGGTGTTCGATTCATACCAATCACCATGGTGTAGGCTATAGAACAGTGGTTATTTAGCTGCAAGTGGTGTAGCTATGTTAGCATTAATTCACCTTGAATTTTTTTTATGTCTACCAGCAGCCCTTCTCACAATTAAAACACTTACTTTTGTAGCAAAATATATATTTCGATCGTTATATTGTGGCGTTTCACTTAAACTGTAGAATAATATGGATTGATGTTGACAAACTTTGTGTAATAGGACCCAATCTATATGTTAATGTTGCTATGTTTTGCATTTGAAGCTTATATAAGTAGGTATGAGGAAGTTTTTCGCAAAATATAGGCTATAGCCTGACGGAGCCCCTGCCATATGGATTTATATCGACAATTATATTTCAATATGACTCAATCTACAAGTTTGCATTATTATTTTTTATATTTGGAGCATATAATTATGAGGAAATATTTTGAACTTTTCGGAGGTTGTAGAATGCCTGGTATAATCCTGTGTATGCAGGTAGACCTGTTTTTATCTCAATAATTTGGTAATTTTATAATATATTTTTACATTTTACATTCATAAATAGTCCACTAATATACTAGGTTAGGTTAGGCTAGGTTAAATATATTGTTCAATGATTCTTAGTAAATAGGCATCTGCAAAACAGTTCCTCCTGCTACACAACCGAATGTTTTCGTTTTATACCAATCGCCGTGGCGTAGGTATAGGAAGTGGTTATTTAGCTGCAAGTGGTGTAGCTATTTTATCATTAATATACTTAGTTTATGTCTATCCGCAGCTCTTCTCGCAATCAAAACACACAATTATGTAGCAAAATATATATTTCGACGTCATATACTTGAGATATCAATGAGATTAAATGCGAGCTGTAATGTGGCTGACAATCTACCTCCGTCAAAAGATGGAGCTTCCCACCCAGTGCGGGAAGCATCCTAGCTCCGTCAAACGGTGAGATTTGTGTCGGAGAATGGAGGTACAGTAGCTCCATTTTTTGCGGTAGAATGGCGAGAATTAGCCCAGTGTGATACCCCCTTTATGCTCTGGAGGTAGGCTCATGTTGGTTTATAATTGGGGGATGTAGGAGGGAGGGGATGATCTAAGCTCGACCAAAAGTTAAAACTTTCCGTCTGAATCATGTTGATGTACTAGCCATGGTTCATTTAATCTAGTTTGTAAGATATTGAGAGATATTGTAAGTACAAAAAATTACACAGATTGATATATAGGGTACCAAGTAAAAAGAGTTAATGAGGTATCTGCAGTACTGTATATGCAGGTATAGTATTCACAACATGTGTTTATCCATGCACAAGTTTTAAAGGTATTGTCATGTAACTATAAAGTGGTCATATCCCTCACATTCCATTGGATTACTTCGGTCGATTCCGTCTCCTCTGCTCTTCCAGTGGGCAAAAACGGAATGCTTAGAAGTATACATAATGGAGTGGAAGTAGGAGAAGTGGAAATAATATAATGAAGAAGAAAAATTAACCTAGTGGAAGAAGTATTGTAGCATGGGCAAAGGAAGCATGTCTGGACAAGTAGCCTGGAGGTGTTGTTCTCATGACCATCCTTTAGTGGAGTTTCCTTGGAGGAAGCAAGACGTCGGAGATGATGATTAATAAAGTGTGATTTACCAAGCAGGAAGTCGTAAGCTTCAGTCAAAATCAATACTGTAGTTTGATAAACTCTTGGAGAAAGCCTATGAGAGAGTTGATAGAAAAGGTCTGGAAAGTATTGAGAATATACAGAGTAGCTGGTAAGTTGCTGATAGCGGTGAATAGCATGTATGATTGTGCAAAGGCGGCAGTGTGTATGTGGAGAATGAACAGAGCGAGTTCTTTTATCTGAATGTTGGGTTAAAACAAGGGTGTGTGATGACCCCATGGTTGTTCAATATATATATATGGATGGAGTCATGAAAGAAATACAATGAAGAGCAGTGGATGTTGGTGTACCTCTGATAAGGGAAGGAAACGAGTGGAAGTTGCCTGTAGGCCTACTGCTGTTTGCCGATGGTACAGTTCTGATGAGCGAAAATGAATGGGAGCTGCAATGGTTGGTAAATACTGTATGTTTGGAACAGTGTGTGAAAAATGGAATCTGAAGGTAAATGTGGGGAAGAGCAAGGTTATGGTCTTAGAAAAGGTGCAGCCACAGAGTGTGAGGTGAGGAGCGGTCAGGCTATGGAGAATGTGAGATTATTTAAGTACGGTATTTGGGCAGTGTGTTGAGTGAAGATGGGAGTATTGATAAAGAAGAACAGGGGAAGAGGGTTGTAGGAACGGTGAAACCAGTAACAAGAAATAGGGTGGTCAGCATGGAAGTAAAGAAGGCCTTACATGACAGTGTGGTAATCCCGACATTGACTTAAGGGAGCAAAGCAGGGACGTTAGTGAAGAGACTCAAACCAAGAGAGAGGGGTGGAAATGAGTTACTTGAGAAGTGTGTGCGGAGTTCATGGAGGGATAGACAGACAAATGAGGAAGTACGAGAGAAGTGTGGTGTGGATGTAGATGTGCTGGAAAGTGTGAAAAGGAACACCTTGTGATGGTTCGGCCATGTGGAACATATGGGAAGCGAGAGAATAACTAAGAGAGTGTACAAGAGTGAAGTGGAAGGACAGAGAGGGAGAGGTAGACTGAGTGAGAGATGGAAGGATGGAGTTAAGAAGTATATGAGTGAAGGCGGTGCTGGATGGGAGGAGAGGTGTCGACTGCCTGGGGACAGAGGTGCATGGGGCCGTTTCGTTCGTGGTATTGCTAGAACAAGATCAAATTCTAAATACGTTAACATGAACCCTCTTAATGTGAACAATAACACTTCTGGGAAAATATGCAATTATGAACTACTGATTTACGCAATACCTAAATCCTTCAAGATACGAATAGTTAAATATTAATTCTAATATAAGTACAGAGAAATACAGTACTGTACATATGGAAATGGTCTATGGGCTCTCAAGATAAAATAGTTACTTCAAGATTGATAGATAAAAAACAAAATACTTTAGTATGCCCGAGAATTCAGATCAGATAAATGGTAGCGCTCAGTTTATACAATGCCCGAGTATGGATAATTTTGCTATGAAAAAATCACTAATCACGACTAGTATTTACGTCTGGGTGTTGTGGTGTGGGAAGAACTTCTAATATTAAATCTAGCTATTAAATCTCTCCATCAAAAAGAACCGAACATAGAGGTTGAATATAATGTAAGAACACAAGGATAGAATGTGTGTATTGTTTTCCCAAGTGGAAATTGACGTGTGGCAAGAAGTAACTCGCAAAGTGTGAAACAATAATTACGTTGGCAATCGCATGAGTGATTTTCCGGGGTCGGGGGACTAATCGCTTAATCTTGCTGAGGATTTCTTCTCCATGGTTATTTGGCTGTCACTGATCAGCGTCTCCATTTTGGCTGGTGTTGTGGAGGGTTTTGAACCGCCTTCTTTACGTGGTTGCTTGCTGGTCTCTGCAACTGCTGCTTTTAAAGTTTTAGTAGCTTCGAGCCTAGCTTGGGTATTGGCAGTGTCAAGCCTACCTGAAGTAGTATTGAGCCTACTTCTGTTAGCTTCGAGTCTAGGTGGTGTTTTGGCAGCGCCGAGTCTACTACTGCTATCTCTGAGCCTAGCTGGTGTTTTGGCAGCATCAGGCCTACCTCTAGTAGCGTTGAGCCTATAGCTGGTGTTTTGGCAGCAGCAATCCTACCTCTAGTAACCATACTACTGTACTGCTAGCTTTGATCCTAGCTGGTGTTTTGGCAGCGTCAGGCCTACCTCTATTAGCGTCGAGCCTACTTCTAGTTTCGAGCCTAGCTGGTGTTTTGGTAGCATCAAGCCTACCTCTAGTAGCGTCGAGCCTACTTCTGCTAGCTTCAAGCATAGCTGGTGTGTTGCTAGCGTTGAGCTATCTATTTTAATTTCGAGCCTAACTGGTGTGTTGGTAGAGTCGAACCTACCTCTAGTAGCGTCGAGCTTACTTCGACCAAATACAAATGCTCCTAATGTGTTTGATAACTTGGTCTGGGCAGCTTGGGTGGTGTCTCTTTTTGCTGATATTCCTGTGTTGGTGGTGTTGAGGGTTAGAAGGGCTTGCTGGCTTTGAGGTCTTCTTGAGGTGCTGGTAGTATCCGTCTCGATCGCTGGTAGTGATGTCACCCCGGGGTGGGGGACGCTCCGGGTTAGAAGGCGGCGGCGCATTAATTTGTGTCTGGTGCTATTGACATCTTGTGCCTTTGTTGCTCGGGAACTCGGACTGCGGCTATCCTGGCTAATTTAACTTTGTGCACATTAATCAACTTTGCCAATTATCAGTGAATTACATTAATTGCATGTTATATATCTTGCTCACGTATACTAATATCTTTAGACACATTAATTTAAATAATTCATACAATATTTATGTAACTGCTCAGCCCTCTGCATCTCTATACAGGCTCTCAGCCTATGCCCGAGAGAGAGTACAGTAGTTGGAATATAGAAAGAAAACTAAATATTACATTTAAATTAGCCTGCATATATTCCCACTCAATAAGTGGGATGTTCCAGTAGACTAGGGTAAACAAAATGCAGTTTAATGAAGAAAAATTCCAACTAATATGTTATGGGGAGGATAATGTTGTTAAAGAGATACATAACAAAATCTAACCGCATTGTAGAATGTAAAGACAGTGTGAAAGACCTTGGGGTGTTAAATGGTCCCCCAAAACACCCATGGACTATAACCTTTGGTCTCAAAACACCCATGGACTATAGCCTAATTTGGTCTCAAAACACCCATGGACTTTTTTGTTGTTGCTGTTCCCCAGGCTGTCTGGCCGAGCAGCCCCAAGGTCCTGAGCAAGGCCAAGGCCATAAACGAGTGCCCCCGCAAAACCCTCCCTGCTTACCACTAATAAAGCCCGGGTGACCGAAGCCACTCCAAAGCGGGGAGCTGAGGAGGGTGCGGAAATGCCCGGGAAACCAGAGCCTCACCCAAGATCCTGTGCCCCTCAGCAATTATGAAGGGAAAGTTGAGGGGCAAAGGAAAAATGTGACACTTTGACTCCCAATCTCCTAACCTCTAGGTTGGCAGTAGGGAGGTCAATCCACGGAAGAGACGCCGTCACATGAGATCTAGAAAATATGGGTATGGTAGAGATCGCTCAGCTCTCACTCTGATAGACCAGCCCATCACCACATGCCTAGAACCCAATCCTCTCGGCATCAGCTAGGAAAGGCCCTAGAAAGCCACCTTTGGCGGGGGGATAGCTCCCCTACTTCAACTCCTTTCGGGGTTGGGCACCCGCCCACACACCCATGGACTTTATGCCTGTGGTCACCCCAAACACCCATGGACACATCTGGTCTCAAAACACCCATGGACTATATATCCTTTGGTCTCAAAACACCCATGGACTATATATCCTTTGGTCTCAAAACACCCATGGACTATAGGCCTATATCCTTTGGTCTCAAAACACCCATGGACTATATATCCTTTGGTCTCAAAACACCCATGGACTATAACCTTTGGTGAACCGTTGAAGTAATGACATGGGTCGTTTTTCTGGTCAGTTTTCTCCCTCATGTTTAACCCCATTAGTTTTCAGATGTTAAGATGTTGTTGTTGTTGTTGTTGTTGTTCCCTAAGCTGCCTGGCCGAACAGCCCCGAGTCCCTGAGAAAGGCCATGGCCACGATCGGGCTTTCCCACAGAGCTCTCATTGAGTGTAGATTGTGTTGTTGGCGTAAGTGGTTGTGTGAAATGCAGTCTTCTATGATGTGTTTAATAGTATGGGGTGCTGTGTTACATCCCGGGCAGGCGTCGACAACGGAGTCATCCAGTCTCTTCTGATAGCTCAGGAGAGCTGGATGGTGTCCGCATCTCAGCCTGGCCAGGTGGACTCTGTCCTCGCGAGGAAGGGAGGATTCGGAAGGATGGATTTCGGGAGGTCGTGCATGCAGCTGCGTGTTGTCTGTGAGTGAGTGGATGGATCGGTGAGAGATATGAGTATGGATGTGTTTCTGGAAGTTGGTTCGGGGTGGGCAGGGAGGAAGAGAGGACAATAATTGTGTGTGATACCGTGTGCTGGGTGTTGTTTTGATATTTCTTGGTGTCTGTGGGTGTGTTCCCATGTAGTTTAGTGGGTGGTCTTGGTTCGTGGAGGCTGCTGCCAGGAATTGAGTGCCTCTCATGTCCAGATGGTCTTTGACTTTGAGGATTTTGGTTTTTTGATGTAGGTGATCTGTGGGTGCAGTAGCTGTGCAGCCTGTAATGATCAGGGCTTTGTTTTGAATAGTCTGTAAGGTCTTATGATGTGTTTCAGCTAGGTTAGAAGCCCAGGCTGGGCTTGCGTATTCCATCACTGATCTTATGTATTGTTTATATACTGTGGTGGTAGTTTCTTTGTTGTGTCCAAATTTTGTGTGAGCAAGTGACCTGAGGGCGTTAAGTCTGGGTGTCAGTTTCTTTTTAATGTTTGTGGTGTGCTGTTTGAATGTCCTATGAGTATCATATGTTACTCCTAGGATTTTGGGTGTGTGTGTATGTGTTAGGGGTGTGTTGTTTATGGTGAGTTGAGGGATGTATTCGTGTTCTGTCCAACTTGTGAGCAGGGTTGCGGTGGATTTGGTTGGGGCTAGATTAAGTCTGTTTGTAGTGCACCAGCCATGTAGTGTGTTGAGATAGGGTTGAAGGAGATCTGTTTCTCTTTTTGGGTCATGGTGTGTGCATGTGAGTGTTATGTCATCTGCATAGTAGGCTAAGTTTATTTGGGGCGTATTGGGTGTAGTTATATCGTGCATGTACAGATTGAAGAGTGCGGGCGATAGGACGGATCCTTGTGAGATGTTTGCCCCATTAGTTAGTCGATTTTACGACCTTTTGCCCCATTTCTTCGTCAAAATTTAGACCTAGAGGTCCTTGTTTCGCACGGACCCAATAATATCATCTGTTAGTAGCCAGAATGAACGAAAGAATGATAATGGAACTCAATTATAGTATATAACTATTATAACGGGACTGTTCGACCAGGCACTCTACGGAACGACACTACTATGATTCTACTATAGGCCTACCCTCAACAAGGCAAACAAGTAGGAAAAATATCTTAAACCCTAACCTTTATAACTCAATTAGTGCTGGAGCAAATGGGCTATAAATTTCCACACCCTTTCCCTGGCTAACTCTTCCCAAATGGTAGAAATATTAGCTCGATTACCCTAGCCGTTTGTGAGTTATAGAGGTTAATGTAAAGAGTTTTGGCCTACTTATGAGGAACAGGGTATAATATTATAGAGTGCTTACTAAGTTGAATACCGTACTCTTAACACAGACATTTTATCCATTCCCGACTTTCAACTGCTAGATGAATCCCCAAAAAGCATAGGATAGGTAAATAATTAACCCCTTCTGTACCGGGACACAGCTGGTTCTATTCTGGCTAAGATTAAATGATTTTATTCAATTGTGGAATAGCCTGTAGAAATTAATGGAGCACAAACTATCACTAGCTTTTTGATGCCCACATAACCTTCCTATGTAGGTTATGTAATTCCAGGCACATACGGTACCCATAACTGGGGGTGGCTGAATCGAGACAAAGCTCGAATTGAAACATTTAAAGTTCCAATTCGTAGTGTTCGTGATCACTTTCGCGTTCCCTCGCCCCTTTCTCTGTCTCGTCTAGTTGGTAAATTTGACAAGGGGAGGAGGATTCCTAGCCTCCCACCCCAGAAGTAGGAAAATTAGTAGCCAACATACAGATGGAAGGATAGAGTTAAGAAGTAGGCTATATGCGTGAAAGCGGTGCTGGATGGGAGGGGCATCAACTGACTGGGGACAGCCACGGCGGTCGAGTGGTGAGCATGCTCACGTGTGAATCTGCTTGACCTGGGTTCGATCCCAGCCCAGGCGGACATTTAGTGGGTGTTGTAGTACGTCCTAGCATGTTTCACATGCTCGCACCCAGTCGGGGGACACCTCCACGACGTATACAGACTAATAACACATAACAAAGCCACTCCAACAGCTTCCTCTCTCTCCAACACCACTTCTCCCCAGTCTAGGCTATCTATAGCCTACACTTCAGAAAAATAGGAAAAGTAGAATGTAGATAATTATGAGGTGCTGTTGTAAACGCTTATTCCTCAATACCTTCATCTGATATGAGAGGTGCATGGGGGCGATTCGTTCGTGGTCACCCCTTCGGAGATCACGACGTCTGGCAATAGATAGAGATAGAAACGGCCTAGGTTGGGTAGAGGATGCCAAACCTCACTCTGAACAAGACCATGGCAGCCTTCACCCATAATTTGTGTCCTGGAGTGTACTTCTGATTTGTGTCTGGCGGCTCTGCTGTTCTGGTTGAATGTCTGGCAATATCCCGATCTTCATTCATAATGTATTGCTCACTCACACCTCCCTTATAGCCTATTCTTGTAGACCATCAAACATTCTTATAACAACGTCCATATTTCCCCAGACACAACGAATCACTGGTCCTTGTAAGAATTGTATGGTGATAATTGAGATGTATTTAATGTTAAGAACAGAAGAGGATAATACAAAAAAAAAAAAAAAAAAAAAATGGCAGCTCGATGTTGAACGAAACCAATAGGAAGCTATAATCAGATCTAAGAATAGGCCTATACGATATTCAACAAACTCAATCACTAGCTTTAAGTATTATAGCCTATATGCACTTATATTTGCAGCATGTCATAATTAATAACTATTTTTCGAACAATTATTTGCAAGCAAATACCAATATTTTAAGAAATACCTCAGGAACTAGTTTTGTATGCTCATGACTTCAACATGCACTGCTCTGAACACTACTTCATGGATTTGACGCTTATGGCATCTTTAGACTAGCATACAATGTTCTTTTTATGCATAACTTGTATTTTATGAACTCTGGATGCTAAATAGAAACGGCGATGAAGGAAAATCGTGAAATAAAGTATCACTCGGCCATCTTTCCCTCGCTTGGTGACAGCCCGCTGACAGGTGCGGACTGCGGACCGTGCGGTGGCCATTGACGACTGAGACAATCGACTGACCAGGTAAGAGGGGTGTGGGTTGGTGTCTAGTGCAAGCTTGTTTTCCCTAGGCTATAGTGCAACTTTCTTTGCAACTTGTTTTACGTTGCGAAGATATCTGTACATGTATATTAGTGGAGTGGCATGGTTATTAGGTCTAGTATGAAGGTTCGCATGTGTGTGATGGTGAAGTGCCGGTAGCTCGCTATCTTTCCAACATCGTGTGCGCAAGACCAACTAGCCTATATCCCCGTAACCATTTCCTCGCAGTTATTTAATGTTTAGCATTCGTTTCGCCGTGTTCATTTAGTTATTACCGATGTTTTGTGTAGATGCATGTTTAGTTAGACTGCAACGAGACTAATAAACCCTAGGCTAGCTGGATTTGAGTGGGGTACCGGACCGGTGCATAATTATGGGCTAGGCTAGAAGTTTCTAGGGCGGATTTTTGAGTATAACTCCATTTATTGGTCACCAATTATTTTGACATATTTGAAGACAGATATGGAATCTATATGCTCTAAGTATCATATTAAAATTAGTTTCAACCCTCGGCAAAACCTATTAAAAAACCCGGTAACAACATGTCTACCTACCGTAAAACGGTTGTCAATACTCTCTTATAGACGGCGCGGCTTCAGCGACGCCATTTTTTCGTGAACTGGAGAGCTCTATCCTTCAACTTTTGTAATACTATCACGCCATCTGCCAATCCTCATTGGAAATACTGAGTTTCATTTCCTAACTCCTTGGCAATACGTCACGAGACACTTCTGGATTCTTATTGGGTTTTTTTTCTGACATGTCATTAAACTCATAGATTCCGTCACGCATACAACCAGCAACCTATCAGGTGAGTTTATTGACCTTGATTACGTCATTGCACTGAACCAATCACAGATACACACCTTCATTTAAGTCTCTCATCACTTTAGTCATGGACGCCGCTTGTAATGGTTGTTCACCCCTCCCACATTCAGTGATTATTGACACTACAAGGAACAATAGTGCAGCCCTTAAGGTTTTTACTGACCATGGTTGTTTGCCTACCTCTGTTTCCTGCAAACTCTGCTCAAACGAATGTTACTATTATGAACCGGCAGACCAGTGGCGATGCGGTCATTATTGGTTTTTAAATAAAACCACTACTCGTCGTAACTCCTCGTCGAAAACGTGGACGCATCTCTTCCCCACCTACTCCCTCCACATCTCAATAAGGTATGCAAATACGCTTTCATATTTTCGCGGGTTTAAAAACGGCGAAAACTAAATTATTTAAGCAAAACTTGGCTCGTGTTTTAAGGTATTTCCGTAATTGTTTAATCGAAGTCCTCTTTTTTTTTCTAGTTATTAAAAACGTATTCTATGGTGTATTATATGATATATAGAAGCAATAGAACTGTTCAAATGACCTGGGAAGTGTATATTAAACCAAATACAAAACTTTGAATAATGAGATAGGCCTAAGAGTTTTTTATCACTTTTCATCCCAAGACCAGCGGGGGTCTGGGGGCAGCAGCCCCCAAGATGCCCAGGTTAGGTTAGGTTAGGTTAATGACCAGCTATGTAAATACAGTAGTGAACATTTAGTTTAGTCTGTGCTCAAAAATCCATTTTCTTTAGCAGGCTATACACTAAACAATTACCCCCTTTTCACAGACAAATACACAAACAATCGGTCAAAGATGCAAATAGCGGGGGTGTGGGGGCGGCAGCCCCCACCCATAATACTAGGATAGGTTAGGTAAGGTTGTTAGGTTAGGCTAATGTCCTTTCAAAGGGGTATAGGCTTGTAAACACTATGATAGCTTAACATGAGCCAAAAATCGAAATTAGGTTAGTGTAATTTGTTTACTCTTAAAACTCGCAAAATCAGAGCCAACTTTTCCCAAAACTTGGCTCGGGTTTTCCAAAATTCGGGTTTTATGGCTTTGCAATTTCGGGAAACCTGAGCCAAATTTCTAAATGAGGTTACTGTCATTTGTTTGTTTACAAACTCGCAAAATCCGAGCCAGCTTTGGCCAAAAGCTGGCTCGGGTTTTCCAAATTTCGGGTTTTATGGGTTTGCAATTTTGGGAAACCTGAGCCAAATTTCTAAATGAGGTTACTGTCATTTTGTTGTCTACAAACTCGCAAAATCCGAGCCAGCTTTGGCCAAAACTTGGCTCGGGTTTTCGAAATATTGGGTTTTAGGCCTTTGAAATACCTTCAAACCCGAGCCACGTTTTGCTTGAATACGTATGTATCGCCGTTTTACGCATTTAACCCCTCATTTTCCCTGTACTTCATAGCCCTCCCCACTATCGGGCGGCGTGTCTTAAGATCGTTGTATACTGTAATGGGGAAAACGGTTTCGCCGAGGGTTCTAATTATCTCTAAACACTATATATTGATGAAAACTATCAGGGAAAAATAAAAAAATCCATGGGAAAATTGGTGACCAATAAATGGAGTTTTTCCGATTTTTGGCGTAGTTGGACGGATAGCCTATATTAGAGTAGTTAAGCAGATATTTTAGCGGCAGTTATCGTTCATTACCAGGGATTTATCAATGTACCCGACACTAGCCTACTTACCATGCACCAGCTGGCTTTCATAATTTCCGCCGAATTTCACGAACCATTTCTGCCGGCGTTAAGAGGTTTTTAGTTTGTTCCCTAGACCTCCATTAAGCTTAAAATTATACCCTTTCAAGATTAATTTTTAAATTTTTCGGTAGAAAAATGTCGGCAAGAATGTTAAGTGCGGGCGTACCACCAGCCTTGTTTACACTACGTGTAGTGGCGTCCAATTTCACGAACCATTTCTGCCGGCGTTAAGAGGTTTTTAGTTTGTTCCCTAGACCTCCATTAAGCTTAAAATTATACCCTTTCAAGATCAATTTTTAAATTTTTCGGTAGAAAAATGTCGGCAAGAATGTTAAGTGCGGGCGTACCGCCAGCCTTGTTTACACTACGCGTAGTGGCGTCGGCCCTTTCCCATCATGTTCCCGTCTATTTTGACTGCCTTTGGATATAAAAATACATTAGCCTAACCAAACAACCGGTAAAATTCTAGTTTCACGTACACAGCGACAAAAGGGAGGCGCCGTTGTAAAGGCATAGCTTCCCGACCAACTATGAAGATCAGGGAAATTGCTGGGTAAAAGACGTAATATAATGATAATAAACTACATTAACGACATTAGCCTAACCTAACAACCTTACCTAACCTAACCTAGTATTATGTAATAGCTATGGTGCCACATATGGGGAGATAATATATATTTTTTTTTACAGTAGGTATAATTCCTTATAATGCATTTCCCCCGCTTTGGACATATATAGGAATCAAGTATGGTATATGACAACTCTAAAGTAGCCATAGAAATTTATGAGTATGCTGTGAAAGCGAAACTAGAATTAAACCAAACAACCTAACCTAGCCTAACCTAACCTAGTATTCATGTAGGCCTAGTAATGACGGGGCAAATAGCAGAAAATATAGCGTCGAAATAGACGGGAACGTAACTGCGAGCGCACAACATGAAGACCGTACGCCCGATCACTACATCCATCCCAAAATATCTCGGCCGAAGGCAGATTCGTACAATATAAAGATGATGTAATTAAATTCATACATCGATTTTATCGTGGCCTACAGGTTTCTTATACCATGTATTTCATTCCTATATGTGTCTAAATGCGCGTAAAAATGTATTACTGATCCTGAAAAAAACAAAATATCCCCTATATCGCCTACGTCGCAAGAGGCGGGTGGCTTTGTTTACATCCGCCGCGAAGAAGAAGAAGAAGAAGCGTGGGGAAAATTTGGTTTTTGCCCCCTACTGTTTAAATATATGACGATTTCAATAAATCTTGGGGGGGGGGTGAGGGGGGGGGGGGCTTGCCCCCCCTCTACATATTTTGTATCCAACGGCAAACCGTTATGGCCAAATAGTTATTTTTCGCGAGTGAAGGGACGTGTTTTTAGATTGTTGTATAATGGGTAAATATGCATTTACGCCTATTTTCACACATCAAAACACCCTTACACAACTCTATACTACATAAAAACAATCGAAACTATTTTTTAGCAATTTAATTACATCATCTTTAAATTGACCGCAGATTCCTCTTAAATTACAGGGTCGCTATCGCTCGTTAGGAAAAAATTAGATAATATTCAAGGACACTAGTGCGACGTTATGAGAAACAATTTATTAGGGAAAATAGGCACCAATAGATTCGCCATATGTTTCTCCATATAGTCCGCATGGAGGATTTTCGTTATCAACAAATTGAAAAATACCCACTTCACAGACAAATATACCAAAAATCTAAGTCAAAGCGGGGGTGTGGGGGCGGGAGCCCCCACCTATAATACTAGGTTAGGTTAGGTAAGGTTGTTAGGTTAGGCTAATGTCCTTTCAAATGGGTATAGGGTAGTAAACACTAGGATAGCCTATACCCGGTCAGAGGTAAGAAGAAGAAGAAGAGTCCTGCAGTAGTCTCCTTGAATGCTACCAAAAATTACACCCAAAGGGCACGAAAGGTCTTGAAATTAACAAATGGGGCGAACATTCTTAAAATCGCCAAACTAATGGGGCAAACGCCTTAAAATCTCTAAAGCAATGGGGATTAACATGAAGGGGTCCAGAAAAAATCCCTCGAGTGGAAATCTGCCGGCGTCCATGCAGCGTGGGTTAGGCCTAAGATCAGCGTGGATGCCGGCTGATTGATGCAGGATTTCGTGTAGCCGGTTATCTTGCCAACGTTGATGCAGGTCTTGTCGACATTGATGCAGGTTTGGTGGACATTGATGCAGTGGCGTAGCCAGCGTTTTCTCAGCAGGGGGGCACCATTATTATGGGAGGGGCACCTGATACTCGGGGCCAGGTAGAGACTTCATTGGGCCTTGGTGCTGTGGGCCCCTATAAATTGATAGGCGAGCGAAGCAAGCCAATCCAGCTGGGGGGTTCAGGGGGGCGCTGTATAAACTATAGTGCGCAGGCACAGACATTCAACCTGCCAAATGCTACAGCTACAGAATATAATACCGTATGTTCAATGAGTATTAAAATTTCGCCCAGCCTATTACACCACATTAGATAAAACGGTAAACCTGACTTTTTGGACCGACAGAGATTTTGGTAAGTTTTATATTGTTTTTTTGAATTTTTCCTTCAGATATAGTGTTGTTTTATACTGAAGAGGAGCGGAAATGAGTATTTACCCATTATCCAACAATCTAAAAACACGCCCCCTACTAGTGGGGAGGGCTATGAAGTTCAGGGAAAATGAGGGGTTAAAAGCGTAAAAAAGACATTAGCCTAACCTAACAACCTTACCTAACCTATCCTAGTATTATGGGTGGGGGCTGCCACACCCCCGCTGGTTGGGTTAGGCCTAGGCCTAGGCTTTTTTTTTTTTTTTTTTTTAAATGTGCTAGGTTATTAGCCTAACCTAACAACCTTACCTAACCTAACCTAGTATATGGGTGGGGGCTGCTGCCCCACACCCCCGCTGGTTGGGTTACTTTTTATTTTTATTTTTATCTTTTTTTATGTGCTATTAGCCTAACATAACAACCTAACCTAACCTAACCTAGTACTGTATAAGGGTAGGGGCTGCCGCCCCACACCCCCGCTGGTTGGGTACTGGCTGAAAAACCAATTGTTTTACAGCATATATGTATTTTAGCGTTTTTTTGTTTTCTCCCTTATATTACATTTCCGCTCTTAACCCGTGGAGCCCCGGCTAGTTTTGTAATGTTTGTTCACCAGAACCCGGCTGGTTTTCAAAAAATGGTTTTATTCCAGAAACAATAGCGAATGGGTTAGGAATGAAGGAAAAACCACGAAAAACCGCTCAAAAAGCTTAAAGAATGGTCCTACAGAGCCCCCGAAAACGTATTTTACAAGAGTAAAAAATTGAAGGCAATTACCCCCCAAAAACAGGCTATTGCGCGCTCACGCGCACGCACATGGACTTTGAGAGTTTTCAACCATCGGCACGGTTGCGTGGGATACGTACACAGTTCCCATTCAAATCTGAGCCCTCTTGAGTGGCTACACCTGAGGTTACGGTCGGCGCAATTAGGGCGACGCGCCAGGCGCGTCTCTGGGGCTGTGCGTTACATACATCGCCGATGCGTCAGACGCGTCGCTGGGGCTGTACGGGTTAATGACATATATAGCAATGGTGTATATGCTCTACCGGACCTATTGGGCCTAAAATGGGCTAACTGTCGGCCCAAAACATCAGTACAGTATAACCGATAAAACTAAATTTCTAGTTCAGGAAGCTGATATTTATGTATCAAATTATGTTAATTATTATATATTCACTGCATTAACGAGTATATAACCATATGAATCTAGGGGATGGATGTAGTGATCAGGCGTACGGTCGTCATGTTGTGCGCTCGCAGTTACGTTCCCATCTATTTCGACGCTATATTTTCTGCTATTTGCCCCCTGTCATTACTACATGAATACTAGGTTAGGTTAGGTTAGGTTAGGTTAGGTTAGGTTAGGTTAGGTTGTGTTGTTTGGTTAGGCTAATGTATTTTTATATCCAAAGGCAGTCAAAATAGACGGGAACATGATGGGAAAGGTCAGATGCCACTACGCGTAGTGTAAACAAGGCTGGCGGTACGCCCGCACTTAACATTCTTGCCGAATCTAGTAAAAATATACTACACAACTATGTGTCATAGATAAAGTGTGCGAACTGTATTTAACCTCTTAAATCACGAAAGCCCTCAAAACACCTCAATGGTGCATCACACACGATAGTAATTTGAATAAGACCCCCAGCGCCATCTGGATTTTTAGTACGGTTTTCCCTCATTATCACCAATTTTTCCTCTTGTTTCCATCATTTATCGGTTATTTTTCTCTCCGGCGGTAATGTAGCACAAGAGGGTGTGTGTCTCGCTATATTCATCATAGGCCTATATGCTATGTAAAATAAAAGCACATTGAAAAAGAATAATGCTTTATATTGTAAATACAGTATAGGCCTAACTAATTCTGTCAGAATCCAAGGCTAGAAATTTACAAATAAGTACCCTTGCCTGTAGGGCATTTTCACGCTTAATAGGTTAAATTTCCAGCGTGGGATACAAGATGGGTTGAGGGGGGACTTTGGCTTATTGAAATCGGCAAGAATGTTAAGTGCGGGCGTACTGCCAGCCTTGTTTACATTACGCGTAGTGGCGTCGGACCTTTCTCATCATGTTCCCGTCTATTTTGACTGCCTTTGGATATAAAAATCATTAGCCTAACCAAACAACCTAACCTAACCTAGTATTCATGTAGTAATGACAGGGGCCAATAGCAGAAAATATAGCGTCGAAATAGACGGGAACGTAACTGCGAGCACACAACATGACTACCGTACGCCCGATCACTACAGCCATCCCTTGAAATCATCTATGTTGCCAGCAAGGGGGTAAATATCGATTATACTCCATTATTAAGACTTGTAAATCGCGAGGATGTCCGAGGGAGCTCTGAGAGTGATTGGACTTTGCGGTTTTCCATTAACCCAGTTTACCCCAAGTGATTTACATAAAAATTACACTCCCAAGCCCAGCCACTTGTCATTTTGGTAAAAATTGAAGAGACTCCAGACCGCCTTTTTACTTTTTTTTTTATTTTTTTTTATTTTTTATTTTTTTTAGTTTTATTTGATATATTGTTGTTGAACCCCCCCACTGCGGACTGCGGGAAGACTCTTAAGAGTAAGGGAAAAAAATCAATTTAAAACACCGAAAAAATGTTTGTTTTTTTATTTTGTTTTATTTTATTTATTTTTTTTTGCCCCTGGGCCATGCCAAATATCACTTTCCACCTCCCCTCCTTCCCCACTTTCCTCCCCTCCTTCAGTTATCACCTATTTTCCCTGTTATTCCCTTATTCTGAGGTTTATTTTCGTGCTAACATTAGCGAATTGGTAGCAGGGCGTTGTCATCACTGTTACCAAGCGTGGGAAAGAGCGAGAGAGACTATTGCGGTACAGTGTCTCTCCAGACAAGGGGAGGGGTGGACTGCAGGGAGGTTGCCTCAGCCATACCTTATGTGACTCCCGGCCTGTATCGCCGATTTTGACCATCCAAACACTGTTTCCACTTGTTTTATTGTTGTAACAGGTTAATACCTTTATAATCAACCTATAATTGGCGCATATGGATAAGTATTAATGCTATTTATGGTAAAATAACGATGTTAGTGATGGGAACAGCTCAAATAAGTCAGCACAGGAGTGTGGTGTCTCATACCCCCCATGCGCACTTCTTCGGTATTACCGAGGACTGTCGCATTTTAGTATTTTCAACATTAGCCTAACCTAACCTAACCGAAAACTAACCGACTGTCTAAACCCAGCTCACGTTCCCTGTTTATGGGTACGCGACGGTCTAAACCCAGCTCACGTTCCCTGTTTATCGGTGAACAATCCAACAGTTTCTCGTATTTCACTTATAGTAAATTTGCAACGGTAATTACATGTACACCAACATAGTATCGTCCATGAAACTTCTAGAACACTGATAATTATCGATTGGGCTCGTATCCGGGTTGTCTTCAATTTTAAGTAATTTTTTTTTCTCCTGAAAACACATGGGCAGGGTTAGTAATGAAGAAAAAGAAAAAGCTCACCAAGGTCATTTAGAGGTCCTGGGGGGCGGCGGAAAGTCACAAATAACATGGGGTGATGGGTAGGCAATATACTGTACTGGAAAATCACTCGCGCGCCCACACGCACACGGCTGGACTTGCAAGGTTGCCAACCATCAGTATTGTTTCGTGGGATCCTAAAGTACAGTAGTTCCCATACAAATCTGAACCCTCTAAGTACCATAGGACAAGAGTAATTAAGGTGGATGCAGCCATTGCATTGTTGGGGTTTAGCGTTACATACATAAACGACGCTTAACGTGCATCGCTGGTACTCAAGGGGTTAATATCGGGTTTTTATAAATGTGATCAAAATGATTCTCCCACAGTGGATTATACATGAGTGCAGTATAAGTATTCCATAGACTTACATTGTCCTTAATCAAATTATCTAATAAGGCGGCGAGCCTTCTGAATAATTATTTATATTTTACTTATCCCCTGTATGATGATCATGAACATATGAACAGTGAACTCCAGAAAATAGGTGTAAACAGCAAATATCTTTGAAAAACTTGTGTGTGCAGGGAGGAGAGAGTGCAACATAAGTCTGCTTCTTGGGCCTGCTAGAGGCAAACTTAGCTTCCCAGCTGTCATCCATGCATGTGAAGGGTAGGAGGAAGTGTGGAAAACCGTGACTCCTAGTGCAGGGAAAGCGAGGAATAACGAAAATAGGAATAACAGCCAATAATTGAGGGTGGAGGGGGAGAATGGGAGTGGGACAAGTGTAGGGGAGAGGAAGGAGATATGAGTTATTATGCTACCCGTCTTCTTACCCCTACTCTGTGCAGCTGTCCAACCCAAGAGTGAAACGGTACTCTCAGACTTTCTTCTCAACAGCCGAGCTCTAGAACTCTCTCCCAGAAACAGTCTTTCCCTCCTCCTATGACTTAAATTGCTTCAAACTCAGTGTGTCCAGGCATTTTGGCTCTAACATCCCTTGATTTTGGCCCTGTCACTTTCAAATATGAGGGAGGCACTCGCTACAGGCAGTTCTGCCTTTTGTCTCCCTCCCTCACTCGCATAGAAAACAAAAACAAATATATATATATATATATTTTTTTTTTCAATCTTCCCATTGATACATCGGGATTTGAACCCGGGACCTTTGGATTACCAGGCCAGTGGCAAGACCACTCCACCACACCTCTTCCATTTGAGTGCCTGTGGGGTGTTTTGGGGGTTTATTTTCATGGGCTCGCTTCCGTGAGGCCTATCGCACTTTAGAAGTTAAATAAGGCTGAAAGCAAGAGAGGGGGCCATCTTAAATTATACATTGAAAGATGAAGCACTGGTAATTTTATTGGGAACTGTTAGCCTGCAATCTTAAAAAAAAAAAAAATAATAATGATATAAATCAAAGAGTATTAAAATCAAATACCTGTACAAAAAATAAATGCATAATGAATAAACTGGGAATAATTGTTATAGGACCAGGTTGGCCAACTGGAATAATTGTTGGGAAGGATGTAGTTTCCCGGGTGTACGGTTGTCATGTTGTGCGCTCGCACTTACGTTCCCGTCTATTTCGACGCTATATTTTCTGCTATTTGCCCCCTGTCATTACTGCATGAATACTAGGTTAGGTTGTTTGGTTAGGCTAATGTATTTTTATATCCAAAGGCATCCGCATAGTATAAACAAGGTGGGCGGTACACCCGGTAACTACATTCTTGCCTAATTGTTTTAGCAGAATTAATGTGAGGAATAAGCTACTGGAAAAATTGCAAGAAAATAAATTTTTTGTCCATTAAAGTTCCGAAGACATGTTACTGTAAATGTCATAACTGAAATTATGGATGATATTATAACAGTCTTTAATTCCTGCTTGGCTGGATGATATTTGACACCTTAGAATTATGACGATAGGGAAGTGGAGACAATACAAATTGCAAAGGAAAGCAAGCAATAACAGATTACTTATCCTCACTACATCCCTCAACTCACCATAAACAACACACCCCTAACACATACACACACACCCAAAATCCTAGGAGTAACATATGATACTCATATGACATTCAAACAGCACACCACAAACATTAAAAAGAAACTGACACCCAGACTTAACGCCCTCAGGTCACTTGCTCACACAAAATTTGGACACAACAAAGAAACTACCACCACAGTATATAAACAATACATAAGATCAGTAATGGAATACGCAAGCCCAGCCTGGGCTTCTAACCTAGCTGAAACACATCATAAGACCTTACAGACTATTCAAAACAAAGCCCTGAAGATCATTACAGGCTGCACAGCTACTGCACCCACAGATCATCTACATCAAGAAACCAAAATCCTCAAAGTCAAAGACCATCTGGACATGAGAGGCACTCAATTCCTGGCAGCAGCCTCCACGAACCAAGACCACCCACTAAACTACATGGCAACACACCCACAGACACCAAGAAATATCAAAACAACACCCAGCACATGGTATCACACACAATTATTGTCCTCTCTCCCTCCCTGCCCACCCCGAACCAACTTCCAGAAGCACATCCATACTCATATCTCTCGCCAATCCATCCACTCACTCACAGACAACACGCAGCTGCATGCACGACCTCCCGAAATCCATCCTTCCGAATCCTCCCTCCCTCGCGAGGACAGAGTCCACCTGGCCAGGCTGAGATGCGGACACCATCCAGCTCTCCTGAGCTATCAGAAGAGACTGGATGACTCCGTTGTCGACGCCTGCCCGGGATGTAACAAAGCACCCCATACCATTAAACACATCATCGAAGACTGCATTTCACACAACCACTTACGCCAACAACACAACCTACACTCAATGAGAGCTCTGTGGGAAAGCCCGATCGTGGCCATGGCCTTCCTCAGGGACTCTGGGCTGTTCGGCCAGGCAGCTTAGGGAACAACAACAACAACAACAACTTATCCTCACTAGGCTGCTTATTGATGTTTATGGACTAGGTAATTATAATGTAAAACTTGCAAGATAAACCAACCAAAACAGGAACGACACAATATATAAACAAAAGAACTAATAAAAATAACTGGAAATAACGATTTAGCAAAATAAAATTTCGAAGTGATTAACCCGGGAACTGCGGGAAGACTCTTAAGAGTTCCCCCGGCGGACTGCGGGAAGACTCTTAAGAGTCAGAGAAAAAACAAATCAATTTTAAACATCGAAAAAACAAATTTTTTGTTTATTTTTATTTTTTTATTTTTTTTTTGCCCCTGGGCCATGCAATATATCACTCCTCTACCTCCCCTCCTTCAGTTATAACCTATTTTCCCTGTTATTCCCTTACTCTGAGGTATATTTTCGTGCTAACATTAGCGAGTTGCAAGCAGGGCATTGTCATCACTGTTAGCAAGCGAGTGCAAGAGAGAGAGAGAGAGTATCGATCGACAGTGTCTCTCCAGCCTTGGGGGAAATTGGCGGGAAAGGAGGTTGCCTCACCCATACATTATGTAACTCCCGTCCTGTATCGCCGATTTTGACCATCCAAACGCTGTTTTCACTTGTTTTATTGTTGTTACAGGTTAATACCTTTATAATCAACCTATAATAGGCGCATATGGATAAGTATTAATGCTATTTATGGTAAAATTAATATTTTAGTGATGGAAACAGCTCAAATACATGCGCACAGGCAGAGGTGTCTAATTACCCCCATGCGCACTTCAGAGGTTAACAAAACCTCCACTTTAAATGTAAATCACCACAAAAATCGGACTTGTTTTAGGCTAATCATTGGGTGTTTTTGAGATAGTACTAACCCCTCTCGGAGTCCTAGAAGTAGATTATAAGCTAAAGAAAAATGCCTAATGGTAGCCTGAATAAAAAGAAATTTAAGTCATGGTGCTGAAGGGGTTAAATTGGAAATGGGTTGGCTGCATTAGAAAGCAGTCACTAGGCTAGATTTGTTAAAGCACAGTTTTGCCACTATTGAAACATATTAACTTGCGCATATAGTGATGTAAGCTAGCCTACACCCTATGTGGTGGATTGTGTGCTTTTATTTCAAAATTTTCTTTTATTAAGCGTATTTCCATATAGCAATTTTTATTTCTTTTGCTATTATCTTGTCTCAGTTTTGGTTTGTATATTTTCAAAGTTTGACATTACAATATTTATGTAATAAGAGAAATTATGTATATGTATTTACTCAGGCCCATTCCCCACTTAAATAATAAATGTTATTATTACAGGTTGGGTAGAATGTCTTTTCTAAATGTTTCTCTGTTTTTCAGGACAGTGCAGCAGCCTGGATACTCTTCAGGAATATGGAGCAGCCTTGATACACCAGCGCTGGAGCCTCTCTGCGGTAGCGGTAATATTGTAACTTTTGTGCCCAACCAGATCATACTAGGATGTTGTTAGGAAAGTAGACTTGGTAAATATGTATTGTATGTATTTATATATAATATTTATGTGTGTATATAATCAGGCACATACCCCATAGCTGGGGGTGGCCGACTCAAGACAGAGCCCAAACAGAAACTACATTTATGTTCCAATTCTTAGGGTCTGGGACCACTTTGTCTCTTGTAGGTGAACTGAATTGTACAAGGGGAGGAGGATTCCTAGCCCCCTGCACTCTGCCCCCAGAAGGAAAAGTAGGACAGCAAAAGCGGCAGACTTGGTTAATAAGATAGGTTATTACACAATCTTAGAGGTGACTAACCTAGTTATTCACCCAATTACCTTTACCCCGTGAGACAGGTTGAAGAAAGGACTGGCCTGTACGTAAACACCAACTTTCATAGGATGGAAACTACAGTAGATAGATTGGGAAATAAAGCTGGAATAGTTTTTAAGTTCATTGTTAGCTGCATTGGCCAAGTTTGGGGTAAAGTGTTAGTGGATCTGGTCGGAAGAAGGGCCAGCTTAAATGCTGTGTTAATTGAGATTTAACACTAGGTAGTACTTGAAAGTTGATTAGCCTTAATATATAAGCACTGGATTTTTTTCCCCCTTCAACGATGGAGAAACTACAGCAAATCAAGCCTGCAGCAACAGATATTTTGATTGGCCTTCAACGATGGAAAAGCCACAGTAAGTACAGGATATTCTATAAATGTAAGCGACCAAGAAGAGCTTACAGTAGGAAGGTAAGGGAGTTTTCTAGAGGTGGTGTCACATGTATCCGATAATCTTGATTGTTTGGTTTCCGCTTAACTTGTTTTTTTGTTTTTTTTAATCAGTGTTTTAAGGGGTCTGTTCTCATCAATTTTGGTTTTTGGATAATTATTTAGTGTTTCAAGGGATCTGTTCCTTATTTTAAGGTGCATAATTTCAAATTTCTAAATGGGAATAACATTTAATCGAATAACCGCTTACTCTTTAGTGTAAGTTGAATTGGATAGGGGCTCTGTAGCTGGTATCGGACACAAATGCATGTGACGCCACGACAGAAGGCAACTAGCTAAGGTTGAACTACAGTACACTAATTCAGGGTGTCAAACCAGAGATATTTGCCTTCCTTTAGTCATCGTTACTATACTGTACAAGAGATAAATTTATGGTCACATTTTCCTTGCTTATTAGTCTATATATTGCCGGACGCTTTACTTCCCTTCATGAGGGTGGCCATATACCGAAGGCCCCCAAGTGGACCTATTCCGTGTTACTAAATATTCAGAATTAAATTTATGCTGTCACATTTTCCTGGCTTATTAGTATTAATCTACAGAGATACATTAATGCTTCACAGTTCTTATGTTCTTGGAAGGGATATGATCAAAATACAGCAAATCATGTTTATTTGTTGCTGTTATTTATCATATTCATACCAATCTTAATCAACCCATACTGTACCGGTGATGTCCTTTTCATTAAATTCTGGCAACTATTAGATGATTTTATTCAGTTTTGGAAGGATCTCTAGCAGTAATAAGGCTTCAAACTATCTCAACCAACCTTCTTAACCACTGCAGATCCTTCCCAAGCTACATAATATCGTCTAAATGTAGCTAGAATAAAAGGTAACGCACATCGCTGGTACTCAAAGGGTTAAGACAATTGACTCATATTGTACCGGTGATGTCCTTTTCAATATATTTTGGCAACTATTAGATGATTGTATTCAGTTTAGGAAGGCCCTCAAGCAGTAATAAGGCTTCAAACTATCTCGACCAACCTTCTTAACCACTGCAGATCCTTCCCAAGCTACATTATATCATCTAAATGTAGCTAGAATAAAAGGTAACACACGTCGCTGGTACTCAAAGGGTTAAGACAATTAACCCATACCGGTGATGTCCTTTTCATTATATTTTGGCAACTATTAGATGATTTTATTCAGTTTAGGAAGGCCCTCAAGCAGTAATAAGGCTTCAAACTATCTCGACTAACCTTCTTAACCACTGCAGATCCTTCCCAAGCTACATAATATCGTCTAAATGTAGCTAGAATAAAAGGTAACACACGTCTCTGGTACTCAAAGGGTTAAGACAAACTATCACCTGGCTTGACACCCTCCCTGCACTAATTTTAAGAAACTATTTTAGAATTTTAAGAAACCATTTGAACCATTTTAGAATTTTTAGCTTAGAAATTTTTTACTGGTTGAGGCACTATGTACTATATATTTATTAACCCTTTCAGTACTACCTTAATAATTATATACTTTTTTTGTTCAATGGATTCAATAGACTTATTTGAAATTTTAAAAATTCTAGTTGATAATTATTCTTCATTTACTGTTAATTTCAATTATTTTTTAGATTTATATTCACATTGTGCTCATTTAATTTTAACTTCACCCAGATGACAAGTAAGACTGTCTTAAGTTTATTTTGATTCAACTGTTGATTAATAGTTATTGTACTGAAAAGGTTGATTATGTGACTGCAGTAGTTTCTTGACACAATTTGAAATATCCTTTATAGACAATCTTTCCCTAATCAGCATTTACTGTCCCATTATTAAAAGTTGCTACTAGATAGTTTTTCTTCTCTACATGATTTTAATTTTCTTTCATTTAAATTACAAAAGTTGCTACTGAATTTATAGTTTCTTCTACATGATTTGAGTTTTCTTTAATTTAATTTACTGTTCAGCAAGTTTTTACTACAAAATTTAATAAACAAAATTGAGTACAGTACCGGGTAATTCTTTGTTTTTTATCTACATGATTTAAAATTTCTTTATTTTAATTTACTGTTCAGTAATTAGTTGCTACAAAATTTTGAAGAATTTGTTATTGAGTATCGAATAATTGTTTTTTTTTTCTACGTGATATGTATTTTCTTTAATTTAATTCACGGTTTAGTAATTAAAGTTGCTACACAATTTTAAAGAATTTGTTTATTGAGTACAGTACCGGGTAATTCTTTCATAAAGTGTCAAGAACCTTTGTAGTGGGTGCAACTGGTTACAAAGAAATCGGACACTATTTATTTCTTAAGGTTTGTCTATTGTTTTAATAATGCTTTCAAAATCTATAAAAGATATTGCTGACCTCCTTTGTGATCAGTTGTATCTTGATTAATATTTGGTGGTGGCAATATATTTGATATAATTTATATGTTGATGTTTATAATTTATATTTTGATGTTTGTAATTTATATTTTGATGTTATGTTTGGTCTTCAGGAGTTTATTAATTTTGTGACTACAGTACCCTTTATTTGTGACTTATTTCAAATATATTAGACTTGTTTACATACATGAAAAGCATCCTAAATTTTATAAGTGTAATATACTTTGTTACGTAAATGAATAGCATCCTAAATTTTATAATTGTAATTTTCTTAATGTTTATCTATTCAGGCACATACCCCATTTTTCTTTAGCTGGGGTGGCCGACTTGAGACACTTTTAATATTGCCTTAGTTTAACTTGTTACAGCAAATATTTTATTTTGGTAAACGTTATTTCCACATAGCGATTTTGAGAAGTTTAATTTACCTTTATCTTGTATCGTCCAAGTTTTGGTTTTAGTTTGCAAGTTTTACATTTTAATTAATAATGAAGTGGTCACAAAATGTCAATATACGCCTGAAGGTAACGTTGTCAGCCAGAATACATTATAAGTACACAATTATGTTTGAACTGGTCTTTGTTTCCATTTACTGTACTCCACTGATGGAGAGGGGAGGCCATGTTTTAGTGGCTCAGCGATTCTCCTTTTTACAGGTATTGCTGCATGGTGTTAGCCAACGTGACATGATAAATTTATTTTCCATGGTGCGAGCCACTGTCTTAATAAATTTATTCTCCTGAATGCGAGCCACATGATAAATATATTTTCCACAGTGCGGGCCACTGTGTCTAAATATATTTAGTCTCCAGGGTACGGACTACGTACAATAAATGTATTTTCCACGGTGCGAGCCACCGTATATACATTTTGCATCCAGGGTACGGACTGCGTACAATAAATTTATTCTCCATGGTGCGAGCCACTGTCTGAATAAATTTTGTCTCTCGGGTACGGGCCACGTATAATATATTTTATTTTCCACGGTGCGGACCACCGTGTTTTAGTATAGTTATTCCCCACAGTGCGGGCCACTGTGTTGTTTGGTTGGGCACCTCCTGCCTCTATGGTCGTGTGGCAGCTGCGCTACCACCCTTGACCTAACTTGCTATTTTAATGCCACAGGGAGTCAAACCGGAGCTATTTTATTCCAAGAATTGAATGAATACTGTATGAGGAACATTTTCATAAAATACCATTGTTTTTGCCATTTAGTCACTTCCAAAGACATAATTTTAACTATAAACCACATATACAATATTTAAGTCTGAGAATAATGGACTCCGCTTTCATTTGACACCCTGTAGATGCCATAAATCTTTTATGGCATTTATTCACGAGTTAAAAAACTCTGAATTATACTTTAAAACTAAAGATATTCTTGGCTGACAACTCTTCAGGAAAATAGCATCATTCCACAAAATAAACCAGTACCTGAGATTTTAAAATGAATTCTTTCAATCATATATTTTTATTTTGTTTATTCAACACTAATTCCCCAATGGATCGATGCTACTTTTACTGATTGCTTTTATTACTGTGTATTGTTTTACTATGTATTATTTGATGTAAAGGATGCCATCACACTTTCTTAAAAATCAAGTTTGTGTATATGTATTTAAAGTTTGGTAAATCGTGGAGTGTTTATCATTCTTAATTATTATCCCTATACATTCTTTACTTTTTACTTGTTTATTTGCTAGACAAGTTTTCTATTAGGTACTATATTATAGTTCAATAATTTCTAAGTTATCTATTTGTATAATTTTACAGTGCTAATTTTTGTGGTTTACAAAATTATTGTTTTTCGTTAAATTAATTTCATCAAATGAAGTATACTTATGTGTAATGGCATCCTTTTATGTGTATATTGTTTAAATTGTCTTCAATTTAAACATGACTTGCAATGCGAGTCCTTTATGTGTACACTGTTTAAATTGTCCTTGATTTAAACATTACTTTACATTGACTTTAAAAGTTTAATTGAATTAAACTTAACATGACTTGCAATGCAAGTTGATCTATAACATAATTGTTAAAAGTTTAATTGATTTAAACTTAACATGACTTGCAATGCAAGTTGATCTATAACATAATTGTTATATCTATCTATTGCTATATATATATATATTGTAATATCGAATTCTCTATAAAATGTACACTGAAGTAACACTAAGCCTCCCAACCTGGCCAGGCCTACCCACTAGCAAACCTATTTTGTATTTTTATCTCGCTATTCATCAACATTATTTGGTGAATTGGATAAGGAGTCCAAATTAGGTTTAACAGTGTCTTAAGCTGGGCTGGGTTGGGCTACTTTCTGTTCTTGAATGAAAACGAAAGCTATTTTTTTTTCCAATCTTCCTCCCTCAATGATTCATTGTGGTTGTGTTGGTTGCTATCGTACTGTATCTAGTTATTTGCTATCGTACTGTATCTAGTTAGTTTTTGCCCTTCAATCAGACTACCATTTGTTTACTTTAATTAATGCTACTGCAAGAGGATATTACTCGGCTTAGAAATGAAGTAATTGAATCAGCTGGTTAAATACTCCACTAACCAGCTAACTCTGATTCTTCCTAAGCTGAATATAGTCCTCTGTGAGTAGATAATAAAGTACTAGTGATCTGGTTGAAGGCTGTAATGGGAGGGAATTTGACTTATGTTAGATACTTCGTGGAGGGCATTGGGTCGGGTGGGTATTGTAAGGTAGTTTTAGGATAGTGTTAGAGGAGTTGGAGGTAGATTGTAACCTTCTCCTTGATCAATGGTAGTTTAGATTTTGCTTTTTATGGAAAATTTTGCCAAATTTTCCATAATATATAAATAAAAAAACGGCAAATTTGGTAGGCCTATATTATTGACCTTTCTGTGTTCCATTTTCTTTATTTATGAGTATTAGTTTAGTTAGTTTTAAGTTTTATGGATAATTTTACTAAATTTTCCATAATATATAAATAAATAAAGTGTGAATTGATTGACCTACTAATGTTGTGCCACTTCCCTTCTAGCTTCTGCACTGCGTTTTTTTTGGTTCTGCGTTTTTGTTGGTTCGCTTTTATGTGCCGATACTAATCCCCTTCCTTTTAGCTTTTTTTGTTACCATTCAGGTCTTGTTAACCCCTTCTGGTGTTGTATAAACCCTTCAGGTCTTGTTAAACCCTTCTGGTGTTGTATAAACCCTTCAGGTCTTGTTAAACCCTTCTGGTGTTGTATAAACCCCTTCTGGTGTTGTATAAACCCTTCTGGTGTTGTTAAACCCTTCTGGTGTTGTATAAACCCTTCTGGTGTTGTTAAACAACCCTTCTGGTGTTGTTAAACAACCCTTCTGGTGTTGTATAAACCCTTCAGGTCTTGTTAAACCCTTCTGGTGTTGTATAAACCCTTCAGGTCTTGTTAAACCCTTCTGGTGTTGTATAAACCCTTCTGTTGTTAAACCCTTCTGGTGTTGTTAAACCCTTCTGGTGTTGTATAAACCCTTCTGGTGTTGTATAAACCTTTCTGGTCTTGTATAAACCCTTCTGGTCTTGTATATACTCATGTTAAACCCTTCTGGTCTTGTTTAAACTCTTCCGGTCTTGTTTAAACCCTTCTGGTCTTGTATATACTCTTGTTAAACCCTTCCTGTCTTGTTTAAGCCCTTCTGGTCTTGTATAAACCCTTCTAGTCTTGTTTAAACCCTTCTGGTCTTGTATAAACGCTTCTGGTCTTGTTTAAACCCTTCTGGTCTTGTATATACTCTTGTTAAACCCTTCAGGTCTATTAGCTTGTACTAACTCTTCTTTACAGATTTGTTGTTATCTTCAGGTCTTTGCTAGACCCTTCAGGTCTGTGCTAAACCCTTCAGGTCTTTGCTAGACCCTTCAGGTCTTTGCTAGACCCTTCAGGTCTGTGCTAAACCCTTAATTTGTTTTTCCTTTTTACCCCATAGAACTAACTCTTCCTTTGCAGATATTTTTTTTACCCTTCAGGTCTTTGCTAGACCCTTCAGGTCTTTGCTAGACCCTTCAGGTCTGTGCTAAATCCTTCAGGTCTGTGCTAAACCCTTAATTTGTTTTTCCTTTTTACCCCATAGAACTAACTCTTCCTTTGCAGATATTTTTTTTACCCATCAGGTCAGAACTGAACTAATATATTTCTCCTACAGGTTAACTGGTTGGTGTTGACAATTTGACCCCCTTCCGCTAACTAATGTTCAACTTTTTTCTCAGTTCAGGCTTTCGCGGGTTGTGGCGGTCGCAGAAATCACTAATTTAATTTAATTTTTCAGAGGTATTGGGTTAATTCTAGGTATCAATAGGGAACTAACATATTTTCATAAGTCTTTTCAGGGAGTACTAATGCGTTTTAAAGTCATTACAGGGAAATGATGGTTGATCGGATTAGTGCGATTTGTCCCGAGACCTTCATTCTTGTGGCAATGTGGTCAAGACGGTCTTGACTTAACAGGGATCGATATTGTAACGTAACACCGGCTCTGTTTAAACCTTTATTAATCAAAGAGAAATTACAGTAAAGTATGCTACAGTAATATTGTAATGTTCAACTATAGTCTATTTTTTCCCAGCTGAGCCTAAATTGTCATGTTTCTATCGTTATTACTCAGCTATAAGGTAAATATGCTGTTAATTATGAAAACTTGCCATTAATATGACACACAGCCATAGTAGTTTCATATATTTCCATTAAGTATCGAGAAATCAGCTAATAAGTGATTCAATTTACGATCAGCTGGAAAAAAAAATAGAGTATAATTAAAAGTTCACTAATTCATGGATCTAAAAATGAGTGCAAAACTTTATCAATTTATTTAAAGTAATCCTAAATATTCATTATGAAATTCACTTTGCTTATGCTTGAGGTTTACTACTGTAAATGTATGACAAATATAATTGACTGGTAACTTGTTGATTTACTTCTCATTCTTTTTTCAAACTTAATACTATATGGTTTTGATCTGCATATATACTCTAATCATGGTGGTGGGGGGGGCACTAATTGTTTCTGAAGTCTTTGAACAGAAAAATAAATGATGACCGTCCCAGCCAATACCTGCCATGGTGTGCCGTTTGACTCATTTGAAGCTGGGATACTCTGTGGACTTGTGTGTGGTCTTTGAGCATCGCGGCTCTTCACAGATTGGTAGGTGACAAAGATACAGTAACATTACCGACAATTAACCCTTTCACGTTTTTATGACTCAGAGGTTGCCATAGAGTTCTCTCACTTTTATAATTACCTCTACAAAAATAGTTTTCTGCCCACAGCTAACTCAAAGACAACTGCAGAGGTTGAAGTAACTAAACTAAAGGTTTCTAAATACCCCTGATGGTAACAAATGCTTTAAAGTATCCCTAATAGGCTCAAAATTGCGTAAAAAACGTGAGAGGGTTAAGGGGTTTGTCTGGGAATATGTCTTAAGAATTCTCAAAGTAGTGAACTAGTCTTTTTTTTTTTTTTTTTCTAGCTGACGATACATTGGCTTGTTCCTATCCTGTTAACTGTCTGACTCTTTAGACGGGAAATTATAGGGGTTTGAAAATGTTCAATCAAGTCATGAAAGTCAGCGAAAGGGTCTTTGAATGCATGATCAGGGAAAGTGTTGCCATCAATTACATGCAGTTTGGATTTATGCTGGGATGTGGCACAAGTGATTCTTAGGCAACTGCAAGAGAGGTTCCAAGAGAAAAACAGAGTTATACCTAGTTTTTGTAGATCTTGAGAAGGCCTTTGACCGGGTGCCCAGGAAAGTAATGCAGTGGGCTATGAGAAAACTAGAGTAGAAGAGTGGCTAGTGCGTGTGATAATGAGACTGTATAAGGGGTCACGGACAGCAGTTGGAGTGAATGGGGGCCTGAGCGAAGAGTTTCCAGTAAAAATTAGGGTTTACCAAGGTTCAGTGCTGAGCCCATTACGGTTTTTGGTCCTGGAGGCGCCGTCAAGGGACTTTAGAACAGGACTCGCATGGGAGCTGTTCTATGCAGATCTAGTTCTTATTGCAGATAGTGCGCAAGAAGCAGAGGCAAAGTTCAAAAGATGGAGGGGGGTATGGCAAATAAGGGTGTAGATAAAACATATATACCCTATGTCAACACTACACAGAGCAAACAACGTATATAACTCCACAATGAATGCACAGAGAATGTGGTGGAACATATACAGTGTTAGTGAATAGTCCATAAGTGAGTGAAAAGTGAAGTGGAATATCTGCCCCCCTGGTCATCTGGGTATCAAACAAGATGGCGGGGCGAGGTGGGACAATCTCAACCCAGGGACGAAATAGTGATGGCCTTGAAATCAACGAACTGTTATGCTTTATATAAAATAAAATAGATAGTCTACCTACAGACAGTATTGTGCAGCTGTGTGTGCCCTTTTATGATGAAGAAAATTGTGGCAGCCAAGAACAGAGTGTTCGATCTTATTGGTACTAGTGAAGATAACAATTATCGAAATATTAAACGAGTTGGTGCAAATAAAAGTGCTGAGAACATTAAAGACATTATTAAATTGCTACAAGAGAGTAAGGCTGTGGGCTTACCCACTTTCGTGGCCATGGACCTAAAGGACCTACCACCTATACAATTTGATAGGATAGATGTGTCAGTGCTACTTAGTGAAATCAAGAACACCCAAATGGAAGTTAAATTACTGAGAGTGTACCACAGGTCAAAAAGAAACCATAGTGGACATAAGCAGTGTGGTTTCAAATGTAGCTGACAGAGTGAATAAGTTAGAAAATAACTCTACTAACGCTCCACCTCAACCACAGGCACAAGTGACACAACAACAGCAGCAGCATCTAGAACAACAGCATCAACAACAACAACCACCCATAGGCCTACAACACCACCACCAGCAACAGCAGGCTGAACTACAACAGCAACAGCAACTCCAAACACAACAGCCCCAGCAACAACAGCGACCCATACAACAACAGCATCAACAGCAACAACAACAACAGCAGCAACAACCACAACAGCAGCAACAACAACCACAACAGCAGCAGCACCAGCAGGTGCAGCAGCAACAACAGCAGGTGCAGCAGCAACAACAACAGCAGCAGGTGCAGCAGCAACAACAGCAGCAGGTGCAGCAGCAGCAACAGCATCAACAAAAACAACAACACCAGCGACAACTACAACAATCCAAACTAACCCAGCAGCAGCATTCATATCAAAGGCAACACCAGGTGTGGCAGCAGCAGCAACCACAACAGCAACAACACCGAACACAACAGCAATCTTTATCGTCGGCAACGAGAGAAGATAATACAGTGCCAGCTACACCATCCTCAAATTTACCTACACAAACTGAACCAAATGAAGGAGCCAATGCAAGGGAAAACCCATGGACTATGGTCAAATGGGTGAATGGCAAGCCTCGCTACTCTAGGGAAGGCGAGCAGGTTCACCCTAGACCGAGAAACCAGCCAGGAATTAAAGGTAGGGTCAAGGATACTGGCCTCAATACCATCAAAAGGCCCCGACTAGCTAGGGTGTTTGCCACAGGATTCAACCCTAGTGTTACTGCTGAGAATCTCAAGACATACTTGGCTGATAATCTACATATAAATATAGAGGTAAGACAGCTGACCACCCTCTCCAGGTCCACTACCTGTGCCTCCTTTTGTATAACTAGCGAATGTCCAGATCCAGATGTTTTCATGAATCCTGACCTGTGGCCAGAAGATGCATATGTCAACTGGTACAGAGAACCAAGACAATATCCCAATGAGGACAGTGCAGAGGCTTCTGGGACTTGGAGGCATCGCACACCACTATCCAACTCGCAGTAATGGAGGGGATACCAACAACAGCAGCAAGTATAAAAGTAACTTCATACAATTGCAGAGGACTCCCCAAAACAAAGAGGAATCTCCTGTTGCGACCTGACATCGTATCTACATTAAGGACCAGTGACATAGTCTGCCTTCAGGAAACCTGGTACACAAAACAGGACTTAGGTAATTTGAACATATTAGATAAAGATTTCCATGGGTACGGGGTCTCCACTACGGACACACGTGATGGTATTGTGGCAGGTCACCCCCCAGGGGGAGTTGCAATAATGTGGAAATCGTGCCTAGATAGTGTAATTAAAACCATTGAGACAAATTTAAGCTGGTGTGCGGGAATACAGCTGGAAGTGGGACACAGAAAATTTGCAATATTTTGTGTTTACTTACCGTATCAGTGTGCAGAAAATGAAGAACTTTATTTGGAAAAGTTAGGGGAGCTTGGTGGCCTAATTTCTGAATTAGAGATAACGTGTTACTCAGTGGTAGGTGATTGGAATGCTACCCCTCACGAGTTGGGTGGTTCCATGTTTGCTAAACATATGTTAAGGTTTTGTGAGGAGCAAGGTTTAATTTTGTCCTCCAAAAACCTGCTTCCAGAAAATAGCTATACATATGTTAGTGAAGCATGGGAGACCAGGTCGTGGCTTGATCATGCAATCTCTAGCTCTGACTTTCATGACTATCTCAGAAATGGCCATAAGATACGACATTACGGATGACGACCACATACCTATAGAATTAACAATCCAAATTAATAAAGCACCGGAAATAACAGAAACTAGCAATAGCATCAAGGCAAAAGTTCCATGGAATGTAATCTCAAATGAAGAGTGCCAAATGTACTGTGATAAAACTAAGGACTTATTAAATAGGGTGCAATATGATGGTAATGGTGTAGTACAATGCAGGGATCCAAAATGTAGTGATGCACAACACAGAAAGGACATTATTAAATTTTACAATAGTATAATAGATTCTTTATCAAAAGCGGGGGAAAGTATTTTTAATAGCCGTAAATATAAGTCCTCATTCAATAAGCCAGGTTGGCAAGACTATGTGGCTGACCTGTATCAGGCCTCCAGAGATGCTAGGTCTCATTGGCTTGAAGTAGGTCAGCCTAGACAGGGGCCTATATTTGAACTTCACAAAAGAGCAAAGGCTAGGACCAAATATGCCATTAGATTTATTAAGCAAAATGAAAACCAATTAAGGAAGGAAGCCCTTGCAAAGAGTCTGGCAGAAAAGGATACTAACTGTTTTTGGAAGGACATCAGATCCATGCACAATTGTAACACACCATTACCTGTCAGTGTTGAGGGGGTTACGGGTGAAGAGAACATTGCTGACTTATGGAAAACTCATTTTAAGGAACTACTTAACAGTGTAAACCAAAGGTCTACTAATGGTGCAATTCAATATGTGAAAGATAGTAATTATGAAGACATTAAAGTGACTGAAAGTGATCTTGAGAATGCCATAAGAAAACTTAACCTAAATAAAGCTTGTAGGCTGGATGGTATATATGCAGAACATCTTAAATATGCAGATAAGTTGTTAATAGATAAACTTAGTTCTTGCATCACCAGTCTATTTACACATGGTGTCCTGCCGGAGTCTATGATATCCGTAATACTTGTTCCTGTCATTAAAGATAAATCAGGTAAAATTACAGCAAAAGACAACTACCGCCCAGTAGCACTTGCTAGTGTGGTGAGTAAGGTAGTTGAAATGATAATGCTAGAAAGAATGTCTGCATATATTGTCACCAGCAGCAATCAGTTTGGCTTTAAGAAAAATCACGGCACAGACCAATGCATATATGTGCTGAAAGAAGTGATTGATACATACAACAAACTAAATAACTCAATTTTCTCTTGTTTTCTTGATGCAAGTAAGGCTTTTGATAGGGTGTGTCACAAAACCTTATTTGAAAAATTAGTTAACAGGGGAGTGCCTAGCTATATTGTTAGGATACTTATTTTCTGGTATGCTAATCAAAAAATGTGTGTAAGATGGGGCAACATCCTGTCAGGCTCTTTCGCCGTAACCAATGGTGTTAGGCAGGGGGGGATATTGTCTCCGTATCTTTTCAACGTCTACATGGATGATCTTAGTCTGGAGCTGAACAAGACTCGCACTGGGTGCTGTATTGGCAGCACCATTGTAAATCATCTCATGTATGCTGATGACCTAGCCTTAATTGCGCCCTCTGGAGCAGGACTGGATAAATTATTAAGAGTATGTGAAAAATTTTGAATCGAACATTCAGTCAAATTTAATCCTATAAAGAGCAATATCATAATATTTAAATCTAACCTTCTATTGAAATCAAAACTACCTAAATTCCATTTGTATGAAGAAATTATAGAAGAAGTAAGTAAAGTAAAGTATCTAGGACACTATATTTCATGTGATCGCTCAGATGATGAGGATATGGGTCGTCAGCGAAGGCAACTTTACATGCAGGGTAATTCAATATTAAGAAAATTTCATATGTGCACATGGGATACAAAAATAACATTGTTCAACTCCTACTGCTCACCAATGTATACAGCACAACTATGGTGGAACTATAAGAAAATTACAGTGAATAGACTAAGTATCTCATATCACAATATCATGAAAATGTTTCTGGGGCTCTCAAAATATGAGAGTACAAGTACGCTATGTGCCTATATGAACTTACACTGTTACAAATCACTCATTAGAAAGCTAACATATAAATTCATTCAGCGCCTTAACACTTCTGAGAACAGGATCATTAAAATGCTACAAACTCCAAGCATAGTGTACACCTCCAGGATCCAGGCACACTGGAGGAAGTTGCTCTATATTTAACCTTAAGTAATGATTTCAGGTCTGCTACTCTACAGAATTAGCATACCGGTACTGATCCTCATAGTGCAGTACAGTACCGATATTCCTATACTGTACTGTAGCAACATACTGTACCGGAAGCTAAATGATGTGAGGCATGGTACTGTACACAATTAGGACAGTGGTTTTGGTAACACAGTAGTTTTATGACCACTGTTTTTGGTTGAGGCAGTGCTGTGAACTACATGATAGCAAGCTGGGTATTATTTAATTTCTTTTTATTTTATGTAGCCTATGTACAGTAGCTTATATATATTTATATATATTTATGTTACTGTAAGGTATATATGGACCCCAGTATGGTCCCCTCTGTACTGTGTGAGTCTGAAATAAAGTATTATTATATTATTATATATAAAGGTCATGATTAGTGGAGTAAGCCATGGAACTATGGAACGAAGTGGCGACTATGCATGCGCAGTATGTGGGAAGGGGGTAGAAAGTAACTATTCAATTTTGTGTCTGTAGTGACTGAGTACACAAGAGATGTAGTGGAGCTTGAGGACCTTTGACAAGAATCATAGTACAATGTGCAATGTGCATAGTTAAATGTGCAGTGTGCAAGGGAGATCTTGTATTAAATGACCTGCCTGTTAGTGTTGACTTCGACTGTGTGACGCTGGAGTGAGTGTGTGAATAAGTTCTGCTACTTGGGCGATACGGTTCCGCCGGAGAGCTGTTGCCACTCTTGACCATGAGAGGGCTCCCACCCCCACCTTAAAGGGAAGGTGCACATTACTAAGTGTATTGGGAGCGGAATGAACTATGCCTCGGAGACGTGGCCGGTTAAAGAGAGGATATCAATAGAATGAAATGGAATGATAAGAAAATGGTGTTGGATATGTGGGGTTAATCTCAGTGACGTGATATCAAGCGAGGGCTTAAGAAGGCGTCTGGGCATTAGGAGTGTCAGTGAAGTGATGCGCTCGAGCTGACTTGGACACTTGGAGAGAATGGATGATCAGAACTGGGTGAAGAAATGCCGGACTGTAAACATAAGGGGAGCTGTACGTAGGGGTAGACCTAGAATGAGAAGGGATCAGGTACTCCGGTCCGATCTCAAAATAAAGAACGTAAGAGGAAGCCCTTGACAGGGTCGCCTGGAAAGCCGTCATTTAGGACGTGAGACTGTAACCACATTCTGTGGGCAAAATGGTCTTTAACCCTCCTGGCCCGGGCAGGCCCTCCAAAGGACACCACGAAATAAGGGCAGGTGCCCGGGTGTCCTTTAAGGAGATAGTAAGCTTGAAAGCCTATTCAGCTTGGTCTGAATTGCGTGCGTCCGACGCATGTAAACAAAGCCGATCGTTGCGTCACCGCACCTCCGAAAACAATAAGGAGAAGTCTGATCAATGTTAATGTTGTGACGTCAGACGAAATTAGTGTGTGATAAGCTCCCATATTGTCAACATCGCAGAAAAATTAGCTCCACTGAAATCATCATCACAACTGAACCAGTTGACTTAGAGAGCTCTACTCAACGCCAGTCTACAGATTGTAAACCGCACTATGTTTATAGATGCGTGGGAAATTTCTAGCAGTTAAATTAACAAAAATACGGTAGCCTAGGCCTAGATGTTTTTCGGCCAGATCGCCCGGGTAGCCAACACTGTCCTTTGGAGGACCTGCCCGGGCCAGGAGGGTTAAACTTGTATGTACTGTACATGCACTGTTTGTAGTGAAATGTGTTGATTATGAAAACGTGAGCATTAATATATTATTATGTTGTCAATTGAAAATGTGACGGAGATATACCGGTAGTATTTTCTTATTTTGACATGAAATATAAAGAAATTCGCTGGTAACGGATTGAATTTACAGTTGGCTGAAAGCCAAATATAAGTTCCATTATTTTATCATAGGTGTGAAAACCATATTCAGTAGTCCGTTTAACAAAGTGAGCAATGTTAATAGAACCAGAGGTCAATTTGTTGTTGTTCCCCAGACTGCCTGGCCGAACAGCCCCAAGGCCCCGAGCAAGGCCAAGGCCATAACTGAGTGCCCCCATAGAACCCTCCCTGCCTACCACAATAAAGCCTGGGTGACCGAAGCCACTCCATGGCGGGGAGCTGAGGAGGGCACGGAAACGCCTGGGAAATTTGTTGAATGCAGTACTGTACTGTATTGTAAAAATGCTAGTTGCATAATTTATAATTTTTGTGTTTCGAACACTATTATTACCCCCTCCCCCAGTTTTTCTTTTATCTTGAAAAAATATATATTCCTTTAATTTGAAACAAGACTTGGCGCCCACACAATATTGATGAATATCTCTTACAAGCATTGTCGGTTAATTTTACCTTGACTGTCGATCACCATGTTTCAAAATCTGCTAGTCTAAATCAGTCAGTTCATTTGCAAAGTAGTAAATTTGTATAAAGTTATACCTTTTACAGAAACTTGAACTGCTTTATATATCATGTCTATCTATTGGCAGACACCATGATCCCGGAAGTGGTGGCCACGAATGAATCCCCCCATACACCTCTCTACTGTTACTGCATTCGGTGGTGATGTGTTCGTCTTGTGGATCTAAAGGTGAGACCTTGGCGTTTTATTAACCCATGGACTGCGAAGGTCCTCTTGGAAGCCATGGTATTTATACATGTGTAAAAATTAACTTTAAAAAACCATGCCAGTGCCAGGAAATGTCTGAAATTTGGGTGACACATAGAAAGTAGTGGCATCTTTCCATACCACATCCTCCACTCCTTCCCCCCATTATACCCCCCCCCCCCTTCCTCAGCTTGGCCTTTTATTTTGCACATGTCCTATAAGACTACAGTTGATGGGTTAACAGGGACTTGCCCCACCAGATGTCACTAACAGTTTCAGTGCGGGGTAGATTCCACTAAATTTGGCTCATTCAGGCACTCCTGATTGCTTAAACAAGTGCCTGAATGCAATAAAATGTTTGCAGCATAAAACTAGAAGAGCTTTCAAATGACACCTGAACGACTTCTAACTTTCTTCTTTTCTTTTTCCTTCTATGAGGATGAGATTATTTTTTTGTTTTTTCCCCTTCTGTGAGGATGAGGGAGACTAAAGGCAAAACTGCCTGTGATGAGTGCCTCTCTCAGAGCTGAAAGAGTGACTAGGCCAAAATCAAGGAATGTTAGTCAAAATGTTGGACACAGTTTGAAGCAAGTTCAGTCATAGCCTATTATAGGATGAGGGAAAGATGGCTTCAGAGAGAGTTCCAGAGCTCAGCTGTTGAATATAAGAAAGATTGGGAGTATCATTTCACTCTTTAGTTGGAGAGTTGCACAGAGTAGGGGTGCGATTTTTTGCAAGACTGGTATACGTACCTGTCAATGAAGCAATAGTATATAAATGAGGTTGAGGCTTAAACATAAATTACCGTACTCCTTGATTAAAAAGATTATTAGTGGTAGGAGAGTAAGAAAAGCACAAGGATTAGTATGCTCTTATAAGGGTGTTTTTCTTATAAATCTCCTAAAACTGTAACATTACTGTTTTAATCTATTAGCTTCTGTAGCAGTTACAGTAATTTCTTGTTACTGCCTTTTTGCAATACGGTTAAGGCTGGTGTGGTGCGGATACTGCAGGTGCAAGTGCTGCAGAGGGACTGTTGAGTCTTGCTGAGGCACTGTTAACACTACTAAAATCAGCCACAGTGATGACATGGGACAGTGTTGTGGCAAGACTTTTTCTTGTACTGTACTACAGTAAATGGGCGGATGTCGCACAGTGGATGAAACGGTCTTAGAGCTTTTATGTATGTACTGTATATATGGTTGAAAACCCAATGGAAATAATCTTAGCGTCATAAAGGTACTGTACAGTATACTAGTGATTGGTGACAATTTCGGTGCTTAATGTAGGCCTATATATGTTTATTCATGCATACACCCTTAAGATGGAGGATTCACAATAAGCTTGGTTTGTCTTGTCCTAATGGCGGCATTTTGTGTGTTTTAACGATATGTATATATTTTTTTCAATTGAAGTCAGTACCTGATCGCACCTATTTTATGGTGTACCCCTTCACTATCCCCTATTACATAGGACAATCACAGGCCGTAGTGTGGTTGGTAGAGCAATCGCCTGTAAACCGATAGGTTGAGGCTCGGGCCAGTCAGTGTGTGGCAGACAACAGTGCGTTCTAGCAATCTGTGGCAAGTGTCTACTGAAGTCCGTGAAACCTCAGGGCACCCACTCTTGCATATAGCCTCATAGGGAAAGAAATAAGACATTACTGTAGTGTATGAAAATAGTATGAGGTTTGTTTCCCCCATATAAAAATGGTAACATGACTAATTTATTCAACAGGTTGGTGTGTGTAACTCAGGCTTCATCTTCGGTCCACATGATAGAATAAGTCATGCTGAATGGAGGACATTGTGTACTTCAGATCAGAAGATTTATAATTCCGGTCCCAGCACAGATCCTGTGACAACCGCATAACATATATCAAACAAGTGCAACAAAGCTGGTGCTCCTGCCATACGAGGACTGATGTAGTGCCCTGGGACTGCAGATACTTGAATTATTATGTTCTCTCCACCAACTAATTTTACTCCTAAACTCGATTAATGAAATTAACAAACACATGTGGCAGTCCGGGGATTCGAACCTAGGATGCTCACACCGAAAATCAACACACTTATGCATTGCACCACGAAGACAGTTAAAGAAGACGGAAGAGGGGTGACATGAAGGTCTATAAACTACGTGCGCACATCAGTCTTATATAGTTTGGGTTCCATGACGACTCGACCCGTAGATCTCAACCAGAGCCTACTAAATGGCAGCTAACTTTACCTGGATGCTTTTGTCAATTTTATTCAGCAACTCTCTGTGGCAGCTTATGATGTACAGTTATGGTCAGGAATACACCTATAAAATCGTAAATTAGGGCATCGAATAATGAGGCTCCAACTAGGATTTATGTTTGATGGTTCTAATATTGATTGTCTAGATGATGAGAGATGCGATCTGGTATTTTGTTGTGCTATGGTTTTGTGTCTGTTCTTTTTTATGTGGTATCCCAGGTTCCAATCTCGGGAAGATCACATGCTTTCATTAATTTAATTGGGAGATTTTTGGTGTTGGGAGTGAAATTAAATTAAATTACTACTTGACCATAAGGGTGTCTGTTGTGTAAAGGTTATGCGAGTAGAGTGAAGCCTGGAAGATTGGGTTGCTTTTACAGTGGAAGGAGTTAAATGAAAAGTTGCTTGAGGGAGTGGTTAAGTGTTAGTCCGGGTTTTGAAGGGTACCGGTAACGGCAATATTTGGTTTGAAGTTCTGTTCTGTTTGATGTTTGCCATTGTTGGAACAACTTTACGCTTTATATTGCAGTATTGGAGTAACCTATTATATCAGTGGTGTGATCTAAGGATTGTTATCGTAATTGCAGGAGTGGTGTTCATGGAGGTAGATACCCGGTACCAAGGTGAATGGGACACGAATGAGCCTTTTGAATTTGTTTACTAAAAACTCTTCTTGAAATGACATAAGGGAGAGAACATATTTTAACTTTCATTAGCTCTTTTGATGGATAGCATTAAACACCTTGACTATGATTGTCTTGGACTGAATATATCGCCTAGGTTTAGCCATAATAATCTAACCGTAAATTCATTATGACCAATCCACCAATAAACCTAATTAATGAAATTATTGAAACTAATATGTGGTACTCCAAGGATTCTAGGTACAGTACTCGCACCGAAATTCCGCGCCCTAATCATTAAGCTATTGAGACAGTTAAAGGCAAACTGTAAATATAAGATGCTATATAATTGAATCTTCAATAAATTTTCCTACTGCTAAAAATAGTTATCTAAATTTAGATTGAAATGTTACTTGCTCATGTAGTGATGTACACCATATGTGGTGGTTTTGTGTTCTATGATTTCATAATTTTATTTGATTAAAGCGTTATTTCCACATAGTAATTTTGATGAGTTGTTTTGCCTTTGTATTGTCCCCGTTTTGGTTTTATTTTGCAAGTTTTACAATTGGATACACTGGTAAAATTAAACCAACATAGGGTCAAGCCATCCAAGTTTGCTTATACATTTTATGAACTAATGAATTGACTTCTTGTGCAATACAGTGATCTTTTTCTTTCACCTTCTCCTTCACTAACTATCTTTACTTTTGCAGGTTCTATGTATTTTCATGTTTTTATTGTTGCTAGTTATTTTTACTTCTGCATGCTTTCTGTTGTTGTTGTTGTTGTTCCCTAAGCTGCCTGGCCGAACAGCCCCGGGTCCTTGGAGCATGCTTTCTGTAATATTGGTTAGCATGTTCTTTTTATTTTTGCTTGTTCATTTTTTCTTCTGCATGTTTTCTGTAATATTGGTTAGTACTGGGCGAATGGTATACACTCCAGAACGTAAATCCTGGCCTATTTTGAACCCTCGGAATGGCTAAACGAATATCCAAAATGTGTTTTTTTTTTTTATATAACATAGTTTTGCTAAATCTTCAATGCATTACTTCCCCACAATGATTTTGATATATATTTTTTTGTCTACTGTATATATTGTGCAGTTTTGTTTTGTTTTGCAAGTTTTAAATTCTAGTTATGAGAGGATTAGATTATGATCAGAATAGCTTTAAAAAAAACTTACGGGCCATGTGTTCTGTCCTGGAGTGTACATTATTTGGAGCCGGTACCCTTTAGTCTTTACATGACCACCTACACCCTGATGCACTGATAGGCACAACATGAGGGCAAAGGGATGGTTGTATTGCACCAAGAAGTCTTTGTTTTTTGGTACTGTACATTGAATTTTTGTTTCATATGAACTTGATGGCTTGATTTCTTTTTAGTTTCAGTCTATATGTGTGTGTTTTACCATAATTTAAAGTCTTGTCAATATAAGTTATGAAAGGTTACAGTAACTTATATTAATAATAATAATAATAATAATAATACATACATACATACATAACATTTTAAGACTGAGTGTTCCACACATAAGTGCAGTTTCAGTCTCTTGTCCTAGTGGCGGCATTCCAGGCAACCCTGTTAAGGGCTGCTTCACTTGTCAAGTTCTTGGATTTGAGATCGGCACGTATAGTCCGATCCCAGGTCTTCCTCGGTCCACCCCTTGGTGCAGCTCTCCACAATCACAGACCTGCATTTTTTCACCCAATTTTGTTCATCCATTCTCTCCACATGTCCATACCATCCCAGTCTACTTATACGCATCACCTCGCTAATACTCTTTATACCTAAACGTCTCCTCAGCTCAACATTTGTTATTCTATCCTGTAGCCTGGCCCCACACATCCATCTCGCCATTCTCATCTCATTACGCTCCATTCTGGTGATATCCTCTACTTTAACGGCCCATGTTTCTGAGGCATACTTCATTGCACTTCTAACACATGAGGCATACACCTTTCCCTTCAGGGGGAGAGGCATTCTTTTCATGGTCAGGATTGGCATCAGTTCTCTGAACTTCCCCCAACCACACCTAATTCTAGCAACAGTGGCAGCCTCGGCCCCACCACCGGCAGAGATGGTATCTCCTAGGTAACAAAACTTGTTCACCAGCTCCAAAGACTCATTTCCAAAATTCGGAAATGAGCCACAGGATCATCACCTAACACAAGCTCGCCTTTGCACACTACGCACTCAAATTTCTCTATTTCTGACTTATCCTTCGGCAGGGGTCCCTTTATTCTACTACAGTTCTTACTCCCATGGTGTACCCAACATCGACAGATGCTACATTGAATTGAGTTAGCGCCCACTCCCTTTCCATACAATAATAATAATAATAATAGTAATTGTTTATTTTGAGTTAGCAATTTACAATGTTGGTGCCACATGTTTCAAATGACATGTACCAGCTTTGCATAATTCCAACTAAGGATAGCCCAATAAGGCCGTTAGGCATATTTCCATTGGCTTACGATTGAAATTGGCATGAATTATTTAGTTTATTTATTTGAAGAAAAGGGTTGAATGTTAAGATGTTGATATTTATGTATCGTCCCTACTTTAACTTGAACGGTTAATATTATGCAGTAATTAGTTTTGTAAATTCCCAGTTAAACTAGTCGCATTGAAGGGCAGGATATCTTTAATTTGCTTTACTTTTCATGATTATAATTATAGTACAGTATCTATATTGTTTTGATGGTTACAATATCTCTCATGGGCTTACTCTTAATATACAATTTTATTCTGGCTAAAGTTGGATGATATATTCAGTTTAGGAATGATCTCTTTTTAGTTTACCTGAAATCTTGGGATTAAATTAAACGAGAGGGAGACTTTCCATAGTCTATCGTTAGTATAATTATTTATATATTTCCATAGTCTATTGTTAGTAGGCCTATAATTATTTATATTTTTGTTTTTACTTTGATTATCCATACCGTTATTTTGTTTATTATTTTTATTTTATTTTATTTTTGCTTTGATTAACCAAATAACCGTCAATCAGAAGACTATTTAATTTATAAGAAAGTAGAGCTACTGTATATATCAAGCTATGAGAGGAAGGGTAAGTTCAACCCCCATTCTCGTAAATCCAATCTACTGTCCTTAGTAGGCCTACAGTGTATTATATTTTGTATGATGATCAGGCATTTCTGGTGTGGTTGTTGTCGTTTCCTAAGTTGCCTGGCCGAACAGCCCTGAGTCCCTTAGGAAGGCCATGGCCACAGTTGGGCTTTCCCACAGACCTCTCGAGGAGTGTAGATTGTGTTGTTGGTGTAAGTGGTTGTGTGAAATGCAGTCTTCTATGATGTGTTTAATGGTACAAAGGAGTACAAAGGAAATCAAGCAACAACAGATCTAGTGACCCTTCTAGGCTGCTTGTCCTCCAAAACACTGAGGATCAAGTGTCCAAACAGTGGTTTAGAGTGGGTAAGGGAACTACTGCCCTAGAACTAATGTCCGTGGCAGGATTAGGAAGTTAGTAGGGGACAGATGGGTTAGTAAATGAGGGGGGGATAAAATAAAGTTATTCATTTACAAACGCAGTCAGTCGCGGGTTTGATGCGAGATATTTGTCTAAGCGGAGTTTAAATGAATCAACGGTGCTGCAGTCTATAACGTCTCGGGGAAGCCCATTCCACAAGTTGACAACTCGATTGAAGAAGAAATTCTTAGATTCGTGTGAGTTAAAAGATTTACCAATAATTTTGCAACCGTTTCCCCGCGTGTAATTAGATTGGTCGATAGTGAAGTACTTACTACAGTTCATATTGTCGATGCCTTTGATGATTTTGAACACTTGAATTAAGTCACCTCTTAATCTGTGCTGGGTTAAAGGAAATAGATTTAATTCTCTAAGACGCTCTTCGTATGGTTTGTTCTTTAGGCTAGGTATCATTTTGGTAACTCTACGTTGAACTCGTTCTAGCTTGTTTATATCTTTTTGGTAATAAGGGCACCAGGATTGAACGCAGTATTCCAGAAGAGGGCGGACTAAGGAATTGTAAAGGGTTAGGATAACTTCTTTGGATTTATGCTCAAATGACCTGCCTATAAAGCCAATTATTTTGTTTGCCTTCTTAACAACTTCTGAACATTGTTGACTCGGTTTTAGGTTACTCGATATTGTTACTCCCAGATCGGTTTCTTTGTTTACATTCTTAAGCTGAGTGCCATTCATCGAATAGTTTGCTTTCTCATTTAGGTATCCGATATGTAGTACTTTACATTTATCCGCATTGAAACTCATTTGCCAAATTTGGGCCCAACATGACAATTTATCTAGATTGTGTTGCATATCGTCAACTTGATCTTTTGAGAGTACGCTATTTGCAATTTTTGTATCGTCAGCAAATTTTGAGATTGTACTCATCTATGTCGTTGATGTAAATTAGAAAGATAATTGGTTCTAGTACCGATCCCTGGGGTACCCCGCTACTTACATTGGTCCATTTAGATGCCTTACCGTTTATGACTACTCTTTGCTTTCTGTCGCTGAGCCAATTTTCTATCCATTTCAACACACCGTCTTGTATTCCATGCGCTTTTAGTTTTAGCAGTAAACGTTTGTGGGGAACTTTGTCAAAGGCCTTTTGAAAATCAAGGTATATAATATCTACAGCTTTACTCTCATCGTAGAGGTTGAGGATATCGTGGAAGAAGTCTAAGAGGTTTGTTAAACAGGAACGTTTTTTACGAAAGCCGTGTTGAGTATCTTTAAGTAAGTTATTTGCCTCTAAGTGATTTACGAGTCTGTCTCTTATGACCGTTTCTAGCATTTTACATACAATTGAGGTTAAGCTAATTGGACGATAATTACTGGGTAGGGATTTGCTGCCTTTTTTGAATATCGGTGTTATGTTGGCTAGCTTCCACTGATCAGGCATAGTCCCAGACTGCAAGGATTCATTAGCAATGTCAGTGGTTTGGAGAGCTCATCCTTAGCTTCCTTTAGAACTCTAGGTGAGATTGTATCCGGTCCAGGCGTTTTATTTACCTTGAGTTTATCTAAACAATTCAATACTTCTCTCTCTGTAACGGTGATATTGCTTAGAACATCTGAATTATCAATCTGAATCGGCGATGGTGTAGGGATATCACTGAGGTCTTCGGTTGTAAAAACTGATGCAAAGAAGGTATTGAGGGCATTACTCATTTGTACTTCGTCTTTGGTGTATTCTCCATTTTCATCGACTAACGGTCCAACAGTTGAAGTAACTACTTTTTTCTTAATGATATAACTAGAATTCTTTCGGGTTTGTTTTACTTTGATTCGCAACATGTAACTCCAGGGTCTTTTTACTTTGCTTAATTAACTTTTTGGCTTTGCGTCGTAGCTCTACAAATTTCACCCGTTATTCGTCATTCGTTATTCGGTAATTGGTGCCCTAATTCTACCGCTATAGCGAGATTCGCCATAGCACAACTAAAGACCTTATGGGAATAATTATAATTGGTGCAGAGGTCCATAATTTCATTATTTTTCCAGTTTCCTCCCTAGACCTCCATCAAATTTAAAAAAACATCCATTAGATCCCCCTTCTAGATTAATTTGTACATTTTTCGGTAGATTTTTTTTCTGGCCAAAGGCCGGTTTATAGTATTGAACTCTGTAAACTAGTGATTTTTTTAACTTCCTAAATTGAGTACTGAGAAAAGGCAAATTGATATGGTTCAGTTTTATCAATTAACACTAATCCTGATTTCAGTAATATTAAATTTGTTCACCCCCTGCTGTTCCTGACTAAGCCGTAAGTTATGTTCTCAATGACTGAAGTAGTCTCAAATCAAATTATTTCAAACAATACTTTGTCTAGTAGCATTCAATATGTGTAGTCTATTGTCCTTTGATAACCATAGACTGTAGTCAGATCATTGCCTTTTTCATCCTCATGCTCTCCTATGGTAAACATTTTACTATATCTGGGATTTTTTATATTGCTATCATAAACTAGACTAAAGATGGATCAAATTAGGTGACCATATTTTCAAAAAATTGTCTTATAAGCTGTCAGACCCACGTTTGATTTAGTGAGGTGGAAAAAACAACATTTCTTGAGGTGGAAAAGTGGCCATTACCTGGTCAAGAACTGGTACACTTTCAAGCCATACTTTTTATTTACCCTCTATTTAGTGACAGTGTATACCGTACTATTTCATTAATCATATTCGGCAATTGGTGTAAGGAAGTGAAAATCTACGCTCCAGTACTATAGTTGTTTGTATAGTTGTTTGGTATTTATGCCACGTTAAGACAGCGTGCCAAACGAAAGTCGAATCCATTATTTTTGTTATTATTATAGCACATATAAAGCTAAAATTGTGGTTTATAATTCAAATTTTATCTCTGGAAGTGTTTAAATAGCCAAAACAATAGTATTTTATGCTAAGTTTCTTGTATTCCTTCTGATATTCATTCAAGTCTTCATAAAAATTGCTCCGGTTTGACACCCTGCGTTAAGAGGGTGGATCTAAATTATGGCTGGTCAGTGTACATAACTAATTTTATTTATTTTGTGATGTTCTCTTAATTTAAGTTTTCCAATTAATATTATAAATTTGTAGCAGTACCCTTTATGGATATCTTCGATCAGTACACCATTATTATTTTAACCTAAGCTGCACCTCACAAATTTAGAAGCTTGTGAAGGACCTGTCAGTAAGAGTGTTAATGGAGACCTTTTAATTTCTGGTGACCTGTCCTAAGCAGAGCAAAAATTGTCAAGTAGCATTATTATAGAGAACATTGTCATCTGATTGAAGGAGTTTGTGTAATAATTTGCCCTTGTTTCTGAGTTACATAAGCAATTTTATCATTTAATT